>OU015644.1:7315000-8012500 GCA_907165235.1 Zeuzera pyrina
GCACTGCGAACGTGTGGATAGCACACGCTATTTACATTTAAGCGACTCTTTGCGTATGCACGCTGATCTCTCGCATTGTCTGAACCGTTTTTTATACAGTCCCACAGGCCATTGTCTACTAACAAAAATTTCATTTGGAACTCCCAGACAGCATAATTTTTGTCTCCTAATTTTTCAATGTTTGAAGAGGTCATACAAACCGGGTGATTCGAGTTGAGAATTGGCTCAGTGAAATCCATATTGGCATATTGTTTAAAGTATATTTTGTAAGTATAGTGACTGCACAAATCATTCTTGATATTTAACACCCATTCTTGATATTTAACAGCCATTGTTTCGTCAAATACTTCACACATGGGAATAGATTTTGTGCAGTAACTAACACAAGTTCGCTCTAGGCAGCGTTCATAGTAACGATCGCAGCAAAGTGTAGCCGATAAATTTTGATAGGTAAGGGTTTGAATAATTGTAGCCTTATTTAGAGCAGTAACAACTAACTGAAAGTTGCTGTGCCGGTACACGGTACACATGCATGTATCTCTGGCAATAACTTTTGGAGTTACAACCCAAAATGGTGCGAGCCTTGCAAATGTCGAGTAGTCGAGTGCAGGGCCTGTCTTCAAAAATTCTCTATGTAAGTTCCGGAGCAAATCAAGTCTATACCGTGAGTGCGAAACTGAGAACGGTGCACACGATGAGATAGCTTTCCGTAGACTAACTTTGTCTCACGCGCAGTATCTTCGCGGCGGTATATGAAGTTCCGCCGAGAGAGCGCTAATGTGCTATATTCATGGTAGTGTGCCATCTTATCAAGGTCCAAAAAACCGAGGAGGCGCAAACACAGCTCCGCTCTTGAAAAGTTCCCTTTCAAAAGGAATTGGAAGGAATGGGAAATGGATCTAAATAATGGACAAAAAATCATGATAATTCTATTTATAAAGGAACCCACTTACACAGTACTTATGGACATATAATACATAATATAAACTACTTATAAATACCTAAGAACGTCAGTGTATAACTACACATAACAAAATATAAAAGTATTATTAAAACTATTGAGAAAGAAGGGGACGTAAACGCACTACCGGACGTTTAAATGTGCTACTCTTTGTCTTAACGAACTACACGAGCTACACCATCTTCCCCTTTAAAAACTTCTTTAATTTAAGCTAAACCCCAATGTAACGGCGACCTGTTCTCATTCCGAATAAGTACTATGGCACCTACTTTAATGTTAGGCGAATCTACAGTCCATTTTTGACGTACATGTAGCATATGCAAATATTAATCGCTCCAACGACGCCAATAAGACTGGACAAGTTTATCTGTTTAGTTAAGTGAAACATTTTAAGTTTATTATTGTTGTACATTTATTTAAAACTTTTAGTACACTTACAAAGACAATCAATACCTATCCATATTTTTAAAAACATGCTAGTGTTGCCAAATATCAAACCTTAATCATTCAACACCTCCCTTACAAATCCAAAACTTGTTTGGGCTTAATTACCCTGCCACTCCTAGTTGTTATTTTTCCTGCAGCATTATCAAGCCGATTACAATTATTTCTTTGTTTAACATATTCTAAATTATTACTATCAATGTCATCATTCATATTATAAGAATTTTCAAAATACATATCATCACAATAAATTTTGTCTTTTAGATTAGGTTCAGTGTATGATTTTATAAGTTGCTATGTATTACGCCTAAACATCTTTCCATCCCTTTCTCTGGAAATTATATAAGATCTAGGTTCTGAGCATATCCTAACAATTTTGGCTTTTTCCCAGACCCTATTATCTTTAAACACAATACTATCACCAGGTTCAAACTCAATACATTTCTTCCTAGCTTTACTATCAAAAGAATTTTTTCACAATATCCTGTTTGTGACAGAGTTTTTTTTAAGAATAATTGTGAATATTCGGCCTCAACGCTTCTAGCGTGTATGGTAAATCAGTTCTAAGTCTACGATCATTTAAAATTAGAGATGGTGACACATCAAATCCGGATAACGGTCTATTATTGTAATTTAAAATTCCTTCTCTGTAATCACTGCCCTCTTCAAAAGACTTTTTTTAAATTTGTTTACATATATGTAATGATTTCTCTGCCATCTCATTACTTCTAGGATAATTAGGAGTTGATGTGATCACAGTAATATCCTTATTCTTAAAATATACTCGACACTCATGTGAAAAGAAGGGTACATTATCCGCAATTAACTCTACTGGATAGCCAAATCTACAAAACACATTCTGCAAGGAATCAATCACAGAACTAGATGTTTTATTTATCAGAAGCCAAAGCACTATCTAGTGAGAAAAATAATCCACAATTACTAAATAATTATTCCCTGCATATTCTAAAATATCACAACCCACTTTAATATATCTTTCCTTAGGCACGGTATGAGGCAACAAGGGCTCCAAAAAATTATTTGGACTGTATTTTTCACAAGTCCTACACTTATTATTTACATACTCAAAAATGTCTACTTTCATGTGTGGCCAGTAAAACAACTGTTTAGCACGGAAGACACATTTGCTGGCTTCCTGGTGACTGTAGGGTTCTAAAGGACTTAAAATAAGAAGAGTGGACTGTAATATATGCTGGTTTATATTGCTTTACAAAAGATAATAAAATACAATAATTAATGACTCCAATGCACCGTGCGCGTGAGACTGTCTCGGAAGTTCATATCGTAGTGTTTTGTTCGGGCCCCCGCGTCTTTCGCTTCTCTTCGTAGACCCGAACTGCCCCGAGGATTCGCGAGTCGCGACATACTCCCCGGGTTCAAGTAAGCTTGGAAATATATTGAAGTAGGTCTTTAGAAAATCGGCAATGGACAGATGTGCTTAAAGCTTCTCCGCAACGTCCCAGTCCTGGTCCTGACGTCGACGACCCTCGTGACGCCGTCGCCTGGATGGACAGCCACGATGCGCCCGAGCAACCACATCAGGGGCGGCGCCGACTTTTCCTTGACCAGAACGAGAGTGTTCAACTTTAAGTCCTCCTTTGTTGTGTGCCACTTTGTCCTTTGCTGCAGAAGAGAAACATATTCATTACTGAAGCGGTTCCAGAAGTGTTGTTTTAATATTTCGATCCTCTTGTAGCGCTCCAGCACGTTCAGTTTGGTGATGTCAGTCTCCTGTGGATTAGGAATCGACATGAGTGTCCGTCCCATTAAGAAATGAGAAGGAGTTAAGGCAGTGAAAGCTAAAGGATCAGAGGATAGCGGGGTAAGAGGACGAGAATTTAAAATAGCCTCTATTTGAGCAAGACAAGTGGTCATTTCCTCATAAGTCAAGTGAGTTAGGCCTAATATTCTTTTAAGGTGGTGTTTCACGGAACGCATAGCGGCCTCTGTTATACCGTTAAAATGAGGCGAATAAGGCGGAGTGAATTTAAAAGTAATATCTTGCGACTCCACGTCTGACGCTAAGCGCTGCAATTCGTTAGAAGCGCCCACGAAATTAGTAGCGTTGTCGCATGTAATGCTTTCAGGTTTTCCGCGTCTAGAAATGAATCGCCTGAGAGCAGCCATGAACGCATTCGAAGTGAGTCTGTAACGAGCTCTAAGTGGACAGCTTTAACGGCAAGACATACAAAAATACTCAGGATTTAATAAGTTTGCAGCCTCGACCCTTCCGGTCGGCTATAAGCACTGGTCCGGCATAGTCTAGACTACAGTTCAAAAAAGGAAACTCTAAACATGTTCTAGCCTCAGGTAACTGACCCATAATAGGTTGAACATTTTCAGCTTTGTGTCTAAAACATTTTGTACATTTGTTAACTGTAGCCTTTGCCAAGTTTCTTCCTCCAAGAGGCCAATAAAGTTGACGAATACTAGCCAAAAGTAATTGAGGACCAGCGTGGAATAGTTTAATGTGTTGCATATGAAATATAATTTTTGTAATGTGATGTTTGCTACATAACAGAATGGGATGTTTAGTGCTATAAGAGTATGAAGAATTGTCAAGCCTCCCACCTACGCGAATGACGTCATCAGTGTCCAAGAATGGGGATAATGAAATTAATTTATTTTTGCGCGGTAATGATTTATCTAATTTAAGAATAGTATATTCTTCACCAAACATTTCAGTCTGCGATTGCTTAATAATAAGCTTTAATGAATTTTTAAGTTCAAGAGTAGATAAGAAACCCATTAATTTATTATTTTTATTTTTGCAATTGTATATAAATCTTAGTATATAAGAATCACGCGCCGCAATCGATCGAAGTTAGAATGTTTATGATTTAAAATTGATATGGAAGATTTAACGATTTCATTATTATTTATATGACAAACTACGTCCGGCAAGTCGCATTGTTTGGCTTTATTTGGCATTGTAGGCCATGAAGATTCGTTTTCTAATAAAAACGATGGGCCAGACCACCACAAAGTAGTGTCGCTAATAAGATTAGCCCTCACGCCTCTAGAGACAAGGTCAGCCGGGTTGTCTTTCGACGGTAAATAGCCCCACACATGGTCAGTTGTATTTTCCTGTATTTCACTTACACGATTACGAACAAACGGCTTGAGCTGATTTGAAGGCATTGATAACCAACCCAAAACCACGGTCGAGTCACACCAAAATTTACATCGAACAGGCAAGGTAGGTGATGTTAAAACTTTAGTACACAATCTCGCACCTAACAATGCCCCACATAATTCTAAGCGTGGGATAGTAATGGGTTTTGTAGAGGCGATCCTATTTTTAGAAACCAAAAGTTGTACGTGCACTAATCCATTACTACTTATAGATCGCATATAAATGCACGTCCCATAAGCACTTTCAGAAGCATCTGTAAATATATGCAATTCGAGTTTATAAAAATTGTTACATAAAGTCCAGCGAGGTATTTTAAGATTATTAAGAAATTCTAAACTATTTGCGAAAGAAAGCCAAAGATTTTTTATGTTATTTGACACCTTGTTGTCCCAATCACATTTGTTTATCCATAATTTTTGTATTATTATTTTGGCTTCAACGAAGCATGGCCCCACGAGACCTAGGGGTCAAATATTTGACTGATTACTGATAAAATGTGACGTTTCGTTACTTTACTTTCTAAATGTATATTAACAGAAAATGATAAAGTATCAGAATCACATAACCAATGTAAACCTAAGGTTTTCGATGGTGTGCAGTTGTTATTGTCTGAAATATTTAGAATGTTATTGGGTTCTCCCTTTAAATTGCTAATTTTTCTCAAAATTTGTAAATTATTAGCCTGCCATTTACGCAAATTGAATTGAGCTGAATTTAAAATGGATATAACTTCTTTACAGAGTTCTACAACTTCGTCGATAGAATTTCCACCACTCAAATAATCGTCTACATAGAAGTCGCGCGAAATGGATTGTTGTACATTTTTGTTAGACGATTCTGAAGCTAAACTCACAAGACATCTTGTGCGAGATACGCAACAGATGCGGTACCGTAAGTGATAGTGTTTAAGGTGTATGTCTTAAGTGGCTTTGACACATCGTCTCGAAAAATTATTTGTTGCAGAAAACGTTGGGAATGGTTAAATTCAATGACCCTATACATTTTCTCGATATCCGCAGAAACAACGTACTTATATTGCCGGAAACGTAATAAAATTGATAATAAATCGTCTTGAACTATGGGGCCTATCATTTGTATGTCATTGAGAGAAAGTCCCGACGTAGTAACAGCCGATGCATCAAAAACTGTGCGAAGCTTGGTTGTACTGCTAGACTCCCGAATGACACCGTGATGAGGCATATAATAATTTACGCCGTTCATGTGTAACGAAATTTTGTTTTCAGTCATGTGACCTAAAACCTCGTACTCATGCATGAACTCTAAATATCTTTGTTTAAAATTGGGATCTCGTTGAAACCTACGTTCAAGTGACAAGAAACGTTTCTT
Source organism: Zeuzera pyrina (assembly GCA_907165235.1). NCBI lineage: Eukaryota > Metazoa > Arthropoda > Insecta > Lepidoptera > Cossidae > Zeuzera > Zeuzera pyrina. Next base: position 7,320,910 of record OU015644.1, read on the forward strand.
AGCCATCTGATATGCCTCGCCTAAAACATGTGGGTCTTGTTTTAAAGGCATACTTACAATAAAGCGACCGTCATCCTTACGCTTAGTGTTTAAAAGAAAATTTTTCTCACAAGCTCGCTCTTCTGATGATAATAAATGTTTAGAGGTAATTCTATCTAATTCCCAAAAGCGAATTAGGTTTTCATCGTTATGAGGTAAGTGACAATGTAAATAAATAGGTTTATAATTAGGTTTCGATACGTAACCCGATACCAGCCAACCCAATTTTCATACAATTTGGGTTGGTTTCTACCTAAGTCGATAGAAGTGTTGCATAAAACGTCCCAAAATGTTTCAGCTCCTATCGGGATGTCTATATTCGAAGATACGTTAAAAGTAGGGTCAGCAAGAAACAATCCTGATGGAATGGGAATGACTACAGGTGAACTACTACAGGTTTGATTGCATATACCAGACACATGTGTAAGACCTGCACCGCGACGTGACAAGTCCAGCTTTTTGCAAACACCTTCAGTGATGAAGTTGGCCGTGCTGCCGTTGTCTAGCAGAACTCTGGCCGTTTGGACTTCGCCTTTGTTGCCGAAGACTTTCACCAGCGCTGTGGATAATAAAATATGCGAAGAGGTAGTATGCTGAACAGTATCACTGGATAAGACTACACTGTCAGGAATAGGAGGAATAGGAGCAACTGATGTATTGGACTCAGGCTTTTCTAAATGTAAAAGAGTATTATGCTTGTATTTGCAGTATTTGCAATGAGACAATATACATTTGTTAGGAAAGTGACCTGGACGTAAGCAATTAAGACAAACTTTGAATTGTTTTGCTTTTTCGATACGTGTTTCGATGGTAAGATTTCTGAATGTTTCACAGTTAAATAAAAAATGATTTTCTTTACACATCGGACACTTTATTGATATTTTAATTTGATTGCTTTGATTTGTTTTAGTTATAAGGGAATTTTTGATTTTTCAGAATCTATTTTATTTTTATTTACCTTGCTTTCTTCAATAGTCTCCAACAAGTCAGCCCTGTTGCTAAGAAAAGTACAAAACTGTGATAAGGTAGGAGGTTCTGACAAAGTGTTACGATATTCCTCCCAATGGCGACCCGTAACATTATCCAACTTGTTGGTCATCATATATATAATTAAAGTGTCCCAATGTTCGGTTGGTTGTTTTAAAGTGGTGAGTGCACGGATGTTTTTGTTAGTGACATCTATAAGATATCGAATAGCTTTACTAGATTCCTTATGAATGGACTCAGCATTAAATAAGGCTTGTACGTGGTTGTTTACAAGGAGACGATTGTTGTTATATCTTTCGCACAATAATTTCCACGTTGATTCGTAATTATCGCTAGTGAAATCAATGTTTTTAATAATTAAAGCCGCACTCCCCTGCAGAGAAGCACGTAAGTAATGAAATTTACTTATATTGTCTAAGTGTTCATTGTAGTGTATCATAGACAGGAATGTGTCCCTATACTCGAGCCAGTGCTGATAGTAGCCTTTAAAATGAGGTGCATCAATTTTGGTAAGTGAAAGGTCGTGTGATGTTTGCATGTCCCACCTGAATTCGCGTTGAGGGAACTTGATTCGAACCCGGGACATCCGTGCTCCCGACCGCCGAGCTGACTAGTCGCCGTAGCAAGTAAAGTTCTTGCTGTGGACACCAACAGGTAGTATTGATTTTCGAACTGCTCGCGGTCGGCAAAGACATCATCCGAGGCCTCCGAAGCCACCTCCAACTCAGTCTGTAACGTATCAAACTCAAGGAATAAGGATTCAATTCTACTAAGACGTAATTCAAGCTCAGTCGTATGTAAAAAAGCACTTAACTTATCATAAGTTTTAGCAATATTTAGGTAACTTTCAAATTGAGTAAGCTTGGACTTCATAGAACTGCGTCTTTTCTTAAGGTCTTTAATACTTGTAATAATTCGAGCTTGTTGTCGTGCTTCAGTCGTTATGATGGTAGATCGAAACAAAATTAACAAAATATATTTAGCGAAATAATTTGCTAATAATGATTAAAATGAAGTAATAGCGTAATAAGTAAAGCGAAGCTCGTTTTAAATGGCTATATACTCGTAATATTTGTATATCGATAAATAAGAGAACAATAGCGAAACAGAAGCGCTGAGCGAAACCGGTTTTGAAGCGATATCACTTGCTCGGTTAAATTTTAACTAGCGTATAAGAATAAAAATAAATCGATAAAGCGAAAACAGCAATGAATGTATCTATTTTATATTTATATTTTATTATATGACTGCAATTGTTTGCCCAAGTATTAGCGAAATGATACGGTGAATGATATTTAAATGAAATTTGAAAGCAAAATAAATGATAGAAAAATAATAGGAAAAGAAAGGAAAATAATTGGAACGAACTCACAAATGTCTATCCGTCCGTAATATGTACGATGTACTTCCGATGACTTCGGTTGACCTTGTATCTAGAACCGACCGTTGAAGGTATTCTCGACTTGATTGAAGAAATTAGTCTTCTAGAAGTATCCTTGACGAGGCGATGCCGACGATAACGATTCCTCGTAGGTATCCTCAGAAGAAAATAGGGAGTCTTGAATTCCAAAGTGCAACGATTTCTTGATCAAACCGCCGTCTTCTTATTTACTTGAACGGGTTAAAGTCCGCGCGCAACGGTTAACGCTTGAAAATAGCTTTTAATTAATATCTTCTGCGTTGAAAGCTTTTTCCTATCGAAGGACCATATGTAGGGTCCTAAAGGACTTAAAATAAGAAGAGTGGACTGTCAAAGTCAAAGTCAAATCAATTTATTCAAGTAAACCCAATCACAAGGTATTTTTGAACGTCAAATCTACTTTAGTTCGGTTCAAAGAGAAGAGAAAAGAAAACCTTGACACTGAGAAGAACCGACAAGAAACTCAGTCAGGTATAATTTTTTCAACGTCATTTTACAAAAGGTTTATTAAAATACAATATTCAGAGAGCCAGTAAATGCATGTGCAGAGAAAATCATTTCCAGACTATTGTTTGATCTTCAACGAAATCGTTTATTTTATAGTATGATTGTCTAATCAATGTACGTTTTATAACTAATCTAAATATATTTTCTGTTAATTGAGTGACTTCTTGAGGAACTTTATTATAAAAACGAACGCAGTTACCCAAAAATGAAACATTTGACTTATGTAATTTAAATTTTGGAACAACCAATTTATCACGACCTCGGGTTTCCATACCACCAATATCGCCTTTTTTTGTAAATCGATCTATATTTTTCCTCGTATACATAATAATTTCAAAGATGTATAAGGACGGCAAGGTCAGTACATCAATGTCTTTAAAACGATCTCTTAGTGATTCTCGTGCATTCATACTGTAAATAGCACGTATCGCTCTTTTTTGTAAAATAAAAATCGAGTTAATATGCGCCGCTGATCCCCACAGCAAAAGGCCGTAGGACATTAGGCTATGAAAATATGCGAAGTACACCAGCCTAGCCGTATCCGCATCCGTCAATTGCCTAATGCGTCTAATGGCATATATCGCGGAACCGAGCTTACTAGCCAATGCCCCGATATGATCCGCCCATTGCAATTTACTATCTACTGTTAAACCAAGAAAACTGGCAGACCTAACTAATTCTAACTGTTTCCCACCCAATTCTATTTTATCATGGATTCTGGGTACATTAGAAAGGGAAAATTTAATACATTTGGTTTTTTGTGCATTCAGTAGTAAATTATTAACAGCAAACCACCCCGAGACGTCCGCCAGGATCCCGTTCACCCAGGTAATATCTAAGTTCTTTCTGTCCAGTTTAAATAGCAATGAAGTGTCATCAGCAAACAATACTATTTCGCATAAGTTCCTGAGCATAAATGGGAGATCATTAATGTAGACTAGAAACAGAAAAGGTCCCAAAATTGATACTTGGGGAACGCCCATTCTTAACCTCGAACCAACAGACAAAACCCCATTGACACTCACTTTTTGCTCCCGGCCAGACAAATACGAGACCACGAGATCGAGAGCGTTACCACGAATTTCATAGTATTTAAGCTTGCAAATTAAAATTTCGTGACTAACACAATCAAAAGCCTTGGAAAGATCGCAAAAAACACCAATGGCATCCTGAGACCCCTCCCAAGCCTTAAGTACAGTCTTGATCAAGCTTGCTCCCGCATGAGTTGTTGACCGCCCTCTCGTGAACCCGTACTGTGAAACATCCCGTGAATGTTAAAATGTGCTAGCATTTGATTGAGTATAATTTTTTCGAATATTTTACTCAATGCTGGCAATATTGACACCGGGCGATAATTTGTTAGATTCAACATACAACCTGACTTAAATAATGGAATAATTTTACTGTGTTTCATTAAATTGGGAAACACCCCTTGATCGACACATTTATTAAATATCTCTACCAAAATTGGCGATAATAAAGGTATTACATCAGTCATGACATGAACTGATAGTCCCCATAAATCTTCACTTTTCTTTTTATGTAATTGCTTGAAAATTTTTTCTATCTCAAGTGAAGATGTGTACCTAAATTGAAAATTAGGGAACCATTTTCCAACATTTTTTCTCAAAAACGTCTCTGCTGTTTGCGAAGACGCTCCCAAACCATTCGTTATTTCTATAGGTGTATTCGAAAAATAATTTTCAAAAGCATTAGCAACCTCAATTTTATTAGTAACAACCTTATTACCAATTTGTATTGAAAAATCTTCGTTATTTCTATTTCGTTTACTACCAACTTCGTTATTAATAGTGTTCCATGTAGCCTTTATTGCATTGTCTGACTTTTTAATTTTATTCGCGATATAGATCGCTTTCGCGTGTTTTGATACTTTTTTAAATATTTTCGAATAAATGCGAACATAGTTATGAAAATTTTCATCTGATTTTCCATCATGATTTTTCATCATATAACTCATAAAGCCTATCCCTACTTCTTCTTATGCCCTTCGTCGCCCAATCCGCAAAACGTAACTTGTTATTGCCGACTACTTTCTTTTTCTTTGGACAATTCTTATTAAATATTTTGGATAGGTTTTTGACTAAAGATTCATACATGATGTTTGGATCATCAACCAGAAGAGCCGTGTTTGCAAATTTGGCTACATCATGAGTAAAATTTTTAGCCTACTCTCTCCGAATGGCCTAAATTCAAGTATTTGTTCTGATTTATGTTTCATGTCCTCTATTTTTATTAACTGAGCTTTATGATCTGAACGGATACCACTAACAATAGTATGTTCTATAATTTCACACTTATTCATAAAAATGTTATCTATACATGTCGCGGAATGGTATGTAACCCTGGTCGGTTCATCGAAAATATGCACTAAGTTAAATGAGAGAAAGAGCGAAATGAGCATATCTTTTTCCTTCGAACTATTTAATATGTCTACATTGAAGTCACCACACGCTATTACCGACTTCTTACATTTGCTGAGTCTTGTGAGACTCTCCTCCATAGAAATTAAAAATTGGGTAAAATCAGATGACGGAGGTCTGTAAACACATAAGAATGTGTACTGATCCGTCTCTGCACACGACATTTCACATACACGTTCAACAGAGAGAGCAACTATGTCTTTGCGGTTTTTTAATTTAAGAAAGTTTTTACACAAAATTATGCTACCGCCGCCATCTGTCGACGCTCTGTTGTACACACTGGCCACATTAAAATTATTTATATTAAAAGACATTTTGTTTGCCTTCAACCATGTCTCGGTGAGGCACAAGATGTCTATGTTATATTTTTCTATTAATAATTCAGTATCCAATATTTTGCCAGAGAAACTATTGATATTTTGATGTACACACGTAATGATATTATTATGAAGTTTCTCTGTTGTCTGATTGTTTAATTTAAATAATTCTTTTCAGCATTCATATTAGTATTACTACTAAAACTTGCTTCGTCCCTGACTACGTTCTTAGTTATAGACCCTATAACCGAGTTAATACATTTAGCTACTAATGTAGCGAGTTTATGCTTTGCCTTTTTTGACAAGTACAAAGTACCTTTTGTCAGTCTAAATTTGTATAAAATGTTACCAATATATTTATTGGTGTCAAAAAATATAAATTTGTCACTATGACAAAGTGTCACCCTACTCAATATATCATTTAAATTTTGAATATAATTATTATAATTCTTTGGCAACCATGTGGAATAGGGGAACGCACATAGTACAATTTTGTTCACATTTTTTATTCTAGCCAAAGAATTCAAGCTATCAGCTAATTCATGCTTCATTACATTTGTTGAATTTCCCAATACAAGTACTAAGGTGGTATTTAAATCAAACTTTTTATTTAGAATTAGTTTAAATATTTGAGAAACAGGTGCCTCTGGGAAACAATAATTAGTGACTGGCTGACTGACACTGTTGTTAATTAAACTACCCAAACCTAATCCTAATCTGTCAGAAAATATTGCAATGTTATTTTTAATATTACTACAGTCAGTAAGTTTTTCTTTAATTTGAGGACTGCAGTCATCAAATCTGTCATTAATAACCTGCGAGTATGACCTATTCACCCTAGAAAATTCAGATGACATTTTTGTATTTATACAAGTACTTTTATATACAGATATTTCACTTTCTATTTGTTTTGATAGAAGCCTAAGTTCATTATATTCTTTTTGAGCTATGTTGTACTTATTAGTGATATCTGAAATGTTATCTTTTAATTTATTTATGACACTATGCAGCTCTCTGGTCTCCACATCATATCTTTCCCTGCTTTCATGTAATTTATGAGTACAGATTTCCATTTGGTCCAACAGATCCCTGCGGTCTTTCCTCAATTTTATGTTTTTATAAAATGACTTCTGTTTTTTGATTAATTTTTCAGTTTTCTTAATAAATTTTCTAATTTTAATATATTTACGTAACTTATTTCTACTTTGTATTTTGATTTTATTATTAATTGGTCTAAAGTGAACACCTGGATCTGTTGGTCCATGTGGTCCGCCTAACAATAACTCATCTGTATTAGCAGCGACCAGCTCCTCGAACAGGTTCTGTGTATGCCAAGCTTCCTGGTCTTTTCTGTCGTCTTGCAATTGCTGAACGAGCTGGTGGGACTCATTCAGCTCGCCTTCCAGTTCATGAATTCTTCCCAGGGTCTGTTCGTAGGTGTTACTGCATTGGTGGAACATATCCACCATCTCTTGGAGCTGGTTCAGCAATTAAATCCATTAAGCACCATCTCAGACGCGTTCTCGACATGACACACTTGACATATGAAGAGATGTCTACACTTCTGATTCAAGTGGAAGCAATTTTAAATTCCAGACCCCTCACGCCTCTTTCAGACGACCCTTCTGACTTGTATCCTTTGACTCCCGCTCATTTCCTCATAGGACGGTCTGTGACGTTTGTGCCTCATCCACAGATCACCAGCACTAGAGTGACGTCTCTACAAAGTTTTCAACGGATTGAGGTTTTGAAGCAACATTTTTGGAACCGTTTCTCTAATGAGTACATTCTTTGGCTTCAGCAGAAAACGAAATGGAGCCATTCACAGGGAGAGCTCAAAGAAGGCATTCTAGTGGTAGTCAAGGACAAGGCGCTACCACCTTTAATGTGGCTCCTCGGTCGCATCGTTCGTGTCCTGCCCGGGCAAGATGGCATCAGCCGTGTCGCAGACATCAAGACGAAGAAGGGCATCTTACGCCGCGCTTTCAACAACATCTGCCCACTTCCAATAAACAGTATTGAAGACTAACAGTCTTCAACGCCGGCAGCATGTTCAAAATCTTAAACACCTTTTCTATTTTTTTTTTTCTTAATCAGTATGGTAGATATGAGTGGTATCTGGTGGTTGACTGAGGGAGGTCACTCATTCCCAACTGTTTTCCTTTTGGAGCTTAACCATTTATTCACCGCTTGATGTGAGAGAGATGGGTCCCGTGTTTTTAGATATTCCTCAATGAAGATATTGTAATTTTTTTCTGGGTGTTGGGTAATGTATATCTCCCTGTTGGGGGTGGCCTCCATCAGTTTGTTGACTTGATCCAGGATTTTTTTCTCTTTTTGGTTGAGAGGTTTGCAAGACAATAGTTGATAAACCCCTTCTATTTGTTTGTACTGATACTGGCCAAATACGACGGGAGGGGTGTGGGGTGATGTTGATGGTGGTTGTTTAGGAGAGGGTTTGGATTCCTGTACAACGAATTTTTTCAGATGAGCCTCGAGTTTAGACAGATAATTTGAGCAAAGCCCAGATTGTTCTCTCCAAGTAGATTCTGCAGTTTTCATTGACTTGCGGAATTCCTTAACAGCCATAGACGCCAAGTCTAAATCTGCTGAGATGCAAGCTTGTGACTCTAAAAACTCTTTGAAAAGATCTTTTTGGGTTATTGTCATGGACTCGATGATTCCCTTTAGATAAGCATAGGGTCCAGATCCCTGTACCAGTCTATTATCAGGATGGCGCTCCAAGAACATGCTAATAAAGGCACAGACCCTATCAGGGCCAATCATATCCCACCGTTCATCTAACAAATCTGCAACGTCGTTGGATACAACTTTGGACCTCTTCAATACTGTCAAGACCTTACCCCTCATATTGGTGACAATGGTTAAAGTGGTCTGGGGAGGAGGACATTCTTTTCTAAGTTGACCCCACTCATTCTTAAATCTTGCCAGTCTTTTGGGGAATGGTTCCTCGATTTCTTCAGATTGAGGAGATTGTTTGGTGATAGGGGGGCGTTGTTGTGGTTGTTGTTTTACGGTCTCTGGGGTTTTTGACTGTATGGAAATGACCGGTACAGAGGGCTGGAGGGGGATGTCTAAGGACTCTGCCAAAGCACTCTCATAGCCAAGGCCTTTTCTTCCTATTCTGTCAACTGCTTCTGGTAAATCCAAGTCAACTTGGGATGACCAGGGTACATTGGCCGATTTTGGTTCCGCCAGAGATTTTTTTGGTCGATTGTTGCCTTTCTTTTGGTTTTTCCCCGTGGGTGGCATGGGGGGATGGGTGTCCAGTTGGGTGTTGGGAGCTGGAGATTGGGAGGACATTTGGTGGATAGGTTGTAGTTTGGTTGAAAATACGGTTATGTATTATTAAGGCAATTTCAGAGAGAGCTGGCGTGAAATAGCGACAATTCACCCAAAACTCGATTGGGTCCGACTTTCTTTCTAGTAGTGGTTGGTCCAGATACCGATTAAGTTCATCGGGGACACAACCAGAGCTTGGAACCTCTGCTCTATTTGTGCTGAGGGTTATTAGTTTTTCGTGTCTACACCAAATGGATGACTCACTAGCTTCTGGTTATACTTGAACTTTTGCGAAAATTCTGCGTTGTCGGTTGTTCTTTCTTATTTTTTCAAAGACTTCTGGCAAAGAAATGGTCGTGTACCATTCAGAATTAACCGTTTTACGATCCTCTACTGGCACTGTAGCTACATGTCCATTTATAGCAAAAAAACAAGCGACTATTTGCTTCAAAATGCTTTTTGAACGAATGACTTTTGTTGGGTTCGGCTCATCTTGGAACACCCAAACCGTTGATTGTTGTTTAGTTTCAGGATCATACGCATATATCCAAGATTCATCACCTGTGTAGATATTATGGACAGCTTTTGACGCACCCTGATTGTACTTTTGTAACATTTTTTCACACCAATCGAAACGAGCCCGTTTTTGGTCAATTCTCAAGTTGTGCGGAACCCAACGTGAACAAATTTTTTTACAGCTTAATGTTCGTGTAATATTTTATATATATTCGTCATACTTATGCCCAGAGACGCCTCTATCTCGCGATATGTAACATGACGATCTTGCATTATTAGTTCCCGCACAGCATCAATATTTTGAGGTACAACAACCGATTTAGGGCGACCTTCTTTAACTTCGTCCGTGAACACAGACCGCCCACGATTAAATTCACTAAACCAGTGATACACAGTAGTTTTCGATGGTGCTTCGTCCCCAAAAGTCGAAGTGAGTTGATCGATGCACTGTTTTTGAGCCCTCGCCGAAAATCGTAATAAATCATAGCACGAAAATTTTCACGACTTAAATCCATGGTGATAAAAACTCGCGATTTTCAACATGACGCCACAAAGGATAAACAAGTGACAGCTACATGAAACAAATTGTATTCTTCATCCAAAGAGTTCCATTTTTAAATGTTATAATTACTTTTTTAGTATTGTTCTGTAACTGGCCAGTTCCGGATACATAAATAGCAGCCCTCGTACTAATAGAAACACATAATTACTTAAAGTATAAATTGACGTTTAACTTCTTTTAGCTTGAAAAATAAATCATTCCTTGTTTAACTTAAATGTTTACAAACAACATTCATTGTGACAGACGGACATTGACAACGTAGAGCAGTTTAACTTTTTTAAACTACTTTTGAAACATAGACCGCAGCCTATCAGCAGGAACAAACTTGTTGATAAATATGATATCTTTAATTGAATATGCAATTTCGAAAAGGGCACATCTCGTATATTTAGACAAATGCACTTTTTCATAGAAATGTAATCTAAATGCTTCCCTGCATCGATTATGTTCGAAAAAATCTCGATTCTGGTATTAATTTTACTGTAAATGACATAACGTATACAGAAGTAATTTCGAAAAGGTCACAACTCTACGAGACGTGCCTTTTTCGAATTTAATGCATCGATGACAATAAATATTTTGACGGTTAACTCGAAATATATCTGTCTCTTTTGTTCGTGTGATTCAATACAATAAAAGTATTGCATCATCAATCAGTTATTGCGTGGCTAGTTGCTAGTAAACACGTGTTGTTGCACTTTCACATTTCACAATGAGTTCTTCTGATTCCGACAATGAAGTTCCGAAAAAAAAGAAAAGGGGAGTAAGAAATACCGCGAAATATAAACACGTTGTCATAAAAACCGCTAAAATATAAGGTTTACCTCATTTAAACCACAAAGGGAGACGAGTACCACGACGACGTACGGGGGAAAATTGCCGGTAAAAGTTACATTGTTTCCTTTTATTAATCAATTTTTATTATTATTATTAATATATATCATAATTTAAGTAGAAAGGTTGATTATTTTTTAGATAAGTTAAATTTCATTCAATAACGTACGAGATGCCGTAGTTTAGAATTCAATTTATCATTTTCCTAACATTTTTGTAATATGCAGTAATGCGAGTTATAGTTGTTGATGACCGAATATATTGTTATAGATGTCACAAAAAATGTTTTGATGGTTTGTCTGAAGATGATATGGATGCATTACTTGAGCGAGTAAATTCCTTTGAAACTAAAGACCAGCAAGATATTTATCTTCAAAGTATGATCGAATTATCTATACCTAAAGACACCTCAAAACGCATCAACGATCCAGCAAAGACAAAACCTAAAACGGTTTCCTGCCAATATTTTGTGGAAAATCCTACCGAGAAAAAAAACGTATGTAAATCTGCTTTCGCAAGTTTACATGGAATAACCGTTAAGAGGTGCAGACGTTTGACAGAACTAAAAAAACGGAATAAAATACCACAAGATCTGAGAGGCGAAGCAGTTGGTTCAAGAAGTAATGTTATTCCTGGCGAGCATTGCATTAAAATTCACAATTTTATAGACTGTCTCGACAAGAAAGAAATTCATTATTCGAATGACAATAAGAAACAATATTTGTCATCGTCATTAAATATTAAAAAATTACATGACATGTTTTTGAGCCGGAATCCCGAAATGACAGGCAAAATTAACTATCAGTTCTTTCGACAATATTTTAATTTAAGTTTCGACTTATCATTTGGTAGACCAAAAATCGATGTTTGCAGTATGTGTGAAGAACTAAATGTGAAAATAAAAGATCCCCACTTAAACGATGGTGCGAAAAGAACAGCAATTGTAGAATTGATAGTACACAGACGTCGTGCAAGTAAATTTTATAAGAAAGTGAAAGAAATTCAAGAAAAACGTGCAACTAATGAAACGGTTTTAGGTTTATCCTTCGACTACATGCAAAACTTACCTTTACCTACTTTACCTGTACAAGAAATTTTTTATTATAGGCAACTTTGCGTGTATGAATTCTGCATTCATAATATGAGGACAGGCTAAGGAACATTTTACTCATATCATGAGGGACAAGCTTTGAAAGGCCCCAATGAAGTGTCGACTTTCTTAAACGATTACATCAAGAAGTATATTCCAAATTCAATAACTGATCTCCATCTGTTTTGTGATAGTTGTCCCGGACAGAATAAGAACAATACGGTTATACGATTTTTAATGGCTTTGTCTTTGGAAAGAAATATGATGATCCATATATATTTTCCAGTACGCGGCCACTCTTTCAATGATTGCGACAGAAATTTTTCAATCGTCAAAAGGAAAATTAGACGTGAAGATCGTGTCTTCACTCATCAACAATATATTGATCTCATAGTACAGTCCAGTAACACAAATAAATTTAACGTTGTAAAAGTAAATACAGAAGATATTCTTCATTTCAAGAAAAGGGCTCAACTAAACTTTAAAGCGAAACCTTTATCGGAAAGAAGCTATGGAAAAGACGTACCTAAAAATCAAAAAGTTAATTTTCAAGTATCGACTTATTATGAGTTTGATTTTGATCCAAGAAAACCTGGCAAAGTAATCGCTAAAACTTATATAGATAATGACATGTCTCAAGAGACTTTCATTCTTTCGAAAGTAAAAGGGACTTGTAATAACTAACCTAGCCAAACTGACCTAGCTTATAGTGATAAAGTGGCTATTAATTATCTGAAAATTGCAGACATTGCAAAGGTGAAACAATATATACCAGCTGAATTTACAGACTTTTTTGACGGAATACTGCAATCGCCAACTACATACGAAAGAGAGCCTGCAGAAAGAGATTTTTAAAGAAATTCCGTCACTTACTATGTTTGATATGTTATGTTTAATTTTAGATACCTACAATAAGAGTCTCGCAAAATTTATATGCTTTTAATCTTTAAATTTTCTCTACTCGATACCGTTAATTTCGAAAAGGGCACATCTCATACATAAAAAATATCTAAAAAAAAATGTATATTAATATTTAACGTCAAATATTTCTGTAATCTTTTATTGCCAGTTGACCCCAAAATTTAACTCAAAAGTTTATTTTATGAATTTTTCATTACTTTAGAAAATAATTCGTTTTTTTTCATTCCTGAACATTTACGATTTTCAGATATGTGCCCTTTTCGAAATTGCATATTCAATTATTGAGAAATAATAAAGTAAAAATAACAATCTACGAATTATCTAGACCTACTTTAGATATATTATTTTTAATAATTCGTTTGTAAATAGAACTTTCTACAACATTCTAGAACGACACACGGCTTCGATGACAAATGTACCGGTGGTCTAGATTATCTATACTTAGGAGTGCGGATGTAAAGATATGTTCGATAAACATATCGATAGACTCTAAATATGTAGCCTTTGTTTTCTGATAGAATAAGCTCTAAATTAATGTAAAATTAGGTCTCAAATTCATAAATTAATTAGTACTAATAAATAATAATAAAACTATAGTTGACATAAACGTCATACACATGTATAAAATTAATTAATCTTATCGACTCGCTAGGTAGATGTAATTTTGGATAGGGTTTATCGACCACTGTCTCTTCCCTAGTTGTTCCAGGAGAGGGAGCCTAGGTGACCTTCGTCGTGGGGTTATATAAAGCGTTTCGTATCTAGCAGCCTTCTTTTGTGCTGCCTTACCGTACCACCGCACGGACCATCATTCATTTATCGGGTATTCGACGATTATAATATTATTATAACTTGTCGAATTCACCACCTGCGCTGAGCGACGTCGCTCGTCGTGTTGTGCAGCGGGGAGAACTATTTATCGAGTGCGGTCTAGGCGTCGGTTCGGCCCACGCCGTCCCTTCCGACCCCGGCCTCCCACCAGCGGGAATCACCGGGGGAGGGGGAGCGGTGTCTGGCCGTTGGACCGATGCCTATAAGTCGCGGTGCCGGTGTGTTTCTTTCCTGAGGCCCTCATGTCGAGTGACGACTCGGATGAGACAAACAGCCCTTTTCAGGGCTACCCAAACCGCCCTTTTCAGGGCGAATCGAGCACCCGCTCATCAACCTCGCGAGACCGCCAGATCGAGGCTCACCATAAAGAGGCCCGAGCTAGACGAGATGAGAGACACGGAGTTGTATCTCAGAGGTCGCCAGCGATCGCACCAAGGAGATCGGTTAGTTCCGAGAACATCCGCGGTGAGGCGCCACTACCTATGAGACCGACGGCATCACCTGCAGTAACGAAGACGCCCGCTACGGCACCACGGAAGATCGACACCGAACATGAGGTCCACAAGGTGGCGCCTCTAGTGCCTCCAAGTGCGCCGGCTGACAAAACAGCTGATGTCCAATTTGAAACTTCTGCAGGATTAGTAAACCTTAATGCCGGGACGATGGAGGTATTAGCTGAACTAGCTAGAACCGACCGCATTAACGAGCTTGCGGAGATTGCCCTTTCACTATCGTCGAGTTCATTATCGCTAGGGAAGTCCCCACCCCTAGAGGCGGCGTCCAAAATGGCACAAACCTCTACCAGTACAACCACAATTCACCAGGAGGAGGCGCCGCGTTTGGAGAGAACGAAGAGCGTCGAAGACCTACTGAGGTTCCATCGAGAGTACAAACTCCCCAAGAAGAATCTCTCAGCCCAAGATGAATCCATGATATGGGAAGAGACGCGCGCCGCCGCAAAGAGGAAGCAGAGTAGCCCCGGAACGACTGCCAACGATAATATCGGACACGATATCGGACTGAAGAAGGTTTATAGACCTGACCCGCGCTGGGATCCCAGGTTGAGGGGCCGTGGTCCCCCCACTTCGCCGCCGTGTACCCCATCAACCACCCCTCTGAGCTTCGCCACGGTTGCTAAGGCGAAACCGGAAGGCGATGCCGATAGAAGCCAACAAATGCCGCTTCCACAACGACAAGGCGGATCCAGGCCCCTCGTCGGCCACAACAAAGATGCCAGAGATGTCACTTACCCAGAGAGCACGACCACCACCCGCAACGGAGGACTCGGCCGAGCCTCAAACGACCTCACATCCTAACGCAGATAGGCAACCTAGACAAAAGCGACAGCCGCGTTACCCGCCATTGGTGGTCGAGGTGATGCCCGATTGGGCCGCTCACTTTAAGGCCCACTTTAAAGCCAAACTGGGCCGGGCCCCAAATGCCCGCCCGTACGGAAAGGGCATAAGGTTCCTGCCCACGGAGGAAGAGGAATATAGAGTTATCCAAAGGTACCTCACAGATATGGAAGCTGAAGGACTAAGCTGGTTCGGTTACTCCCCCCCCCCCCCACGAGCGCAACATAAAGATTGCCATCAGAGGCATCCCAGTGAATACGGACCCCGAGGACGTGAAGGAGGCGTTATGCGAACTAGGATTCCAAGCGGAATATGCCAGACCAATCCGAGCCCGTGCGGGCCGCCCTGGATGCATATTCTTTGCGGAGCTGAAGCGCACGCCAACCACCACCCCGGCGATTTACGAGGTCACGGAGTTAATGTGCACGCCGGGGGTCAAAATTGAGGAGTGGCAGGGCAAACAAGGCGTGGCACAATGCCATCGATGCCAGCAGTTCCGCCACTCTTCTCATAACTGCCACCGACCGATGGCCTGTGTGAGTTGTGGAGGAGCCCACAGAGCAAAGGATTGCCCACGCCCGAGGGAGGACCCGCCCACATGTGCTAACTGCAAGGGGTCTGCTCACGCGAATTTAGAAATAAAAAGGTAGGGACAGCGGCAAGGACACAGGCCCCACCTTCGAACCCATCACCAACTGCCCCGGAGAACACCACAGCTC
The DNA here is from genome assembly GCA_907165235.1 of Zeuzera pyrina. NCBI lineage: Eukaryota > Metazoa > Arthropoda > Insecta > Lepidoptera > Cossidae > Zeuzera > Zeuzera pyrina. The sequence continues at coordinate 7,336,752 of OU015644.1, forward strand.
TTACCCAACCTAGGTGGGTAGAAGAACACGCGTGGGCAACACTGATGGCCCCGGCAAATGATGCCCCAACCCGCCGTGCTGGTACAGCAGAAACTCAAGGAGGGAACAAGAGACCTAGAAAAAAGAAGACTAAGCCCAAGAATTCGCAGATCCTACAAGGCGAGCGGGACCCTGTCGCAAAGTCTCAGGCCCACGAGCCTATTAACCAGGGAGAGGCCCGTAATCAGGCTACTTCAAGATCAGAAGCAGAACAGGGGGAAGACCCCGGGACACCGGGTGTTCTAGAAACTATGATGCCGCTGCTTCAAAAATTAACAAAAAAGACCTCTAGTCACCCGATGGTGAACATGCGAGCTAGAGCAACAATATTGAAGCTCATTAAGTCAACTTTTGAAGCGCTGCTCAGCGACGAAGACCCCATCCCCTGCTTGCTGCAGGGGACCTTCGAACTGTGCAGTGTATTAACCAAGGACCAATGACCACCCTAAGAGTATTATACAGGAACGCCTGTGGCCTTAACAGCAAGGTCACTATTCTGAAATTGATATTGACACAGCAGCAGATAGACGTGGCACTGATCTCGGAATCACGGTTATCAACTGGCAGGGAGCTCCGAGTTTCGGGATACCACGTCTATCGGCAAGATGACCCGGCAACCAGGGGATATAGGGGATTAGTGGTGCTGGTGAAGAGGAGGCTGTTGCACCAAGCATTGCCTCACCGCGACCTATCTTCCCTATACGCACTAGGGATTGAGGTTTGCGTGGGGCAAATGCCCATCCATCTCTTCGCTATCTATCGTCCGGGCGTCTACGCTCTTAACCTGCTGGAGATTAGAGACCTAGTCAACTCACCGCGTCCAACGTTCCTGGCAGGCGATTGGAACGCGAAGAACACGGCGTGGGGCTCCGCCACGCCCAACGTCGTGGGACGTAAGATTCTTCAGGACGCCGAGAACCACGGGTATGAAGTGTGGGGACCCGATAGCCCAACTTACTACCCGTTCCATGAAATCTACGCCCCAGACGTACTGGATATCGTCGTCCACCGGAGTAGCGGGATCACACTGAATTTGACAGTGCTTGACTACCACACTGGTTCTGACCACCAGCCAGTGTTGGCGGAGCTAGGAGTAACCCCGCAGAGAATCCTTCCACCACCTCCTAGAACCAGGACGGACTGGGAAAAATTCCACAAGTTATGCGGAGTATCAGCGCCCACTAGACCGGTTAAAACGGCTGAAGACGTTGAGAATATCTCTGAGGACATAACGGTCTGCATCCGCACCGCACTCGAAGCCTCCACCACAATGACCACACTCCGGGGAGTATGCAGAGAGCTGCCGCAGAGGATCCAAGCACTTATCCTGGAAAAAGGAGGGTGCGGAGGAGATGGTAAACCAACAGGTGCCCGGCCACCAAAACGAGGCTTAATCACCTAGCCCAGCGGATCACCAGCGAGCTGGAAGAACATGCGGCAGACAGGTGGGAGAGGCTCATCACAGATTCAATGAGCGACTGGCACTCAATACACCGACTCTGCCGCCTGATAGGACACCACAGCCGGTAAGGCTCTTGACCCATGATGATGGCCACCCGCGATACCGCGCAGAAGACCGGGCTGAGATCTTTGCGGCCCATCTTGAGGGTCAATTTCCTCCCCTAAGCATCCAGGAGGATGACCAACTGGCGGAGGTCAACAGAGTGGTACAAGAGTCCATCACTGCTTTCCTACCACCAGATTCAGAGCCCATAGTCTTCTCTCCGGCCAGGGTGCAACGTGCACTCCTAAAGCTAAAAGCCCGGAAGGCACCAGGAGCTGAAAAGATTCCGAATGCAGCGCTTCGCTGCATCCCACCCCGCCTGGTTGCCTCAATCACCAGGCTGTTTAATGGAGTAATGCGTACCAAACATGTCCCGAAGGAATGGAAGCTCGGCCGGGTCATAATGATTCCCAAGCAAGGGAAGAACGCCGCGTCACCAGGGAATTTACCGGCCCATTACGCTGCTCTCCAGCCTCTCGAATGTCTTTGAGGGGCTCCTACTGCAGGAGATGGGCCGCAGCTTTACGCCGCGGGAAGAGCAATTTGGCTTCCGTCAAGGCCACAGCACCACACTCCAACTGTCGAGGGTACTGCACCACATGGCCCAGGCGGTCAACAAGAGGGAACATGTGGCGGCAGTATTCCTCGACATGGAGAAGGCATTTGACCGAGTCTGGCACACTGGCCTGTGTTATAAAATGATTGCCGCAGGATTGCCAACACGCATCATCCAAGTATTGGCCTCGTACCTGGACCAAAGAACCTTCCAGGTGGTAGTGGAAGAGAAGCTGTCGGGGGTGAGATCCATACGTGCGGGAGTCCACCAGGGGAGCCGGTTGTCGCCCTTATGTTATGCAATCTACACAAATGACATCCCTAGAGCGGAGGGAGCCCATCTGGCACTGTTCGCGGACGATGCAGCCTACTTCGCGTCTTCAATCAGAGCTGATTACGTGGCAAGGAAAATCCAGCATACCTTGGAGTTGCTTCCCCACTGGCTAGCGCAGTGGGGACTAGCAACCAATGTTTCCAAGTCCCAAGCATTGATAGTCAGCGGAGGCAGAAGACCGCCTATGCCACCTCCTCTCCGCTTAAGCGGACAAGAGCTCAACTGGTCTTTATCAGCTTAGTACCTCGGGGTCGTCATTGACCGGGACCTGACGATGCGCGCCCATGTGGATCAGATGATATCCAGCGCTCGAGGAACTCGCAAGAAGATGTACGGGATCCTAAAATCAAGCCTCCCCCTGATAAAGCCTATATGAGGTCAGCCCTCACAGGTGGTATTTGTAAAAACAGGTATCGACTGTTGTCGGTACAAAACTATAGAGAAGTATGTAAAATCATGCGGAACGACAAATAATAGGGCCCTTAATCTACGCGGTGTCGATAACTTTTATCTACTATGGCCCAGTTATTCCCTATGAGCGAACCAGAACTAGAATAACTAGGTACGATTATATGGGTCATATTAAGTGTACACGAGCACAACTGTCAGTTGCCGAGCAATGTTTATCAGACCGCAAAGATTTCAAAAGTTCTGCTGCTGAAAGATGGCAGAACCCAAAAATACTAAGGAAAAGCTGTTAGACAAAATAGTCTTTAACTTGGATGAAGAAGCAAAAGGCGATGAAATAAAAAAATAAGAAATGATTGTATTTTTTCAATGAAAAGGCGAAAGTGTAGTTACGTAAAGACCGCGATTCTTGGAGCTCTATCCTCTGACTACTCTGGTAGGGATATAGTGAGAGATATGTTTACATGTGAAATTTATAGCTTGTTTAGAAATCTCAAAACCGCAAGTAGTAAGTATAAAAAAATCTCATTACTTTAATATAGGTGTATTTTTGGATTATTATTATGCATTACCTATTACATAGAAATACCAATAGCTGTTGTCTGAATGAATCTAAAGGCGTTTTCCCAGCATTTACGATGAATTTGAAGTTAAAGATCCTATGACCGAGTTTTCAATTCGTTGTTCTTGAATCGCTTTGAAAATCGCGGCAAATCTTCATTATCGCTAAAATATAAAACTAAGTGTAACTATAATAAATTGTATGCTTGTGCTAGAAAAATAATATGTGTAATCGCCAAAGTAAGTAAGGACCGCGAAGCCTAGCGCTTCGTCATCTCTGACTATTCCGCTAGGGATGCAGCGTGAAGATAGGTATGTATGTATGTATGTATCGCCAAATAGTTTCACTTTTTACACATATATCGCTTAAAAACATCAATGCAACCGCGGTTAAATCACTTTTATCTCTTTTAGCTTTTAGAGCACTTAACTATAAAATTCATAATTACCAAAGTAAAAAGAAAGAAGTGCTGTCAAATTTACGTAACTTCGTTCGTTCGGATCACTTCTTGGTACGGTTTAGGACGAACGATATGTCACATGCCTATTGTCGGTGTCGTTTTAGGAACGAATGTATTTCATAGCAGGGTTAAAATTTTTATCTATTTTAGTATGATATACCTATTCTGAGAGTCGAGATAAACTTGTATCGCAAATATTGCGTTCAAAACTAATAATTTTGGAGATTTTTAACTGGTGAAGCTTTTTAGACAGTGCTATAGTTTTAAACTGTTGAAATAGCGAAAACAAAGGAATTAAAGGGAAAAACAGTAATTTTTTTTGCATTTTCTTCTATCTTTCCTCCAACAACTTTTTCATGTTTCATTGGAAATCGACGTACCTTGATCTCTGTTTTCAGTAGCGCGAGCACGAATCCTATCGAAAAAGTATCATCGTAAGCGTAAGTAAATAGCATGACTTTTAGTGCAGCTCCCCTACAGGACGTAAAAAGAAAGTTTATATGTGTTATATACTATTTTATTTTAGTATATATATAATGGAGCTATAGAATTAGTAATTTTATCTACAAATCTCAATATTTAAAATTGACGGTTTTCTCCATAAATTTGCTTCTTTTGATATAAATTACATCTTTAAAATTAATGGTGTTTACTAAAAAAAAATGGAAAACTTTAAAATTAACAGTTTTCACAATAAAATTTTGGTTACGACTTCCATCACTGACACAACAGAGAGCGGACTCAGTCCCAGACGTTATGGCCTTATCGCAATCATCTAGGCTACCGGAGTTTTGGACCGACCAACCACGTGTTTGGTTAATACGCGTAGAAGCCATCCTAGCACCACAGAAATTGAGTGATGACTCACGTTTCGACCTTGTAGTCGCCAAGCTGCCGAAGGAAGTAATAATGCAACTTACAGATTTTCTTTCGCGACTGCCGCCTACTGGAAAGTTTAACGCGCTGAAGGCCAAGTTACTGTCTATGTTCGAGGACACGCGAAATAGACAGATAGAAAAACTTATAGGCGAAATAGAATTGGGCGATCTTAAACCGGGCCAACTACTGAACAAAATGAGGGACTTGGCTCGTGATAATTTCCCAGACGAAACTTTGAGGATACTATGGCAAGCCCGACTATCAACCACCGTACGAGCAGTTTTCGCAGTAGCGGAGACCAACGACCTTGACAGATTGGCCATTATAGCCGACAACGTCTACGAAGCCACGAACCTAAGTCGCCGAGGTCACACAACCGGCGGATACACACAGAACAATCGCCGAAGCCGCATCGTCTACTTCTAGAGACACCGCAATGATCATGCTCGAGATAGCCAAGCTCAGCGCAAGGATGACTGACATGGAAGTGTCACGTACGTATCGAGATAACCACCAAAGCAGAGGACGCAGCAGATGGAGAACGTTTCCACGAGGCAGGAGCTCATCACGACCCCGAAGTCAACCGCGTCGCGAGAGGGGCAGCCCCGAATGGCTGTGCCCCTATCACTATCGTTTCGGGCCGCAGGCTAAAAAGTGCAGCCAGCCGTGCGGATGGAAATCACCGCCGTCGGAAAACTAAGTGCGATGGTGCAAACTACGACGGAGATTTGCACTACATCGTCTAGCCGTCGTTTATGTGTTACGGACCGAAACAGTGGACTTAGATTTTTAGTAGATACCGGTGCGGACATCTTAGTTGTGCCAGTGCAAAACAAACTTTACTCGCGCGATTGTGCAAAATATAAACTGTATGCCGCGAACTGAAGTGAAATCAAGACTTACGGAACTAAGACTTAGGTACTTTCCCAGACGCAGATCGTTTTCAACATATACATGTCGACATTGTCGGACCGTTACCCATAACTCAACAGGGATTTAGATATCTTTTAACCATCATAGACAGATATACGAGGTGGCCGGAAGCGTTTCCGATTACTGAAATAACCGCCGAGATCGTTGCAAAGACTGTTTACGAAGGCTGGATTGCTCGCTATGGTTGTCCGCTAAGGCTAACTAGCGACCAAGGCCGCCCGTTTGAAAGTAGGGTATTCGCAGAGTTGGTTAAATTATTAGGAATCGAGAAAATCAGGACCACTCCGTTCCATCCTCAATCTAATGGTATCTTGGAACGTTTTCACAGAAATTTGAAATCCGCCCTTATGGCAAGGCTCAGTGTAGATAGTTCATGGATAGACGAATTACCTACATTTCTACTAGGGCTGCGCGCCGCAGGTAGAGGCGATAGTGGCATAAGCGCAGCGGAAATGACATTCGGTCGTACACTTCGCTTGCCAGGAGCGTTTTATGAACTGTTTAGAGATAGTAGAGATGTTAGTGACCCGTATAGTTTTGTAGAGAAGATTAAAGACAATATCGCGCGTCTCAAGCCCGTGTCAACAAGAGAGATTACAAACAGATCAATTTTCGTACACAGCGAATTATCTACTTGTAGCCATGTTTTTGTCAGAGATGATACTGTACGCAGGTCTTTAAAACCGCCTTACGACGGCCCCTATAAAGTAATTGAGAAAGGCCCTAAGATATTTTATATTCAATATCCAAATAGGAAGGCTCACGTCTCTATCGATAGGCTGAAACCAGCATTTTTATTAAATCAACCGGCTGAAGGTGAGACCTCAGCCACCAATAATTACGCTAACGCGGACGCTGACACCGACGTCCAGAAATCGCCATCCACAACACCATCACCTGTACCTATTCTTCGCAAAACTCGCAGCGGCAGAGTTATCAATAGACCGGTACGATTTTTAGTTGACGAATAGTTCCACAGTAAATTTAAACGCATAGTACGTAAACACAATATAGTAAGGTTGATCCAACGATTCCTCAGAGCAAACTTAGACCGGCGTTACTGTATGGGAATGCTGTTTGGTGTTACTTTTAATTAATTATGGCAGAGCAGGTCCCGTGCAGTGACTACCTTTAACGAATATTTATTTTATGTATTCTTAATTTACTTAGATTTAGAAACTTCAAGACGGTTCCTGAAACACGGACACCGCAAATTATGTAAGTAAACATAGTTCGTAATTAAGTTAACATACCATATTATTCTTATAATTATAAGACTGCAATGAAACTTATTAGTAACGCAATGACTATACATTGAAATAACAAAGGCATGTTTGTACCGCCGCTATTTAGAAATACCAATGGTTTTCTTAGAAGCTACAGTGTTAAATTTTATTACCGAGCAGGATATTTACAAGTAATTTAACTTATGTAAACATTGCATGTTGGTGTGGCCAAACCGGAATGCAATGTCAGTAATTTCGACAACACAATAGGCTTGTAGCAGTCATATTGAGTCTCCATCGACGTGGATAACGATAACTTATAATATTTATAGAGGCACGTAATTACTTAAAAGATAAATTAACTTTTAACTTCTGTTATCTAGAAAAATAAAGCATTCCTTGGTTAGCCTAATTGTTTACAAACAACATTCACTATGACAGACGGACATGGACAACGTAGACCCGTTGAGCTTTCTTAAATCACGTTTGAAGCATTGACCGTAAGTCTTTCAGCAGGAATAAATTTGTCATAAATATAGTATCTTTGAGTATTGAGTATTATTAATGTAAAAATAATAACCTACTAATTATCTAGACCTCCTTTAGTAATATTATTGTTAATAATTCGTTTGTAAATATTCTAGACACTGCAACATTCTAGAACACGCACACGACTTCGATAACAAATGTACCGTTGGTCTAGATTATCTATACTTAGAAGTATGGATGTAAAGATATGTTCGATAAACATATCGATAGACTCTAAATATGTAGCCTTTGTTGTTAGATAGAATAAGCTCTAAATTGATGAAATATTAGGTCTCTAGTTCATAAACTTATTAGTACGAACGAATAATACTAAAACTATAGTTGACATAAACGTCATACACAAAGAAAAAATTAATGAATTTTATCGACTCGCTAGGTAGGTGTAATTTTAGATAGGGTTTGTCGACCACTGTCTCTACACTAGTTGTTCCAGGAGTAGGAGCATAGGTGACCTTCGTCGTGGGGTATAAAAAGCGTCTCGTATCCGATAGCTTCCTTTTTTTTTCTTTTCTCTCTGCTGCGGGACAAGCTGCCTCAACAAAGTCTCATGAAGAAACTTAAAGTTAGGCCACATGTCCCCTAGGATAGTCTTAGCTGTATTTGTTTGGGAGTAGCAACCCCAATTAGAATAAATGAGTTAGTTAATAATATGTTAAAGTAGTTTAGGTAATCTCATGGTGGATCCCATGAGTTCAAAGGACACCTATAGAAACCAGGTGGACCTCCTGTCCCTATATGTAATGAATACTTAGGAATAGTAGTAAAACCTATTCAACATTCATCTAAACTTCAGTATGAACTAATCGAAATAGTTCTTAGAATGGTTTGGTGCACTACTCTGACTATCAAGAAGTCTAAGTCTTCTTCACTTGGGTGCTATATTGCGTGGCCAGGCCGCAGTTCCTATTAAAGGGGAATCTTTGAGGGCCGGGGCATGTGAGTGCTGTGATGCTAGTAGATGTTCGACAAAGGGGAAGACTGAGGAGTAGGTGCAGTTGATGGATGACCACCTCCTTCTTAAGATTGATCAGTGATAAAACTGATAACCCTCTGCTTGTAACTAATAAATGATTCTCTGTTAGATATTAGCTCCACATAAAGGTATTGTGTATCTAATAAATATTTTTCTCTGCGAAATAAAATACTGGATAATAAGGTATAAAATGTACTTGGGTTTATGTATCTGTAACACTAAGAAGTTAAATGCAGTACATAAACAAGGAAAGGGTGTCTAAGTCTTTATAACTAGGTATACTTCCCTTTAATTTAAGATAATATAAATAAATTATGTTGATGTAACTATAACAAGTAATATCTGAGCTCAATACTTGTAAAACTTTAATACTAATGAATAATTCTGTAAACTAATTAATATCTAAGTGCTGTTAGATAATAGGTGACCTTATTTAATACATATATAATAATAAACAGGATAATGTTGTTTAACCATAGCATTTAATCTTTTTAAATTGTTACTAACTTTTATTAATAAATACATAGTGAACTGATTGTATCCACCATAGAGATTAAGTTAAAAGAAATAAATATGTTCTTTGTGTGATGTTTTTCTGATGTCTAATTAATTAACTTTCTATAAATATCCCATTAGATGTCGATTGCAGAGGTGTACTAGGCGCCCTTAAACAAATTAGGTACACCACTCTCCAGGTGACAGTAATAATAACATCATCAATTACTCAACCCACACCCACTCTACCGGCCTGAGCAAGCCACGTTGCAGGCTAGGTAGAATAAGCACAAGTATAGCGCTATACTCACTCACTCTATACCTTCTATACTCTCTTTCTCTCTCTCTCTTTCTATACTTACTTACGATGCAACTTGATTAAGAATATTTTGTAACGACATAATTTTAATTAGGCTGCATTTTAAAATGTATCATTAGCTATTATTTATATTATATGTGTCAATGGGCATCTAAAGTAAAAATGTATAAATGCCAGCATGTTTCGACAGTACGTAACCAGTGGTTATTTAGAAACCATTCAGACGAGTTCGTGTCAATCTGCAGTAATCAGTAATCATTAGTATCACAACATGGGCCGGGGCCAGAGCAAAGAAGAAAACTCTCACAATAGCAACATCGCTATAGCCCAGGTGCAAACGTGGTCAGGGTAAGTCGAGTCAAAGTTCAACTACGTCGGAATCGGACTTATGATTTTCGGAGCAGCCCTGCTGATTTTCTTATTATGTATACTTCGCACCAAATGCTCGAGTCTCATACAAGGCTGGTTACGGAAATCTGTCGAGGCAATGCAGCCGCCCACATCGATTAGAGTCAGCAATGTGTCGCCGCAGCAAACAACAGACGCACATACTTACTAATGTAGCTAGCTAGAGCAAGTCACAAGATAATGTTTTGTATTGTTAGGGTGTGGTCCCACTGTAAGAGACTAAAAAATTTGTTTTTGATTGTATAATTTATTTATTTTTTTTATTAATTTTTTTTTCAAAAAGGGGAGGATTACTGTGGGAACACAGGCAGTCAGTTCAACGAATCAATGTCAGCAAATTCCTCCCGCCCGCGTGAGGGGCGCGGGGACCTCAGGGCGACCGCCACGTAGTCCAGTCGCTCTCGGTCCTCCATGATTAAAACACCTACTTTAAATATTGTAACATTATTGTGTGTGTCCTTTCTTTAATAATATACGAGTCAGCATAAGAAGTCAGCGTATTAATTGACAACCCTGAAGACTGATATCCTACACATATCTTCACGCCGTACAAAGATCCCACATCTCTATAATCCTCCATCTCTTTTAATCTTTTGCTGTTGGTATATCTATATAATATATATATGTCGGAAAGGACACGGGGCAATTCGTGCTTTTGCAGCTCAGCCATGAGAAATAGGTACCTAATCTTACAAGAGGTGAACTACACCATAAAATACAACGTTAAGACAAAGTGAACAATAGAAAACTCTTTGTAACAATTATTCTTACTTTATAACATCCTGTTTAATCCTACTGCCCCTCTGTACCTTAAAAAGCGTTTCAAGTTCTGAAACTTTCTTTCTGAAACTAATACTAGATTCTTGCGATCATCGGAGAATTTGGAATTGGAAATTCCTAAACATAGTATTACATTTTTGGCTAAATCTTTTACTGTGGAGAGTGCGCGTTTGTGGAATTCATTGCCAGTAACTATAAGACGTGCACAACATTTGGACTCCTTTAAACGACTGGTGAAAGAACATTACTTGTCAATGTGATTTTTTTTTCTGCTATATGTATATTCATGTGCTGCATGTCAAATGCTGTCAAACTGTCTGTACAAACATACTGTCAAAGTGACTATTTTCATCATTTATTTTACAAAAGCAGTATTGTCATTATAAGTTGTAGTATTTATTGTGTTGTGTGTGTATTTATGTATGTAGTGAATGCCTATTTATTTGTGTATATATGTATATATTATATATAATGCTGTGTATATGTATAAGTGTGTCGTATATGTTTGCAGCAAAACCCACCTTTTCGGTTATTTCCAACTAATCTTTCCATCCCTAGGTTGTCTGGAAGAGATCGCTGTTGGCGATAAGACCGCCTGTTGTATTTTACTTTGTACATATTGTATTAACTTTTATGTCTCTTGTTTTGTGTGCAATAAAGTATATTATTATTATTATTATGTAGGTAATTGGAAATTTAATAATGGCAAAGGATCCATCGGAGAAATGCTAGCGCACCGGCCGCCGTAGTCTAACAGACTCAGTGCGCGCTATGGCATAGTATAGTCAAATGAGTGCCTTTTATTATTTCCATATATATATATATATATATATAATATAGGCAGTTGCCATAGCTATGTACGTGTGTCACGACTGCGCTTGTTACGTAAATAAAAGATTTCAGTTTAAACGCTTTAACTCGTGTTTTTCTTCGTGCCATCCCCACATGTTTATTATAAAAATATATTATATTATAATATAGAAATATATATATATTTATATAATATATTTCTATAATATATATGTGGGGATGGCACGAAGAAAAACACGAGTTAAAGCGTTTAAACTGAAATCTTTTATTTACGTAACAAGCGCAGTCGTGACACACGTACATAGCTATGGCAACTGCCTATATTTTTTCACTTTTTTTTAAATTACCCTTTACTAAAATAATACGGATCATTCATTCCCACCTATATATTTATCTAATATATAAAATTCTCGTGTCACAGTGTTTGTAACAAAACTCCTCCGAAACAGCTTGACCGATTCTTATGAAATTTTGAGTGTATATTCAGTAGGTCTGAGAATACGACGTAAACGATTTTTCCTAACCCTAAGTGATAAGGGTGGTCCACACCAAAATTTTTATTTTTTATTTTTTGCACAAAATTTTTTATTTTAATTATTATATGATTTGGCATTAAAAAATACATACAACCCTAAATTTTCACCCTTCTACCACCAACCCCAATTTTTTGATATCTATATTAGTACTTTAATCAGTCAGTACGTTGCGATCGTAGCGAGCGGTTACGTTATCTACAGACTCGTTGTGTAGTGAGCAACTATACCGATAAGAACAATACGTGTCGTTTATTCCGCGCTATCTTAAACCTTAGTGCCATATAATTGAAATCGATACAGACTATATCAGTTATCAATGTCTATCTTATACTTGAGAAAAACGTGCAAAATGAATTGTTTAAAGTGTGGTGAAACAGCTATTGATCATGTCGTATGTAGTTCGTGCAAAGGTCATCTTCATTATGTATGTGCCGGCGTTGCAGAGACGACCTATCGTAAAATGGCAGCGGACAAAAAATCGACTTAGAAATGCCCACAATGTCGAAACCCTGCCACCACTACCGGCACTAATATTCTTGCAATTCTACAAGAAATTAAGTCTCTGCGTTTGGAGTTCACCACTATAAAAACTGATCTGCATGAAGTGACCATCGGAATAAATAATATCAATTCGAAATGGAGTGAAATGGAATACCGTTTTAGTACACTGGAAGATCGACTTATCACCGTGGAAGGTAAAATGTCGGTAATCACAAAATTGCAGTCTGATCTTCAAACTGCGAATGATACTATTGCCGGTCTTCTGGACGACCAAAATCAGTCTGACCAATACAAAAGACTGAACAATCTGGAGATCTCAGATATTCCTTTGGTTCGCAGTGAAAACCTAAATACCATCCTTCACTAAATATGCAGCAAGGTGGGTGCCAATATCGATGAGAAAGATGTCGACCGTATCCAACGTGTGCGCCGGTATGACGGCGCACACGGCGGAAACTCTGAGAATAATGAATTCAAGCATAGCCCTGCAATAATAGTATGCTTTACTCGTAGGGTTTGCAAGGACCAGGTGCTGGCGGCGCACTGTGCGGCCGAAGGTCGCATTCAGAATTCTTTGCATGATACCATATTGGATCCGCCATTTTGAATTTCGTAATTCTAGCGACGGATTTGTGATCAGCGACCCCGAAAAACCCGCGAGTACGGGGTTTCAGGTCGAACCATAAAGTTTTCGAATTATGGCCGCAAATTGCGGCCTTCGGCCGCACTGTGCGGCGGTGCGCGCGTGCCGTGACCTCACCACCGCAGACATGGCCTCTCCGGGCCGGTTTCTAACATATATGTGGGAGACCACCTCACCCCTGTTAATAAGTTACTGCTACGCCGAGCAAGAGGACTGAAGAATGAGCTGAAATATGCTTACTTATGGATCAGAGATGGCAGAATACTTACTTATGCGCAAGAGTGATAATTCAAAAGTTATTCATATATATAATAGTTATGTGTTTGGCAAATTGAAGTGACTCATTAATATAATAAACTACTGCTTAAACTGTCATTTAATAATACAATATTACACCATATTAATTTTTTATGCTACTTTTTTTAATTATTATGTTTTATGTTTACCCTATCTATTTTTTATGATGTTGTATTTTACGTGTAAAAACAAATGCAATGGAATATACATACATACATACATACATATCCTCACGCTGTATCCCTAGCGGGGTAGTCGGGACGGAGCATTGGAATATTTATCGCATTATATCCATATTTCCATCCATATTCCATCTTTGTGCAGCGTCTAACCAAACTCAAATCACAAAACTTAATTATACAAGGTATTGTTTACTTGTCACTTTTCAATGCTCAAGTTTCAATTTTAATAATGATGCATTTTATTGACATAAACAATTGTTATTTTTATAACAGTAAGTACATCGTACATACTTTCTTGGATGTTAGCGCAGCATCTAATCAAAGCATTGTGTTAATCAGTTATACCAAATTTCAAAATTACGCTAACGCTAAGTTCAGATGAACGTGCGGTGACGCGCGGTTGGCTCGGCGCGCGGTTTAAGATTGTAACAAATCAATCACGGCTGTCTATCTGCCATTTATCGAATCTTTGGTTAGGACGACTACCAATCAGCGTATGGATACCTTATTGATATTTTCACACCCCCGCGCATAAGTTGCCTGCCCCCGACTGCCCAATGCTATATTTTTTAATACATTATTCCATGCATTGTCTGTGGTACGCATTATGCCAAAGAGTATGAAACGTAGTTCGTTTTACACCATCACGCATGTTGTGTTGATCGAGTGAATTTACTTTTGTGTATATCTTCTCCACTTTATTTGTAATATAAATGTTTTTGCTGGTGATTTTGCTTCATGTAAAATGCCTAGCAATCCCATTTGTTGTGTTGGCAATTGCCAAAATTCGCGAAAGTATTGTATTGTGTTGCGAAAGTATTGTAAGTATTTGAGAAAAGACTCGTTTAGTGGTTGCAGTGTCTTTAGCACTGTATGTGCTAAAATTAATGCTAGTGCTTAAAATTTGACCCCTGGCGTTAGTGTGGTATGTGAAAAACATTTTGAGGCAAGATTTATCACTTATAAATCACGTCTCATAATGGGAGCATATCCATTGTTAACGCCAAATAATATATATCTTGTTTTGTTCTACCCGCAATAATTTTGTTATGTCATTCTGTACGCTGCATCTTTCCTGCTAATTGTTATTAGTAGTCTACGATCGACCTCTGACGTCGCCGCGCGTTGGTCGTAGTACCGTCCGCACCGCTTCGGTCACCTTTGACCACACCCACATTGTTTTGGGTTCCGCGCCACTCCACTTCATTATTTAATTACGCAAAATACAGTCCACTTAATAAGAAGACCGCTGCACAAGAAAGCCCGAGAAGAAGCGCTGCCAGGCCCAGGATCACGACAGGACGCGTCATCCACACCTCCGAACATCTGAGGTATAGGTCGTTGTTGTCTGGTGCAGCACTTTTGAAGGTACGCTTTTCTTGTCATAACTATAACCAGCACCTCACCCCGCCAAGTGCGTCGGTGTTACCGGATGTATTGCTCAGCCGCCATTGGCGCGCACATCCATCACTATTTACTGATGACGAGATATCAAGTGGAATACCATCTGTGAAAAATGCCGGTAAGATTTGTTCGTCTAATTTAATTGATTTGACTGATTCACTACTTTTTAACACAACAAAGTTCACAAACATGTCGTTATTCAGTAAACCTAATAAGAATACATTACAGTCTGTTGCGAATTGCGACTTGAGAAAGTCTGGCAATATTTGATAAATTTTCCTTGCTTTTTTGTTTTTGCATTATTTGTTTATCTTTTGCCCATATCTCCTTGATTCTTATCCATGAAAAACACAAATTGATAACAAATTGCATGCTATAGAATTACCAAAATGAAATGATATGTAACTAACGTCATGAATGAGGATATCATGCACATTATAAAATGTGCATGCTGCGACATACAAAAATGGAATATTCTTGTATTGTATGTATTCTTGTATCATCAACATTAAAATATGTACTTGTATGTCTATATAATAACCTACATACTTTTTAAATTGCAAAAAATGTGATTCTTCAAGCAGAGCACAAATACGCACGAGAAAGGCACTATGACCACACATATGCTAAACAGGCTAAACTAGAAACTAGTAAAGGTTAGTTAGAATTAACCATTTTTAAGAGATCCATACCAACTTCATTCACATATTATCCATAATTTTATTCACATTTTTAAATTGCAATATATGTGCTGTAACATTTTTATCACCATGAATTCAGACATGGTAAACAAGTGTGCTCATTCGATTGTGCCAAAGTCCAAGGACTTAACTAAAATTGATTTTAGATGTATCAAACCATGTTTGCTATTCGAAAAGACCTAATCTAAATTATTTTCACAGGACTAAAATAATTTTAATTAAGTTGAATTCAATTTAATTTTAAGTCATTTTAGAGTTATTCAGAACGGCCACTTTCATGTCAAATTATACTAAAATTGGACTTATTTTTGTCGCGAAGATTTTGGTACGAATTAAAAGTAAAGTTGTTTTTTATGCATTATTATGTCTATAGTATTGCATTTTATTTACTATGGTTTTAAGTGATAAAATATGGAAGATTAATAAGTTCTTGCGGCACTAATTTTAGCAGAAGAAATGCAGATAAGCATTTTCAAGTTTTTTACAACAACTTACAAATTGAATATTTAATTAAAGTCCAATGTTTTAAAATAAATTTAAAGAATGATACCGAATGTGTCATATATTGTTTTGTATGTTATTTTGTTATCTGTGCATGCAATTTAATGTTATCATATTCAAATTAGTATGTCCATAGAAAGTTACCAATTTTAGTTGGTAGGCAAAACTGAATAGACTACAAAATGGACTTAAATTAGTAAATTTTTGATTAAGTTTTAGTTTGTGGCAATTTCGAATCGATAACATTGAAAGACTAATGTTATGAAATATTGGGTCCTTACATATGAAATTGGCGTTTTGTACAGGAGGAATATAAAGTCAATTTTTTTTTTGTAAAATATATTTAATTAATCAAAGTATGCATCGTTGTTATCTATGCACTTTTCCCATCTCATAGGTAGTTCATTGATCCCTTTACTGAAAAAACCATGGGGGCGAGAATCAATAAACTCTTTGAAGGCGGTTTGGACTGCCGCATCGGAGTTGAATTTTTTTCCTTGTAAGAAGTTGTCTAAATTCTGGAAAAAATGGTAATCTGTTGGAGCAAGGTCCGGGGAGTACGGTGGATGTCGCAGACATTCCAATTGTAGCTCATCTAACTTAGTGGTTGTTTGTTGTGCAGTGTGTGGTCTTGCGTTGTCGTGAAGCAGCAGTGGTCTAGAGCGATTGACCAATCTCGGTTGTTTAGCAGCTAGTTCTTCCTTCATGGTTTGCAGTTGCTGACAATAGATATCTACCGTAATCGTTTGGCCAGATTTTAGAAAGCTGTAGTGAACGACACCGGCGCTAGTCCACCAAACACTCACAAGTAACTTTTTCTGAGTCAATTTTCGTTTAGGGCAGGATTTGGCTGGATCTCCAGAGTTCAGCCATTGCGACGAGTGCTTCTGATTATCGTACAGTATCCACTTTTCATCACAAGTAATGATTCGATTTAAAATCCCTTCATTATTGTGTCGGTTGAGCAAAGTAACACAGCAGTCGACGCGTGTTTGCAAGTTCGATTCACTCAATTCATGAGGTACCCATCGTTCAAGTTTTTTTACTTTCCTGATTTGCTTCAAGTGGATTAATACAGTTTTGTCACTTACCCCGAAGCCTGCAGCTATCTCTGAAGTGCTTTGTGATGGATCCGCTTCCACAATAGCCTTTAATTCTTCATTTTTCACTTTGGTCTCCGGCCGTCCACGGGGTTGGTTCTGAAAGTCGAAATTTCCAGAACGAAAACGTTGAAACCAAAAACGTACCGTGCTTTCTTTTGCGACACCAGCGCCGTACACATCATTAATCCTTCGACCTGTTTCTGCAGCACTGGTGCCACGGTAGAACTCGTACTCGTAAATATACCGATATTTCATGTTTTCCATTGTGCGGTAATAAGCGACGCCAAAGAAAAAAATAATGAGGAAAAAAACAAATGAATGACTGTTTTCAAAACTCAAATATACCAGCTAAATGAATTTATAAATTTGAATTTGGAATTCTTATCCAAAGAGGAGATATTTCAGATCAAAGTGGTCAGTACGACAAACCGCTAATTTCATATGTAAGGACCCAATAAAATATTGTTACAGTTGGACCTTATGCGTAAGGAATAAGGTCGATTTTTAATGGAACTAAAACCGTAACTTTTAGTGCTTATATCTCGAGACCTAGGCTTTACAGAGTTATGACCTAAAAACGCATTGCTAGATTTAAGGCCTACTATTGAATGGTATAAGTCAAATTAAGAAAGAAGAACCAAGTTGCACCTCGAATATTCCCGAGCGATGACGTGTCATCTGACCTATGACTCATGTAAACAGGCGGCGTCGAGAACAATGTCGAATTACCGTTAACGAACGTTATTAACTAGATAGTTCCACCCTCGTTTTATCCGACTATAAATAGAGCTCCGTGTCTGCCGCCGAGTCAGTGTTTCTCAACTATCGTTCGAAGCGACATATCGAGGCGACATCAAGGCGAATTACATAGACCACTATGACGACTACTGCGACGACCTTGGATAAAAGAACTCTGCGATTCGGAAACGTTGTTATTGAGTGAAGCGTGTACCTTCGGTGACTACTACGCGAGTACCTACTTCGAGGGCGACTATGAAGATTAGGAACCGCCGTAATTAAGTTCGCGTGTTCTTGACATCTACTTGTACGAAGGTGGCCTTAATCTCCTTTTCATAACATATAACTCACGCTAGATAGCGTTAGCTTATCGTATGCATTTGCTCTACCTAATTATACAAAGTTCTCCCACACACACATATACCAGTTCGTAGACAACACATACGCAATACGCTAATAATATTACGCTCGTGTCATTCAACCCTTCTCCATTGCGTTTAGGTTCTATAACATTTAGAAATATATGCTTAATTTCCATTGCTATAAGTCTTAATAATATAAAAGCATAGTAGTATAATTATAAAAATGTACACATGTAGGTATAGACATAAGTATTATTATCGTTCCGAAAATGCGAGAAGTTGCGTTTCGTTATTTAGGAACATTTTTTTATTAATTATCCTATCTGAAACGTCGATACGAGTGGTTACCAAGATCCGACGATGAAGTAGATGGTAAGTTATAAGAACTACTTGATGGCGCATAATAATCCCATCGAGATTGAGCTCATTCACTGCGCCTCGATGAGCTTTTTGGTAACAACGGATGGTTACCAACACTAGATGATGTGGTTGAGAGATAACTATAGAAAATGTGTGCTGTCTTCACATAACAGACCCCTCGAAAATTTTTCATTTATGTTACCGGTCTTGATGAAAACTTTTGTTAATACAAAAATATCAGAATGCGATTATGGAGTCGATGGTAGATAACGAGAATTACTTGATGCCTCATAATAATCCTATCAAGTTTAGGTTACTTCGCTCTGTTTTTACAAGTTTTTTAATAAAATCGGTGGTCAGATGATGTTATTTGATGATGAAATTGAGAGATGATTACAGAAATCACATGCTGTGGTCTAATAACAGACCCTTCAAATTTGTACTCATTTCACTGAACTCAATGAGGTGCCTACTCTGATGAATGTCAACGTAGCAAGATCTGATGATGGAGTTGTTGGAATGTAATGAGATCTACATGATTCACAATAATATTATTGAACAAGACAGCAGTATGTATGGCAGTATCGAGAAGAATATCAGATTTAACATTTAAGCGTTTTTTAAATATTCTAAGTTTTTCCTTTTTCAAATGTTTGGGTATTTGGGGTATTTTGAAATAAATTTGCCCCAATTGGAGCAAATGCGGAAGGATTCTTTAAAACCCGAGAGCATTCACCATTTTCTCTTTTTTCTAATTTTATATAATTTAATTTACTAGAAAAGCAAAACCGTTTCGGGAAATAAGTTATACATTTTGCAATTTCCATGTAATTGAACCGCCAAAATTGTAATGAAAATGGAAATAATTACAAATAAAAGTTGTTACAAAATTTTAATACTGGGGTAATATCCGCAATAAGACGGGTAAAGACCAGATTACTGTTCAAAGTCTTCCTTATTCACTTGGGGGTTATGGTTCACAATAACGTTTAACTATAAAATGCATCCGAACAATGTATTATTTTATATTTAAATATTTATGTTTTACTCCATGAAACGTTTCAATGACGTTTCATGGAGTTTCATTATGATTCTCAAACATTTTTGGTACATATAAAAAAAAATCATATTTAAACATCGTAACACTGGATAGGAAGGATATTTAGAAACAAATCTTGTACATAAAAATGAATGTTTCTTTGTATGTTTGTCCTCTATGCGTTCTAAGCCATTCATCGAATTGTAATGAAAAATTGATAAATTGTCTGCGTACGCCTGCAAAGGTTTTTGCGTTATTTAATTTAGTAATTTGAAGACCACTCCAACGAAGTCGCGGGCAACAGCCAGTGTTACATAAACACGTATTAACGACGGAATGATAGTATCGCAAATAATAGTTATAAGGATTCGTATTTCGCTGTATGTAGAAAGTCGTTATAATTTTTGTTATAAATCTCACGCCGTTTATAATAAAATAAAACTGATAATTTGTACAAAGGTGCAACAATAAACAATTATATTAAACAGAAAATTATATTTAACAGAAAATAGATTTAGAATGGTTATACAACATACATTGATTAAACAATCATACTATAAAATAAACGATTTCGTTGAAGATAACACAGTACTCTGGAAATGATCTTCTCTGCACATGCATTTGCTGGGTCTCTGAATATTGTATTCTAATAAACCTTTTGTAAAATGATGTTAAAAAAATGATACCTGGCTGAGTTTCTTGTCGGTTCTTCTCGGTGTCCAGGTTCTTTTCTTTTCTCTTTGAACAGAACTAAAGTAGATTTGACGTTCAAAAATACCTTGTTATTGGGTTTACTTAATCTAACTAAAACACTGTATTATTGCTACTACTAGTACTAAATATAAGTAGCATTAATTATCATTAGAAGCCAAGGAAGACCAATACTGACTTATGAAGATCAAATAGCCAGAATGTTAGCAGACGGAAATGTCAAAAGCACCCGCATACCTAGGCGAAAATGTGTGAGGAGAATGATGAGATTTGAGGAAGCGAAAGAGGTGTGTAAGGACCGCGACTCCTGGCGCTCCGTCCTCTCTGACTAACCCGTTGGGGATACAGCGTGAAGTTATGTTATGTTATGTTATTAATTATCATACTGTTTTTTTTCCGAATCAGACGGTTCTGTGAAATTTTCTTGTATGATATACTATTACATATATTCCTCTCCATGACTCAAAAGTAAAGCGTTTATCTTTATATTCTATAGTTTTATCTCTTAATACGGGCCTTGAACCTTGATTGTATTAAAGATATTAGTAGTTCCTTGTCAATATCCACATTTTCGTAGGATTTCAAATCAATTTATTCAAGTAAACCCAATTACAAGGTATTTTTGAACATCAAATCTACTTTAGTTCGGTTCAAATAGAAAACCTGGACACTGAGAAGAACCGACAAGAAACTCAATATCGAAACAGTAATTTCGAATGTAATAAGTGAAAAATTTTGAGAAACAGATTGAGAACGATTGGTATTTTCTATGAAAGATAAAAACGGGATGCCCGGAAGGTCGCTATTCCGAACAAACCCCTTAGATTCATCTAATGCCTGGTTTCCGAACCTGGGGGTAATTACCCCCGCGGGGGTAAATCAGCTATTCTGTGGGGGTAACAAAGAACCTAATATTTAAGACCTAGTCCAATAAAATGCCTAGCTAGATAGTAAAATTAAAAAATGATAGATCGCCGCGCAGTAAGTACCGCACGTAAATTGTAAGACTAATGTGCAATTTGTGATAATAAAAATGTTCGTATTTGCTTGCATTGTTTGTATTGATAACATTTTAGGGTCGGGCTAAAAGCATTTTTTCTAATAGGTCAAAGGGGTAACAATACTGAAAAGGTTAGGAACCACGGATCTAATGGGTAAGATGACGAAAATGCTTATATCCGTGTATAACGACTTTCGAGTATTTTCATCGAATTGACGTTTACCTTCTAGCAATGATACCTATTGTGTAGAGTTTAGTACTTTAGTACATTGGATTCTTCTATCGTGTGAAAAAATAGTTTATTATTAAATTTGACCAACTTCTGTCATCTAGATTCTTTTCCTCCGATGCAATGAAATGATTCTTAAATAAAATTGAAATCTACATTATAAAAAAAATAGTTGATTTTACTCATTTTTAAGGACAACTCATACTCGACCAAATAATTTGTAATTCCAAATTTGTTTTTGCAAAAGAGATCGAAAGGTCCTAACGACGTTTCCCCAATATCTTCCATGGATTTGGATTTTCCCATACTGCATTTATTAAATTTTATTAAATTTGACCAATTTCTGTTGTCCAGATTTTATGTTCTGGTACAATTAAATAAAAAATTGTTTGCCAATTTAATTAATTCGTATGGACAACTCACACTTGACCGTAAAATCGATAATGCTCAATCTTTTTCACAGAAGAGATCGAATGGTCCTAAAGACATTTCCCCTATATGTTCTATGGATTCGGATTTCCTCATACTGTGTTTTATGAAAAAATTTTTTATTAAATTTGTCCAACTTCTATTGTTCAGAATTTTTTCTTCCGGTGCAATGAAATAAAAATATTTTTGTCAATTTAATTAATTTTTATGGACAACTCACGCTTGACCATAAAATAGGTAATGCCGAAATTGTTTTCACAAAAAAAGACCGAATGGTTCCTAAGACAGTTTCTTTGTATCTCTTACGGATTTGGATTTCCCCATACTGCCCCAATTAAAATAAACATTCTGAATACTTACCTATTTCTTTAGAATTGTTTAAAAATTATGTGACGCTCAGAATATTATTCGTAGCTAATAGTAATTTTACATTCTCTTTGATAACATTCAGAAAAAAATGATCTAACCTAGGGTCGGTATAAAATAAAAAACATCAGACACTTCCGCATAGTTATATTTATAATTTGATATGTTTTGTTCTCCACTCCTGTCCTAATATCACATTACTTTCAATACATACAGACCTACCTATATTTTCATAAATATGCATATGTACTATGTTAGTAATAGCATTTTTACTGATTAGAGAATAGGATTATTATTACAATTCAAAATATTGACAGATACCAATACTAGTCTTCTTTCAAAAAGTTGTAATTGCTGATCAATGATTTATGTTATCTATATGGTGTTTTGGGTGTTATTGCATTTAGAGAAGCGCGCATAATAAAGAGCACATAGAAAATAATAATATCATTCGAATTCGAAATACTGACAGATACCTCCTATAGTCTTTTTTCAAAATGTTATCGCATGTATCTACTTAATTCAACATGATTTATGATAGCTATATTATGATGTTTTGAGTGTTATTCAAATTTGATAAGTAAAATATTCCATGAAATATTGCCAAATACATAATTGACTTGACAAATAGCAATAATAAGTAATATTTGTTATTAATTAGTAAATGATGAATAAGCAATAATCACAATTTATTTGCATATCTTTTATGAAGAATTATTTTTTCTTCTTTTTTTATTTGTATGATTAATACAAGACAAACATGTAATAGAAATATGAATACAAGGAGAACACAAAGCGTATTTAAAAAAATATTAAACAGGACTTTTCCATAAAATATTACCCTAATTAAGTATATTTCATGCAAATGAATTATTATTTATTAAAAGCCTTGTTTTACTAACATTCCCATATTTTTTTATTTACATACAAGACTAATACAAAATCATCCCCTTTGACTACCCCGTTAGGGATATAGCATGAAGGTATGTATGTATGTACTATTATAAAACACAAAAATACAGAAGCATGTAATAGAAAAATGAACTAGCTTATTCATAAATTATGCTCATTTTACATTTTTAAATATTATTTGTGATGAATGCATAGAAACTAAGTTGGATCTTAGCAAGAAGTAAACAAACAGACCCTGTAAGTAAAACCAATATTATAAATATCATGTAAATAATAACTCAATGATTCCAGTGCAAGAATGTATTAAAATTGAAAAAAACACTAGTTATTAATTTTTCCTCATTCTATTGTTGTTAGCAGTTAACACAAACATAGGCTTTATAATATATTTTCCCTTCGCACCCTTTGTTTCTCACTGTTATATTAAAACATCATCTTCAGGTCTTCTTCATTTTTCCTTATGTTCTAATTTTTGCATCTGAAATTAAAATTTACAGATTATAGAAAATTTGCTTTTTATTTTTATTCGAAGATGATAAAGTATTATGCTTTTTGTTTATTGACGAGACATTATTCTTCTTAGTTGGTTTATTTTGTTATACTTATATCTGGATTATTTACTACTTTTGACCTGCACCAGTTACATATGGAGACTTGTTTATGAAAAATCAATATAAATTATCTATAAACTTAATTTACAATACTAAGCTTCTTTAATCTAATTGTTAATAAATGTAAACCTTCCTTATCGAATATCGTAAATAACAGATAAAATCTCATTGAAATCTACTTAGAAATTAAGAAGTTATATGCAAATACACAAACACATGAGGAATGCGACTGTTTATTCACTGTTTAGAGGTGTAAGCAAAATATAACTTTCAGGTACATCATGTTATACATTTTAAAAGAACTAAAATTAAAATCAATAAACAGAATACTTAGTAATAAATACCCGATAAAACAGAAAATTTGTTATGAAAATATCTTATAAGATAATTAATTGTAATTGTTAAAAGTTAAAAGACAATTAATTGACATTTGGTATAAATAATTTTTCACCTCTACATAGTCATAATTTGTAAATGATAGTCAGTATCCCTTTCCAAATTTCCAAATCATAAGTTGTTTAAAATCTTTTGTTTTAGCTTCCGACATTAGTCTTTACAAAAGGTGTTTCATGGAATTTTAAAAATATTTTCTATAGGTACAATATAGTTATCATAGTTTGTTGCACCTTATACCATAAAGTAACAATTCATGAAAAAAATACTCTAGGCTTGTTAGTGTTATAATAAATCAGTGATGTTATATTGCCTGGTATTACATCTGTTTAGGGTTATTTGCATTTTATGTACAGATCAAATGTTTTCCTCTATGGATAAATTACGACGTGTTCATTGCAATGAATTACGTCTTATAAACATAATATACCTTCCACCATGTATACCTATTAACTTCATGGTACCTACACATAAAATGAGAAGTGTAATTTGAAAACATTACTTACTACTTTGCTTGCGAAGACCATTCAGTTAGTTGATTTTTCTTTCACTTCTGTTATTCTTCTTTTATATTTTAATAATGCCTTTGTGATTTGCGAAATTGCCAATATCACATAGTAATAAGTAAAACCACCAGATCGATAGCTTTAAGTTACAGCAGTTTTTGATCCCAACAACTGAAGTATGTATTTCTAATAAAGACTTCTACTACAGGATATTCTAATTATTTTACAACAAATTTTTTTTATAAATTATAATTTTTATAACATTTGACAACTGACAAGCAAGTGACAACTGGACTGACCGATAATTACAGTGTTGTCAGTAAACTAATTTCAGTTATCTTTCGTTTTTAAACTTGTCATACATTAAATTGTTGCAGTAATTATTTCTGATTCTGTACTAATGAATAATGATGTTTTATTGCAAAAATAAATATAATGGTAGATGGCAAAAAAAAGTAGAAACTACTTATTATTTAAGTTAAGTTTCCTAGTACGTATTATCTTTATGATGGCGAAAAGTTACGATAATGGCAACACATAAAAATGAAAAAAAGTTGTACAATTAATATCTTCAAGGGCCTGTGAGCCCGACTAACGCGCGTTTCGATATGTCGATGTATTTATACAAAATGGTAGACGTGCTTTTTGAGTGAGCGAGACTTTTTCAAATCCTGTTTTTTTTTTCACTTTACTGATTTAATGTAAATAATATTTTAAATAATATTTTTTTAGAAGAGTGAACTTATTATTTGCGGAAATACGAAAGTTCTGTGTTTTTTTATTATAGAAGGCTTGCCCGCCAAAGTAAGTAGAAAAATTACCACATAGCCAGCGGATTTGTCCCGGAAAAAAAATTGTTTCATTCAGTTCCTGTATGTATTTTGGAAATTCCAAAGGTGTTGTGTTATAGTAAAAATAATGAACTAATTATTGCTCGTTTTTACGTGACTCTTCTCAGAAAAAAAAGTTTTTCGATATATTGTAGTAAGAAATTTTGAAAATAAAAGGTGTTGTATTGTAGTCGAAAGAATGAACTATTTATTATAAGCTACAGTTTGTATATCTTTTGTTTCGTTAGCCCTGGACGGTGTTCCAAAAATCAGAAAATTTCCGTATATCGTGTAATCCCACCTTAACCGGCATCTTATTACCTACCCTCAGCTCGTAACAATATTATATTTTAGTAACCTCTTTTTTTAATTTTGTGAACAATCTTTTTTTTATCAAACAAACATTATTCTTATAAAATTTAAAACATTAATTAACGCATTACTTGGTTGTCACATGGGAGATATTTAAATGCCATTGTTAAGATACAAATCAAGAGAAAAAAAGAAAATGTTCTGGTTTATTTTTACTTTACAAACTTGACAACAAATAAATAATTTGATGAGAAGAAAAATTAGAGTAAATTACACCTAATATTATGGTGGTGTAAGGCTTTAGGTGGCTTATGAACACGCATGCAATATATTTCAGATATTTCTGTGAAATTAGAATTTTTAGGGATAAGTAGAGAATTTTTGGGAAAATGGTGAAATTGTTGTTTTTTTGACGACCTCCGTGGCGCAACGGTTTAGCGCGTCGGAAAGTAAACGGGGGTTGCGGGTTCGATTCCCGTCCCGAGTCTGGGTGTTTATGTATGACATGTATTTATTTACGAAAGAAAAAGTATATAAGTAGTATATCAGTAGTCTAGTACCCGTAACACAAGCGCTGTGCTGCTTACTTTGGGACTAGATGACTGTGTGAAATGTCTGAGTATATTATTATTATTTTTGTTGTATTATAATGTACTCATATGTTCTTTAAGTTTATTGATAACATACTGAAAACAACATTATATGTAATGAAATGTTTTCTTTTTTTCATAGTTACGGGGGCATTGAAAGAACGTAATATAGGTACTACAAACTGATAAATTCCCAGGTACGATTATTTATTACTATTAAAATTTAAATAAAATGTTCTGTTACATTAGGATTCGATGTTGAGTTTATAATTGAAATGTACTTTACAGAATCTGTCACCCGTCCGTGAACCCAATTCCATTACCTGGTCGTTCTGGAATTATGAATATATGAAAAACTGATAAATTCCCTGCTATGTTCTTTACACTCTTTACGCTTGAATAAAATGTCTGTCATATTGCAGTTCAATGTTGCGTATAAAATTGGAATTGTTTACATTGGCAGAATCTATCACGCCTTCCACGGATTAAATTTCATTACCTGGTTGTTCTGGGATTTTGAACATATCACAAACCAATAAATACCCTGGTATGATATTTTTTACTAAGACTTAAATGAAATGTTCTGCCCTTTGATTACTTTTTTCTGTAATCGAAGGTTTTGCTGCATATAGAGTTCAATGTTCAAAATTGAAATAATTTACATTACAGAATCTGTCACACCTTCTATGGACCCAATGCCATTGCCTGGTTGTCCTGAAATTTTGAATACACCACAAACAGTTAATTTATCTGGTAAGATCCATAATACTACTAGGTACTTAAATAAAATGTTCTGCTATATTTAGGGTCAATATTACTATTATTATTCTTATTAAACTAGCAGCTTTAAGCAGATTCGTGTGTATTATTTTAACGCCATAATCCATAAATGATTGTACGCCAATGTTCAGTATTACAATAATTATAATTAGTTACAGAATCTGTCAAACCTTCCATCCAGAAAAAATCGCGATCCAGACAAAGACTAATAAATAAAGTGAGAGAATTAACTCTACTATGTCAAAGAATTTATAAGGAATACAAAAAAGCTAAGACACAATTGAGCTATCAAAATAGGGCAAAGAATGCATTAAAGTTTCGCCAAAGAAACATCTTTTGAGAAATTGACTCAATTGATGAACCCATATGAAAAAATTTTTTTAAATGCAAATTACCCCGTGTACCAAAAAGAAGGCAAGACGCTTCACCACCGAAGGAAAAATAATTGCCCTCTCAAATGAAACAGAGTCTAAAGAGCTATCGATTTCTCCGTAAACTTTATATATTGCCATCAAAATCAACATTGAATGCAATGATTGCGAAATTCGAACCGAACCAGGAATTAATCCTCAAGTGTTCAACTGATTGAATAAAGAGGTATTTATTTTCTTTGCATATAAAATTTACAACCTAGTATAACACAGTTTATTCAATCTAGACAATGAATAAACTAATTATAATTGTCTGTGTTCAAAATCTTAAACACCTTTTCTATTTTTTATTATTGTCATGTCATGTCAAATGTTGAGTATGTATATATGAGGGTAATTTTAATTTTCTTGTCATTTTTGAACGTAAAAATTACTAAAGAACGGAGAGAGAGAGAACAGTCAACGGGATTAAACCTTAAAGTCGAACCAAGTTTAATTTAATTCTTACGACGGAACCAAAGACCTAGAACAAGATACAGTCCACATACAAAATTTTACATGGTCCTTTACCGCCGACCAAGAATTGAAATTGGATTGACGAGGTTTAACACTCTTCGAGGTCAAGCATCACAGGCCGCGCCGTGGTCTACGACATTGGGCAATCGCAGCGACGTGCAACGGTGACCGGCTGACACTTTGCATCGCACCCCTCATAGGGTTTCCAGCGACGGGTGAACAGAGCCAGCACTCACGACGCAACCCATTCGTCACTCATCATCACATCACCGACGTAACCAACAGTCAGTTACGCCGATCACAAGGCTACAGCGTAAAACTTTAAAAGGTCATACAGCAAGAGGACACACACTATCAGCGTCAGTCAACAGCCTCAACTACTGCCTACACAAATAGAAACGTGGAGAAGTGGATCGCACAAGCCGTGAGACTGTTCCATTTCCTTACCTATTCATTTCAAATAGTAGTGCTCGATCATAAATTTCACAATTTAATCATTCATAAAAATTCACCATTACTTCGCTTCCATTCGTGTCGGTAGTTAGATAATCATTCTTGTTGTCATAAACTATCATACCATAGTAGTTCACAACATATTCAAAATAGCGTAAACACATACTAATTAATTCACTGTAATTCATAATCACCCACTTGCCAAACCATTCATTCAAATCGTGTTTATAATTCACTTCATTTCCCTTTTTTAATCACATACAATCACAATAGGGTAACATAATATATAATTATTTTTTTGTTTTTAGCTGTTGACATCGTCAGCTGTTCGCTTTGTCGACGACGGTTGATGGTTCAATGCACTTTAAATTAAATTTTTTGCATTAATTTTTCTACTTGCGCCTGTTTATTTTTATTAGCAATTGTTGTTGTATTGCAAATTTTTTACCTTGCTATTTTTTTACATAGACGTTTTCCATAGGCATTTACATACATTTTTTTTTAAATAATCTTTAAATCATTATAGCCTTTATCTCATTCGCAATTTTTTAGTCATTAAAAATGTCTAATACTAAAATAGCTGATCTTACACGGAACCGCGCATCTATTAAGGGAAAGCTTACTATTTTTAATAGCTCCTTTCCATCACAAAAAGCTTGCTTACAGCTTACCGAATTACAACTCACTGAGCTTCAGTTACGCCTTGACAGGATTGAAGGGCTAATCGACGAATTCGATATTTTACAGACCGAAATGGAGACGTTATCGGACACCACTGAGTTCGTACAAAAACAGATTGAAGAACGTAAGAGCTTCGAATCCGACTACTATCCTCTCGTGTCTGCTGCTCGCGTTATGATTGAGACCAATCGCAAGAACTTGAAACGCCACGAATCTGAGGTAGGCTCTCAAGATGGATCTTCTGTTGGTGTAGCACATAATTTTGTAAGATTGCCTAAAATAGATTTACCGCACTTTGACGGCAGTTATCATGACTGGCTAGCGTTTAGAGATACATACCTTTCATTAATTCATAATAATCAGTCTATCAATGCAATTAATAAATTTCATTATTTGCGTGCTGTTTTGAAAGGAAGCGCTGCGTTAATTATTCAAAGTTTAGACTTCAGGGCAGACAATTACGCAATTGCATGGCAGTTATTGTCTGACAGATATGACAACCAAAAGATGTTAGTCAATAATCATGTCAAATATTTATTCAATTTTCAACCGATTCAACATGAGTCGAGTCAGGCACTTAGAAACATGATCGACGTCACTAATAAAAATTTAAGGGCATTAGCATCACTAGGCCAACCCACAGATCATTGGGATACATTAATAGTTTACCTGATGTCAGACAAGCTAGATAGCATAACTACTAGAGAATGGGAAGAGTATAGAAATAGACTTTCAGATCCAGCTAGCTTATCATGCTTTACTAAGTTCCTTGCTAGTAGAGCCGATTTCTTAGTCTTTGGAGGAGTCTAAGCACAATAAAAACAAACATAATTCATCATTAGTATATCACAAACCGAAAGGCTTCGTCGTCTCTACAGTAGAGAATAAACCCAAGAAATCTCATTGCCCTACATGTAAAAAAGACCATAATCTTTATCAGTGCCCAATTTTCAGGAAAATGTCTGTAGATACTCGTATTCAGAAAGCTAAATATTTCAAGGTTTGTTTGAATTGTCTTTCTTCAGGTCATTCAGAATCACAATGTCGATTGGGTCACTGCAAATACTGTGAAATTAAACACCACACACTGCTTCATAAAGACCAGGAATCACAACCAGTCAATCAAGAAGCTGTTGCTTTGTCAGCTAGGGGTTCACAAATTAATCGTAATAACACTCATGTTTTGCTTTCCACGGCTGTGGTAAATGTGCGGGATAGTGAGGGAAATTCTCAAGCAGTTAGAGTCCTATTGGACAATGGGAGTACTTCTAATTTCGTTACTCAGGATCTTTGTCGTAGGCTCAAACTTCATACATCACTCGTTAATTCTAGAGTGACTGGCATCGACAATCATGTATCAAAAAGCTCGCAGGCATGTTCTATTACGTTGGACTCTTACGATGGAAGCTATAGAACAGATATTGAATGTGTCGTTCTGCCAAACATAACAACTCTGTTACCTAACACGTACGTGAAAACAAAACACATACAAATACCGACAGGTATACATTTGGCAGATCCTAAGTTTAACATACCTTCACCTATTGAAATCCTAGTAGGTGCTGAAACATTTTGGAAAGTACTAGGGACAAATCGCATACACTTAGGTAAACACAATCCTACATTGTTTGAAACTAAGTTTGGGTGGCTAGTTTCAGGCTCAATTTATCAACACAAACACGAATCACAATCACAAACATGTATGTTCTCTTACGAAACATCTACAAACACAAACACAGATAAAACCACAAACGTTTCTCGAATTTGTTCGATTAAACACCATATGACACATGATGAACTCTATTGTGAGAAGCAGGGAAAGCGTAAATTCTTACGGCTACAACGCCGACAGCATTTCTAAAATCGTAGTGGTAGTCAGATCTGCAATTCCTGCAGTTCGATCAGTCTCAGTAGCCAAACATTCTTAAAAAAGATCCCAACATTACACTACCAGAAACAGTGACTAAATCCTTCCATATCACTGAAATCTCCAACACAAATATTTTTTCTCACGTGATCAACAGCATATCAAGTTTTTCAAAGCTGCAATCCATAGTTGCATTCATTCTTCGTTTTATCAAAAATTGTCGTAATAAAGACAAACGAAAGGGCAATTTTTCTTTGCAAGAGTTAAAAAATTCCACTTTCCTTCTTCTACGTATAGCTCAGCAAGATTCGTTTCCCAGTGAATGCGAACTGTTTTTATCAAAAAAGAGTTTGCCCTCCAAAAACAGACTCCTTTCTTTATCACCGTTTGTCGATGAGAATAACCTCATTCGTGTAGGTGGAAGGCTAAACAATTCACATTACGAATTTAATGTCAAACATCCTATTTTGTTATGCAGCAAGCATCGCTTAACACAACTTATGTTTAGCCATTATCATAAAACATACATGCATGCAGGTCCACAATTATTGTTGGCTACAATTAGACATAATTATTGGCCGTTGGGTGGAAGAAGCTTAGCTAAACGCACAGTACATTCATGTGTCAAATGTTGTAGGTTCAAGGGGAAGACAGTCCAACCCATAATGGGTAACCTACCTAAACAGCGCGTAGAGCTCGAGTTTCCCTTCCTTAACACTGGTGTCGATTACGCCGGGCCAGTCATGATAACGAACCGCAAAGGCAGAGGCAGCAGTCTTGTGAAGTCATACATTTGTGCCTTTGTATGTTTAGCAACAAAAGCGGTCCATCTGGAGCTTGTCTCAGAGTTAACTAAAGAGGCTTACATTGCTGCATTACACAGGTTCATATCTCGCCGCGGTAAACCACAAACGTTGTATTCAGACAACGGAACAACGTTTCAAGGTACGTTTCACGAGTTGTCGAGGCTCCTCAATTCATCTCTGTCAACCGGCGTGGCTGAACAAGGCATTGAATTTTCATTTATACCGGCTTATACTCCCCACTTCGGAGGGCTGTGGGAGTCAGCAATTAAATCCATTAAGCACCATCTCAGACGCGTTCTCGACATGACACACTTGACATATGAAGAGATGTCTACACTTCTGATTCAAGTGGAAGCAATTTTAAATTCCAGACCCCTCACGCCTCTTTCAGACGACCCTTCTGACTTGTATCCTTTGACTCCCGCTCATTTCCTCATAGGACGGTCTGTGACGTTTGTGCCTCATCCACAGATCACCAGCACTAGAGTGACGTCTCTACAACGTTTTCAACGGATTGAGGTTTTGAAGCAACATTTTTGGAACCGTTTCTCTAATGAGTACATTCTTTGGCTTCAGCAGAAAACGAAATGGCGCCATTCACAGGGAGAGCTCAAAGAAGGCATTCTAGTGGTAGTCAAGGACAAGGCGCTACCACCTTTAATGTGGCTCCTCGGTCGCATCGTTCGTGTCCTGCCCGGGCAAGATGGCATCAGTCGTGTCGCAGACATCAAGACGAAGAAGGGCATCTTACGCCGCGTTTTCAACAACATCTGCCCACTTCCATTAAACAGTATTAAAGACTAACAGTCTTCAACGCCGGCAGCATGTTCAAAATCTTAAACACCTTTTCTATTTTTTATTATTGTCATGTCATGTCAAATGTTGAGTATGTATATATGAGGGTAATTTTAATTTTCTTGTCATTTTTGAATGTAAAAATTACTAAAGAACGGAGAGAGAGAGAACAGTCAACGGGATTAAACCTTAAAGTCGAACCAAGTTTAATTTAATTCTTACGACGGAACCAAAGACCTAGAACAAGATACAGTCCACAGATACAAAATTTTACAGTCTGCCTATTAAATATTTTATTGTATTATAAATCTTTATTCTAGCTTATAGATTGTGTCATTTTACACCTTGTTTTAATTTTTTTAATTTAAAAGTAAAATAAAAAGCACAAAATGGTCATTTTACAAACAGATAATGTAAGTAAGAAATAACAGGAGATGACATAGCTTCAAAATAGGAAATACAAATTGGCAATTTTATGCAAATATGCAGTTTCTTTGGTCTCATTATCTTGATTAGTACACCCACTCAAAGCCGAGGTAGGCAGCTAGTATAGTTTAAAAATTATATGTCAATCAGTTTCTTCTTATAAATGTGATATTAAAGTACTAAATATTACTTTTTATGTTATTTATTTTAAAGATTACGTCTTCTATATAAGACTGAAAAGTTAGACTGCGAACAATGTATTCATAAACGTTTTCTTTTTTAGGTTAAAAATTGTGTTAGAGTTTTGAGCAGAACCATGTCTGCAGCAAATTTTTGTAAGTATTTCATAGTAATTTGGAAATATTAACAGAGTATATCTCAGGCTTTTGAGCTTACACGTAAACGGTCATAGTATAAAATTTTGATATCACTGTTTTTATTTTCAGCAACCTATGTAGATGGCAGACCTGTTAGTGACACTTTGAGAAATACTGCTGCAACTATATCTTTTCTTGATAAAATTTTTGATAGTGTAAATGGGGCTACAACAAGCAATCAAGAAAGTAGGGGGAAAGAATTACGAAAAGCTGTTTATGAAAATTCAAAGCATCATGAATTTTGGGTAGAAGCAGTAAAAACTTTAGAAAAACTGAAATTTATTGATGATAAATGCTTAGAAAGGTCAGTGCCCACAGTGAAAAACTTTATTGCCACTTTAAAAAGTTTTATGAGGTTGTGGCAGTATTCCAAAGCAAATGAAATGAGGCCCAGATATTTTAATTCAGATCTCATTGAAAATTTTTTCGGCTAAGTCAGAGCATATAACTATAGATATAATAATCCAGACTGCCACAACTTCAGTTGCACCTTCAAATCATTGTTGATAACTAGATTAATAAAATTTCACAGTGACAGTTTTAATTGTGAGGATGATTCGACAGATCCAGTCATAAACATGAAAGCGCCGTTTGAAAAGAAATGATGGTGAGCCGAGTCATCCAAAAAACCGTAATATCGAGAATGTTTTAGTGCAGGCCCGCCGAGAACGCATAAACATTCATTCGCGGGCCTATACTGCTGGATGAGTTGTCGGGAAAATATTAAACAAGGCTGACTGTCGTGAATGCCAAAATAGTTTAACCAGTCTCGAAAGTCTTGACATTCACGATTGGATCAGCCACCGAGAATATACAAGAGCTCAGAAAAAGAGGTTAAAATATCCATCCGAAGGTGCAGTAAGGTGTTTCAGCACGGTCATAACCAAAACAAATGAATATTTGGAAAATAACGGTCACCAGAATGAACTTTCAAGTAATATAAAAAATAATATTTATTCAAGTATTCATTTGATTTTATTGACACAAAAAATATGTCATCAATAATTTAATTGATATCACTGTGAGATTTACAATTATAAATGGGTGCAACACAATAAACAGAATACTGAAAGGTACTGATAGCAGCCATAGCGGCGCGCGATCCGTGCGCTCGACGCGCCGTACACACAGATACTTAAATATCGCTTGTCTTTATATACCGTACGGTGTAGGTTACCGCGATACATTGTGTTCATTTTTTTATTGCTAGTCAGGTTATCACCGATCACCCTGACGACTTATTTGTAATAATAACTGGCGATTTTAACCTCTCTGAAGCCGAATGGGTGTATTCAGATCTTACCGGTATGATATTACAGCCTAGCGGTGTATCAACAACGCAATCGTTATGCGATTTTTTGTCGTTAACAAATTTTAAACAACAAAATGTATGTCGTAACATAAATGATCGCATACTCGACCTTATATTAAGTAATACTACATCTGATGTGATGCAATGTGATGACCCGCTCACGAAAGAGGATAATCACCATCCTTCCCTCTCGGTTGTTCTACCCTTTGATTATATCCCCCTTCTTAAGCCGGCATCCCAATACACATGTAACTTCAATAAGGCAGATTTTCATAGTATTAGTCAAAAATTAGCACAGGTTGACTGGCCTCAATCACCAAAATTATTAAATGTTGAGGATAGTGTTCAATACTTCTACGATTATCTCAATGGACTCATGCAAAAGTTTGTTCCTAAGCGACAAATCAATTGTTCTAATTCCCTACCTGTCTGGTATAGAAGAAAAGCTTTTGAATGAAAAAAAGAAATACCATAGGCTGTGGAAAAAGTACAGAAACCCTCTTAACTATGATAGCTTCAAATGTCTTAGAAAATGTGCCGTAATCATTGAGGCTAAATGCTATAATAACTTCATACAGTACTCAGAACAAAAAATTAAAACCCATTCCAAGTTCTTTTGGACTTATGTCAAATCCATGTTTTCAAATAACAAATTGCCTCAGTTCAACATTCATTTATTCATTCAATATGTAATTTGTTTAGTGACTATTTCTATTCAGTTTTCGAACCACCCACTTCTGACGTTATAGATGTGAATGACAATTACTCGAGCGAACAGACTGTTCTTAACATGCATTCTATTGAAATCTGTCACAAAAATGTTCTCAAACTGCTTAAATCCATTCCCGATACTTTCTTGACTGAATGTATTTCCATTTTGCTCAAGATAGTTCTCACGTTAAGTTATTTAAATGATTTCATATAAATCAATAGTATTCAACACATGTCACGAGCTCCTGCCAACAACAACCATTGTGTTACCTGTATAAACCATTCCAGAATATTTTCATACATTTATTAGTTCTTATTTATTATTTATTAGATTATTTATTATTAAACGACAATTAATAATACTATAATACTTAGTGCGTGCAAAATTTTTGGGAATCATTTTCAATTAAAAGAGAAATATATACGTATTTTATAATTGTGAAAAGTAGGTAAAATAATAAAAGAACAAATACATTATCAGTATACTGTGTTCCAGCATTAAGTACTTCAATTTGATCTATTTGTGTGTTTTGTACAGTGAACAATGCCACCAAGACGCAAAGGGTCTGATTTCGAACGACTAGATCTACAGACATGCGAAATAGAAGAGCCTAAAGAACAGACGAACAAATCCAACAGGATAATGAAGATGTGCGTGTGAACATGGCGCAATTGCGTGAATCACAATCACAAGAGGCACGAGCTGAACAAAACCAACAAAGACGATTAGAACAAAGACAAGCGCGTCGATTCGTAGTTGACACACGCAGAGCATTTCCTCTGCGTTGGCCATTTGGCCAACAACGCCAACAAGTACATCGAGGATTTACATTCGATTCATTCCTTCGTCTAGCAATCGAGTATGAGCCCGATATTAAATATTACTGATGCGGAGACAATGAATAGTGTATGTGATGTGTTGTGTGACACTGACAATGATGTAAATAAATGATTAGCGTGCCATAGGATTAAGTAGGATAAGTTCGTTGATTATTGTTTACATTAGTTAGGATTAAGGTATTATTTGTAATTATAAGGTCTCTGCTAGGGGGCCTAGGGAAAGCGCACTAGCGCCGCGTAGTGGGCCATTCGTGCACTAACTTGTTATAGCGGCTACTACCGGTAGTTGGCGGGTGCACGAATGGCAATATTAATAGACGGGAAACTGGGTAAGATACGTGTGCAGCCTAGTCGTCGTACCGCGCGGACCTCTCGCTCACTCACTCATACACTCACTCATAGCTATATCGAATAGCGACCGCGCTCAGCAGCGTAGCGGGGACATTCTCTCACCGAGTGCGGCCAAGGCATAGTTCGGGCCCTCACCGCGTTCCGGAAACCGGCCTCCCACCAGCGGGACTCACCGGGGAAAGGGGCGCGGGGACTGGCTAACGAGCGATGCTCTAGGTCGCGGTCCGGCACACCTCCCCACTACTGCTGTCACGGCGAGCTCAGCAATGAGTTCGTCATCAAAAAGCTCTTTTCAGAGCTCAAACAGCCCTTCTCAGGGCTCCCCAAACCTCCGCCTTTTGAAGGCGAAACAAGCGGCCGATCACGTTCCGCGCATATGCGCTAGTGCAAAGCCGCGATAAATAAACATAAAGTTCGCCACAGGCGGGATGAAAGGCACGGAGCTATAGCTCCGAAGGCGGCCGTTATGGCGCCACGGAGCGACATTAGTTCAGCTACTGCCCGCCGGATGGCGCCACTTTCTTCGCAACCACAGTCAAGCTCGGAGTTGCCGACAAAATCCGTTTCGGCGCCACTGAGCACTGTCACACAAGAATTCCACAGGACGGCGCCACTTGGACCACCAATGTCGGCGGAATATTCCGAAACCCAAATACCTGATGAAGACTTAATACAGCAGATACAAACGCTGCTGTCACAACTGAAGAGACAAAACCCCGAGGGATGGGCAAAAATTATCAACCCGTCGGAGGTCATTCCCGTAGCTTCCGCTACTGACCACGAGATGGCGCCACGTCTCCATACGTCGCTGCCAACGGATACAAACTGTGCCGAAGTCAGCCGTAAGAGGCCGACCCAAGGTAGTGCAACCGGACCCACAAGTAGGGAAACGGATACCAGGGACCTGCGTGAATTTTTCACGAAATACCAGCTCCCCCCCGACGAGGCCCCCCACAACACCATGGAGTCTTCGACGTACCCCCCCGCGCCTGAGGCTGCCGGCGATGGACGAACCTATGCCGCCCAGTACGACTACGGCTACGGTTACGATGAATACGATTATCACTATTACTACGGCTTCTATCCACAACAGGACCCCCGCTCTGTGGCTTACTCACCTCACCGAACTCAGTATTTTCACCCCTACCAGGCTTCTGCGGGATACTACACGTCCCCTCCGCATCTACCCCTGTGCACACGCGCACGCCTCGGCCATCTGCGTCCAACCCCTGGGGTCCCCGGGGGGCTCACCTTGATGCCGGCTTGCAGCAGCCGCTGGCCCACACAACCTCATACACCCCATTATCCTATGCGGTGAGTGGTGCGGACTCCATTCACTCCCGCTCGCATGCACCTACCTCGAACCAGACTCACCTGCTCTCTGGCCTCTCCAGCCCCTCCCCTCAGACAACCCGTCTCACTGATGTCGGCAACACTGGTGGCCCTGGCGGCACTTTTCGCCCCTCTACTGCTGGCGGCATTGAGTACAGTGCCCGCGCCGGCCGGCGCGTCGGCGGCGCCGGTGACAAGGAGAACCTCGCTCCGGGACCTACCCGAAGCGACGGAGCTGGGGGGGGTCGCGGTTGCGGGCGCGCCTGCGCGGTGGCGGCAGTGCGTGCTCTGCGGTTTCGCCACACTACACAGAAACATGGCTCGACACTATTTCAATCGGCACGGGGGTACAGGAGGGGGTATACCGTGGACGATCCCGGATTCCCGGAGAAGTTTTTCTTTATCACTGACAGCCCTCTAACTAAATGTCCCACCCTGCACCTGCCGAGCCCGGATGACTTGCGAACCGCCAAGGGCGTGAACTATGCGTTCCTTAGCTACGAATATTACCCACGTACCGAGTAACGCGCATTACGGCTTTAACAACGTCCAATTAGTTGGAAATTGACATATTATGATTGTAACATTAGACCGTTATCATTGTAAAATTTTAGCTGATCTCTTGTCTTTTAGCTAATCTGACTGTCATATACATACATTATGCACGTCTTACCACGGCATCTCACCAGGTTATAATTGTTATGCCTGATCATACTGTTTATTCGCTGTTATTGATTATTCTATATATTTTATATAAGCTTTAGTAATTGTTTAAACATTAAGGACGCATTATATACTTTTGTTATTTTATCTATTCTGTCTACTGCTAGTCCTTTACTGTTGCCATATTCACTACGTCTGGCTGCTTGCAGCAGTTTTTAAATCTGTAATTGTTATGCCCTAGGTATATCAAGTAAATTTTTGTACATTTTAACTGATCTCTAATCAACGCAAGTATACTGCTTAAATTTTAGTAATAACTATTTTCAACATTTGTGTTAACACCAGTAGGTCAAGCTAATTCATGTTAAGTTAAGTGAGTCTACCATGATTGATCAATCACGTCAATCATTTCCCCTATCACTTGCGACCACATGGTGTTCTATTTACTTCATCCCAATACTGCAGTAATTAATGTGATTATACTGTTTATACTCTGATTATAGTTCTAGCAATAATTATTTTCAACAATTGTCATAACATTAGTAAGTTAAGTTAAATTAAGATTGATTAAAGCTGTTCTAGCTCCTACATTGCAATAAATCTACTCACTTCAGTATGAATGTTTAACTCTACAAGCCCATAACTGATATAATATTGTCATATTGATGATTGTATATATATACCGCCTATGCTCTGATTAAATTTTAGTAATAACTATTTTTAACAATTGTGTTAACACTAGTAGGTTAAGCCAATTCATGTTAAGTTAAGTTAGTCTACCATGGTTGATCAATCGCGTCAATCATTCCCCCTATTACTTGCGACCACATGTTGTTCTATTCACTTCATCCCAATACTGCAGTAATTAACGTGATTATACTGCTTATACTCTGATTATAGTTCTAGCAACAATTATTTTTAACAATTGTGATAACATTAGATTAAGTATGTTTTCAATTCCCCTATTACTTCTGTTACATTGTATTCATTAGCCCTAAGTAGCCTTCTGCTAAATAAATATTTATAACCTCTGTTACATTGTATTCATTAGCCCTAAGTAGCCCTCTGCTAAATAAATATTGTAACCTAACTCTAAGTACCATTGTAACTCTCTGCTACGGGAGGATGCAGGCGTACCCCATAAGCGCCACTTCCTCCCAGGACACTGTAACCAAACTCAAATAAAAAAAAAAAAAAAAAACACCCTGGAGTGGGAAAGCGAAACGCGCACCTCGAAGAGGAAAGGAAGCAGCCCGAATACTGACAGCACCGCGAAGGAGGGTAACTTGAAGAAGCCGTACGTCCCGGACCCCCAACGGGACCCCAGGTTGAGACCTCGCGCCTCAACGCTACAGGCCCCGTCGTGGATTCCGGGACCGTCGACGAGCGCTACCTACGCGGCGATGGCAGGCTCTAAACCGAGATCTTCCACGGCTGGCACCGTGCTGCCGGCGACCCAAACGACCCCCAACATGGCGGAGGGAGGGCCCAACACCAAGGCGGCCACTCACCCGGCCCCACCTAAGCAGCCGCGACAGCCGCGCTACCCACCTTTGGTAGTGGAGGCGTTCCCCAACTGGCCCAACACTTGAAGGCCCTCAAGGAAAAGCTGGGTCGCAGACCCAGCGTACGACCATACGGAAAGGGCATGCGTTTCTTGCCACAGGACGAGAACGAGTTCCGCGTGGTCCAGGCGTACCTAACAGAGTTCGAGAGTACGGGGATCACCTGGTTCGCGTATTCCCTACCAAAAGATCGCAACTTTAAGGTTGAAATCCAGAGGATCCCGAGGAGGATCCGGAGGACACTAACCCAGAGCCCGTCCGAGCAACAACAACATGCCACCAGCGGAACAACCGGCCAATGTGGAGAAACATGCTGAGCCTAGCCTGATGGCCCTTGCAAACCCCCCCACCACCCGAGGCGATCCCAACACCAACCAGCGGCCCAAAAAGAAACGGAATAAAAAGAGGAAGGATGGAAAAATCGCTTAAGAAGCGACGCCACCCTCCCTAAGGAACCCAAGGAACTACCAAAAATTCGACTAGACAAGACCAAGGGCCCAGCAGTGCTGAACAGCCTCCCGCGGTCACCGCGATGGTTGAAATACTATTTGAAGTACTTAAGGCTATCACAACAAAAGGAGACCCCACCCAAGTCATCATGGAAGGACTAGTGAAGCTCCAACAACTCCAATAAGTTAAGATCTCCATAAGATGACGCCATAAAACTGCTTTCAATGGCGACTCCTAAGATATTGCACTGGAATGCCTGCAGAGTCAGCCACAAAGTGTCGCTACTCCGCATGACACTGAAAGAGGAGGACATTGACATAGCCCTCGTCTCGGAGACCATGCTGTCGCACAAGATTTTAGTAAAGTTCCCTGACTATTACATTTATCGCCAGGATGACCAGGCAACTGACCAGAGAGCGCGCAGAGGGCTGATGGTTCTGGCGAAACGCAAGCTGGTCCATCAACCACTGCCCCAGCACGATTGGTAGGATTACAGGCGCTTGGGATCGAGCTGGGACTGGAAAACCGTGACATCAGGCTATTTGCAGCCTACAGACAGCCAGGGAGCAGGGGCAACCTCGAAGTGAATGTAATCCTCTTTAGTGAGGGTGCAATCACGATCATCGGAGGAGACCTGAATGCCAAACATCCAGCATGGAACTCGGCGGTGACCAACACGGCGGGCAGGCAGCTCTTCGCGCTGGCGGAATCCAAAGAGTTCGATGTCCTGGGGCCAGAGGCGCCAACACGCTATCCCTTCGATGAAACCTCCTCGCCTGTTGTGCTGGACATACTGGTGGTGCACGGCATAACAGACGGGATAACTCAAACGGTGCTGGACTACCACACGGGCTCTGAACATTAGCCCGTGAAGGTATGCCTGGATTTGCAGCCGACGACAACTCGCTTCCCGGCAAGACCGCCGCGGATTAGGTGGGAACAGTTCCAGCAAATACTTGCACGAACGACGCCCACCTATCCCGTCCGGACCAGCGCGGACGTCGAAGCGCTTGCAAATGACGTCAAACTCAGTATCCAGAGGGCCATGGAACTGGCCTCACAGGAGGAATCCACTGGAGCAGCAGGACAAACTCCACAACCCCTATGCACATCCTTCGGAAGATCAGAGAGACGAGGAGGCTA
Organism: Zeuzera pyrina; assembly: GCA_907165235.1. Lineage (NCBI taxonomy): Eukaryota > Metazoa > Arthropoda > Insecta > Lepidoptera > Cossidae > Zeuzera > Zeuzera pyrina. Next base: position 7,378,681 of record OU015644.1, read on the forward strand.
AGGAGAGCTTGGAAGTTTAGCCGCTCCCCGACCCTCCGACTAAGACTGAATCAACTGGCCAATCAGATCACGGCCGAACTCCAACAATACGCCACCGACCGTTGTGAAAGGCACATCGGTGAGGTGGACGATAGCTGGGTTAAGATTCATCGCCTCTGTAGGCAGCTAGCTAGGGGTAGCCCCCCCACCCACCATCCCGCTATCGCCCTGGACGGTACCCCTCGCTTCCGCGTGGAGGATAGGGCGGAAATATTCGCGCAACACCTGAAGCATCAGTTCCAGCCGAATCCGCCCAACAACCAGGAAGAAGAAGAAGAGGTAATATCAGCAGTCGAGGTCTTCATGAATACACCAGTCCCGCTGACAGCGGACGAAGACTCTGTCGTGTTCACACCTGACAGGGTCCGCCGCCTGGCTGGCAAGCTACCGCCAAGGAAGGCCCCCGGATTGGACGGCATAACTAATGCTGCGATTCGCCATCTACCATTCCGAATGATAGCAGCCCTCACACGGCTATACAACGCTATGATGCGCACCAGCTGCTTCCCACAATCATGGAAGACTGCAAAGGTTATAATGATACCGAAGGCAGGAAAGAACGCCACGAGACCGGAGAACTACCGACCGGTTGCTCTCCTGTCGAACCTCTCGAAGTTGTTCGAGAGGCTACTGCTACCCCATCTACCAACGACAATCACCCCCCGACGGGAGCAGTTCGGATTCCGGAGCGAGCATAGCACGACACTCCAGTTGGCCAGGGTACTGCACCTCGTGACCTCCTCGGTCAACAAAAAGGAGCACGTGGTGTCGGTATTCCTAGACATGGAGAAGGCGTTCGATCGCGTCTGGCACCGCGGTCTAGTATATAAATTCGCCCGTACCTCGACGCTCAGAAGGACAACGAAGCTTGTCGACTCCTTCCTGCAGAACAGAAGCGGCAGAGTGTCAGTGGAAGGCGAACTCTCGACCGAGTTCCGCGTGAGGGCCGGTGTACCATAAGGCAGCTGCCTATCTCCTGCATGCTACTCGTGGTACACCGACGACATACCGGTTCGGGAGGGAGTTCATCTCGCACTGTACGCGGATGACACCGCGCTGCTTACACCAATTCTGAACTCCAGGATGGGAAAAAAGAGGATCCAGGAGAGCCTCGATATGCTGGCAGAGTGGCTAGCAAAGTGGCGGCTAGTCGCAAACGCCAGGAAGAGCCAGGCCATTATGTTTAGTGGTCGCCGACGCCCGAACCTACCACCTGCGCTGAAGTTGAACGGACAGGAGATAACGTGGCCCCTCACATTAAGTATTTAGGTGTTACGATCGATGGTGGATTAACAATGGACCGCCACGTTGGTAACACCGTGAACAATGTGAGGACGGCCCGCGCAAAATTAAGACCCACCCTGGTATCTAACATCAAGATGAAGACGAAAGTCAGTATATATAAGACTTAAGATCCCGACTCACGTATGCAGCCCCGGCTTGGTACACAGTGACCCTAGAAGGCCGCAGACAACAACTCCAGGCGCAGCAGAATATCTCGCTGCGCCTACTAGCCAGGGCCCCAATATATGTCCGGAATCGGACGATCGTGAAAGGGCTCAACATTGAATCCATCGGAGAATTCATACGTCGGATTCCCGGTAATATGTTCCGGAGGGCCGATGGGTCCAAGCATCCCCATATAAGGGACATCGCGCCCTTACATGCGAGACCGCCGGACTACAAGGCCTTCCCGAGGGACATCCTTGAAGACCAACATGACAATGAAGACACCGTATGAAGAAGAAGTTGAAGCCTAAACCTCCGGACAACAAATAACACAAGTAAAAGAGAACACAGGGGAGAAATACACTTCGACCCACCCCCAGCGACCCTCCCGCTGTAGCGGGAGGCGAAAGAGAACCACCTGAGAGAGGCGAAAAAGACCTCGGACAGGTTTCCCCACAGCTCCACAAAAGGATTGTGAAAAGGACCATGCACGTACGATACGAATCAGCATCCCGAGCTCCCAGTAAGAACAAGGAAAATAAAGAACAAAGAACAAATTCGAAGTTGTTTTAATATACAGTCCACTGAACCGATTAAGTACCACATAATTACGCTCATTCGAAAGTGGGGATTGGTGCTATGTCCACATTGTAATGCGCTTAAATTCAAAAATGAGCCAGTCGGGATGTGTTGCGCGTCAGAAAAAGTGCAACTACCGGAAATTGAAACACCACCTGAACAATTGAACGGTTTACTTATCGGTAAGGATCCAGATTCTAACCTGTTCCTGAACTCAATTCGAACATTTAACTCATGTTTCCAAATGACATCGTTCGGAGCAACAGAAATAGTTAAAAATAATGCTGCAAATGGTCAACAATTTAATTCAACATTCAAAATCAAAGGCCAAGTTTATCAAAGTGGGCTCATTGCTGCCAATACCAAACGAACCACATACATTTTTACAAATTTACTTCATGGGCGGTGAGGACTCCGAAAGCGCACTCGCCAATCGCGTGGATGCACGTTATAGCTACAATAACCTCAATTCACCTTTTGCCAGATCTATCGTCGGCGAGCTGGACGCTTTATTGAATGAGCACATTGAATTGAAATTATTCAAATCACACATGCACAAATTACAAAGTGACAATCACGCTATTGTCATCAATCCTGATAAAACACCAGCTGGAGAGCAAATTCGTAGATTCAAACCACCTGTTGTGGAAGACGTTGCTGGAATCATCGTTGGCGACCGCATAGCTACGCGAGAAATCGTGATTCGAAGAAGAAATAATAATCTTGAATTCATTGCTGATACGACGTTCATACGACGCTCTCCAATATCCGCTAATGTTCTGGAAGGGACAAGACGGATATTGCATAAATATTAAACAACGGGATCCCTTAACAGGTAAAACCTCTGCTGAGTAAAACATTCAATGGTCATATTAATGTTGAGTTCTGCAGATCGGTGAAGAGAATCAAATAGATTTGCAAGTATGTGAATAAACGAAATGATATTGGCTGTATTTCGTATTGAAAATACCAATGTGAATGCTCCTCCGGTGAATAACAACGATGAAATAACGCTCTACCAAATTGGCCGATACATCAGCTCCAATGAAGCTGTTTGGCGTATCTTTGGTTTCCCAATTCATGAACGGGATCCAGCAGTTATTCATTTAACTGTCCATCTTGAAAACGGCCAACGCGTATTTTTCACGAACGAGACAGCGACTGATCTTGCTATAAATCCACCAAAGACTACACTCGCCGAATTTTTTGAATTGTGTAATCATGCGGATGCTTTTGGTGCCTTTGCAAACTCGCTTCACGAACATGAATTCCACCTTATTCAGGCTTACCTGACCGAAGCAGAGACCGAGGGGATAAGTTGGTTCGCTTACTCCCCTCCCCAAGACCCCAACATTAAAATTGCCATCAGAGGCATCCCAGCCAATACAGATACCGAAGATATAAAGGAGGAACTATGCGACCTAGGGTTCCAAGCGGAGTACGTTAGATCCAGTCGAGCCCGAGCGGCTCGCCCGGGTTGCATACTCTTCGCGGAGCTGAAACGCACGCCGATTGCTACCCCGGCAATGTATGAAATAACAGAATTAATGTGCATGTCAGGAGTTAAAGTAGAAGAGCGGCAGCAGTTCCGCCACTCTTCTCACAACTGCCACCGACCTGTGGCCTGTGTATGGTGCGGAGGAGCACACCATACACAGGAGGAGCGAAAGAATGCCCGCGCCCAAGAGAAGACCCGCCAACGTGCGCCAACTGCAAAGGGCCCCATACGGCAAAAGCGCTCCGTCCTGTTCTGTTCGCACTCGTGAATTAAGGAATAAGAAGGCGGGGACAACAGCCAGGATTCAAACCCAATCCATCAAACCGCCAGCAACCACTCCGGAAAATCCCAATGCTGCTCCTCAACCCAGGTGGCTCGAAGAACATTCGCGAGCAACTCTGCTGGCCCCAGCAAACGATGCCCCGTCTCGAAGCACCGTAACAGCAGCCCAAGGGAAGAAAAAGAAGCCCAAGCACTCTCAGGAGCCCCCCAATATCCAAGAAGAAGAGCAGGATCTCTCCGCTAATTCCCGGACCTACGAGCCAGCTAGCCAGAGAGCGGCCCAAAATAGGTACCCCCTGGTCAAGGCGAAGAACAAGGCAAAAATTCTGGATTCCCAGACCTATTAGATACCATGGTGCCCTTGCTTCAAAAGCTAGCAGCTTAGAACGCCTCTAGTCTTCCGGCAGTGAACATGCGAGCTGAGAAAGTATCCTGAAGCTTATTAAATCTACATTTGAAGCTTTGCTAAGCAACGAGGACCCCATTCCCCGCCTGGTACAAGGGACCTTCGAGCTGTGCAGCACTCTATCAAAGACCCAATGACTACCTTAAGGGTCCTATTTTGGAATACCTGTGGTCTCAATAGTAAGACCACCATTACCAAATTGATGCTGACACAGCAGCGTATAGATGCTGATCTCAGAATCCCTGTTAAAAACCATTCGGGGTACCTCATCTACCGTAAAGACGACCCGGTAATTAGAGGCAACGGCAAGAGGTGCTGGTAAAGCGAAAATTGCTACACCAAGCGTTACCATACCGGGACCTATCCACTCTGCAAGCACTGGGGGTAGAAATTTGTGTGGTGAAACGCTCATTCGCTTGTTTGCTATCTACCGGCCAGGCGTCAACGCACTCAATGTCTTGGAAATCAGAGACCTCATTAATTCACTGCATCCTACGTTCCTGGCGGGCGACTGAAAAGCAAAAAATACAGCATGGGGTTCGTCTACGACCAACGCCGTGGGATCCAGGCTCCTACAGTATGCTGATACCCACGGGTATGAAGTGTGGCGACCTCATAGCCCTACCCACTACCCGTACCTTGAAACTTTTACCCTGGACGTCTTCGATATCGTGGTCCACCGGAGCAGTGGCATCATCATGGACCTGAGAGTCCTAGACTACCACACCGGCTCCGACCACCAGCCAGTACTAGCAGAGCTAGACCTAATCCCGTTGAGTGCCCTCCCACTGCCTCTCAAAACAAAGACAGACTGGGAAGAGTTCGCCAAGCTGTGTGGCGAAACAACTCCCACTAGACCGGTCAGGACTGCGGAGGACGTGGAAGCTATTACGGCGGACATTACCGCCTGCATCCGCACAGCACTATCCAGTGCTGTGCCTCTACTAAGGAGACCATACTATGAGGAATATGCAAAGAGTTGCCGCAGACAATCCACACAGTTATCCTCGAAAGAAGGAAGCTGCGTAGGAGATGGCAACTCAACAGATGTCCGGCTACCAAAACTAAGCTCAACTAACTAGCTCAACGGGTCTCAAATGAGCTAAAAGAATACGTGGCAGATAGATGGGAGAGGCTCGTCACCGACTCGATGAGCGATTGGAGCTCAATGCACCGGCTCTGCCGACTAATGTGCAAAGCTCCGCAACCGGTCAGGCCCCTGATGCACGAAGATGGCCAGCCACGCTATCGTGCGGAGGACCGAGCCGAATTTTTGCGGCCCACCTAGAGGGGCAATTTGGCCCCACAAATTCTCAAAAGGCCAACCACTTAGCGGAGGTCAACAGAGTCGTACAGGAGTCTCTCGCCACCTCCCTCTCACCTGATACAGAACATATTGTATTTTCACCAGCCAGGGTTCAACACGTTCTGTCCAAGCTGAAAGCCCGGAAGGCACCTGGAGCTTATAGGATCCTTGGATTATAGTCTGAGGATTGTACTCTGAGCGTATTTTCTTAGATGACTGAACTAAATAAAAAATAGCGAAAACTTTACTTGATAAAGTTAATATTTCAACTATAAAGTTTTCGCTTATTATTATTTAGTTCAGCGGATGGCAAGGTAATGGAACTTGGAAAGTTAACAAAACAAACAGAATTAGTGATATTTTTTTTAATTTTAAATCGTGAGTTCTGATACAATTAAATGTGAATATAATAACAACAATCCTTTCAAAAGTCACTGTGTTGATCCACAATTCTCAACCACACCGATGCGAGTTTCCTCAAGTGATCAGGGGGAGAATAGCTCGTGCAAAACAAAGAAAAGCTAAGAACAATTAAAAAAATAAACGACTGTTATGAAGAAAATTTTTCTGTTTGTAAAGTCTTTGACATTTCATCACACAGGATTGCTATATTATTGAATTCAATTTGTAGTTTATTCGATTATTAATATTGATAACAAAATGTGTTATTTTTGTTGAAATTATTTATAAATATCTTTGTTTAATGAAGTAAAATATATTATTATTACCATTTTTATATGTAGTACTGCAATAATTATAATAAATTGACGAAATAAATGTAATTTCAGTATCAATAATCGATATCAGTACATTGATAATTAATATCAATAAATTATATTTTGTAATGATATCCCTGGTATTTTCTCTTCTTTCTTTTACATCTCTTGTCACTTTCATTTTGTTTCCATATAAAGTCTGCAATAGCTCCATACAAAGTTGACACCCCATGGACCCAGCAGTCGACGCGAACGCACGCTTTTTTTTATTATAAAGCGTCACATCTCAAAAAATCGTCTGTGTTTGAGTGATTATTTTTACGCAAGGGTGTCGCATTTTGGAATACGCCTCTTTTGCATAGAAGATACATGTGAGTATAATAGTATTTATTAAACAAAAGTGCTGCTTTTTGAAATGCATCAGTTTTGAATAATAAAATAAATGTGAATAAAGTGATATTATTAATATTAAAATGAAGTATTTGCTTTGTGGCAGTCTTAAAACATTATGTGTTATGTATATTATAAAAACATTTTAGGAAATAGTGCAGTTTTCTGCTTTCACCTCTTTAGTTTTAATTTGTTGTACAAAATAATATATTATTTATTTAATTCCTGCGATCAATTTGTTTTTTGTGTGTGCATGTGTAACTCTCTTTGTGTATTATTTTTTTATTTAAATATGAATTGATAACTTACTTAAAATTAATTTTTTACTGCTGTTTTAAAGACTTTTACCTCTACCTTTTATGTTTTATTTATTCGTTTATTATTTTTACAGAATGAATAGCAGAGCAAATAAAATATTAAAAATGGCTAAGGATAACGAGAACAATTGTTAAATTAGTGACATTGATGAGTTGCAAAATACGGACTATTATGAGCTTTTGCCATCAATAGTCACCCATGAAATCCAACCACAAGGTTTTCTGCTAACAGAAAAAGACGACTTAACTAGTGACTCTTCAGATACGAATTCCATACCTGACAGCCAGTATAACTTTAGTTTGTCGCTGTTTGAAGATAAGGAAGAACATAGTTTTACGATAAAACCGAATATAATTAATGAAGAAAGTGACTTAGATACCAATACTAATGGATCTAAAAATACAGACAGTACAAGTATTGAAGACTTTTCTTCGGACGATAGTGTCAAGGATCCCGATTTTAAAATTACTACAAGTGATTTAAATTCAGATGAAGATATACAGGAAAATATATTTGTTGAACGACAAGAGTTCTCACTAAAACCTGGACCTTCTAGTGCCAATAAGAATATACAATCAGAAGAAAATAAAGAAAACACGAAGCTATTTAATGTACAACCAGCTCTAAAGAGTATTGAAACACAGCCGCCTAGTATTGATACAGAGCCATCCAATATAGAAAGACAGTCACCTAACATTGAATCACCATATTTATCTAGCACCAATACGGCATCTCCTAGTTTATAAACTATAAGTGTTATAAATTTACAAAAAAAAAGTAGAAAAAGGAATGCAAAACCAGATTCGTGAAAAAGAAATAGAACTAAGTTATTGAGAAACAGTGGTAAGGCTTATACATCTCTGTCGAAATCAAAAAAGCTTTTTAATGAAAGAAAAATAGGACCTGTGTGTTCTGACAAATGCAAGTTGAAATGCGGAGAAAAATTAACTACTACGGAACGTATATTCATTAATCTCCGAAGAATTTTGGAAAACTGCCGATTTAGAAGTTCAGACATTTTATTTTTAACAATATGGTTACAATAGAACCTAAGTATCGTTATACTCGTGTTGGTAATACTCGCAAAAATTTTAATAATGCATATTATTTACCTCCAAACAATAAATAAACTCGAGTATGTAAAGTGTTCTTTATGCATACACTTTCGATTTCGGATAAGTGTAACGTTACAAATTTTATGTCATCACTTTAATTATAAATTTAATATAAAATTATCTGCGGTACATTTAATTATAGTAAATAACGCAATGGTTCGCAAAGGTGTGATTGCGTAACTCTGGTGCGCGTGGAAGATTAGTCGTTTAGAGGGTAATTAGGTATCTGATCTCATTTTATTATTACTGCACCTCTGAAAGCGAGAATACGCATAAACGCATACTCATACCGTTCTTAAGATAAACAATAAATAAAATTCAAAACTACAAGCTGCGTTGGAATCCGCTGAGGTGAGTTCCTATTTGCGTATTGTAATTTAGTGCTTAAATTGTAAGCTGGTTTAACGCTCCGTTGTGAGATAGTTATGTTGATTGAGCCACTGGACCTTTAGAATTCATGCACCTACCCACCGTGCCTACGCCTGGTCTGATGCCAATGTTCTGGGGCTAATGTTTTGTGTTTCCAGGATTCCCTGTATAAGCTTGGAGCCTACGCCTGGTCTAGGCTAGGCTCAGGAATAACTGCGTGGTCTCTAATTGGGACTCTACCGACCTCCGGACCACGGCATGCTGTATTACACGGTGCACCACAGGAAAACCATACTGCTAAGGCCAGTCACTCTGTCTTATCTAATACCTAATCGCCTTGTACAGCGTATAGCGAGTTGTCCATAAATAAAGTTGGTATCCAATCTACGCCAATTTTATTTAACCCACTCCCGTATTATATTACTCCTATTCTGTTTACCGGCTAGCCTACATACTAACACGCGAACCGGGACATAAGGTTATTAGAACCGTTATAAAAAAACAACACGCAAACGTTAAAGGTATCCAGCTTAAAGACCACAGAGGAAAACATGATAACCACCACAAGTTGAGTTCTACTTTAAAAAATAGTGTCATGGAACACATTAACTCTATTCTGCGGATAGAAAGTCATTATTATCGTGCTCGAACAAAACGAGAATACATTGAAGGTGGACTTACCATAGCTGCTCTGCATAGAGATTATGTCAATAAATGTAAATTTGAAGGTATAGAGTACGTTTCTTATCAAATATATTACAACATCTTCGTGAATGAGTTTAATATCTCCTTTTGGCAGCCAAAAAAAGATCAGTGTGATGAGTGTACTGCTTTTGCTAATTCCGAAGACAAAACATATTTACAGGAGAAGTACGATACACACATAAAGAAAAATCTCTTGCCAGAGCTGAAAAGGAGAAGGATAAAGAAAATGTTAGCAGTAATTTTGTTGTTGCAATTAATGATTTACAGGCAATAATGCCTTGTCCACAAGGAGAAGTCCAAATTAAATTTATTAAATTTTACTATTACGTAACTAGGTACTAAAGACACGAACTGTTTTGTATGGCATGAAGGAGAGGGAGCTCGAGGTGTCAATGAAATAGAGCCATGCGTGCTAACGTATTTAAAAAGTTTACATGATAAGGCCACTAAAGACTTTGACGTGGTCTTTTACAGTGACAACTGTTGTAGCCAATAGAAAAATAAATTTATGTTGGCAATGTACCAATATGCCATAAACGAATATCCAAAACTAAAAAGTGTCACACATAAATTTTTGATAAAAGGTCACACTCAAAACGAAGGTGATGCTGGTCACTCCACCATTCAAAGAAACATCTCAAGAGCATTAAAATCTTCTCCTATTTATGTACCAGACCAGTACATAACGTTAATTAAAACAGCAAAGAAGAAGGGTACACCTTACACTGTTAAGGAACTTGCACATGATAGCTTTTATGATTTGAAACCTCTCGCTGTCGGCAACTACACTATTGCTGAAGATGGAGAAAAGGTTAACTGGTCAGATATAAAAGTTATCAGAATCGATAAAGACAACAAAAACAAGTTTTTATGTTAGACTTCTTATCAAGATGAAAAGTTTAAATTGGTGTCTACATTAAAAAAAAAGCAATAAAAGCCTAATGCTCCTGAAATTGTACTAAATAAGCTTTATTCCCAAAAACTCAAAGTTTCTGAAGCAAAAAAACAGGGTATTTTAAATCTATTAAAAAAAATGTGTTACCAAAGTACTATGAACATTTTTATTCTAATCTTTAAACTTATTATTATCAGTTTCTTAGTACTAAATGTGCCACAATCATAGAAGAACAAATTTATTGTTTTTAAAGAATTGGATATTTCCATAAGAAGAGAAGATATTACACACGCTCTTATAAATAATTATTTATCAACGTTTTGTGGCGAAGAAAGCTGCAAACATCCAGTTATCAATTTCTGACAAATTTAAGCGATAGCTTAAAAACTAACTTATAAAGTAAAATAAACATAATTTCCAACAAATGTTCTAGTTTTCGATACATATAGATCAGTTTTGTTATGAGAAATAAAGTCACAGATTTTTGGGATTTCAATTTGCGATTGAATGTTAATATTGGCAAAAAATTATGACTCTAGTTTCACGTATTACAAAACTCTGTAGTTTTGTAATATTTATATATGATTGTATATTTTTTAAAATAAAATTTCTGATTCCATATTTTTATCATTAAAACTATCAATAAACACTGTAATTGTTTGTTTTTATATCACAGTTAAATATCTAATTGCATTGTTGTTGATTTCGAATTATTTAACCGACTTCAAAAAAATAAGGAGGTTCTCAATTCGTCTGCACGTTGTTTTTTTTTTTGTTTTTTTTTTGTATGTTTGTTACCTCATATCTCCGTCATTTATGAACCGATTTCGAAAATTCTTTTTTCGTTTGGTGGGTAATACTTCACAGGTGGTCCCATTTAAATTTCACGATATTGGAGCTTGGACTTCGAAGATACACTAGATAACACGACCTGGTTATTACCTTTATTTATATTGACGATTCTCTCGTATATCGTTGCGCTCCGGAATTAGAATGAAGTTAATTGCAGACCTGCTCTAGATATTTATTTAGGTCAAGACCACTCAAAAGGGAGAAATAAAAAATTTTTATTAAAAAAATTAAACCGCCTCCAAAAAAAAACACTGAAAAGTATAAAATAACTATCATTTACTAATCAAAACTCAAGTACAATTAAAATAACTTTATAAATACGATACACATACCTATATAATTAAATTTGTCAGTTATTGAATTCGGTGCCAAATCAATGTGCAACAACATAAAGTCTATTAGTTTGGTGGGCTTGGCACCGACTTCAGTAACTGTCAAATTTAATTATACAGGTATGTGTATCGTATTTATAGTTATTTTAATTGTACTTGAGTTTTGATTAGTAAAGGATAGTTATTTTATACTTTTCAGTGTTTTTTTTGGAGGCGGTTTAATTTTTTTTATTCCTAAATTGTTACGAAGTATTAATAAAAAACTTAATAAAATGTTTTTTTTTTACTTATGGCGTTTTAATATCAATTTTCATTCATATTAGAAAATGTTTTCTCTGCAAAAGAGACTTATGTGATATTATTTGATACGGGGTTAGAGTTACAGTAAAGCTCAAATTATAGACAAATTTAGTTTTAAAATACAAATCTATTGATATAATACACTTAAATATTGAATGTAAAACTTTTTAAGGGAAGTCGAAAATTCATGTTAAAACTTTGATTAGCTCTAGTACAAAAAAGTGAATGTTTGATTTGTGTCCCTTTTGTATTTAAGCAGCAATATCTGCGCTCAAGATTCACATATGCGGCCCCGGCTGGGTACGCACTTACCTCACGTCGGCAGCGTTCCAGGATCGAGGCGCAACAAAACCTCGCCCTGAGGGCAGCAGTGCATGTCCCAAGATTTTTAAAGAACGAGGTGATCCGAAAGTGTCTATGCATTGAAACCGTTGAGGAATTCGTCGGACACTTAGCGCGCAAAATGTTCCATCGGGCCGATAGTTCAGACTTCCCGCATATCAGGGGGATAGCTCCACGGCTCTAGAAACCAATTCCGCGCAGGGCATATCCGCGAGACTTTGTCAGCTAACAGTAAATACCAATTCCAGCTCCAACACGGCTCCAGCTCAAGAAGCTCAACCTAAGGAAACTCAGGAAACCAATAACAAATAGAAGCTTAACAACATCAATCCAATAGTAGATACTACGAAATGCCATTGGCAGTTACCCAAGTGTCCCTTGCACGGCAGTGCGAGGCGACTGAAAACCACCGCCAGGAGGCAATAAAGCCTCGGAACGGTTTCTCCGCGGCACGTCAAGCTGCGAGAAGGACTACAAGTCAGTATGAATCAGTGCAGGGCGGACAGGACACAGTCTGCTCTCGCACACAGTCTGCTCTCGGCCAGGGTGTTTTCAGTCGGAACAAAGTAAAAATTTATTATTCCTCTAAATGAAATATGTCACATACAACTTAATATTCGTTTATGTTTACCTACTTTTAAAATCGGTCGCTTTTTATCGACTAAACAAAGCAAAAGATGGCGTTGCACCAAATATTTAGTCTTTTTTTTCCTTTTTCTGTATTTCCGTTACACGCATAAACATGTTATTTGTTAGAAAACAATACCTATCAGTTGATCGACAGTTTCGAAATCGCATAATAAACGCGATTTTATATTAATGTATAGTTTATTTAATTCAAAGATTTTTCGTCAGATTGTACGTTTTATCTTTTATTAATTGAATAACATAGTGACGATATAATTGAACGGAACATCTGCCATGTTCGCTGCCGCCATTTTGATTCTGTCTGTCACACGTTTGTCAAGTGTCAAGTTTTTTTACTTACGTTTTCTTGTTTTTATCAGTTTTATTTCTTGCTTTTATTAATTATCTAACGACTCGGCTTGAATTTGGACATTGGTTATTCTGCCTACTCTGTTTGACATGCGCGTGGAACTTTGAACTTTTTCGTCTTACGAAAATGTCACAAAGGTGTTGCATCACTAACTGCAAAAAAACTCGTAACCTCTTGTGAGTGGCAAATGTCTATGGTACTAGTAATTTATGGGACCAAGTGTCATCTGGTTATACTCTGTAATGTAAATTGTAAAACTGTAAAACTTATAATATATCCCGCATCACTGCCCCTTTCACGAAAAGAAAAATACTCACTTACAGCTAGATGTACAAAGATTTCACTGACGTAATTAGAAATACTTCGAACTCAGAAACGAATTTTTCCCAACAGGTTGAACTTAGCAAAACGATATATTTCTTCGAAAGATTTTGATATTTACACTGATTTCTCAAGAAATATACTAAAAGTATGTCAATTAAATCACTTCCGAATAAAGTACACTTTGTTATCTTTCTATTGATACCAAAATTATATGTAAAACTTATAAATTATTAGCAGTAGAAGATAAAACATAAAACGCGGAACATCAAAGAACGTACCGCGTACGGCATCCTTTGATGTAGTTGACAAATGTCAAAATGGGCTCGAATTACGACAAGATGGCCGATCAAATAAGGCTATTTCACGATAACAGATTTGACATTTCTTAGATTGTAATAAAGAAAAGTTTGACTCGTAACAAGTTATTGTTTTAATGCTTATATTATATATTATAGTCATAATGCATAATCATATTTAATATATTTATATTATTAAACATCACGTCATTTTTGATGTTAAAAATTTTAAATTATACAAATAAGTATCACAGTAAAATTTCCTTGTACTATAATTATCAAATAAAATGTAAAACTGGGTAAAAAAAATTAGAATATGGCATCACTGAACAAATTCTTGTCTACAGTTTTAATGTTAGTTTTATTTTGAATTTAGAATGATGTTTATTGTTTCTCCAGAAGTTTTGTCCTTAGGCTGATGGTCTTGTTACCAATGCCTTAACGAAATATAAATCACGCCATTGTTCTTTTTTCTACTTCTCGTTTGCTGAATTGCTGCTAATTGTTTGTACAACTTCCTCATTCCTTCATTGTTTGTAATCTTATTTTTAAATCTTGCTTGCTTCATCAGAATCATCATAATTTATCAGTTTATAATATCGGTAAGTAAAACTATTTATATTTTATATCTGCTTAGTTCTTTTATTTCCTATATTTTTCGCCATAAATGTTTCGAATTCCATTATGATTTTTATTTGAAATTTTGTTTAAATGTGTAATATATACATGTTATATATCATTTTGAAGAAGATTTTATGTATTTTTTATCTTATTCGTTATTATTATGTAATCAGGACATCTATACACTATTTCAAATTTATACCAAAATGAAATGCATCATCATGTAATACGCAAAACAAAATGGCGTTTTATGTATGATAAAAATGGGTTGTTTTGTTTTACTTGAATTTATAATTTTAAAACTAGAGTATTAGAGTTTTACTTGCGTTTACGACTATATATATTACAACTAGTATTTGCTTACGGTTTCACTCGCGTTTACGACTATATAGTATAGACTAATATAGTCGACTATATAGTAGACGCGAAGCAAACCGTAAGTCGTAAACACGTTTACGACTATATAGTATAGACTATATAGTATAGACTATATAGTCGTAAACGCGAGTGAAACCGTAAGCAAATGCTAGTTGTAATATATATAGTCGTAAACGCAAGTAAAACTAAGTATTCTAGTTTTAAAATTATAAATTCAAGTAAAAAAAAAAACAACCCATCCATACTAATATTATAAATGCGATTCTCTCTGTCTGTCTGTCTGCTTGGTTTTCACGGCTAAACCGCCGGACTGATTTTGATAAAATTTGGCATGGAGATTGTTTGACACCAGGGGGTGAACATAGGCTACTTTATTTTTCAAAAATCTACCCCTAAAGGATTGAAAAGGGGGATGAAACTTTGTATGGGAATTTTTTTACCGCTGAACCGATTAAGGTGTAATTTAGTACAGAGATACACCTATTCTATTAAAAAACATAGTTTGCTTTTTTATCAAAAATCTACGCCTAAAGGGGTGAAAAAGAGGATAAAACTTTATAGGGGAACTTGATAATGCTAAACCCTAACAATATGGGTATCAAATGAAATGGAATACGCAGGGGAAGGTTTCTAGACATGTGACGTCATCATAAATCCAATATGGCGGATGTTCCATTACAGAGAATAACTTTTTTGTTTAACACCAACAATATGAGTACCTCGGATAACCTCAGTAATCTAAAGAGGTCAAGGAAAATTCTTCCACGCGGACAAAGTCGCGGGTACAGCTAGTTTTTATATATATTACAACTAGTGTTTACTTTATGTTGTGTTTAATGTTGTGTTTGACATTATGATTTGTTTTTTATGTTTTTTAAAGTTAATTTTCAATATCTTATAGGACACATCGAAAAATGGTTGTGGTTATGGACGTGGACCGCTTCCTCACCCGCCAAGACTATATCATTTGCTTGAATGAGCATTTGGTATGGCCTTGGGGGGGTGAGACTCACTTTATAAGGACCCGCAGGTGTCACACCTGCGGGAGAAAAAGTAAAAGAAGTCGACGCCACTTTATCACCATCATCGACGAAAACGTTCTGCGACAGTTATTGTCGTCGAACGTTTTCTTTTGCGATTATTGGTGATACATGCGCGTACGACCATTTCCCTGCAGATGAATGTGAGTTATGTTAGACTAGGTCTAATATAATTCACATTCATCCGCTGGGAAATTTCTTTTATCGGTTCATCTCAATGCAGGCAGTCTGCTATATATATAAATTTCTTTAGAAACTTCGAACGTTTCCTACTACGATTCATTCATTCACGAATTTCGTTCGAACGAAAATCATTTGACAGTTCGTTCGTTCGTTCGTAACCCTACTCTAATTCCCAATCAACGAAACGAATAATTGAATTTGACAGATGATTTTTCGCTGAATATAACCTCAATTTGACGATATCAAAAGACTTATAGTTTCAATTTCCAGTTTTTCTTTTTGAACTGAGGGTGGAATAGATTTGACGTTCAAAAATACCTTGTAACTCGGTTTTATTGAATAAATTGATTTGACTACGACTTTGTCCATCAGTTTTCCATCATTTCAACACAATTTATTTATTTCTTTATGGATATCAACAGCACATATACTATACTGCGTAATCTGTATAATTACTGGCTTTACGTATCAGACTTTCATTCAAATAATATATGCACTCTACCCTTGAAGAGCCCCAGATCATACCAAATAGGTAAAATACTGCCTTAACTAGTCGCTAACCGGCGCAATGAACCTACATTGGTACTCTTTTTATCTGTCCAATTTTTAAGTCCATAACCACAACATCACCAGGCTGGATTCCATAGGCGGTAAAATTTTTGCATTCATTGAACACTCAACATTTCAACTAGATAGATACCGCCTTCATTGAACATTCAACATTTCAACTAGATAGATATTGTCTTCATTAAACATTCAACATTTCAACTAGATAGATATGCATTCATTGAACATTCAACATTTCAACTAGATAGATATCGTCTTCATTGAACATTTCAACTAGATAGAATTAGTGTAGATCAAGGGTGCTCAGACTTGAACTACTTACGATCTACTTCAAAATCATTAGACTACAAGCGATCGTCACGTGCATGAAAGAAAAATGTGAATTGAAAGGATTGAAAATGAATATGAACAAAACTAAGGTTCTGATGTTTGAAATGGAAGCGGTACAAACAAAGTTTGAGATTTGGTTAAAAGGAAAATGTCTAGAGAACAAATGAATGAAATTCGTGTATCTAGGGAGTGTGTTTTCGAGAGATGGAAGATGTGAGTTGGATGTGGAGAGACTGGTAGCAGCTGGCAATAAAGTGAGTGTAGGTAAAAAAATAAAAAACAGTGTAGTCGATCGCGTTCGACCGTTTGAGCACCCCTGGTGTAGATAGATAGTCTTAGAATATGTAGTCATCTTTATGATATTTTATTTACATATGATATTTTATTTAATAGGTTAATATTTCGTAATTAATTTTAGGAAATGGATCCAGATCAAGGAACAAATGTATTTTCCACGGATCAGGTGGCTCCTCTCCAGAAATTGTTGGCTCAAGCAGATTGAGGTAAATATCTTTATCATAATATAACAACTTTTCTTGGTTTAACAGTAGATAGTACGTTACGTTATTCTATCTTTATTTTACAAAAGAGGGCAATACGTACCATCTACAGTATAAATGCACGAGAGTCGCTGAGAGATTGTTTTAAAGACATTGATGACCTTGCCGTCGTTATACATTTATGAAAACATAAGGTACACTAAAAAATATAGATCTATTTCAAAAGAAAGGTGTTATTAATGGTATGGAAACTCGTGGTCGTGATCAACTAGTTACTGCTAAAGGAGATCTTAGATTTTCGGCTCGCGCTTTGTACGCTATTTAGAAAATCGAGGAAAAATCTAAAGATTGTTAGAAAAATAGTGAAATTGCAATTTTTATTATATATGTTTAGTACAAGAGCAATATTTTATCAGTCACTTTACCGTAATTGTTATGTATTTCGTTTTGGTGCTACTATCGCCTGTTTATATGTTCAGGTTATTTTTTTTATCACTTTATCTTTGAAGTGCTGACTAAAAATCTCTACAATTAACACTAGAACTGCATATACCAAAAAAGGCGTGTTTATTTCTAATTTCGTTTAACTTTGACCTGTTCCTCAAACGGGGTTATTTTTTTATTAAGTACTTATACTTTACCCATATTATTTACCAAGATGAATAAAATAGAACTTATTTCATGTGTTGATTTAACATTTGTTGTCGATATATTGCATTTCTCAAAAAAAAAGTTGATTTAGTTGATCTGTTTCACGAGGCGTCAAAGATTTCATTTCCTTTTAATTTTTTTATACCCTAAACTGCAGTGTGGATATGTTCAAACTGTGAACAGGCCACCGTTTGAGATTTTAAATAGGTTTCAACAGTTAAGACCTGCAATATAATTTGTTACAAAGAGTACTATTAATTAACTATTAAAAGTGGAATACGTCAAATATGTCATTGACGCCATCTTGTTTAAGTAAGGTGTTGCCTATGATATGTGCATATAATACTTTTGTACGAAAGAACTAGGCCAATATATACTGAAACCATAATTAAAACACTTTTAATTCATATTAAAGTTTCTAAATTATAAGTGTACAAAATGCCGGAGCTCCAAACATTCGTGGAACGTCTCCTTTAAATTACAAAAGTTAAGTGGGTCATTTTTGGGCAACTGTGTTCGTTTATTATAATAAAATTCCTCAAGAAATTATTCGATTAACGGAAAAGCAATTTAAACTTGTTATTAAACGCACACTGATTGAAAAAGCATACTACAAAGTTAGCAAATTCATTGAAGAAAAAACAATAGTCTGGAAATAATCTCTGCACACGCATTTACTGGCTTTATGAATGTTGTATTTTAAATAACTATTGTAGATTTATGTTGAAAAAATGATACCTGACCAAGTTTCTTGTCGGTTCTTCACAGTGTTCAAGTTTTCTTTTCGAACCGAACTAAAGTAGATTTGACGTCCAAAAATACCTTGCAATTGAGTTTACTTGAATAAATTGATTTTTGACTAAATATAATTTATATTTGCCACATTTGAGAAGTGTCTAATTTAGGCATGTATTTTTCTAGCTACTGGATTCTCCATTATTCGAGGAGCTAGTAGTAGATTCGGGCAGTGAGGAGGAAGACGAGCCGATGAGTTTGGAGGAGCTCCGCATGGTCCTCGAGGACGATTGAGAGGAGGACTATCCAGAGGAAGAGGACGAGCCGGCGTCTTATGATACATTTACTTGGTCTGACGATTATTCAATATTTTTAGGCCAAGAATAAGTATACTCGCTGGCTGACGAGTGTGATCCCAAAATTCTGGGAACAAATCCATTAGATAATTTACTGAAGTTTAGGACCGCAACATAATGGAGAAAATCGACTCCGAAACAAATAAGTACGCCTTGGAGAGAATAAAAACGGCGGCTGAATTCGAATATGGTATAACTGAACAAATTCTTGTCTACAGTTTTTTAGTTTTATTTTGAAAAATAATAATTTAGAATGATGCTTAAGGTGCAATTTGTTACTCCGTCGGTTTTATTTGCGTTCTTTTATCTAATTTTGTATGTTTCCGAGCTAGATTCTGACATATTGGGCGTAAATACTAATTGTACGAAAATCACGTGAAAGTGAACTCATTGACTTACGAATGCTTCATTTTTTGATTCTGTTGCTCTATGTATTTTAAATCTTAGTTTATAAAGAAGTCTGAGAAATTTATAGAATTACTTGTCTCGTTTTAGGTTGTCTGTGTACTGCCTAGTGAATTAAGTTCAAAGGTTTGTAATAAAACTAATCAGTAAAAAAATCACTTTAATCGTTTCATTTTATTTTGTTTCTTGTAATTTCTCGCGACAAATACATTGAGGCAGACTTTCTAGTAGGATCCGCCAAGGCGGACTAAGCCACAAAAAAAAACTCAACATCGCACTACTAAATAAGCACTTATTTCGTTAATTCCACATAATGCACAACAACTTAAGACACTTTGAGACGGAAAACTACGCCAATTTTACTTCATAAAATCTAATAGAAACAAGTGTAAACCATAATAATTATCGCTATTATCGATAGTCTTTTAGCTTTTATTTCACTATTACATGTACATAATACATGAATACAAAGATGTAACATTCTATGTAGACATCATTCGATACGTGCCAACAGAAATAACACATTTATTGTCAACAATGCTATAAAGCAGCATAACATTGTACAATGTACATTCAATAAGTGATAAATAGAAATTACACTTTTTTATAAACAATGAGAACATACTTTACTATAACAGAGAAACAACATTTTCTCAATCTTTCTACACATTCGAAACTGAGGTCAAATTTCAGTAGACATCCAATGTGTGACAACAGAATTTTTTTTCGTACACACACTGAGTTTAAAATACTGTAATAGAGGTGTAATATTTTCTCAGACTTACTGCACGTTTAAAACTGAAGTCAACGTCCAGTCATAGTTGTACTTAGATATTCAATGCGTGATAGCAGAAATAACTAATTTTTCATACACAATTAGAAAATACTGCGACAGAGATGTACCTAACGTTTTCTCAGTTTTCCTACACGTTTAAAATTAAAGTTGAAGTCCAGTTCAGTCCAGTCGTTTCCCCTAGACGATAAATGCATAACAACAGAAATGGTATATTCTTCTTAACACTTAAAAAATACGGCATTGGAGATGTAACATTTTCTCATTCTACTTACACATTCAAAATCGAAAGTCAAACTCGTAAGTCGTGTCGTTAATATATACATTATATGTTACATTTATACAACTATACACTATATACAAAACTGCAGCTGGTGATGGACGGCGCGGCACGACGGGCTGGCTGGGAAGCGATGATGTGGTAAGTCAAAGTCAATAGGTCAACATTGTCAATTGCCAACATTGTCTTGGAATGACGAGAATACCAAACTATGGGTGAGATTGCTCGTGAGAATCACAAAGTAATTAAAAAATGCTCTACTACAACAAAGAGCAAAAATGCAATCTTTTCTATAATATACAATACGAACGTGCTTTAGCTCTGCTGCAACAGAGTTTTAAAATTTTCTCATTTTTCCTACACAATGCACATGTCATACGTGACAACAGAAATAACATTTTTTTTTAATACAATGCAGCAATCCTTTACTACAACAAAGATGTAACATTTTTTCATTTTTCCTAAACGCACAATACAACAGGTGGTGTTGCTCATGAAATAACAAAGTAGTTTAAAAAGCTGCATCGTACGATCGAAATGTAATCGATCAATTCAAATTGAGCAATCGACAAAAAAAAAACAAGACAACGTGGCTTGTGTCAGTCTTAGACAGGCCGGAGTAGTCCAGTCTGTCACGAAACACGTGGAAGAAGACCTGTGCCCCGAGACGGAAGTTTGTGAAATTCCTGGAAGCAACCGAACACGCAAAGATTCACGTTGCATTCCAGGCACTTCGCAGGCGTACGCTTTACTTTTTTGCGCTGTGAGCAGAGCCAACAACGTGTGCTTTTGGAATTAGTAGGCGTCGGAAAGTGGTTTTCTTCCACGTACTTGTGAGTCTGTCGGCGAGCCACTACCAACGTCGCAGTACTTGTTGTCGCAGTGCTTGTTGCCGTAGTTGTCGTCACTGGTTGGGGAAATAGTTTTGGTAGATGAGTCAAGTCTATTCGTCTATGTATTTTTAACAAGTCTTCAGACAGTATTGTCCTGAACTGCCTATGTTGAATTTTGTGGGTGTGGCAACTCGTATATATAACGAAGCTGTTTAACAGAGCTGCGTTATATATACGCGTAAACAGCTTTTTGTACCACACCCTATTTCTTAACCGTTCGAGGGGTTGACCCGCAAGGAACTGGTCCTTACGGTCCACTCCCCCCATCGATTTATTGTAGTCCAGAACAATAGCTGGCTTGTATTTGGTCCCGTCGTATCGTTCAACAGTGCCGATTTGGAGGGGATGGTATGTCGAGATCATACTAACCATGTTAGCATCTCTCCATACCATCACCATCAAATCATCAGTGCAAGTCGCCACTACTTCACCGTGTCGAAGGTCGGTCTTGCGTAAAGTCTTAAAGGAGTCGGGAATTCATTCCCGACTTAGTCGGAGTGTTCCGTAAACGTCGGTCTTTCCGTCACGTTTCAGGCACCGCGCTAGTAATGGACTATTGTAAAAGTTGTCCATTATTAGCGTATGCCCTTTGTGAAGCAGTGGTTGAATCAAGTCGTAAACAATCTTGGCAGTAGCGTTGGTGGGCCGAACATCGCCACTACTGCCATCGTCACCCTGGCCCCGAATGTGGCTCATGTCCCCCCCCCTGGTACCTTCATCAGGACTGTCACTCACCATGTCCGTATCCGGCCTGTCACTGTCCTGTGTCTCCGTCATCCGTTGTCGTCCTTTGAGAGCTTCGTCACTGTCGGTTCTGTCCTTACCAGTGTATACGAAGAACTTCCACAGGTACCCGGTGGAAGACTCGCATAGCTCATACGTCTTGATACCTACTTGAGCGGCTTTTGAACTTATCCGTTGGGAAAAGCTCAATCGGCCAGTCCACTTAAGTAGGGATTCGTCGATAGCAATCTCCTGTCTTGGCAAGTACAGTCTACTAAATTTGTCGTTGAAATAGTCGATCACCGGTCGTATTTTCGTCAGTTTTGTCCTCTCCGTCGTCTGTTCATTGTCGACGAAATGGTACAACGATTTTAACAATCGAAATCTGTCGTAGGTCATTATAGCCCTAAAGTAAAAGGTGGTTCCATACCCATCCAAATTAAAGTAAGAACTCTCTTTTACTTTAGGGTATAATCCCTGAAGGATTAAGATTGCTAAAAAGGTCACCATTTCGTCCCTGTCAGTCGGTTTCCAACGAAAAACGCGAGAGTACTTTTTCGTTGGATCCTGTTTTGTCCGTTTCTGTTCTGCGTACCTGTTCGTTTCGGTGACCAACATGTCAATAAAGTCGGTGTCGAACATTTTATAAAAAATGTCGACCGGTCGAGTCTCGTCGATGACCGGGAAGGTGGGTCCTGGAGTACCAGTGAACACCTCCCGTGTCCCCGTAAAAGTCTGGAGATTGCTCGTCCAGTTAAAGCAGTAATAGTCATGTGACGAAGCTATTTCTCTGATCTGTCTGTCATTGACCTCCTCCATGGCGCGCAGGGTATGCTCCTGTTCTGGAGCGAGGTCGCCGACAACGGTCGTGTCCGTCTCCGCCCGGTCGTTATCGAGGAGTGGATCGTGAAAGTCTGTCGGTCTATCTCCGTCCTGGTCCTCGTCCGCACTGCTGTCATTGTTTATGTCATCCATCCACTCCTCGACTGTTTCGTCAAAATAATCGTCGCCCACATCTGAAAAGAAAATTCGACATGTTATTTAATTCATTAAAACCGGTCTCTAATGATTGTCGGACCACTTACAGTGAAGGGTCCTGTAGCCGGGATAAACAATATTCATTTAATCGGCAGCAAAAAGTTGTCTTACACAGCGTTTCTAAAATGACACTGTGAAATATAAAAATATTTACAAACATACTAGTAGCCGAAAATACCCCATTTCTCTAAAACTACACAGTATAATATTTATCATATTTATCTTAAAGCGAGAAACACTTTTTACTACTTTAGAGGCGCCTCTTAAGCATCTACCGATTTCAATAAAAAAGTCACTTCGAAACCCTCATTTCTCAGTTACATTTATGAAACCAAACATAATTTTATTTGTTAAAAATTTCTGAAGGCCGTTGTGTAGTAGCGATTCATAGAATAGACTCGTCTTCCGAATTCCATCTATATTATAACAAATTAGTGTCCCCCAGTAAAATGGCTGTGACATACGGATAGACAGACGGACATGAGGAAATTATACGGGTTCTGTTTATGGCCATTAAGGTTCCGTAAGGAACCTTAAAAATTTGACTAAACTGTGCCAGAGGTCAGAGTTAAGTGCATTGATATCTTACCAGTCTCCTCCCGCCGCCTCGTGTATATAATTCTCCCGTCGGCTGCGCGCGCGTATTCGTCGGGGCCAACGAACATTTCTATAATAGATGAAAAAAAAGTTATTAATGAAGCCAAAAAAAGAGTAAAATCGTGTCAGGTTTATAGAAATAGTAGTGATTAAGTACCGGTCAGAACCTCGCTCTCGCCCTCGCCCTGGGTCCCGGATGGGCCGGGTACGGCCGGATCATACACAGCTTCCGGCTCCGGGTCAGGGCGAAAATCGGGCCGAGATTCGAAAACGCCGGAGGCCACCGACGACGGGACTGTAACACGTAAAAAACATAAACATTGTTAAAATTGTTCACATACAGTAGAATGTAGTTCATGACTAACTTGCCGCTGTAAAATAGATCAACTTACGCACGCATGCCGACGGGTCTAGCCGCTCGGGAGATGGTCTTCTGAAAATAAAATTAATAAAAAAAATGTTACTACAGTGTAAATGATTTCCTTTCAGATTGCCGTGTGTCGTCTAATGGCGACACACTAATCTAATTAATAATTTCTGCACAGTCGTCCGACGTGTGCATGTACTTTTATACTTGGTTTGTTTTTTTACATTCATAATAAAGACGATACGTGAAATGTATTAAAAACGCTCATCCTCAGCATACAATATATATTGCAGCGCCCCAACGGGGTTCGTGTATTGTACTTATTGTTTACATACTGTACCATAACATTTGTAACTGTAAAATGTACATGTGTACGCAACTATGAAATAAATAAATAAAAATAAAAAAAATTAAGGAACACAGTCAATACAAATTACTTTAAAGGGTTATGTTACTACTAGCTGTTGCCCGCGACTTCGTCCGCGTGGTAGCCGACATTAGACATCGTAGAGGATACAACCAGTCAATCCGAGATCATATAAAAGTATACTATATCACTTTTTTTGAAGTTCATAGCAATGAAATAAGGCTATTTTTGAACGGGACGTCTTCAAGCAATTTATAAAAAATGTCGATATTTTCTGGTGTGATTTTATAGTAGGCATACATTACGAAGTTTCATACAAACTTTCATCCCCTATTTTACCCTCTTAAAGTTTTTTTTTTAAATAGTGATACAGTAAAATTTTGTATTGAACAATGAGAATATATATATTTTTTCACATTTCTAACTTCAAAATTGACCATGTTTCATACAAATTGTCAACCCTCATTTTAACCCTTTACGGGAATAATTTCCAAAAATCCCTTCTTAGTGCACACTTACGTCATTTAAGGAACGTTTATGCAAAAGTTCATGCTTCTAGACCCAGCGGTTTCAGCTATACGTTGATCGATCAGTCAGTGAATCGGTCAGCCAGTCACTTTCTTCTTTTATTATGTTACTATAGAAAAGTATACGACCACACTTACAACGCCTGGCGCTTGCGGGGCGGAGCGTCCGGAAGCAGCAGCCTGGACATGTGCGCCGCCCGCTCCCTCTCCCGCATCTCTTTTTTCGCGGCGGCGGACAAAGATTTGTAAAACTTTTTGGCCGCCTGCCGCTCTGCCCGTGCTTTGGCCAACCTTTTATCGTCGGCCGAAGACGAGGTAGAGCTGAAACGATAAAGAGAATAATATTAGGTACTAGCTTTTGCCCGCGACTTCGTTCGCATAAAGTGCAAAAACACACAATATTACTGTAAAGTTTCATCAAAATCCGTTTAGTAGTTTTTGCGTGAAAGAGCAACAAACATCCATACATCCACACATCCATACATACATACTCGAAAACTTTCACGTTTATAATATTAACTAGCTGTACCCGCGACTTCGTCCGCGTGGAAAATTTTCCGTGACCTCTTCGGGTTACCGAGGTTACCCGAGGTATTTATATTGTTGATATTAAACAAAAAAGTTATTTTCTATTGTGGAACATCCGCCTTATTGGATTTATGATGACGTCACATATACAGAAACCTTCCCCTACGTATTCCATTTCCTTTGATACTCATATTGTTGGTGTTGAACAAAAAAGTTATTTCCTATTATGGAATATCCGCCATATTGGATTTATGATGACGTCACATGTGCAGAAACCTTCCCCTGTGTATTCCATTTCATTTGATACCCATATTGTTGGTGTTGAACGAAAAAGTTATTTCCTATAATGGAACATCCGCCATATTGGATTTATGATGACGTCTCATGTGCAGAAACCTTCCCCTGTGTATTCCATTTCATTTGATACCCATATTGTTGGTGTTGAACGAAAAAGTTATTTCCTATAATGGAACATCCGCCATATTGGATTTATGGTGACGTGACATATGTATCTACTTTCTCCTGCGTATTCCATTTCATTTGATACCCATATTGTTAGGGTTTAGCATTATCAAGTTCCCCTATAAAGTTTCATCCCCTTTTTCACCCCTTTAGGGGTAGATTTTTGATAAAAAAGCAAACTATGTTTTTAATAGAATAGGAGTATCTCTGTACCAAATCACATCTTAATCGGTTCAGCGGTTAAAAATTCCCCATACAAAGCTTCATCCCCATTTCACCCCTTTAGGGATAGATTTTTAAAAAATAAAGTAACCTATGTTCACCAGATGGTGTCAAACTATCTCCATGCCAAATTTTATCAAAATCGGTCCGGCGGTTTAGCCGTGAAAACCAACCAGACAGACACAGACAGAGACTCGCATTTATAATATTATTAGTATGGAAGTATAGATAGTATGGATGCATAGGATACTCTGAAAGTTAAAAAAAAATAGGTAATAAAAATAATAACAAGTAATTACGGTTGCGGGATGGGAGCCTGCCTAGTAGGCTGGGCGGATGCACTGCCGCGTCCGTGACCGCACCGATCCGCCGCCCCACCGTCACCACCGTCACCACCGTCACCACCGCTACCACCACGGCTGCTCTCCACATTATCGTTCCTGAAAAAAATTTATGTCTACTATAAACTCGCATAAGAAAATATCGACATTTTTTAAAAAACGCTTGAAAACGTCCCGTTCAAAAATACCCTTATTTCATTGCTACGAACTTTATCAAGGCGCTTAAACTGAGGAACGCTTTCGGAAATCAATCCAGTCCAATTGAAATGTAATGTATCGGTACAAAAATACATCGTAAATAGGTTTAGAAATGAACAAAGTACTTAGATTTATCAATATTCCGAGAAAACACAATACGAATTCTATGTAACAGACAACAACCGACATGGCGGTTCTTTGTTCTTTGTGTTATTACAAGTATTTACAGGTTTTTACGATCTAAAAGTAAAAGACATGTTAAAACGTATACATAAATCGAAAGATCAATTCAGCACAAAAAAATCACTATGAGATTATAGCAAAACATACATTTACGGCGTATAACAAAGAAATAAAAAAAAAAGTTCGAACAACTATGACGTTAAATAACAATGGACTTTAGCATTTTTTTGAACAATACAAGATGCAATAAAGTAATGGTGCGATGTTTCTTTTTAGTAAAATGTACTGCCGCGACTTTAAAAATCAACGCAGCAAGTAGTTTCAACAATATTTTTTATTCATTTTGTCCAAAAACGTCTAACACGACGACATTGTGATTCATTCACAAAAGCGGGTCTTTGTTCTTTGTTCTACTCAAGTTTTACAATATAAAAGTAAACGAAATGTTGAAATGTATATATCAATCGAAAGCTCAATTCAGCATGAAAAAATCACTTGGAGATTATAACAAAATATATACTTACGGCATTTTAATCTCCAAATATATTAGTAAACACACACAGTATAAATGTCGCTCAAGATGTCACAGATAACACTGAAGTTTGACATTTTTTTTTAATTTGTGTTACGGTGCCGTAGAAGCAAAGGTAAATTTCACATAATGACTCATTCAATGGGAATTATTATACGTTTATTCCATAGGCATAGAGTCTATAATTACAGCGAAAAAAAAGTTATAGTAAACGTCAATTTTTGATGAAAAAATTGGCTTAACCTTCTACCACCGGCAAATTGAAGAAATATCTCGCGGTCGAGGGTTCGACCGCTCACATTTCGGGGGGTAAGTAGTTTTATTACATACTTAGTACATACAATTCATATTGCACCATGCCCAAGCTGAGTTATAGTATGGACGGGGTATGGTTGAATATCTAGTTTTATTATACTATTCCGTGATAGACCGAATCGGACCGTACCCTTGCTTTGCCACGGTAGGCACCGGAATAGTTATTTTTCCACTGATCTGATGGGAACAATGACCAAAGTGATAGCTGATGGAGATGTTAAAAGCACTGGCATACCTAGGTGAAAATGTGTGAGGAGAATAATGAGATTTGAGAAAGCGAAAAAAGTATGTAAGGACTGCGATGCTTGGTGCTCCATTCTCTCTCACTACCCTGTTAGGTATACAGCGTGAAGATATGTTGAATGTATATAAAATTAAAAAAAATTATATACATAATGAAAAAACAATAAGACGATCAGATAATTTAAATCAGATTACATTTGTCACAATACATTTTTTTTCATTAAGTCTGGTAAAACCAGTAGATATTTTTCTACTTTGAGAATTTCAAATAATCACAAGACGATACTCCGTCTAGATCAGTAGAGAAAAGCAATAATAAAGTGTTTTCTTTATGATTTTCTTTTTTTATTTATAATTTCATTATTTAGGCTGTTCTTATCTTGGAATTTTCTTTAAATAGAAACCTTCATTTTGTAGGTGCAGATAATGTTACTCTGCATGTTTTTCCGAACCCGAACAAGGATTTATCAAGATTTACGACCTGGATAAACGCCATTGGTGGTGAAGTTTTGTCAATGGACCAGAATACTGTCTTTGACAATCGGAGAGTTTGTCATATACATTTCGAGTCATGTTATCACACCCGAAGCAGAAGACTCAGTCCTAATGCAGTTCCTACATTACATTTATCAGGTATGTTTTGGTTGTAAGGCTTAAAAACATAGTGAAAAACTTTTCTGAAATAAAGAATCTTTTCTTTTTTCCGTTTTTATTAATGAAATAACTTAGCTTGCCCCCTTTTCTTCTTTATGCTAACTACTTGCAATTATACAGACACTTGACTTTAGATGAAGCTTTTGAGGCTATCAGTGCTGTTAATACTGATCTTGCTGCAATTAATACCTGGGCCAAATCTTCCGGATTACTTGTAAACCCTCCCTTGAAATCCCTCTGCTCTTGTATATCTTTGTTCTCGCTTTCACCTCTTACTTACTTCTTCTGGATATAGACGTTCTTGTATCACTGAAACTTTGAAGTATCCTCTAACCAGGTCTTATTTCTTCTACAATTCCTTCACCACATGAGCCACTAAATTATCGATTAAGTTACCATTCAAAATTCGTAGTAGTCCATCGTAAGCGGTAGCTTCTTTCAAGAAATGTTTAAAGGACCACTACTTATCATTTCATTAAATATTTGCATCATTTATGTATTTATATTTCTGTATATATTTATATTTTTTATGTATGTGTGTATTATGTATTTATATGTGCTTACATAACTGTCTTCATTCATTTATATATATTTTTGTTTATAAAAGTATGTTTTTTTAATTTTTTTTTATTTTGCTTAAGTTTTAATAAAACAAATCACTAATGATTTAGTTAAAATTTCGTTATTTACTCTACAGCATTCGCACCATTCTGTAGGGTTAGCTGGAAGAAATCTCTTATAGAAATAAGCTCGCCTTTGTATGTAATATCAAAATTTTATTAATGTAACATTTGTATTCAATAAAATGTATGTGTAATAAATTATGTGTGAAAAATCTATCAATTTATTTTTGTTTTAGGTGCCTCTGTTCTGACAAGACCTCAACCACTAGCTGACATTACAAATGCAGTAAGGAATCATCCCCCGATCCTGCAGTATAATCCATCTTTTGGTCAGCCTACTACATCAGCATCAGCGCGGGATGTTATTACACCAGAAGTAACACTACAAACTTCACCATCAACATCGAGGGGTAAGATCGTTATTGGTAGTTTTTTTAGTAATACTCAAGTCTTACTCGTCATGAGATGTATAACAATCTTTGGGAGCGAAAAAGAATAATGGCAAATTCCCATACAACATTCTACCTCTTATCGATTTCCAACATCTTACTAGAAAGCCTTTTACCAAACCATAAAGAGGCCATACAATAAACTATTATTATTATTATATATGATTTAGAATGTAATTAAATAACTGTAAAGATAAATTAAGCTACTTATAATAAAAAAAAGTAGAAAATTTATTAAAACCATAGGGCTGCCTTTTATAAACAATCACTAAGATTTACTTCATGAGAAGTCTCAGAAACATAGAAAAGTATCAAAAATCTAGGAAAATCTCCAAACGTGACTGGCACTCTCTTATATACTTTTATGAATTTTATAGGAAGAATAAAATTGTTTTCATATAACGTTTATTTGATGTACAAACTCGATATTTAATGCTCAGAAAGAAGGAATTATAAAATAAAAATGATATGTAAATACTTAGATATGTCTGTGATTTTTATCTTGTGTGAGGAAAGTGACGAGATTTGAAAAGCGAGTGAACTATATAAGGAATGCATGCTCGGCATTCCATCCTCTTTGGCTACCCCATTTGAGATACCGCGTGAGGATATGTATAAATGTACATATACATGTATTTTTATATTTTGTAATGTATTTGTTCCTCATTAATCTCTTACTACAGCTTTGCCATCTAATAACTTGATTATTATTCATACATTATTCTGGTACCTTGCCTATTCAAGATATTGTAATCTAGAGTTATTACGTATGGTGCAATAACCTACAAAAAGTAACGGCTTACTCATTTTCGACATTAACTAATTTTAAACTATAAATATTAAACATCATAAAGTCAATACTGAACTGAACATAAAAATGTCAATATCAACTTTTTAGTTGTGTCTTACCGTTTTACTCTTTCTTTATTGCTAATTCCAGTAACTGTTCTAATATCTTTTCAAAATTAATTAATTTCAAAGCCCAATAAGCAAATTAAACTATTTTATTTATTAATTATTTTCACTATTATATTATAAAACCAAGTATAGTGTATGTACAACATTGAATGTATTTGCACCATTGCATGAAATTTTCACAGATAAAAATAGCAACAGCATTATCAATAAACTGTCCATTTAAATACATATACAATTTTTTCTCAGCTTTTGCAAAGAGTACTAATTTCATATAAAAAATGAATAAATGGAGTGATTAAGATTTGTATATGTAAATTATTCTAAGACAATCCCTAAAATATTCAAGTAATTTATATTAAATGTAAATTTCAGGTCTTTATAACAAACGTAAATTTATATATACAATAATGTAATCTTTAATCATGTCTATCGTCGACTATGCTGACGTTTGTATCCTCGATGCTACCGAAGAGTTGGTGAACAAATTAGAGAGACTTCAAAATTCATGTATTCGTTATATTTTTGGCTTACGTAAGTTCGACCATATCTCCGAATTTAGGACGCGTTTAAAGTGGCTTCCCATCCGTTTACGCAGGAATATGCATATTCTTTCCTCACTTTATAATATTTTGCATTCCCCATCGTCACCATCTTATCTTAAGGAGCGTTTTCCATTTTTAAGGTTAACTGTAACTTCAAGTCGTAGTCATTTATCTACTTCTATTCAAACACCTTCCCATTCTACAAACTTTTATTCTCATTCCTTCACTGTACTTTCCGTTAAACTATGGAATGATCTTCCTCCCTGCGTTCGGGAGAGTCCATCCCTAGTATCCTTTAAACGAACAGTTAAAGAGCATTATATGAAGAGTTAGTTCAAAACAAATATTTCACTTGGGTATAATTATCATGTATATAATATATATCGTTATTGAAAGTATGTATATTGTATGTATATTTGTATTTATATATGTCAAATTTATATCTTTATATGTACTGATATATTGATTGCATATGTTTTTGTTACTGTATTTCGTATTCATTATTATTTATATTTAGTTTGATAATATTGTGTTACACACAGTGTATACCTTTCTTTCTTTCTTTATAAAATTTCTCACTGGCGGGTCCGCTGGGAGAAATTTCTTATAGAAATAAGCGGTACCTTTTGCTCTTTTTTCTATATGTATCTCTCTTTGTATATGACGTTGTGTGTGTAATAAATTGTTAAATAAATAAATATATAAATGAATTGTGTTTAACATACTAGCACAGATTAATTAGTTTATTTGGTACTAGTGTAATGTAATTAAAAAAATTATTCGAATTTAAGTACATGCAAACAGTTTAAAAAGTAGAAAAGTGAACATTTTGCTCAGAAAAAATTTTTCTTTTTTACCTTTTTCGTAATAATAATGTCTTTATTGCACAAAAAAGTTAAATGTTACAAAAATGAAAGAAATTGGAAAGAACAAAACATAAATTAAAAAATTAATCAATTAAATGGTATTCAAGCTGTGCACAGTATTTAAAAATTACATACTGGAACATACATAAGACCTTAACATGGGGTAGGCCTTTATCTTAAGAGCAAGCTCCCAAAAAGTTTGTAAAAGTACTCGCATTTGATTGAGATTTGAGGAAGAAAAAGAAGTATGTAAGAATTGCGTAGCTTAGTGCCCTGTCCTCTCTGACTACCCCGTTAGGTATACAGCGTGAAGATATGTATATATATGTATGTATTAACAAAATGTACGCTACTCCTATTATTTGTTCTATTTCTGTCTTATTTACTACATTATTTATGATTATTTAAAGTATAAATGTTTTATTTTTCAGGACATTACACAAGGAATCCTCTTAAATATTTTTCTCCAGAAATCATGGCTCTGGGAAATAAAATAAAACGATTGCAAAAGGCAAAAATTACAGCGGCTGCCAAATTAAAAAAGGCATTACAATTGTCAGAAAACATAACTTTTAAAAAAACTATTGAAAAATTCACTGCTGCAGCTGTAATATTTACAATGTTGCAGTTTAGAGAAGTTGGCAAACAAAAAATGGGCAGACGTTTTAAGAAAGAAGAAAAAGTAATGGCTTTGGCACTATATAAACAAGGACCTAGAGCCTATAGATGGATGAGAAATTTTTTTGTATTACCATCTCCACTCACTTTGAGTAGGATGATTTCCTGTGCATCCCTCAAACCAGGAATCAATGAAAATATATTTAAACAGCTAAAAAAGAAAACACGAAAAATGAATACCCTCGAAAAATTATGCATATTACTGTTTGATGAGATCGCGTTGACACCGCACTTTGATTACAACCAAAGACGTGACAGCATAACTGGTTTTGTTAACAATGGTACTAATATAAAAAATAAAATAGGAGATCACGCACTGGTATTTATGTTGAGAGGCATACATAAAAATTATAAACAACCACTAGTCTATTCATTTTGTGCTATGACAACACCTAAAGAGGAATTGGTCATGCAAATAAAGAATGTTATAAGAAAATTGAAAAGTATTGGATTCATCGTAATAGCCACAGTATTGCGACCAAGGAGCTACTAATGTCAGTGCTCTAAAGTTTTTAATAAACGAGACTCGACAACAATATATAAGAAATAACAAAGAATTCAGGAAAAATGTTTTTGAAATTGATGCGCAAGAAATAATACCTTTATTCGATCCACCACATCTTATCAAAGGCATAAGGAACAATTTGTTAAATAAAAATTTAAAATGTATAATAAACGGTAAAGAAAAAATAGGAAAATGGGATCACATTCTACAACTTTACAAGGAAAACCCAGCTTATCAAGGTATACGACTTATGCCCAAATTATCTGAAAGGCATGTACTCCCAAAGAAGATTTCTAAGATGAAGGTGAAATGCGCAACACAGGTTTTTAGTCAAACTGTTGCTGCAAACATGGGATATCTTGCGAGTAAGTGAGAATCTAAAAGAGAGTAGAGAATATAAAAACTTAAATTAAACATTTTAAAAACCCCTGACTCAAAAAAAACTTCTAAACAAGAAAAAACATAACAGGCCTTTTAAGTTAGTACTAATATATTCATCCAAGTAAATAAAGTAAAAACAGAATATAGCTAAAAATTATAAAGTAGGTATGAAATTTAAATACAAGCACCAAGTAATTTACTTAGCGGTCTCCCGACGTGACTCAATACGTATATTATTATTTTCTTTTTAGAAGGTTTTTTGAGTCGGAAGTTTATTAAATTTTTAAATTAAGTTTTATTTCATGCTTTTTAAACACCCTACGATCGGCACTCTATCCCCACATTCACTTACATACTTTCCGGAACGATACACAGAATTGCGATACGATTCTGACAACAATAGTTGTTTGCTCCATCATCAGACCTTGATCACCATCTATCTATCTAGCTATAACTTATTCATTGAGACCATTCCAAAGAGTCCAAACACGATACCTCCTCTGCTGTTAGTTTCTAGATGATGCTGCAGCATCAGGTTAAGGTAACCACGTTATTGTAATATCATTGAAGTCACAGGGTACTAAATTTTGAATCAATTAGACTAGTAGAAGTTTCACTACTAGAACTAGTAAAGAGCTGATGATTTTTAAACGGCATTAACATTTTTTGTACTTAATTTAGCAGGACAGATTATGCGCGTACTTTGTTAGTTAATGTTTACATCACACAACACTGACATCACATACGCACACACACATGCTATCACACCCACGCACATCCCAACACATGCATACCTTTCCACAGTCACATGATTATTATGTAGTTGTATATATTATTATGTACTGTACATATTTCGAAATTTAATGCAGTAATGTGCTTTTGCTAGCTGACAACATACATAATCTATGGCTAAGATTGTATTTATAGAGGGAGCTGACTAGTGCCTAAAATACAGGGTTTCCTAGTTCTTCGACAGCCACGCGAATGAAGTCGCGGGAAAAAGCTAGTACAAATATAAAATTCTCTACAATTAATACTTCTTCACCTGAATACATTATTTTTTGAATCCGACTGTTACAGAAGGCTGAGTGCTGTGCTAGCTACCACCATGAGTCAGTGAAAAATAATCTTACATTTCATATTATAGTATATTATTTTTGTAGGAGACTGTAGGAGTAGCAGAGTACAAAAGCTCTTCTCTTTTATGTACTGGAAACATATTTCATATTTATTAGAAACACTTGTTTTTCTCATTTAACAAAGTAGTGTATCTCTGATGTAAAATGTCTGTCTTTTTATTACTAAGTTCCTAACACTCCAATAAAACGATAATAGGCATGGAGTTAAAGAGGACTTCTTGAAAAAACGCGAAAATTTCAGTTATTCATATTTATCCAGACTCCAATTTTTAACACTTGCACAGAACTTTAATATACAGTGTACTATAACTTTTGTACCTTGAAACTCTCAAAAACGACAAGATTAAAACATAAAAAAAATGCCAACTCTATTTCATTAGTTCTCACCAAAAAGGCCTACCAAAGGCTAATACTGTTTAGAAGGGTTATGACTATTTCTTTTTTTTTCAGCCAATGGGATCCTTCCAAAAGAATGCCAGGACACAGCTGACATCTTAATATTTTTCCATAATTTGTTTGATTCGCTTAATGGCAGTTATGACAATTCAAAAAAAAGAAGGGAAACCTCTCCTGGGTCCAGTAACACTAAAATCAACTCATAAAAATATATGGACAGAGTCGAAAAAAGTGCTAAGAAGTATGAAATTTGAAAAGAATAATAAATTGAGTACCGTGCCCTCAATAAATAACTGGCTTCTGACAGTTGAAAATGTCGAACTCATTATAGAGAAATTGTCCAAAGAGTACAGTTTGACTTCTGTGCGGATGAGACACTTTAATCAAGACCCTTTGGAGAATTTTTTTGGCTGCATTCGAAGCCACGGATATCGAAATACATCGCCGTCATGCGCTGGCTTCGAAACAGCATTTGCAGCACTGCTCATAAATAATTTGAGCAGTCTCCATTCACCAGGGGCAAATTGTGAAGTTGATTCTTGCAAAGTTTTCAAATCCATACAAAATCTATATTTTAATCAACCACAGAAGTCAAACTGTATCTCAGAAGTTGATTATAATGATTTAAATGACGAAATAATAGTTGATTTAGAAAAGAAAATTGATAATCCAAAAATTAGTGCACAATTAGAATATGTTTCGGGGTATGTGTTACGTAGATTAAAAATAAAAGTCTTTAAAAATTGTAGTGTATGCAAAAAAATTTTTTATAAAAATAATGGTCATCAGAGCTCAATTGATTTCAGAGAATTTAATAAAAATAAAAAAAGTTTGACATACCCATCAAAAGATTTTATGAAATGCTTTTCACACATTCAAGACTTAGTAAATTATATAATTAAAAGTGATCCAAAAAAGGAAAATATCAGATTATATTTAAAAACAATTATGACTGTAATGATTGATTACAAATTTATAAATTGTGAAAAACATAGAAAAGATTTGGTTGAAAAACTGGAAGATTTATCAATTAGTTTATTTATTCATAATTGGTGTAAAGACACAAATAAATTATTAAATGGGACAAGGAATGATTACGATAAAGATGACTGTGTTCAAATAATGGCTGTGAATTATTACAAGAAAAGGAATAAATAAATGAATAACGAATTTAAGTGTTTGTTTTGTTTATTATGTCTTAAATTCTATTCTATTCCAAGTTATTACGTGTAATAATGTGAAATAGAATATTAAATTAAATAGAATATTCTCTAGCTTGAATGTAAAAGGAAATTCATTGTTTTACTCTAATTATAATATTCAAATATGAGTAAAACAATGAATTTCTTATTGAAATTTCCTAATTGAAACATCGATTAAAGCAGCACCTCCACGAATTTTATTACTTAAACAAATCAAAAGATGGCACCACTAATATCAGCTGTAACTGATGTCTCTATAAAAAAAGGTGCTTTGTGCTCCCGGCCGCCGTACGAGACGCACGCGTCGCTCGCTCGCTCGCCCGCCTCGCCTCTCAGTGCTCAGTGCCGTTTCCGCGCGCCCGCGTTGCGCTGCCATCGCTCTACTCGCTGCGCATCGTGCGTAGCGAATTAGTGCGTTCGTGTCGTGTCGCGTTGCGCCTGCGCTCCGCGTAGCGCCGACCGGTTATCGCGTCGCGCCTGCGCTCCCCGTAGCGCTGACCGGGTTATCGCGTCGCGGCCGCGCCAACTCGAATCGTTGCGATTTCTACGAGCGCCCGCGTGCGCTGCCACCGCTGTACTCACTGCGCATCGTGCGTAGTGATTAATAGTGTGTTCGCGTCGCGTCGCGGCCGCGCCAACTCGTATCGCTAAGTGTTAGTGTTAAATTAGTGAAGTTTATATAAGACCTAGGTGTTAGGTACACATCTGTGCACAATAAGACAGGCACAGTACGACCAGGGCTACAAAGTAGGCACTCTCCTCCCTGCCTATCCCCGGTAGGGAGGTCCTCTCATACAACTTGGCGGCTCTACCAGCGCCATGGACACGCTGACGGACACCCAATTCCGCGCGTTCGTGATGGCTCAACTCGAGTCATCACACTCCCATATTCGCGACCTGTGGGACCACCGGGTCTCACCCGCGCCCCGCGCCCCCACCCCCGCGTCTTACTCGGCCGTTGTTTCCGCCGCCGCTACAGTCGCGAAGCCCCCGCCGCGCGAACCAACCAAGCCGGCCCCCGTTAGCAATTCGCCCGCTTCCCCTGACCCGACGGAGGCTTCGGACTCCGAAGAGGAAATGGACATAGCGCTTCCCTCCTCTTCGGAGGACGAGGCCACTAAGAGCGCCGATTGGCGCTTAGTGGTCAAGAGGAAGCGGGCGCGAATTCCCCGAGGGAAGGCGACACGCCCAGGCCGCCCCCCAAAACGACGAAGGCGGCCCCTCAGGCCTCCGGAGCTCCCGCGGCCCCTCTGGCCGAACAAAAAGCGCCTGCCTCACAGGCCACCCAGGCCCCTCAGGCCGACAAAATCAAAACACCGCCGTCGGTGTTTATTCAAGAAAAACCGTCGTGGGATAGGGTCTCTCGGGCCTTAGACGCGCGCCGCATCAAATTTGTTTCCGCCCGCAACACTGCACAGGGCATTAAGGTGCAGGTCCCCACCCCGGCTGACCATCGGGAGCTCACAGCGCTCCTACGCTCGGAGCGCATAGGTTTCCACACTTATGCGCTCCCGGAGGAGCGCCAGCTTCGCGTGGTCATCCGCGGCCTCCCCAAGGAGCTCCCGGAAGAGCTCATTCTCGGCGACCTTAAGTCGCAAAACCTCCCGGCGCGTGAAGTCCACCGCCTTTACAAGCCTCGCTCGAAGGAGGCCTTCGACCTCGTGTTGGTCGTACTCGACTTCTCCTCCGAGGGAAAGGCCGTTTTCCTGATAAAATCCGTGTGTAGGATTTCCGGCCTCTCCGTAGAGGCCCCGTACAAGCGCGGCACGGTGGGTCAATGCCACCGCTGCCAATTGTACGGGCACTCGGCCCGCAACTGCTTCGCACGGCCTAGGTGCGTCAAGTGCCACGGAGACCACGGCACCCCCGACTGCTCCCGCACGCCGGAGACGTCTGACCCTCCCGGTTGCGTACTGTGCGGAGAGCTCGGACATCCCGCGAACTATCGCGGATGCCCGAGAGCTCCGCGCCGTCGCCGCCGCGGGGGTAAGTCGCGCCGAGCCGGCGGAGCACATCAGGGCCAACTCCGCGGCCCCCCTGCGCACCCAGCCCAACCTAAGGCCGCCCCTACCGCGACCTCCGCACCCACACGGCCCGCGCCCTCTGCGCCAGCCAAACCCGCGCCCTCAGCGCCGTCACAACTCGCGCCCTCTGCGCCGCCACAACCCGCGCCCTCCGCGCCAACTCAACCTGCGCCCTCAGCGCCGAACAAACCCGCGCCCTCAGCGTCGACCAAATCCGCGCCCGCGCGCGCTCTACCGGCCCGAGAGACCATAGCGCAGACGCCAGCACAACAACCGCGGCGTAAGGGGCCCGCGCCTCAAACGCGTCCAGCGGCGGCGGCTCCTTCAGCGCCGGCGTCCGATCTCCTCGGCGACATCCGAATGCTCGCCGACCTCGTCAAGGAAATCAACCTTAACGAAATTAAATTAGTCGCGCGTAAAATCCGCGACTGTAGCGACGGGATGGGACGGCTCATCATACTTGCCGAACACGCGTCCCTTCTGGACAGCCTAAGCCGCTTCACGGCGCCCCCTCGTAGGTTATAAAACCGGGCACCCACGAGACAACTCCCTCCGCGCGCATTAAACCGCGCGGGCTCTCAATCTCATTTTTTAACGCGGACGGACTCCGCAGGCAACGCGATCTTCTTCACGAGTTTACGCGAGACCACCAAATAGATATAATGCTAGTGCAGGAAACCTTTTTGAAACCTAGAAATCGCGACCCCGGCCTCTCCGGGCTTAACATCGTGCGAAACGATAGGGTGCCCGCCCCCAAAGGCGGCACTGTTATCTACTACAGAAGGTCCCTGCACTGCATTCCGATCGATACGCCCGCCCTCACCAACATAGAGACGTCGGTGTGCCGGGTGGCCCTCACGGGGCACGCGCCTGTCACACTCGCGTCAATTTATCTCCCTCCCGGTAAAGCGCTAATTAGAAGCGATCTAGAGGCCCTCCTAAATTTAGACGACTCTGTCATACTCGCCGGCGACCTCAACGCTAAACATCGTCGCTGGAATTCGCACACCACCTCGCGAAATGGCAGAGCTTTAGACGAACTAACCGATGTCCTTAACTTTGACGTTATCGCCCCCATGACGCCCACCCACTATCCCAGAGTTACAACACACAGACCGGACGTACTCGACATAGCGCTTCTAAAGAACGTAGCTCTAACGCTGCACTCAATAGAGGCGTTACACGAGTTAGACTCTGACCATAGGCCGGTATTACTCAAACTAGGACCTATGATAGACACTAGGACGCTCACAAAAACCGTGACGGATTGGCAGAGTTTAGACGAAACGCTAAACGCTGAGAATTCGCCGCGGCTTAACGCGATACCGGACGTTATCCGTTCCGCCGAGGACGCGACCGCGGCGATAGACGCGCTCACCGCCACATCCGCGAATCGGTCTCCTCGTGCTCCCGTGAGGTCCCGGCGGCGAACGACCGCCGTTGGGAGCTCCCTGGAGACATCCGTCGGCTGATCAGAGCCAAGAACGCCGCGACCCGCGCTTACGACTCGTTTCCCTCAGAAACGAATAAACGCAACTTACGCGCCCTCCAACGCGAAGTCAAATACCGAATTTCCGAACTTAGGGATAACAGGTGGAGCGATCTCATGCGAGAGATCGCGCCGACGCACCAGGCTTACTGGAAGTTGGCCCGATCTCTCAAATCGGACACGTTCCAAACAATGCCGCCCCTGACGAAACCGAACGGACAGACAGCTTTCGACGATGTAGATAAAGTCGAACTCTTGGCCGACACTCTGGAGGCCCAATGCTCACCTAGCTCTCAACCTGTAGATCAGAATCATTTAGACATGGTCAATCGCGAAGTAGGCTCCCTACCGCCCGCGACCGTCCCCTGCCAACTCAGACCCGCGACGGTTGACGAAGTTCAGGACATTGTCAAGGCTCTCAAACCTAGAAAAGCCCCCGGTAGAGACGGCATCTCCAACCGAGTAGTAAAAATTTTCTCGATGCGCCTTCTCGCGCTCTTAGCAGCCATTATCAATGCCGCCATGGCGAACCGCGTCTTTCCAGCCGCCTGGAAGGAAGCGATCGTCATCGGAATCCCGAAACCGGGTAAACCCCGCAGTAGCCCCAATAGCTATCGCCCAATCAGTCTCCTTAGCGTGCTAGGGAAAATTTACGAACGGGTCCTTCTGGCTCGTCTCAAAGCCCACTTAGACACCTCCGGTCTCCTCATAGACGAGCAATTTGGCTTTCGAGCCAAACACTCGTGCATACAACAAGTGCACCGCCTCACGGAACACATCCTGGAGGGCCTTAACCGCCCGAGTCGCACTATAGGCACGGGGGCCCTCTTCTTCGATGTAGCGAAGGCGTTCGACAAAGTCTGGCACGCCGGGCTGGTGTACAAGCTGCGCCGGCTCGGCGTGCCTGACGATCTCGTACGCATAGTACGGGACTTTTTGTCAGACCGCTCCTTCCGCTATAGAGTCGAAGGGGTGCTCTCCTCTCCCCGCCCCATCAGGGCAGGCGTCCCACAGGGCTCCGTTTTATCGCCCACGCTCTACTCGCTCTACACGAACGACGTCTCCAAAACCCCCGGTGTAGAGCTCGCCCTATTCGCGGACGATACCGCTCTGTTCACATCAGACCGGAGTCGCCTCAGAGTCTCCCAACTCCTCCAAGTCGCGGTCACGAGCCTAGGCGAGTGGTTCCGTCTTTGGAGAATCGAAGTCAACCCCGAGAAAAGCGCCGCCGTGTATTTCTCGAGGGGAACGACGACCAGCCGCGCCCGCCGCGCTAACACTCAGAACAATCACACTTTTCGGCCAGGATATCCCTTGGACTAGGAAAGTCAAATACTTAGGAGTCACCCCTGACAGTGCCATGACCTTCGGCCAACACATCAAAACGGTCCGCGACCGCGCCGCGTTCGTCCTCGGTCGTCTCAACATGCTCATTTGCGCTAAAAGCAAAATGTCCCTCAGACATAAAGTTACCTTATATAAGACGTGCGTCAGGCCTATCATGACGTACGCCAGTGTAGCATTCGCTCACGCTGCGCGCTCTCACATCAACTCCCTCCAAGTTATTCAGAATAGGTTCATGCGCAGGGCTACCGGTGCCCCTCCTTACGTGCGCAACGTAGATCTGCACTACGACCTAGAATTACCCTCTA
Organism: Zeuzera pyrina; assembly: GCA_907165235.1. Taxonomy (NCBI): domain Eukaryota; kingdom Metazoa; phylum Arthropoda; class Insecta; order Lepidoptera; family Cossidae; genus Zeuzera; species Zeuzera pyrina. The sequence continues at coordinate 7,420,084 of OU015644.1, forward strand.
TAACTCAATATCTAAAAGAGGCGTCCCAACGCTTCTTTCACCGTTCCTCCTTACACCCGAATCCCTTAGTGGTCAGGGCGTCATCGTACACCCCCGAACGCCGCGTCCGCAAACGCTATCGTAGACCTAGACATGTGTTAGGCGACAGCGACGACGACATTACACGTTCGAACTCGAACATGCCAACCTACACACTACGACCGCACCGCCCCCACCGGCGGAGGCGAGGACGACCCCCGCGACACCCGTAGGGTCTCACGTTTAGAAGCTCGATCACTTAGCTCTACACGCACACACGCGGGCCTTAAGCCACATTGTAAACTGCCACGCGGAACACTAGGCACACCAACCGGCCCTCAGCCGTCTCGCCGGCCGGGTCCGCTAGAGGCCCGGCCCTCACCCGAATAGGAAGCCCGTTAAGATGCACGCAGGTGCGGAAAGCTCCCCTGGCGACGCCTTGAGCCCGAGGTCCGCCCTCCATACGAGGCATCCCTCGGCTGGAGGAACCCTCAGGCGGTCGACCATCTGGCAGGGCGCCTTCAGCGCTCGCCCCAACGTGACCTGTGACGCTGTAAAAGCCACTAGGGCTAACAGCAAAGAGGGGTTTTGTTTAGTCGGTTCCAGTCCGACACTCCCCAGTCGGCGTAGAGTCCGGCTGGGTAGCCCGCGGGGGTTTCATTTCGCCTCTCAGAAACAAAAAAAAAAAAAAAAAAAAAAGGGCGGACAGGCGCTTCATTCACTGTCCCGCTCGCACGCGCAGCCTTGTGATTACTCAGCTGTCGCACAATGTAACTCGGATGCGCGTGTGGAGGCGGCCACCGCGGTTTCAATGGCTGTTGAAACTGCAGTTCTAGAACAAGGCGCCTCAACGAGTATGAAGACTGATAACTTGGCGCGTGTATGCGGGGACGTCGAACAATCGCAATCAAAGTCACGGATTGCATTAAATAAACAGAGTAATGATGAGGAATGCCAACTTGTACAGAGAAAAGGATACAGAAACGGGTTTACAGGTAAAAATAGGTACGTGTACGCAATTGTACGGACTTAAAGCTGCAGATACTAACATAACACTGTTTATAAATTACATAAAGAAACATCGGAAAAAACATAGTATCTTATGTAAAAGAGAAAACGAATATTGAAGTCACTCTGCATAAAATGGATTCCAAGCAACAGAGAGAATACAACTCGTATAAAATGCTTGTACCTAAACACAATTTAAATATGTTTATGGATAGTAACTTGTGGCCAGACGACATAACTTTCCGCCGTTTTATTGAATTTCGTAAAAGAAAAGGGGGCAGAGAAAAGCGGATACTCCAAAATAAATGTGAATGTATAGTACAATTAACGCAATAAGTTTAAATATGTAGTTTTAATTGTAAGTCCTTGAAAAGGTCTATAGACTGCAGCGGCTGTAGATATGTCAAGGGGCATACTGCGTGGACGGCCGTATAAAATTAGATGTGTGTCTGTGATTTCGTGTAACAGTGAACGAATTGTTGCAATTTAAGCTGATATGTCAGGTCGCTTAATATTGACCTTTTCTGTTCATATGTCTACGGAACTCATCTGACAATTTGTTAGAATACGTACTTGAGTGAAATAGCGGCAATAGTGGAGAATCATAATATTGAAACCATGTTTATTCTGGGGGATTTTAATGCCCATCTTAGGGAATTATTTTGTCATGAAATGCAAGGTTTTCGTAGGGAACAAAGCTGGACGTGTGTCGATTTTGCAATGCCAGGTTAGAACTCTGGTACGTATACGTTTGTCTATCAAGCGCACGGTAGCACTAGGTGGCTTGATCATCGCCTTGTCTTACACATGATTGATTTTGTATTACTAAAAGCAACATTTCCTAACTTGCAAAAGAGTGCTAACCTGCTAACTCCTTACTAGTGAACTTATGAGGACATCGAAAAAACTGAATTATTATTTTATGTCTTATAAGTTGAAAAAAATGGAACCCCGTTGGTTGGTATTAGAGTAACTTTTAATTATTTACTAAAAATAATTTGTTTCCATTCAGCGTTTTGTAATTATGTGAGAAAAATGGGTTTAGCATATTTTCCTTCGGAAAAACCAAATTTATTATATTATTATGCGGGAGTTAGCATTATTGTATTTATTAAATAATACAATTACTACTAAAAATTAACATCTATGTAATCATTAATAATATTTACTAATTGTGAAGTAAGTTATCATAAAATTGTCTAAAATCGGATGGGAGTGTTTGTTTGATCACCTGCAGGTCTTGATACTTGCGCGTACTGATTGCAATCTTACTTTGGTGAAGTGACTCCAATTGAGTCCATTTCTTTAGATACACACAACTTTTTCTTTGAGATAATAGTGACCAGAAGTCTCCGAAACGAAGCTTATAGTGTATAATTAGAATTATTTTGCAATAACTATATTGGGTTATCGGTATCTTGTACCGGACAGTGCGCTGGTCATTTCCATTTCGGATGTGCTGGAATGTCTGAAGCTACCTATAGGAAAATTAAAACTGAGAAGAAGGCCACTTGGAGATGTGTATCGTGTCGTAGTCTACCTGAGGATACCGGAGCTTCATTGGCAGTTGTGCTAAATGAAATAAAGAGTCTTCGCGCCGATTTTATTGGCATGAAAAATGATTTCGAAACTGTCAAACTGGATATACCGTAAAATGGGGTGAATAGAGATCCAGAGGTGAATAGGGATAAAACCGGAAAAGTTCTTCAACATTAAATTTCACTTTTATTTGATACTCAGTATTATCTGTATTTATTTCAAATTATAGTAGATTATATAAATTTTGAATGACAACACCAAATAAGCATGAAGTTAGTTGCAAAATTATACAAAAATCAGTTGAAACACAATCTCTTCCTACTGTAGGTTTTTATAACTCCCAAAACTTTCTTCAAACCCTTAGAAAACAAAGGTGCAGATTCAAGTGTAGGGATTTATTTTATTTTTTAGTGTTTTGGCTATCATTGGTGTAATGGGTAAGTTTCAATCAATTGTTATTGATGTATTTTTCGATAAATTATGAAGGCATGAATTTTCCGTTAAAATGGGGGGGGAATAGGGATGGCTTTGTTTTGAATAGGGACGGAACTGGGATCAATTGAGACACGAATGGGATAAATCGGGACGCTAAATATGTGAATGGGGATGGATTAATAGGGCTGTCAAAAGACGGAAAGGTGATTTTAAATTTTATAAAATGTAAAAGATATTAATTTTGAAATGGAATGTGAGTATGCAAACGAGATTCAATAATCAATACATTCTTACAGAAAGTTATTTAATTAATAATGTAATTAATTAAATATTGTGTATTTTTTCCAGATAGCCATGCCTCGCGTATATAAACCGAGGCACAAGAATTATAAAAAATTTGATCCTATGCAAATAAAAATTGCTATAGAGGAATACGAAAATGGAGGAAAATCATTGGTGGAAATAGGAAAAAAGTATGGCATTAGCAAATCAGTTTTACACAGACATATTCATAAGGAAATGAAAAGCCAGGGTGGTCAAAAGGCATTAAAAGAAGAGACTGAAATGTATATCATAAAATATCTTAACGTGTGCTCTGAATGGGGTTATCCATTAGACACTTATGATTTACGCATTATAATTAAAGGATATTTAGATAGACTAGGAATAGAAATTAAAAGATTTAAAAACAATTTACCAGGGTTAGATTTCGTGGACAATTTCCTAAAACGCCATAAAGATAAAATATCGAAACGGATCAGTCAAAATATTAAAAGGACTAGAGCCGCGGTGTCACCTACTATAATCGAGAAGTACTTCCAGGAACTCCAATCAACATTAGAGGGTGTACCTCTTAGTAATATCGTTAATTACGATGAGTCGAACTTATCTGACGACCCAGGAAAAAGAAAGGTGCTAACAAAAAGGGGCGTCAAGTATCCCGAACGAGTAATGAATCACACCAAGTCTTCTACATCACTTATGATGGCCGTGTCAGCGGATGGCGCGTTGTTACCATGCTATGTTGTCTATAAAGCCGCCAACCTTTATACGACATGGACTGAAAATGGGCCAACTAATTGCCGATACAACAGAACTTCCTCAGGTTGGTTCGATGGGACTACTTTTGAAGATTGGGTATATACAGTAGCATTACCTTACTTTGAGCAGAAAACTGGAAAAAAGCTGTTAATCGGTGACAACCTTTCCTCTCACCTATCAATAGATTTGATTCGGCGATGTAGAGAGCAAAATCTGAAATCAAAAGTCTGTGATCAGCAATTTGACTTCCCATGCTCAGGAATTAACGAAGCAGGATACAGAAAAATGTCACTAAAAAATAAAGAGAACTGGCGTTGCCCTGACTGTAAAATCAGAAATCCATCACCGCTAGTCTCTCCTCAACCAGCCACGCTAGAAAGCATGCAAGCAGCATTAGTGAAGATTACTAATCAATTAGCATCATTATCATCAATTGTAAATGATGTTAAGGCTATCAGGGATGATTTAAACAACCTGCAAACATCAGTGAGCATGGCTAACGATGCTGTAAACAATTTTTCGGAGACTGTAAAGGCACTTGAAGCTCGCGTATCCAAGCTTGAAGGAAATGTCAACATAATACCTACGCTTCAAGGGCAACTTCTACGTCTTGATCAACAAAGTCAAGAAAGAGAACAGTGGGCCCGCGCCAATAATGTTGAGCTGAAAGGAATCCCATTTCAGAAAGGTGAAAACCTTCTTGATATAGTCAGCACCATTGGGAATGTCATAGAATATCCTATAAAGAAAGAAGATATCAACTATATTGCGAGAATTCCAAATCGGCAACAAAATTCTATTAAGTCTATTGTAATATCATTTCATAACCGTTATACTAAGGAGGATTTCATTACTGCGGCTCGTCGTAAGAGAGATGTAAACTTGGGAAAAATTGGATTTAAAAAAGATGGAAAATTCTACGTTAATGATCACTTAACTCCTTATTTCAAGAATTTATTGACAAAAGCGAAATCACTTGCCACTGAAAAAAATTTTCAGTACGTATGGGTAAAATTCTCAAAAATTATGGCAAGGAAATCACCAGAATCTCCAGTAATCTTTATAAAGTGCGAAGCCGATCTAGGGAGAATAAACTAACAAAGATTATTTACATTTGCTACTTATTAATATTACTTTTAACATTTTTCAACATAACATTACTTATCATGTTATTATTTTTTGTCATCACTGGAAGTTTGAGAACCGTCGCCGCTCCATTGTCTACTCTTATCTATACGCTCATTAGGCAAATAAAGCGGTATTATGCCGGCGGCGGTAACTACCGCCTTTATGCTATTAGCACCTGTCGCCCATTCATAAGGTATGTTTTTCTATGCAATTACATTAAAATATCGCGTATATTTTTAATAGGTCGGTCCCCGGTGGTTGTGAGTGTGAGTTTTTATAAATACCTTCATCTTTTGTTTTCTACGTGGTTTATACATTACTTTACTTATTTTATTTTGAATCTATTTACTACCGCATCCATGAGTATTATAATGTTTTTTACCAATTACCTATTGAGTAGATATTTGTGGGAATCCATACCTCCTCTTCACACTGCCAAATTACGTTTTCTTCATATACATATTATAGAATTCATAATAATTATAATTAGAAATGGCTACGACACTTAGTATGTATTATCAGAACACGAGAGGACTACGTACTAAAACTAATGTATTTAAAAGAAACTTGCAAATGAACGGATATGACATAGTTTCGTTAACTGAGACTTGGTTAATTGATGGAATCTCGGATCAGGAACTTTTTGATGATAGGTATTCGGTATGGAGGAGAGATCGATGTTATAGCCTCACTTCTCAGATTTATGGGGGTGGTGTTTTGTTAGCGGTTCGCCGAGACATACCTACATTCGAGCGCCCTGAATGGCGGTCCTCCGCCGAAGACATATGGGTCACAATTCGAATCAAAACTAATAAAAGTGAAGTATTAAGCATACATATCTGTTCTTTATATCTCTGTTATGAGAAACAGGGGTATTCTTACGTAAGTCAATTACAGAATTTCACTGACAAGTTATTTGAAATTGTGAGTTCCTATCCGAATGACAAATTTATAGTTACTGGAGATTTTAATTTTGCTTCTGTGGGTTGGTGTGTAGATAATAATACTGGTATTGTTGATCCATGTGAAGTCTCAGGTGCATACCTAGAAAACTTCTTTGACACAATAGCACTTTGTAACTTCCATCAATATAACCATGCACGAAATATCAACGACAGGATCTTAGATTTTATTTACTCTAATGACACGTTAGACGTTAACATTTGCTCAGATTCACTTGTGCCCGAGGATCCACATCATAAGGCGTTAGATGTTTTAGTGCGATTTGCTGTGCCAAACTGCATGGAGTCCAACAAAAGAACCAGATATATTTATGGGTCTGGGGACTACAGCTCCATGTGCTCAGCACTTGATAAAATTCCTTGGCAGTCCTCTCTATATGAAGGCTCGCTGAATGAGGCTGTTTCTCTTTTTTATAATGCAATTTATTCATTACGTGATACCTACATCCCTAGTAAAATTATAAGAAAAAACATTTTTCCTCCCTGGTATAATCTAGCGCTAATAAAAGTTTTAAGGGAGAAGGTAAAATATTTGAGTAAATATAAAACTTATGGTAAACTTAGTAACTATGAAACATTTTCTTTTCTCCGTAAACGAGCTAAAGAACTGGAATCGAAATGCTACAAATCATACATTTCAAATACCGAAGCCACAATCATAGAAAACCCAAAAGTTTTTTGGTCCTTCGTGAAATCTAAAAAAGACTCTCATGGTTCTCTGCCTTCAGCGATGACCTATCAGGGTACATCAGCTGACAGTGGTGAGGCCATTTGTAACTTGTTTGCATCCTACTTTCAATCTACATTTTTATCGCCAAGCTCAAGCCCATATTGTGGTACTTCCCTCAATACCAGTGATAGCGTAAGTAACAGCATAGCTAGTATAGGTGATATTGAAGTAACACCCAAAGCATTACATAAGTTACTCTCAACCCTAGATGTTAAGAAAGGGGCAGGTCCAGATCTACTGCCTCCTATCCTGTTAGTACGTTGTGCTAATAGCATTGTGGAACCTTTGTGCATTTTATTTACGCGGTCACTTAAGGAGGGGGTGGTTCCCGATTTATGGAAGTCAGCTTTTATAACACCAATTTATAAAAGTGGCAACAAATGTGAGGTTAAAAATTTTCGACCGATTTCCAAGCTATGTGTTTTAGCTAAATTATTTGAAAGATTAGTTTACGATCAGCTATATGCTTCGCTATCCTCTTCAACTATAACACAACATGGATTTTTGAAAAGAAGATCTACTGTGTCCAATCTTCTGATTTTTAATGACCATCTCAGTCAAGGCATGGATTATGGGTCCCAAATTGACGCCGTCTTCACTGATTATAGCAAAGCATTCGATCGAATAGATCATACCTTGCTATTAGACAAACTTTATAGGGCTGGAATCCACGGAAATCTGTATAGATGGTTTGTCTTACATACAGAACAGAACTCAGGCTGTTGCAATTAATGGCTTTATATCGTGTTGGCATCGTATCCCATCGGGCGTACCACAGGGGTCTCTACTAGGGCCATTGCTATTTATCATCTTCATAAATGATGTTCATAGCTGCTTTAGGCACTCTAATTTTATTTTGTATGCAGATGATATGAAAATCTACAAAACTATAAATAATACGAATGACACCCTACTTCTACAAGATGACTTATTGCGATTTGAACACTACTGTAAACAAAATAAACTTGACCTCAATGTTTCTAAGTGCTGTGCTATAACGTTTACACGCAATAAAAATGTTATCCAAAACAATTATTACTTAAAAAAACAAACGTTAAATACAGTTAGCAGTCTTAGAGATTTAGGAATTATTCAGGATTCTAAACTAATATTTGACAAACATATTGATAATATGGTAAAGAAAGCATCTCGTTCATTGGGTTTTTTAATCAGATTATGCAAGGACTTCTCCAATTTGAAAACCATGAAAATACTGTATTGCAGCTATGTACGTAGTATCCTCGAATATGGATCGGAGGTATGAAACCCCTCCTATAACAAATACATAAATAGAATCGAATCAATACAAAAGAAATTTTTAAAATATCTACAATTTAAATGCAAGGGCAAAGAGTCAAGTTATTTGGATAGGTGTAAGAAGTATCATTTTCTACCGTTAACTGATCGTAGAAATGCTTCAGATGTGTCTTACCTATTAAAGATAGCAGCAGGCAGCGTTGATTCTCCTGATCTATTAAGCGCGATCTCATTGTGTGTGCCTAAACGTACGTTCAGAAATAAAATCCTTTTGAGTATCCCACGGCATCATACAAATTACCGTAAAAATTCGTTCTTTTGCAGAGCCGCTATGGAGTTTAACAAATTAGTATCCAAGGATCCTACCATAGATCTTTTCTATTTAAAACCTATTGCTATAAAACAACTTTACGCAGATAAATTCTTCGGTTCTCAGACATCCAAATGACATGAAGAAGGCTTATAAAAGGCTTATATATCTACTTCAAAATTGTTGGTTTATTTGCTCTGGAAAGGTTGGTTTGCTGAATTTACGACTATACTTTCACTTGGAACATTTTGACAAATCTAAAACTTAAACGTGTGTTATATTATTAGATAGGTTAACTACATGTGAAAACATGTTAATGGCTTTTGTTTTTCTATATTGTTACTCAATTTGTAATATATTTAAGCTGTAAGTTTTCCGAATAAAATAAAATAAAAAAATAAAATAAAATAAAAAATGTGCACTTCGTATTCCTTCCAGCTAACTCCACCCATCTCACGCAACCCCTTAATGTCGCCTTCTTTAGGCCAATGAAGGGCACCTGGCGTGATATTCTATTTAGTTGGAAAAAAACAGAAGGACGAACCCAATCTACAATTCCTAAAAATTGCTTTCCAAAATTATTGAAGAAACTTTTAGAAAGATTGCAGCCAAACATAAAGCAAAATATTTTAGCGGGTTTTGCTAAAGCGGGAATAAGCCCTTTAAATAAAGATAAAATATTGATGAGATTGCCAGGGTACACGGATATGAAACATGATATCAATTTTTCAAAAGATAAACTGGCTGTCGATGAGACCGTTTTGTCTCTCTTGAGAGACATGCGATACAGGTCTGAAAGAACGACGACCGTCCATAGAAAAAGATAAATTAATATTAAACCCGGAAAAAGTGTCGTAGGAGACAGTGATTACGGGGATTCAAGTATGACATCAGACTTAGACTTACTAGGTTCAAATAGTTCATTGCAAATAGATGAAAAAGAAAACGGAACATTGGATACAGAAAGAAAAAAAACAAAAGGAAAAGGTATTGGAAAGAAAACGAAGATAAGAAATAGTAACATGGATGAAATAACAAAGACCAACAATGTATTAAAAATAATGAAAGAAGATCAGATCGCAAGAGATGAGAATAAGAATTCTACAAAGATAACTCTGACAGTAGAAAAGCCAGAGTTGAAAGAAAAAGTCACTGAAGAGAAAACAAGTAAACAAGAGACTATCATTCAAATGACACACGGAACGCATCAAAAAAACATCTGCAATATGGCAAAAAAATCTGCCGTAAATCGCCCCGAAGGTCAAGGAAATCCAAATTTGACAGACCTAGAAATCAATAAAATACCAGTAATTTTCGATGATAGTTTTGTTCTGTCACAAGAGATTACAATTCATACTAGCAACAATTATGAAGAAGAAGAAGAATTAAATACTCGAGAAAACAGACAAGATAAAATACATATTATATCTGACGAAAATGTGACATATAAAAATATACAAACAAAAAGATATAAAAATGATGATGTAATGCCACATGGCAATTCTTCAATTAAAAATGACAGAAATTTTTTAATTAAGTCTAGTACTAGTGGCGCTGTGAAAGTAATACGAAATAAATACTACATAGACGATTCCGAAATTCTGCGTGATCTCACGAGTAATGATGATGATATTTATGATTAATAATGTTTTATATTACTATTAAGATTCCTAAATGTGGACGACTATCCATCATCAGTAGTTTTTATTTTTCATTTAGGTAGCTATACTGTTGCAAGTACATCTCTTATAATTTTGATTCTTGCAAAGGTATGAACTTCTTATAAGTACTAACAGCTAAGCTAGATCTCGTTAAGAATGGTACAAAAATGATTAACTGGTTTTTATTCTATTTCCAAAGTTTTAGAGAGATTAATAATTTATGTTCTTAGAACCTGTAGAATTTTTATAAAAGTTTAATTGTATGTGGTTGTTTTATGTACCTTTCTATTATTTCAGTTACCTGCATGTACGGTGCTCATTAAATAATTGTGATCTTAAGAATAGGTACTTAAATTTGTTGATTTTTCAAAGATTAAAAATTAAAATATTAAGTTATTTTTATTTTATATCTATTACATTTACACAAAATATGCTGTGGGCTCTAAAAGTTCTCGATTACTTTTTCATATTAATAATTTCAATGTCAGACATAGTTCCGTTCACAACTGTTCAGTTGTATAGTATAGTTGTATAGTGTTCGTAGTGTTGGGCATACAATAAATTAGATTAATAATTATGCGTATTTTGTACCTGTAGGTACCAACCCTATGGATTTTTCCCTATTAAACCCTGATCCGTTCCTATCGACCCCAGTTGCAGGGTGAAAAGGGATCAGTTACATTTTTACATTTTTTGCCAATATCGAAAGATAATTCTATTATTACTGTAAGCATATGCCAAGATACTACCGAGGCTCAGGTTTTTAGAGTACATACCTTTAATATAGTCGTAGTTAAGTACTAAATAATTCGTCATGAAGTTGAATGTTGTTCCGATTCACCCCATTTTACGGTACGCACCACGAAACAATGCTTTGAGGAGCTGAATAACAAGTGGAACGACATGGAAAATAGATTCACAGGTTTAGAAGATAGAATAGTCCTTGTTGAGGAGAGGATGTCTTGTGTGTCTATTATTCAGAAGGATTTAATGGAGCCAAAGGTTTCGATAGCTGAATTGCAATATGAGAATAATCTTCAGGATCAATTTTCACGGCAAAATAATGTTGAGATTTCAGGGATCCCAGTGACAAAGAGTGAAAACCTTAACTCAATATTTACTGATCTGTGTCAGCTGGTAGGTTTTAAATTAACAGATAATGACATAGACACAATACATCGTGTACGTACTTACCGCTTGGATGCCACAAAACCAAAACAACCAGCGCGCCATCCACCTATAATAGTAAGACTCACGCAGCGTCGAAGAAAGGATCAGCTGATCGCAGCTGTGCGCGCGCGCCGAGGCCTTACCACAGCCGACATTAAGTTACCGGGGCCGGCCGCAGCAGTCTACATTAGCGAACACCTCACACCCACAAATAAATTACTTCTCAAACAAGCTCGTGAACTGAAGAAAGAGAAGAACTATTCATTCCTATGGGTTAAGGACTGTAAAATATTGATGCGTAAAAGTGAGAACTCCAGCATTATACGTATCAGCAAAGAATCTGATTTACTTAAGATAAAGTGACTATCCATAGTATTTTACACTGTCATGGTGTATTTTACACTGTCTGATATTGCAATGCCTGATGTTATCAAAATGATATTTTCCCCACTTTGTATTTTTCGTTATTTTTTTGTTTATTTATTTATATATTTATTTATTTATTACTATATGAATGCAACGATTACAAAACGCCATATAATATCTATTTTATATTTAAATAATATAGCCAATGTTAAGTTATTCTACTTGTACTTCAAACACGTTTTGAATAAGGTATTTGTAATTTTTTACCTTTAAACACGCTGCTTAAACGTTTGTATTATTATTATTATATACCATGACGCAGATAAATTCCTTAAATATCTATTACCAGAACGTTAGAGGGCTCCGTACAAAATCACATTCCTTTTTAAATAATCTGCTCCAGTCTGGCTACGATATAGTTTGTTTAGTCGAAACCTGGTTAACACCGGACTTTAACGATGCCGAGTACTTTCATATCGGTTACGAGGTGTATCGGAGGGATCGTGAGGTGGGTGCGGCCTCGCGCGGGGGCGGCGTGCTCGTAGCGGTGAGACGCGGGCTGTGCGCGCGCCGCCGCCGCCTTGACGAGTGGTGCTCCACGCGCGTCGCTGAAGAACTGTGAAGAACTGACCGTCGAGTGGCTCCCGACCGCTTCCCAGTCAACAGCCCCCTCTCGACCCCGCCCGCGCTCCTCGCGTGAACCTGTTCCTACCGCTACCATCGTTCACCTTGCTTGTTGCTATTTTCCACATAACAGTAATCATTACAACTCGCTTCAATGTTTTTATGACAACGCTGCCGAATTAATACATAACTTTTCATCCGATCATTTTTTGATATTAGGCGACTTCAATATCTCACATGCTGTATGGTCTTTAGACGATAACCTTAAGCTTCAATTGAACTCTAATAGTGACAACAAAGCGGCATGTCTCTCGGATTTCATTAATTTAACCGATTTATCACAATTTAATGGTTGTACGAATGTTAACGATCGCATACTCGATTAAGTGTTAAGCGATTGCAATTGTCACGTAAGCCATTGTATCTATCACACCTCTAACACCAGAGGATTTGCACCACAAATCGTTGGAGATTGAGCTAATATTACCTAATTTTGTGCATTATAGAGATAAACAGCACTATAAGCTCATTTATCACGCGGCTAACTTTGAATCAATAAGTGAAGCATTGCTTAGCGTAAATTGGGCGACTGAATTAGCAAATTTAAAAACGGAGGAGTCTGTATCCTTTTTCTATGGTAAGGTGCATATACTAATAGACGAATATATTCCAAAAAAGTTAGTTACGTCGCATTCAAACTTTCCACCGTGGTATTCTAGGGCCCTTATCAAACTGGTTCGTCGGAAATTAAGAGTGCATGCTAAATGGAAAAGATACGGAAACGATCGCGATTATATTACATTCTCTGCTCTGCGCTCCAGAGAGAAGCAATTGGCTCAGGAATGCTATAAGAAATATATTGAATTTTCTGAAGATAAAATTACTAGTTCTACTCGATATTTCTGGTCATTTATAAAATCAAAATTCAACGTCAGTAGTATTCCATCTTATATGCATTATAATGACGAATCTTCAACGGACACAGAAACAATAACTAATATGTTCAATACTTATTTTAATTCCGTTTTTGTGAAAAATAACAACACAGATATTTGTAATGAAAAGTCTGTCTCAGAACCATCTTCTTCAGCTGATATTTGTACCATTTCTATCTCGCAAAAAACAGTTTCGAAATTATTAGATCAAACTGATGTAAATAAAGGCGCAGGGTATGATAATGTACACCCAATCATCATACGAAGATTAAGCAAAGAACTCTCCATTCCACTTACTATTATTTTTAAGAAATCCCTGTCAGAGGGCCGCTTCCCTAATATATGGAAAAAAGCGCTGATCACACCTATACCAAAAGGTGGTGATAAACATAATGTCAAACAGTATAGGCCTATCTCAAAACTTTCTATATTAGCAAAAATTTTTGAGAAAATAGTAGCAACTGCACTAACATCCCATATGCGTCACTATGTGGCGGTGGAACAGCACGGATTTTTCCGTGGTCGTAGTGTTAACACCAACCTAGTTTCTTATACAGATTTTATTCTAAATGCTCTAGATGCCGGCTGTCAGGTGGATGCCGTGTATACCGATTTCTCGAAGGCATTTGACAAAATAAATCATAATATTCTTTTAAAGAAGCTGTCGAGAGTCGGTGTGCATGGCGATCTCTTGAGGTGGCTGGAATCGTACGTTAATAATCGTAGTCAGGCTGTTGCACTTAGAGGTTATCGATCCAGATTCCTAAGCATTCCCTCAGGAATCCCTCAAGGATCCCTTCTGGGACCTTTTTTATTTACGTTATATATTAACGATATTGGGAAATGCTTTGACGGTTCCTGTCATCTCTTGTATGCAGACGATACAAAAATATTTAAAGTTATACAAAGTATTGATGACTGTAATGTACTGCAAAAGGATTTGCATACCTTTGAAATGTATTGCGCAAACAATCAATTATATGTTAATACGGAGAAATGTTATACTATAACGTTTACACGTAAATATCAACCAATCATATTTAACTATACTCTGGACAATCAACAAATTAACCGAGTAACTTCTATCAGAGACTTAGGCATTACTTTGGACTCCAAATTGCACTTTAACGTACATGTGGATAATATAGTAGGAAAAGCATACAAGCAACTGGGACTCGTGCTGCGATTAAGTAAACCTTTTAAAAGGGGTAATACCCTGAAAACACTATTTAACTCGTACGTCCGAAGTATCCTAGAGTTTGGGAGTGTAGTTTGGAGTCCTCAGTATGCAATACACAAAGATAGAATAGAGAAAATTCGGAAAAAGTTTTTGAAGTCATTGGAATATCGCAAAGGATCATATTACACAGATTACAAAGAGAGTGCATCCAGGCATAATGTGCAAACTTTAGAGTCTAGGCGAACGTATCTGGATAGTATTTTCTTGTACAAAATAATTAATAATCATATAGATTCTGATTTTCTTCTGGAAAAAGTCGATTTTCATATTCCTCGCCCCTCTTCACGTTCAAAGTTTACTTTTTATATTTCTCTTTCTCATACCAATTACGCAAAGAATACCTTTTTCAGACGCTCGTGCCAACATTACAATAAGAATTTGCATGAAGTGGATATTTTTTGTAAATCATTAAATAATTATATAAAAGAAGTTGGTAAAATTTTATTCAAATGATATGTGTAAGTATTAATTTATTTGAAAGTTTTATTTATAAATTATGTATTTGTTATATAAATATATGTAAAAATATATATTATATTATATAGTAAATTATATATTCAATTTAATTATAGTTTAATTATGTCTAATTAAGTTTAATTATATTTATTAAAAATATGTAGTTGTTAATGTATAAATTCTTTAGATATTTTTCGGCATCTGTGTTTTTCTTGAAACCATTTAATGTATGTAAGTTTATGGTACTTTAGGTCTGTTTGTATTCTGTTAAACTTTTAAGTATGAAATTGTATATTGACTTTGTTACCTAAATGAATAAAAAAAAATAATAATAATTCCCGACGGCCAATATATATGAGCGCGCGAATATCAATTACTGTTGGATCTCCAGCAGATCGCTCAGGGCGAATGTTTTTGTAGCTGGAAACGCTATTGAATTTTCTGAAAAACGTGTGTTGTAAGTAAGTCACATTAAATGTTTTTTTACGGGAATTTAGAACCACTTTATATAGTCTGCTGGAACGTTAATAATGCTATTACGCAGTTTACGTTGAATTAGAGAGTGGATGCTATCAACCTCCATTTGAGTATGTCCTACTTCTAGGTATTTTTCTTATATAATAATAATAATACTCCAGACAATTACACAGATTGTGTGACCCCAAGCTAAGCAGTAAGCTTGTACTATGGGTACCACACAACGAACTCTGAGGGAGTTCCCAGTAACACCCAGACTCCAAGCCAATTTAGAAAAGTTCGTTTCCTAAATTGACCTGACCGGGGATAGAACCCGGGACCCTAGCTTGGAAAGCTATATAAAGCCAGTCGTATATAGTTATGTTATTTGTTACTGCGACGTTTAGAAGTGCGTTGGACAGTGTCACATTGCGGTTTTGATACCCACATCCATCCGAGTAAATTATTAAATGGATGTTTTCTCGAATTTAGATTTCGAATATTTTTTTTCTTAAATGAAGTATGACTAGATTGATGCGAACTCATCTGAACAAAGCTCTCCTTCGGCGTCATTCCACAAAAAGCAATATCCATCTTTGTTGATATTATTGTAAAAGCAAAGTATGCTTACATTCGATCTTGAATCTAATAGAACGACTTGTATGTCCACTGTAAAGACCAGTCTTTGTTATTCCTTGTCTTTTTTTTCTCCTCTCTAGCTTCTTCTTTCTTCATTCTATGTAATTGGTACTCGCTTTCTTTTATATGCTGTGCATTTTTTACATTCCTACATTACATTCAGCTGACATAATATCAAAAGAAAACAGTGGAATTTGGAAAACAAAGGTTGCGTATTATGTGACGTACACCACTACATAACATACATAACATTTTTTATTTACAAATCAGATTTAGTTAGCCAGTCTGGTTGAAGATATTTCTTTTGATGTTGAAGCGCGACAGTAATGAAATTCCATTGCAATCCATGAAAGGAATCGAAAAAATCATTTAGAGCACGTTGCCTGTCTTCATGTGGGTTGACTTTTTCTTTAGCTACTCTAAGTTGGCCAGGAATTGAATTATTCTTCATTTTATCTTTCCAAGCTAGTACAGTAATTCTTCCGATGGACAATGTGTTTAAATACATAGTCTTGCATACTATGACTTCGTTTTCATCTACCTTCCAATAATAGT
This sequence comes from Zeuzera pyrina, assembly GCA_907165235.1. Classification (NCBI taxonomy): domain Eukaryota; kingdom Metazoa; phylum Arthropoda; class Insecta; order Lepidoptera; family Cossidae; genus Zeuzera; species Zeuzera pyrina. Next base: position 7,436,614 of record OU015644.1, read on the forward strand.
GGAGTGATTGTGATCTTCGAGACGCTTCAGTCTTTTCTATCCCATGCGCGTTTTATAGTTAGTGATTTGATTGTGTTATCTACGTAAACTTTATTTTCTCCCCGATCAAAGTTTCTCCAAAGTTTATTCCAAATCTCTTTTCTTTTGTCTTTTGAAATGGTAGTACATTTTATAACACTACTTGTGTCTACATTTGCATCTTTCTTTAATATATGTTGGTTCTTTCACAGTTTCTTACTCCCATTTTGAATTTTTTTTACTTTTCCGTAATATTTATGTCCTCTCTCGCATAATTTCCTATTTTTTTCTGCAAACCAGTTAATTTTATCAATTTGAGAACGTCTCTTTCTTGTTTTAATCCTTTTCGGCAACTCTGTATCTGATTCACCAGGACTAGATGAATACGGAACTAAAGTTGAGGGGTTATTGTTTCAGTTTTCACTGATGCCAGATGACAATATATGATCTGAAAAATTTACTTGTTGGGCAAGAAAAATGTTCGCAATGGGTCTAAAGTGCTTAAGTTGCCTTCTTTCAATACTTCTATTTGTATATTATCTACTATAGTGTAAATTTCTGTAATAATATTGTTCAAGGGCATTTTCTACAGTGGAATAACTACTATCTTCTGTGCCTGTTCAAATAGGGATGTTAATTCTACATTACATTTCAGACGTCCTTCGATGATCACTAATGTATTCTCCACTTTTCCGTCGATTTGGCGTCACGAAATTCAAAGCAATAAAAATAACATTGTTGGATCTAAACGCAGCGTTAACGATTCCCGCCCATTTTACTGTTATCTGTCAACTTCATTACTTTTTTTGTGGACTGGCGTCACGACGTAAATTTAAAAGGAAAAGGAAAAAATATAGCGAAGAATACATACTAGGGAAGATTAAAAAACTGGAACGCAGTATACGGAGGCAAAGAAATGAAAGTGAGGAGTATACATCGGACAACGAATCTCTCACGACACTGGCTTGTTCCCCAGCTCTGAACGAAGAGCCCCTCGAGGAGGAACCGATTGATGCATCGATCGAACCCGAAACTATTGTCGTCGAAACTACCAAACAAGTTAAATAAAGTATATCACATAATTTTAACAAAATTTAGTGAAAATATGAAACTACCCAGGGTCGATACGAGGGATTGTTCAGCGTTAGTGATAGGTATATACTTAAAATCGACATCGTGGGGTCGATTAGAAGTATTCACCTTGTCTAGGATCCACACCGTGGGGTCGTTCAATGACAATTACCTCGCCCAGGGTCGACACTATGGGGTCGTTCAGTGGCGTTATTAATTATTATGGAAGATACTGAGGGGCCCCTTCAAGGACAATGTATATTTTCTTTTCTGCCTTTTTTTCCTACGACGTTCCATGAATTAATTTGCAATGCAGTACAAATGTATTTAACAAGAAAGCGGGGTGGAGGGGGAGTCAGAATTACTAGACAGTTCACCAGATTATTAACATAGTCACATTTCTAGGTCAAATATTATATTTCAAATATTATTTTCAGATATCACTCCTAATGTAGAGGAGTTGCATGAATCAATCATGAAAGTATTGGGAAAAAATTATGAAAAACCTCAGGAAATGGCACCAAAAATTCATAACAAATTAGCAGACAGATGGAAGAATATTATACAAAAAGGACTAGATAAAGAAGAAACAGAAAATATTTTGAAACAAAATCCTGCTTGCCACCCGAAAATTGTCCGCATTTGACCATACCCAATATGAATCCGGTGCACGCTAGCAGTCTGCACAGAACAAAACAAGAAGAGATTACCTAATTGAAACACCTCAAAAGTTGCTGAGTGCCAGCATCGCTGGACTTGCATACGCCAATGATAAAGTTCTTTTATCAGTAGAACCGCAAGAGTTAAAACTGAATTTATTAGAAATTCTTAATTATTTCTCTAAGATCCGTGTCTAGGTTAGATAAAGAAATTAGAGACACCTTATTGGAAACAAAACCAGATAAATATCTGTTTGGGGATAATCTTCATGATAAAATTAGAACAGCAAAGACAGTGTGTAAAACAGGTCGAGAGATCCGACTACAACCTGAAAAGCACACCAAAGCCCATTCCTCCAAAAAGCAACCAGTTTAACTGGATAGGCCCACTTCGGCAGACGCAGTGACAAATGCCCCTGGAGTCTCAACAAAGACACCGCACAACAAGAACCGCTGCAGTGGGCCGCGGCAAACTTCTCTAAAGCGGGCGCCTCCAGCTCCATCTCGCAGTTACCGGAACCAGAACTCCTCGAACAACCATCAACAACGGAATTAAAACAAGCAGACAGGTTAACATTTTCTATAATAACTGGCAAAAAATTACTAAAAACTCAAAAATACTGAACTGGGTGAAAGGATACATTATACCCTTTCACGAACAACCAGTTCAGACATACCTACCAGGTAATAACTTTTTTCAGAAAGGGAGAACTTTATAATACAAAAAGAAATCAATAACCTCTAGCAAATGGGTGCTATTTCAGAGTGTGCGTTTACAAATAATCAGTTTCTTTCTAAAATATTTGTTGTTAGCAAACCAAATGGTTCACATAGATTTATCCTTAATCTAAAAAATCTTAATAAGTTTGTTATAAACGAACTCTTCAAAGTTGACAACATCTAAGCATCTAAGCCACAAATGAGGTTTTGTGGATAAAACAATTTTTGTTACATATAGAAGAATTTCATGATTGTTTTATGTTATGTGTAGATAATCAGAGTGCGATTGAGCTGCTCCATAATCCTGTTCATCACAGACAAACTAAACATGTTGATGTGAAATATAATTTTATTCGAGAAAAGGTGGAGCATGATCCAGGTTAAATATGTACAAAATAATGACCAATTAGCAGATATTTTCACAAAAGCATTTCGCTCGCAAAAATTTAAACATTTTAGAGACCAATTTTTAAGTTCTGCTGTATGATTTTAATTTTGTATAGTATTTATGATTTGGAAACTATGGAGGTGTAATAGAGATTTCGTGAAATCTTGTAGGAGTAATGTTTTTAAAATTTAGTGGGAATATGAAATTGAAATTTTAAAAAGATAAAATACATGACATATTAATTTAGTGAACGTGTCTTTGTTTCATTTCCAGGGTTTCATTTTTCTGAGTGTACTCTGTGGTGTATTTTTCATTGATCTGTCTAATCTGTGTCTTCTTCCTCATCTATCCTAAATCTGTGATACTGAATATACTGAATGTCTAAAACTTTACTTTGTACAGTGTATTAGAAATAAAATATAAATAGAAACTGAATTCTCGATTTCATTACGGCCTAATCTGAATACCGTCGAATACAGATCGGCGTTAATGCTTGTGTCTCCACGTTCTTTACACGTATAAAGTTGCATCTCATCCTAATGTGCTAACACATACTCGACTATAAAACACCTAATGTCATATGACTACTCAATATTTCCACACATAAAGAATGACAAAGAATGGAACAAATACGAACCATCTCCAGATATAGGGACAACTCGGTGTGGACAAGGGTCGTCATTTACGTACAATATTTCGGGTTCTTTTGCAACACTCATTGTTACAGTAAATGGTTTATGTTATTTGTGTAGGTAAGTTTGTTTTCAGTACGATGAGAAAAACGATAGGTATAGGTAAAAGTAGGTACCTAAAATAAGTTTTTGCAGTTTAAGCACAGCATAGATAAGTACCGAAAGGTATGCTATGCCCTAAAATTACCCAAACAGTATTCAAATAATATCAATTTTATATTATCAAAATAATATCAGTAAATAAATAAGTAAGCCTTTCAATCATCAAACTAATAATAGCAATCAAAATTATAAAACGAAAATCGTAAACGTATAAGTAGCGTTTCTGGGTACATCTGAACAATATTTGGGCGTTCGCGCTACTGAGCGCGGCTGAGACGCTTTGATAGCTGCACTGCCCTCCGCACGCAGTCCCTTCCGCCAGCATCACCAAGCGCCGCCCTCTCCAACCGTACCCAGTGGCAAGCATGAGCACAAGCACGATGCGTTATTTGAACGTAATTTTTAATAATAATAATTTTTCGTTTAATGAATTTCGGGATTTTTCATTTTTTCCTTCCTTTACAGGCTAAATGTTGAATAAAATTTAAAATTTGAAGTTTGCGAGACTGCTAAAAGTACCTTAGAATTTTGATGATCGGTGAGTGTGTCCGTGACAAAATTAAAGAACTTTGACTAGCGATAATTCGTAAACTATAAGGGATAATTATTAGGTATATTGGCAATATAGCCAGTTATAGTCCTCTTGATCACTAAATTATCTGTCATTATTTATTTTCATGATTGATGTACATATTCGCTTGCATCATTCGCCTTCTCTAGTTTTTCATTGTCATTATTACTTTATACTCTTCATTCAGTTGGTATTTATATTTTATGGCGTTAAAATTTTCTTTACGTATGTGAATATCTCTGACTTTGCTCCAGGTTACTTTCATAATTTTTTGTCTTATTTTTCCATTCTAGCATAATTCGGTAATCACGTATATCATTTAGTGTCACTTCTTTAATTCTATATGATTTCCTTGTTATTTTTGTATACCTAATAAGGTTAAGCCACCGCTCTGAAGTGTATATCGTTTTTTTCCTCGAAACGCTCTCAGTAACGGAATGGATATTAATGACTTCATTTTGAGTATGCCCAAATTCCAGAAATTTAAGAGTTATGCATGCTTTCAATGTCGTATTTTGCCACAATGTACGAAGACGATGCAGTTGCGATTTTGACCAAAGCAGTTATCTGACCAAAATTTGAATTGCTTGCTGCCATCATCTAACATCGATTGCATAAATAAATTAAGACCACTAGATACCTCATTGGCTCCCTTTTTGCTTCTACTTCTATCAATATGTAATAAAAGCCTGCCTTTTGTGTCATATCAAAAAAACACTTTTTCATGCTACATTTGAAGATAAATGCTTCGAGTCTCACTCTCTATGATCTACCAAGTGGCGGAAGGTTCTACGTTCAACCATACACTCTCAATCGAGAGCCTACCAGCGCTTCCGTCTATGAGCTGAGATATGTCGTACACTTACGAGAGAGCAAGCCTCTAGTGATCTCTCCGGACGATTATCTGAGCGCCATTCTCTTTGCAGAAACTGACTCTGCGCAAGCCAAATTGCGTGATGGAACGTTGACAGAAGGTGATTTTCTAACGTCAGATTGACTACATTGCTGAAAAAGCATACAACGCTTCTCTTGAGGAGATTGTACTCTTCAGCATCAACCACAATGCTCCTGAGGCTGTCATCTCCTATCTTTCAGATCTTCGACAAACCAATAGGCAATACATCGTCTCATTCTTTCCTGGCCAGGAATTAGGCTCCGATCCACATCAGTTTCTAGAGGGCCAGGTTACTTTACAAGGCTTAGGAACTGTTCTTGATTCACGATCCTTCATCCCGGCGAAGTTGGAGGGTCTGTATCTTCTGCTTTCCGATTGCCTCAATGATTTATTTAAGGAGGAGGTGTTTACCTCTGAGACCTATTTGATAAAAAAATACTGAACTAACTGTCATTGAATCTTCTCCTCCGCACCTCTATGACAGAGTAAGGCATGACGCAGCTCAAGCCACCAACAACGTCTTTCCGAAATTTCCATTAGATTTTTCGGTTTCGCAGCGACTAATTTCTCCTTCTGGACATGCATTACGAATGACTCTTGACTATATGTCCGGCCGCGCATCGATCTCAATGTTCTCGGAAATAAACTGATTGAGGGTGCACGTGTGTTTTGTTAAGAGTAAAACATATCACTGGCGAGTCGACGAGACGAGCGTTTGTACTGTACCGACGAAAAATACGAAAGTGTTCGCAGCAACTGGGCGTAAACAGGTAGCACGAGTGACATCTGCTGAAAGAGGCGATACTACAACGGCTGTAGTTTGCACTTCTGCAACTGGAATTTTCGTGCCTCCTTTGTTTATTTTTCGGCCCATCCGCATGAAGATGGAGTTGATGGACGGTCCACCGCCAGGATCCATATGGGCGTGCAACGCATCAGGTTAGATGAAACTAGACGTGTTTACGCAGTGGTTTGATCATTTCTTACACCACACTAAGCCGACTGCAGAAGATCCCGTACTGTTAATTTTAAACGGCCATCTGTCTCACACTAAAAATTTAGACGTGATTTTGAAAGCTCGAGAAAACCACGTTACCATTCTCTGTTTACCACCATACTGTTCACATAAACTACAGCCGTTGGAAGTCGGTGTGATGTACCCTCTGAGCGTTTACATTAATTAATCCCTGGAGAAATGGATGAACAATAATCCTGGCAGAACAGTGACGGTATTCCAAATTGCAAAAATTTTCGGTGAGGCTTACCTAAAAGCAGCAGTGCCATTGAATGCTATAAACGGATTTTCTAAAACTGGAATCTATCCCTATAACCCCGATGTGATCACAGAAACAGATTTTATTGCTGCTGAAACAACAGAAATGGAATTACAGGAAGACCCAGTTACTAAACAACAGGAAACACCTCCTTCTTGTCAGTTGAGCACACCGCTGCCACACACTGCAATCTTACCAATACAAGAAGTCTCAGCAACGCAGAACGATACGCCAGCACCTATAGAACTGTCCTCACCCCAAATGCCTAAAGTTTTGACACCGATGCCGTCGGCAAGCGATACACAAGAACTTAACGTATCCCCATCTCTGTCTATCGTTGATAATAATCTGCAATCGTATTTTGACGTTACCACACCGACCCAGCTACGACCGTTACCAAAGATATTAGGAAAAAGAAGTGTCTTACAAAAAAAACGCGTGGTTACGTCATAATTGACTAGCACTCCATATAAAAAATATTTAGATGAAGAAGCGACAAAGAATAGTGACAAAGAAAATCGAAAATTGGAGAGAAAAGCGAAGAAACAAAGTGTCCAGATAGGAAAAGAAAACAGGATAGGCAAAAGAATATCAAAACAAAAAAAAAATGTGTTCAATCTGAGTCAACTGAAGAGGATGACAAAAAATGTATTTTCTGTACCGAAAGTTTTTCAAAAGACAATAGGGGTGAAGGGTGGATTAGATGTTGTGTCTGTCGAAGATGGGGCCATGAAGCGTGCGCAGGAGTTGATAGCGACGATGCTGACGAATTTACTTGCGATTTGTGCAACACTACTCCAGGCAAAAGATATTTGAACTTTTGATTGAATATGAATGTCTTTGTTTCTTTATCAAATACCGTGTGATTAATAATTTTTATATTTACCTGTTCTAAGTTAATTGTAATTGTAATAATTGTTAATGTTGAAAAATTTTATATCTTTGATATTTATTATGAATAAGGATTGATCTCAGTGTTCAAAACACAGCAGATGATTACAATGTTTGGTAATACATATATCTGTGTGAGCAGAATTTTTCAACCCTTAACTATCGAAAAAACACGCATTGTTCTCGATTGACTGATGAACATTTAGATGCGATACTGCGCGTTTCTACGTCTAAAATGGAAGCAGACATTAAAAAACTTTCAAATCAAGTACAACTTCAAAAATCGCATTAGCTTTATAAGTCTTACTTAATTTTGTACCTATTACATTCAAATAACAGTAACAATAAATATTGTTAAAAATGCGAAAATTAGTTTTATCTAAAAAAATTGTGTTTATTAAATGAAATGTGGCCCGCACCAATATCCTCATAGCATTTGTGGCCTTTATATAAGAAAAGGTTGCTGTAGATGTCCCTACTTTTGCTCTAGGTTAGATTAGATACTTATAAATATATTGAATTATATATTTATGCAAATAATATAATATAACGATAACGATAATATAACGTAATAGTGATAATAATAGCACTCATACTATTTTACAGAAACATTTCAACGGCAAGAGATAGTTCAAGAAAACGAGACTGTCAGTGAATAATAATTCCTTTAATAAAAGGAAAGAGCATTAAGGGATCAATGAGCCAGGCGAATTGCTGTAACACGTATACGCATTGAAAATTTAAAAAAATTTTTTGTTTAATTTCTGATAGATGATAAATCATTTTATTCTCATCTCATATTATTATTCGTAAGTTCACATAATCAAATATAGAGTAGTAATATTCTAAAATTAAATAATGTACTAATTAAAACTATTCAAAAACTAATTATTTTTATTAAAAAATATCTTGTTTTCATATAAAGTTATAGGTACATAAGTGAAGGTTTAACAATTACATAAATTTTTATGTTTTTAACATTAGATTATACATTATAAAAATATTTAAAATATTCTTTACGTATTGCTTTTATTTCTAATAGAAATATCTAACAGATAACAAATCCATATAGGTATTTAGTATCTGGTAAACATATACACAAAGTAATATTTTAAAATTATATGTCGGAACAGACACGGGGTAATTCGGGATTTTGCAACTCAGCCATGAGAAACAGGTGCCTAATCTTACAAGAGGCGAACTACTCGATAAAATACAACATTAAGGCAAAGTTAATGTGCAAACGACAGAAAACTCTTTGTAACAATTAATACGTAGGTAATTGGAAATTTAATAATGGCAAACAATCCGTCGGAGAAATGTTATCGCACCGGCCGCCGTAGTCTACCAGACTCAGTGGCGGCCCAGACGTTCCGTTAGCGTGATATCCCTTCCAAATCGGATGTCGCGCTATGCCATAGTACAGTTAAATGAGTGCCTTATAGTATTTCCACCGGCATATATATATAAGTATCATTTCTAATAGAAACAATTTCTAATAGATCATGGATAATTGTAATTTTTAATTTCACGACAATTAAATATTAAAATTGAAAGGAATGTATTACCCGAGTATAACTTAATTAATTAAGATTATTACCCAAGTAACTATTTAATTTATTTTCAATACGAGATCTTATATTAATTTACTTTGTTATAATTTCATGTTACAATTAATAGAACTGTGGATTTTTAAAAATAAAATTTATTTTGTATTTTCAAAAATATCTACTACCCTATTTAATGTAACAATGAATTGTTCCGTTAAATTTTGCCACCGCACTTGCTGCTGGACCTCCATCTCCCTAATTCTAATCCTCTCACGTTCCTTTTCCATTAAGAAGGCTTGCCGTTCACGGTAAGAATTGACGAATACTTGTCTGGCCAATTCTGACTGTAGCTGCGCAAGCCTTCCTTCGGATTGGGCTCGTGGTGTTTGACGGCGGCGGCAGCGCCGCGGGCTGAACCCCGCGTATTTCCAATATTCAAGAGCTGGAATTTAATTTAAAAAAAAATGCTGAAGTATTGATGAATACTATATAATAAGCATAATAGAACCTAAATTAAAATCTATAAATACTGAAATAAGATCAACATGTTTAATTTCCTAATATTCATATTTGTCTAGAAAAACAAAATAAAATACAAGGAATAGACATACATACATATATTAGCAAGCATCATAGCCAAGGAATACAAAACAGTAATTTTAGATTTTTACTACATATATTATAATATCCTCCGTACATTTCTACCGAATGAAACTTACGGGCTTCTGATGATATTGGAACAACAACTGCTTAAGAAGTGTATTTATAAGCATTGGTGCTGTTGTCTGCATATGTTCTAGTGGTGGAGTTCATTGTATTCGGGTTTTGTCCTATAAGTTATTTTAAAATTAATACGTAAGAAAAAAAAAATTCAAAAAAGAATTCATAAAGAAGACTTCGAATAAGGGCTCACCCACCTCGCGTCACATATTTATATATGTATGACATATGTATGTAATCTGGTTTCGCTTGGAATACAAGAATATTATTCTGAGTTCTCGTGTTTCATTCACGTCGTAAATACAGTCCACTACTCTACGAATAAAGTTCTGGTCCTTCGAGCCGGAATGAAGGGTTTGAAGAGCTTGAAGAGTGAAGCAATCGGAAGGTGCCGATTGAAGATCGAAGCCCGCCAGAAGAGGCGGAACCCCGGGCTGCTGAAAGAAGCGCAGCACGGGCATCGAACGTCGTGCACTGAGCGTCGTGCGCTGAGCATCGTGCGTCGTGCGTCAAGCGCCGAAGCATCGAGCGCCGAGCATCAGAGAGAAGAGAGCCGAGCGTCGAGCGTCGTGCGTCGAGCGTCGGTGCGCCGAGCGTTGAACGATGTAGACGCGAAGGCGGTTTGTACCGCGGCTTGACTCTGACCACCTAACGGTGCCAAACGGTCGGAGTGTAAAATATAGCTGTGTGTGTGCGACACCATCGGCGAGTACGACTTGCCGATCAGCACACTACGTCAGTACGGGTATAGGTGGTGCGGGAGCCGGACTGTAGGCACTACTGACGTGGTCGGACATTCCAGCCGACCGCTGAGCGCCCCGTAGTACTTGCTCCCCTCTTACGGGTAGTACCTCCCCTTCTTCTCCTCGCATATCTCCTACCTCATAAGAAAAGCGGGTTCAAGCCAAGGAGCAATCTGAAGAGCGTGTGAAAACTTGCTGGTGTTGTGGAGCGGAGCACCTGACAGGGAGGTGTCCCAAGTTGAAGTCGATGACGATGCAGAAGCGCTGGGACTGGGCGAAGGAGGCTCGAATTTGCTACCTTTGGTTAAGTAGCAAGCACAGGAGGATAACCTCCAGAGGCAAGAGATGCGGTATAGACGGTTGCGACCGATACCATCATCCTCTGTTACACGGGACTCAAAGAGGAGGACCATCGCGGGAACCTGTGCCTGCAGTGAGAGAGCCGACATCCGAGGATGCGTCGGCAACAGCGGCGACGGCACACCTATTCAATAGCGACAGCGAAGTTTTATTGCAGGTGTGTCCTGTAACCATCGAGGGACCAAACGGAAGAGAGCTGCAGACGCTTTTGGATGAAGGGTTCACCATTACCCTGATCGATGAAGAAATCGCCAGAATGGTGGGAGTCCGAGGTCCGACACACGGCCTCAACATCGTAGGAGCTACTTCGAGTCAACGGGAGCCTGATAGCCAAGTGGTCGATGTCAAGGTACGCGGCAGAGATAAAGAGGGCTTTCATGCGATCAAAGCGCGTACAGTGAAGAACCTGACACTGGGTAAACAGTCGGTGAAGACGGACCTCGTGAAGTCCCCTCATCTCCGTAATCTCAAGCCAGAATTATTTGAATCTGTGTATAGTTGAAATTCTGAATTCTGTTGTTAAAATTTGTTCCTCCTAAATCATTGTAATTTTATTGTATAGGTATAGTTTTTCAGACGAAATGGGCGAGTTCTTTTAGTGTGATTATTTTTGAAGTTTGCTACGCCGCAGGGAAACCGCGCCTATTGATAGGCCCAGACAACTGGGAGATTATTGTAACAAGGAGGCTCCTGACTGGAAAGCGAAGTCGGCCAGCAGCGTCGCTAACTCAACTAGGATGGGTCATTCACGGGACCGCACCCCGTAGTGTCATAGCGCAGAAAGCCGATGAAACCGTACTACACATACGCATGTATGAAGTGAAGTGAAGACGAAGTGAAGACCAGTTACACGAATTCGTAAAGGCCCATTTCGAAGTAGATGCGTTAGGTATCTCCCTGAAGAGAAAGCCCGTAGCCCGTAGGAAGAGCGAGCCAAGGATATTCTTGACAGCACAGTTCGCCGAGTGGGCGGCCGATATGAGGTCCGGCTGCCATGGAAGACGAAGAAGTCGCAATGCCGCCGAGTTTCGACATGGCGTTTCAAAGGCTACGGGGAATGGAGAAGAAGATGGACCGGTCCCCTGAGTTTAGAACGACATACACCACACAAGTGAATAAGTTGATGGAAAAGGGATACGCGAAAACCTGTACACGAGACCACAGCAAGGAAGAACGGTTTTGGTACCTTCCCCATTTCGCGGTTACGAACCTGAATAAGCCAGGCAAAGTGAGAATGGTTTTCGACGCGGTGGCCCAGATGAACGGTGTATGTCTCAACGACGTTTTGTTAAGACGGTCCAGACTTATTGCAAACACTACACGGGGTCCTCTTCCGGTTCAGGGAAAATCCGGTAGCAGTGACGGCGGATATCCGAGAGATGTTCCTGCAAGTGAAGATCAGGAATGAAGATAGAGTAGTACAGCACTTTTTGTGGCGCGGCGACAACCGAACCGATCCTCCGACGAGATACGTTATGTCTTCTTTGACATTTGAAGCAGGGAGCTCACCGTTTCTGGCGCATAGCGTAAGAAACAAAAACGCGCTGGAATACAAGGGATCGTACCCGCGCGCGTTAAGCCATAACGAAAAATCATTATATGGACGACTGGCTCGATGGCTTCGAGTCCGAACAGGAAGCCATTGAGGTAATGGAAGAGGTCATAGAAGTACACGGCAAGGCCGGCTTCGAATTGGCCGCATGGAGCACCAACCGCCCGCATCTGCTGAAACAAATTCCTGAAGAAAATAGAGCTCATTCACCAAAGGAACTCGGATATAACAAGAACGTTAGCGGTAAAACATTAGGGTTGCTGTGGTTGCCTTCGACCGACGAGATGGCATTTAACACAGCAATGCCCAGAGTGCCAGACGAAGTGAGAGCTGGCGTACGTGTCCCGACCAAGAAAGAAGAATTGAGGAAGGCCTATAACGAGTGGCTTCCGGCCCAGAGAAATTACGGGCTTACCAAGCGGATGCAGTGGCGGTTCATCGATCCCGGTGCACCGAACTAGTGTGGGAACAGCTCATTAGGAGCGTGAAAACCACACTCGCCGTAACGTTGCATGAGCAGGCCCCGAAGGAAGAGGTATTGAACACCGTGATGGCAGAAATCGAGCACACGGTGAACTCTCGACCCCTAACCCACGTATGTCGAACCAGATGAAGAAGAAGCATTGATCCGGATCCATTTCTTCTTGGGAACGTCTACTGGAGTTCCGCATACTAGAGAGTGTGAGTCGGCGGACCGACGTACTTGACGTGCAGCGCAAGCGTTGGCCGACATGTTCTGGGCGCGATGGCCGAAAGAATATTTGCCAACGTTAACTCCGCGCGGCGATGTTAGGAAGGAGCCGGGTAATATACGAGAAGGCGACATCGTCGTAATCGCGGACGGATTACTACCACGTAACGTGTGGCCCCAAGGCCAAATACAGCGCGCGTTTAAGGGACCCCATGGCGTCGTGCGAAGCGTGGATGTTCGGACGCGGGGAGAAGTATTTCGGCGGCTTGTGAGGCGTCTCGTCGTCCTACCGAGGAGTAATAGTGGCTCCGAGGGTCTTTGCCGGGGGGAGAATGTAGCGGACGGCGAGACCTAGACTCATGTACATAGCGTGTATATATATATATTTGTATACAGTTTATTTCCCTTATTGTTATTGTTTTGTTAGTCTTATTAGTTAGTAATTAAGTAAGGGAAATGTTAGTTTTGTTTACCCGCTTTGTATTTGTAATGGTATTAAGTAAACATTGTTGTGTTTATATCGAGCATTGTTTATGTTAGTAAAGGCTAAATGTGTGATTATGTTTATATTCATACGTAGTTTAATATCAATGGTAAGATTATCAATTGTACTAGTTTGATAAGTATAAATAAATAGATTAATGCAAATGTATGAATAAATATAGTGAGCGAGCGAGAAAGAGACATAGTGTCGTCTCTGTCACAGAGGCCCGCGGCTCGCGTAATGCGCGCTTGTAATTGGGTAATGAGACGAGCGGTGTATTGTTTGAACCCGCTCTAATTGCGCATTACGCGTCGCCTATAAAAGCGATCCGCCGCCGGCTAATGGGAACAATTCCAGTCGTACGGTGCGTAGTACTCAGACGTATTACGTTTCGCGCTCTTTTTCGAGTTGTCGCGTTATTACTGTATGATTCAGATTTCTCTCGCGCTCCCTTCATAGCGGGTGCTTTTATTATTACGGTTGCTTAGCGAGCGTGCTTCTCAGCGCGCCGTAATCGCAAGCACCGTACTTTCGCTCCCCCGTACCGTGCGACCTTCTGTCCGCTCGGTACTTTCGCTCGCCTATACGGCTCGTGTCGTTTTGCTCGACGCACCGTACTACATTCTCGCGCGTAAGCAACATTACGCTTCGCGGGGGTGGACAGTCGGAGTTTCATTCGAATATCACGCTTTACGACTACATTTTTAGTCGTTTTTTCTTTTCGACCGGGGGATCCTAACGGTGCCAACGCACCCGGTCGAGGCCTTGCCCCGGTGGTCCGCGCTTCCCCTTCAGGGAAGCGTGAAACCGGAAGCGCTCGGACGCTTGGTGCGGTCAAAGGAGTAATACAGTTACCTCCGTGTCTTTCGGCCGAGCGCCGTTCTTGTGAAGTTAGTTAGTACCTAAGAGTTTTTAGGTATTCACCCCGAGTACAATAAGACTGACTCGGGACACATTTAGGGAACACTTAGCACACACCCACCCCTGCCTACCCCGGCGGGTATGGATAGGAACTAATTAAAACACCCATGGCGGAACCATCTGCCACTACGGTGGCAGAACCCTCTGCCATGGCAAAACCCTCTGCCACTACGTTGGCCGTACGTTCTGCCAAAGGCAATCGGGAATTTTTTAATTCATTAAGCGACGCGGAATTGGCGCTATTCGCCCCATTATCGGAAGGATTATTAAATGCTTCCCACAACTATCCCAAGGTGTTAGTGACAATTTGTTTGAGCGTCCCGACTTGCAGGACGCTTTATCCCCTTCACGATCGGAGGTTGCGGTCGAAGCGGAGGCCGAGGCGGAAGCCGAAACCGCAGCGGAGACTGCGACTACCTAATCGGGGTCCCTCCCTTCCTTTTCGTCGGGGGAGTCGGAGTCGGAGGACGAGGAGATGGATGCCACTTCCGTCTCCTCGAACGCCGAAACCGTCGTTCCTGACGCGGGGGAGGACATGGACGCCGAGGAGACCGACGAATGGCACACTGTTGCCAACGTTAGGAAGCGCGTTGCTTCTCAGCGTGCTGACTCGGACACTGCGCCAAGCCCTCCGGCCAAGACTTCTAGAGCCAAGGGTGAGCGCGTGCGCAAACCGGCCACGCCCGCCCCGCGTCCACTGACCCCGCGGCCTTCACAAGCCGGCGCTACCTCTGGCGCGCAGCCTTCCCCGGCCGCTACGCCCAAAGCCACGTCCCCGCGGCCGTTACAATCTGTTCGTTACAATACTGCTTCGGCCGCCACGCCCAAGACTAGGGCTCCCCCACCCATCTTCGTCCGTGACGAAGGCCAATGGGTGTCACTTAGCCGAACTATGGCGCACAGGAAGATCAACTTCCTGCATGCCAAATCCATGGGCACCGGCAATAAAGTGCAGGTGCAAACAGTTGCCGATTACAGGAACTCACCGCCTTGCTACTCCAGAGGAAGATAGGTTATTACACCTATGCCCTCGAGGAAGACCGTCAGCTTCGGGTCGTCGTTCGTGGCGTGCCGACCGCAATCTCAGACGAGGACGTCCTCAGCGACCTCCGCTCCCAGGGCATTGCTGCCCATGAGGTACACCGCCTTTATAAAGACAACTCTCCGCTCGTGCCTTTCAAGCTCGTGCTCGTCGTCGCGGAACGTTCCGCTGAGGGAAGGAAAATCTTCTCCCTCAAGACCTTCTGCCAGTTATCTGGCATAACATTTGAAGCCCCTCACAGGAGGGGCCAAATAGGGCAGTGTCATCGCTGCCAACTATACGAGCACTTGGCCCGCAATTGTCAGATTCGCCCGCGCTGCGTAAAATGCGTGGGTGACCATGGCACTGCCGACTGCACCCGCCCCACCCCCTCCGAAGAACCGCAAGCATGCGTGCTCTGCGGACAGGTCGGGCATCCCGCGAACTATCGCGGATGCCCGAAGGGCCCGTGGAGCACCCGCAAGCGTACGGGGAAGCGCGGGGGGCGGAGGGTTGCGGCCCGCAGGGCTCTGGTGTCCCAAGCCCCTACGGCGCCAACAGTGGCGCATTCCCATACCTCCGCCGCTCCCCCCGCGCCTTCTGCGCGCCCCATAGCGGCGAAGCGCAACGCGGTGCCCCCGCGCCTTCCGCGCTTCCCACTCCTGCGCCCACTTGGGCAAACATCGCCTCCGGCAAAACGGTGCCCCTCAGGCCCGCGGTGCCGCCAGTGCGACCCCCCCTCTCAAATCGTCCCCCCCGCACGGTCGCGCCGACTAGCGACGCGACCGGACTTAAGGAGGACTTGGCGTTGGTGCGAGACTTCGCCTCCATAATTAACGTTCACGAGGTTAGGCAATTAGCCAGGTCCCTCCCTGCGCGAGGCCGATGATGACTGGAGAGCACGTCTCCAGATCATTACCGATCACGAGCGTCTTTTAAGCGCGATTAGTGCAATTAAAGTAAAATGATTCCCTCGCAGGCGAGAATCAAACCCCGAGCGCTAACCATCGCGTTTTTCAACGCCCAAGGCGTCCGTAAACAGTTAGGCGAACTTATCGCCTTCGTACAGGATCATAGTATAGACGTTCTCCTCCTCCAGGAAACGCTCCTCAAAGCGGGCACGCGCAATCCGCGTCTGCCCGGCTACGATATAGTTAGGAATGACAGGCCCGCCTAATCGTGGGGCGGAAATGCCATTTACTATACGAGAGGATTGCACGCGACCCCTCTGGACGCGCCCCCTCTCACTCATATGGAGGTCTCCGTATGTAGGATAGCCATGACCGGCCATCCGTCGGTCACTATCGTCTCCGCTTACCAACACCCAAGTAAGCGACTAGTCCCCAGTAATTTAGAAGCACTGTTCGGTCTCGGCGTTTCCGTGATCGTAGCAGGTGATTTAAACTGTAAGCACATCAGATGGAACTGTAGTGTTACCATCCCCAATGGTAGGGCCTTAAATAATCTCGTCGACGTCTTAAACTTCGACGTTTTCGCCCCCATGACACCTACTAGGTTTCCCCCACCGCTTAACCATAGCCCGGCAGTGCAGAAATGGCGCTTCTTAGGAACGTGGCACTCGCGCTTCGCTCCATAGAGGTGCTAGACGAACTCGACTCAGACCACAGACCTGTAGTCTCAAAGTTAGGCCCCGATTCTGATGTGCCGCCGGCGGAGCGGACCGTGGTCGAATGGCGTGAACTAGGCATTACGCTGAATCGCGTCGATCACCCGCGGCTCCGACCCATCCCGGCAATAATCAGTCGGCCGAGGACACCCGCCTAGCCATTGATACGTTCACAGCGCACCTGACGGAGTCTATCCGGGAAGCTTCAAAGCAGGTCCCGGTGAAAACTCGCTGGGATCTCCCGGGGCCCTTGAGGGATCTGTTGAGGGATCTGGATTACATAAACGCCTTTGAAAAACGTAAGGAACTCCTTACAACAGCAATTCTTTTACAGTATCCTGACCCTATTAAGCCATATATCTTAACAACCGATGCTTCAACAGTAGCCTTAGGTGACACTTTGTCTCAAGGACCAATAGGTAGCGATAAATCGATAGCGTACGCGAGTAGAACTCGGCGATACAGAATCCCGTTATAGTATAATCGAAAGAGAGCTGTTAGCTATCATTTGGACAGTAAAACACTTCAGACCTTATCTGTACGGACAAAAATTTTATATATACAGCCGATCATAGACCTTTAGTTTGATTAAATTCTCTTAAAGAACCAAATAGTAAATTAACCTGTTTGCGTTTACATTTACAGTAATATAATTTCGAGATCATTTACAAAAAAGGCAAGCAAAATACTAACGCCGATGCATTATCGCGTATATAAATTAACGCATTAGATTCAGATGCCTCTATGACAGTGAACAAAAAGAAAAAGAAATTAAAAAATTACTTGGATAGTTTGACAGACGAAATTACTAAAATAGCTAGAAAAGCTCAGCCTAGAGATAGTTCAGATACAATTACTATTTCAGATTCTTCTGCTTCTTCATTTCAGCCTCCGATCCGATAGAAAAATTGGAATCCAAATTTTCGATTCCATCAATTAATAGCAGTAGTACGAAAACTGTTCATTCCGCCCGCGAATTAGAATCACATGATATTACCATTTTACAGGAAGTCATTGACACAAAACGAAATCAAATATTAGTGTTCATCTGGTTCAAAAATAGCATTCAAGTAAGAAATCTGTCACGTAAGAAACAAAAATTTCTTGAAGTTTTTATGCCGGAAAATAATAAGAAATTAATAAAACAATTCTTTTAAGAGTACATTAAAAATAAAACTAAATATTTCATTTATTTTGAAAGCGAAACTCTTAGGAGAGATTTTAGAGAAATAATAAATAATTTATTCAAAAAGGGTAACGTAGATATTTACGAATGTACGGAACATATAGTTTACACAGAATACGAGAAGGAACAATGAGAAATAATTCTGAAATTTCATGAAGGAAAAACTTGTCACCGAGGAATAAGAGACTATGGTTAGAATTCGTAGGAATTATTATTGGGAAAACATGCAAGAAACTATTTCGGCAGTTATTAAAGCGTGCGAGCCTTGTAGGAAAATGAAGTATGATAGGAAACCAATCAAGCCTGTAATATAGCTTACCCAAATACAAGACGCGCCGTTTCAAGAAATATTCCGTGATCTTTACACGATAGAAGGATAATATTATCTTACTCTAATTGATGCCTTCAGCAAGTTAGGTCAAGATTTTTAACTAAGATTTGTGATTTATACGCCGTTAAATTAAATTAAATTAAATAAACCATTTGTTTCTTGCTTTTATAAAGTTCAAGTAAGTACATTGTGAAGTAACTACAATATGAAACTTAAAAATATATATTAGTATTTATTTAGTAGGTTAGTTAGTTAAATTATAGTAATTTAAAAGTTAGGTTTGTTAGTTTTAAATTTAATGTTGTTCTCATAGTAAGTACTTAGATTTAGTCAGCAAGAACCCCGGATTGGGTATAGGCCTCCTCCAAATTGATATAATTGTTTGATGTTGTTGTTCCTTGAATTTGTTTTTTTCTTTGGAGGGTTATGTTCATAATCCTCCACGGTGACCAACAGGGTTGGAGGATTTCTTATGTTTTTTGTATTTAAATATTTCATTGCTGAATCTGTGTGGAGGAGGGCAGTTGGTTGCTATGCATTATTTTTAGAGGTTTCTTGATTAACCGCAGTATTTTTATTTTTTAAAAAGTTAAGCATATTCGGTTTAGTTACTCCTTCTGAGATGCTGTTAGATCTCTCGCCAAAGGATCGTACTGTTGTGATTTGTTCTTTTTATTTTTTTGTACGTTTCTGTCCTTTGGCATGTTCTCAGTAGGTTTTATTGGTAAGGGAGAAAACTTTCTTTTAGATGTTTGTTTAAGTATGATCAGTTTGTCATATTTTAGGAAAACCGTGTTTCCTTTTTCTCTCTGTTTTTATCTGTTCTTGTAGTTGGTTTCTCTTTTCTAAAACGTATTTAGGGTAGTCTTTTTTCATATAATAACTTGTTTTTTTTTCTTTATGCCCAGGTTCACGAAGGATAACCACCACTGGGCGCGGTCTTTCGCCTTTCATCCATAACCTTTTAACCTCTTGTAGGTCTCTATAGGATAGTTTGACTGAGAAATGTTGTTCAATCCATTCAAGCATATTTTTTTCTAGTGTCGTATGAAGATTCCAATTCATCAATGCCGAACAATACTATATTTCTTTGTTTCACCTGCTTTTCGAGGAAATAGATTCTTTTCTCCTGATTTTCTACTTTTTCTTTTAATTTTTCTTGTCTCTCTTCTAATACAAAGAATTTTTCCTCTAATATTTTATTTATATTTTGTGTGTCTTGTTCTTTCACGTTTTTTTCATTTTCTCGAATCGCTTTTTTTTGATCGTCTAATTCCAGTTGGATATTTTTTAGAGCTATCATTATTTCCTCCATGATTTTTTTTTTATAGTTTTTCTGAAAATGTTTGTTTACATGTATGCGTCGGCCTCTAGTGGCATATCTTGGAATTTCTTGAACTGAACGTTAGATCGATACTGTGTCTCCGCAACCTAAGCAGTGTTGTCGGAGTTTGAAGTAGTGAGTACTTGTTTCAACAGATGGCGTTGCTAGTATCAAAGTATTGTTTACCTGGTGACTGCGTGTTTTATTAGTGAAAAAGAGGTTATGTTTTATCTAAAAATGTATTTGATACATGGAAGTAATAAGTACTACATACAATTGAATGAGCTCTATCTGTGCATCTTGCAGCTAAAATAAAGAAAATAAAACTTATGCTAAGGTCGTAAGAGTCTTGTTGCGCGCAAAATAAAAATGAAGCCGAGTGAGAGGGCAACCACTGAACGCTGTCCCGTTCTAACAGTGACAGAGTTGCCAGAGTTAAGTTGATTTCAATCCTTTCGTTGTTTGTAGAAAAATATGCGATTGATGTAATGTAATGAAGTAAAAACATTTACTTCTAAAATGTTTCTAAATATAAATAATAATTTATTACCGACATGTTAAAGCAATATTATTTGTTGCTACATGTAAAGCCTTATTAACGCAAAAATTTTTCGATTGGCGTATAGATTTTCTTTTATTTGTATGAAATACGGACACCTGACCTGACAACCCCACATAAAATCGCCGACTCGGACGTTAATGGCGGAGTGTTTTTTGATTTCTTGACATTTTTGAAGAATTTTAGTTAAAATGGGGAGAATTTGTGTCGTGGAGGCTTGCGGAAGCGAGTATTATCCTGAATGTGGTTTATCTTTTCACAGGTAATAGTTTTAAACATAATTTGTTAGTGAAGAATTACGGTGACCATGCATGACTATCCAATCCTAGTTCAAGAAGAAATAACTTAAATATCTATGCAATTTTTATTCCTTTCTCTATTAAAATAACTTTGTTTTAATTTCAGTGTTAGGGTAACTACTAATTAAAACACTGACTTGTACTTCAATAGCTCTCTTTTAATAAAACATGATATTGTACATTGCACATCCATTTTTACTAATGCAAGCGTGATGCAGTTTCTATATGACGCCATCTATGGTCTAAACATGCCGCCCGCCAAGGACGAATTAGTCCTTCAAAGGGGAGATTTCTATAGGTAACAAACACAATTTTGTAATAGGTCTGCGAAAAATATTTTGTGGGCACCGTACTGTGACAACACGAACAATTCCATCATTGCCAGGATGGGTCTGAATAATACGACCTAAAGGCCATTTGGAAGGTGGGACACGATCATCCTTTACTACAACCAAATCATGGATTTTGAATGATCTTTGTTGGGTAGCCCATTTGTACCTGTGTTGAAGAGTGGTTAAGTACTCTTGCTTCCAGCGCTGCCAAAATGACTGTAACATATGCTCGATGTGTTGACAACGATTAAGTCTGTTAATCGGGACATCAAGCATATTCTCAAAAGGGACTATTGTGGGCGGTCCGAACACCAAAAAATGACCGGGAGTCAAAGCGGTAAAATCATCAGCGCAGTCGCTCATGGCGGAAATAGGACGGGAATTTAGACAACATTCAATTTGAGCTAATAGGGTACTATATTCTTCGAATGTGTGTTTAGTATCACCTATAACACGTCTAATATGATGCTTAGTAGATCTTACACCCGCTTCCCATAATCCACCGAAGTGGGGAGATCCAGGGGGAATGAAATGCCATTCAGTTCCGTCAGAAGCTAACAACTCTGCAAGTTCAATTGGCAACGCTGACTTACTTGCTTTTAACATTCGAGCTAATTCCAAATTGGCTCCTATAAAATTGGTACCACAGTCGGAATAGAGATGTGAACAATGACCTCTACGAGAATTAAACCTCTTGAAAGCCGCTATGAAAGCTTTTGTGGATAGTTCGGATACCAATTCTAAATGAATTGCTCTGGTAACAGTACAAATAAAAATGGAAATATATGCTTTTAAAGTAACAGCGTTTCGTAATTAAGACGATTTTAAGTGAATGGGCCCAGCGAAATCTACACCGCTATTTGAAAATGGTTTGGAGACTGTCACTCTGGCTGACGGTAGGTTGCCCATAAGTTGAGTTGAAAACTGAGGAGCTTGCCTTATGCATTTAATACAACGATGAACATGCAATTTAACTATCGATTTAACTCTAGTTATCCAATAAGTACCTCTAATTATGTTTAACATTAGAAGTGGTCCACCATGTAACGTTCTTTTATGAGTATCATTTACAATTAAACTTGCTAAGTGAGATTTTCCAGACAATATAATAGGATGTTTAGTGTCGTATGGAATAGGAGCATTTTTTAAACGACCTCCAACTCTTAATATTTTTTTTGTCATCAAGAAAAGGATATAACGAATATAAGGAACTCTTTTTGTGGACAAAACGACCACTTAACAATTCATTGATTTCATCAGAAAAATATCAATTTTGTGCTACACGAATACAATATACCATGGCATTTTTTTAATCATTTGTTGTCAAATAATTAATTTCATTTCGAACATCTCTATCATTTGCATGTGTATTTTTAATCAAAATTTTTTGTTTACAATTCTTAATAAATTTAAAGCAATAAGCAACAACTCTCTTCAATTTGATTAAACTAGAAAATTCTTTTATAATAATTTCACCATTCATATTAATTAAATTAAGATTGTGTGTATATAATTTCATTTCTAGATCTGTATCAGGTATATTTTTATAATTAAACAACATTTCATTAGTTGATTTTAACCATTTAGGTCCACTCCACCATAGTTCGTTTTGTGCTAATTCTAAAGGAGAAAAACCCCTAGAAGCGCAATCAGCTGGATTGTCCTTAGATTTAACATAATTCCACTGTCCAGGCGAAGTAACATTCAAAATTTCTGTGACTCTATTCCCTACAAAAGTTTTCCAAGTATTTGGATGCTTTTGCAGCCATGAAAGAACTATTGTGGAATCGGTCCACGCATAAATTTGATCATTTGGTACATTTAGACACATTTTAACTTTATGTATTAATTTAGCGGTCATTACTGCTCCACATAATTCTAATCTAGGTACTGAGATCTGTTTTACTGGTGCTACTTTGGTCCTGGCTGAAACTATTTTTACTAAAACATTCGAATTATCATTTATTATCCTAATATATACTACCGCAGCATAAGCTACATTGGACGCATCACTAAAACCATGTATCTCTAGCCGTTTATTAGATTTTGAAACTCCAATCCATCGTGGCAAATATATAACAGGCATAGAATTAACTTCGTTACAAAATTTTACCCATTCTAATTTTTCTTTATCTGGAAGATAATCATCCCATCCAAGACCAAGCAGCCATAACTTTTGTAAAAAGATTTTTGCTACTATTACTACTGGAGCTAACCATCCCAATGGGTCATAAATTTTAGCTATATCCGATAAAATACTTCGTTTTGTAATACTAGTATTAATATTAGTAACGTGCAATTTTAATTCGAAGCAATCATCATTTGGATTCCAATTTATTCCTAAAGTTTTAATAGATTCATGCATTGTACTATTTAAAGATGTTTGTGGTTGATTGACTCCAGTATCTAAACTTTCCATAACCTTAATTGAATTAGATGACCATTTATGCAACTTAAAACCACCTCGAGATAGTAATTGAATAAGTTCATTACATAATTTAATAGCATTAAAATCAGAATCAGAACCAGATAGTAAATCGTCCATGTAAAAATCTCTCTTTAAAACATCGGAAG
This sequence comes from Zeuzera pyrina, assembly GCA_907165235.1. NCBI lineage: Eukaryota > Metazoa > Arthropoda > Insecta > Lepidoptera > Cossidae > Zeuzera > Zeuzera pyrina. The sequence continues at coordinate 7,460,169 of OU015644.1, forward strand.
CATTAGGAAAATCTTTAAATTCATCATGGGCTAATTGCATTAAAGTTTTAATTGCCAAGTATGGAGCACATGAAGTGCCATACGTTACAGTACATAAACGATAATCAATAATATCTTCATTAGGATTCGATCGCCAAACTATACGCTGAAAATCTTGATCTTCTTTTCTGACTAGAATCTGTCTGTACATTTGTTGTACATCTGCCACCAAACATACTTTATGTGTTCGCCAACGTAAAAACAGGTCTCTAATGTCTTGCTGTAAAGAAGGACCAGTTAAAAGAACATCATTCAAAGAACTTCCTGAACTAGTTGTTGTAGAACCATCAAAAACGACACGGAGTTTCGTGGTAGTACTGCTCTCTCGTAATACTCCATGATGAGGCAGGTAACAAACGATTGATTTGTCTAAATCTCTTTCTGGAATCTGCTCCATGTGACCCAACTCTAAATACTCTTCCATAAAGTGAACATAACGCTCGTGAAATTTAGAGTCTTTCTGAAACCTCAGTTCCATTTGTAGTAATCTCTTAACAGCAAGATGTCTCGATTCTCCGAGTGTGATATTTTCATTAGAAAATGGTAGCGCTACAACATATCGCCCGGAGGGAGTACGAGATTGTGTATTTCTAAAAATTGTCTCGCACTTTGTGTCACTTGCTGTTGGTAAACGTGTTTCTGTAAATAGTTCTTCAGATTCCCAGAATCGCTTCAACAAATCATTAATCTCCAGTTGGCTGTGCATAAAAAGAACGTCTTTACTGTCGCAATTCTTTTCATAAATAACTCCCGAAATTAACCAACCGAGCTGTGAGTTCTGAGCTACGACCGTTTTGTGTTTAATAAGTCCATCTAAAATAATTTTAGCATAGACTTCCACTCCAAGGAGAATGTCTAATCCTCCTGGCTTACAGAAGTTTGGGTCTGCTAATTGTAACTTCCTCATGTTAGGTCCTAATTGTATTTTAAGTTCTTTGTTTGGTAATATTGATGATAAAGTTTTCAATGTGTGAGCTTTTACTTTTATTGCTAGTTTGTCAGAATTAGTATATTGCGAAAAAAGATCAAACTCTGCAACACCTTGAGAAATCGTTGACATAGTTGAGTTTGCTCCTATAATTTTGCTATGTATTGGTAGTTTTCGTAAACCAAGCTTTTGTACCGCAGCAGTAGTAATGAATGAAGCTTGTGAACCTGGATCAATTAAAGCACGCATAGTGTATTTTTTACCATCTCTAGATAGTACTTGTACAATAGCCGTGGCAAGTAGAGGCATTAGTCAGCTGTTATTCGTTTCCATATTAGTTGTAGTAATTTGCGATAGTTTATCCTCAAATACTTTCTCGTTAGTGTCCTTATTTTTATTATTCTGCATATGTAACATTGTGTGATGCCTTCGCTTACAAATCTTACAGGTTGTCCTCTGTCTACAATACATAACGTTATGTCTGGGTATAAGGCAATTGAAACATAATTGTTTCTGTTGGGCTATATTTCTTCTCTGTTCTGGTTTTAGTTTACCAAACTCATCACAATGATATATGTAGTGACCCCTAGAACAATAAGTACAAACCGGTTCTGAATTTAGCTGAAACGATTTTATGTTTTGATGAACAGCTCTGGATGTACTTTCTTTAGGACGTGATACATTCATAGCTTCAAGAGAACGAAATCGTATGTCCATAAATGTTGATAACTCAGAAATAGTAGGCACTTCTTTCGATGCTCCTAATTTTTGTTCCCAAAGTTTGTGCGTTTCACTATCAAACTTCATAACAATCAGATAAATAATTATAGGGTCCCAATTTTCCGTTGTAATTCCAATATTGTTCAAAGCATTTAGACATTCATTTGTGGTGTCTAACAGATCTCTGATTCCCTTAGCTGATTCTGTAGTAAGTTTCTTTTGATTAAGTAAACGTGACAGGTGAGCATGCACAATCAATCTCTTATTGTCATATCTTGCCTCCAGTAATTCAAAAGCTTTGTCATAATTGGCTTCTGTTAATGGAAATTGTTTTAATAAAGCTTCTGCATCTCCCGATAAGTTACTCTTTAAATAGTGGTATTTTTGTATTTTACTAAGCGAATCATTGCTATGTACCAATGATACGAAAAGATCAAAGAAACTTGTCCAATCTTTGTAATTTCCAGAAAACGATGGTATATTTATTGGAGGTAATTTAGTTTTCGGTGTAATTGTAACTGTAGTGCCCGTTTCTGACTTTGTTGTAGTAGTTCCGCCTAAACCGTATAAGGTTTCTTTCATTAAAGTTTTTAATTCTAAGTATTCATCTTCACAACTATAGTATTTTCCTTCTGTAAAATATTCTAGCATCCTTCTATCTTCTTCCGTAATCATTTTTAACAATTCATAGTGATTTATTTTATATGTATTCCAATAGGATTCCAATAAATCTAATCTTGTTTCCAAATACGATCTAGTAACTCTCGACTTTGATTTTTTATAGTTTGAACACAATCTACTAATTTGATTGGCAATGTCTTTTTGTATACTTATTAAATTTTCCATAGTGAAGAATTAATGTTTTGATGAACTGTTTTAACTTTTCAAATAACTAATTCAAAGTCCGAAATCATTCAAAATTTTCTAAGTTGAGTCACGTAAAATTTTCTAAGTTCATGAACGTATAAAATATTCTAAGTCCAAACAGAAGCAACATTTTCAAAGTCCATTGTACAATATAATTTCGAAGTATTTTCTAAGTGATCTTCAGTAAATTTTTCTAAGTTAAATTTATGTTCAGTAAATTTTCTAACTTAAATTAAGTTCACTGAATTTTCTAAGTCCAGTACATATGTAATATTGCAAAGTTATAATGTTGATTTTTCTAAGTCCGTCACAATACTCACAATCTTTAATAGTCTGTTCACTTACACTTGTTCAATCACTTAGTTAACTTACTTTTTCAATCCGGCTCATGTAAGGCCAAAAAATGTTAGGGTAACTACTAATTAAAACACTGACTTGTACTTCAATAGCTCTCTTTTAATAAAACATGATATTGTACATTGCACATCCATTTTTACTAATGCAAGCGTGATGCAGTTTCTATATGACGCCATCTATGGTCTAAACATTCAGATTTCCTAAAATCCTAATGTTAGGGAAATATGGATAAATATTATACCCATGAGCTCTACCCGAAAACTGACCGATGCATCAGTTGTATGTAGCAAACATTTTAAAGCTCAAGATTTTGTTGCTTGTTTATCACGACCAGTATTAAAATGTGATGCAGTGCCCTCCGTTTTTTTGCTGGTAAGTAATTTTGTAGGATTTTATATCTGATTGTAGGTAAAAAGGTGCCCTAATGTGAGAATTCGGTGTTCGTTCGTCCGTGTGCCTGTATGTTATTATAATAACATGTCGCTTGGGCCTTTAAAAGTGGGTTAGGGGGCTACTGGGCCCTATTCAAACTGGGACCAGGGCCCAGTAGTTTCATACTTGGTTCCCTAATCATTTCGTCATTCTGTATATTTGAGACTTCATTTTGTCGTACATTTTTAACCCGTTTTACTCAATCTTTACATCAGTCAGTAACCCTTTGCAAATTATTTGGGGTCTTTTGAATTCGGCCTTAAGATTTTTATGTTACTAACGAATTTAATCGATAGATATTGATGAATTATAACCTATTTTAAAGGAAATTTTGCGCGCTATTTTTTTTTTTGTTTTAAATTTAAATTCCAAATTTTGAGGTTATTTTGGTACTAAAAACACTATTTTCGGGATATATTTAGTACTCCTGAGGCCAAATCTTTCCAGGATGCGACCCTCGCTCCGCTCGGGAAAAAAAAATTAACTTATCCTAACCTACTTAAACAGTAACGATTTCTGTGTTTTAAATTGCTGGGGCCCCCCAGGTGGGGGGCTTCGCCCCCCCCCCCGGCCCCCTTTTCCGTTGGTGTGCGAAACCAGAATAGAAAATGTTTGATTTTTTTATTTTGTATGGAAAAATAAAATGTAAATTTCTTAAAAACTAATAATTTGCTCACACAATACCTTTTGAAATTGGTTACTATTCGTCAATATCTATCGATTAAAATCGTAAGTAGCTTAAAAATCTTAAGGCCGCAATCAAAAGATGAGCCAATTATTTTGTGTACTAAGATATATTCATCGTGATCATAAAAGTGAGTATACTTATCTGACCTGATGATCTCTGTTACAGCCAGCAACAAAGAAGATAGGAGTATTATGTGATATTTAGATTACCCTGTAGTAGCAAATCTGACGAGCTTGTGCTATAGAACCTCCGTCCAAGAAACCTTGTATTCAGCAGGAATTTATAAACGTAACGGCAGAGCCTCTGGCTGAGAAATCTTATCAAGTGCAACCTAAGAGCAACTTGAAATTGAAATATGCCAGTGTACAAACTGAAAAAAAAAGATCTGCAGAGTGAACTGCTTAAGCAGAAAATGAGAATTCTGATGCAAAAATTACGTAGACGTGATTTTAAAATCCAAAATCTACTTGATATCATAAAAAGAAAATGTAGTAATTTCGATCAAGTACAAACTGTGTTAAAAAATAATTTTATAGACATAAATAAACATATCAACACGGACAAGAGTAATAAAGGCATCAGATATAGTGCTGAAATGAAACAGTTCGCTCTCTCGTTGTATTACTACTCTGCAAAAGCTTATGTATTTTTAAGGAATCATATTGCCTTACCTCATCCAGCCACTCTCCGAAAAATGTTAGCCACCAACGAATGCAATGTTGGTTTCATGAGTGAAGTATTAGAATTCATTAAATGTGCCGTCGAAAATGATGATTCGCTTCGGAATATAGCCCTAATATTTGATGCGATGGCAATTCGCTCACAAATTACGTATGACAAGAACAGTGACAAGCACTGGGGTTACGTAGACTTAGGAGGCATTGCATCAGCTGACGCAGAAGTCTTCTGTAGCTAAGAGAAGTATTAATTTTCCAAATAGTTTCTTAGTCAGGACGATTTAAATGCCCTATAAGGTATTTCTTTATTAATAAAATCAGTGCGAATGTGCAAGCGCAATTGATTTTGACGGCCGTGCGCTTATTAAGTGATATAAATGTTATAGTCAGATACTCAGATGTGATGGGACAGCAACAAATGTCTCAACATACGAATGTTTGGGCTGTAACTTTAAATTGCCAGAAATGTGCACCTTTTTCAAACACACCTCACGGGATATCAAGATTTATTGCCTTTTCGATCCTCCACCACACATGTTAAAACTATCAAGGAATGTATTTGCTGAAACAGAACTGACTTCTGATAATGGCCCAATACAATTCAAATACGTAAAAGAATTACATAAAATACAAGAAGAAGAGGGATTACATCTGGCGAATAAACTGTGTGGCGAACACGTAAATTTTTTTAATAAAAAAATGAGCATTAAGTTAGCCGCTCAGGTGCTCAGCAATTCAGTGGCGGATGCCATAGATTTTATGAGACAAAGTGGCAATTCCGTATTTGCTGGTAGTGAAGCCACAGTTGAGTATATTACGATATTGGATAGAATATTCGACCTCATGAACTGTAAAAATCCATTTGGAAGAGGGTTTAAATCGCCTCTACGACTTCAAAACAAAGATGTTTGGATGAATGTTTTAAAAGAAACAAAAGCGTATTTGTTGACGTTAAAAGTAAATGGTAAAAATATTTTAGAGCATCGACGTAAGACGCCGGTACTGAGATTTATTGTGTATATTACTAGTTTCGAAAATTTGGCTATGGATTTTGATACACTAACACAATGAAAGTAAGATTTGCAACAAGATTAATATTAAATTTATTTAATATAAACAGAGCACAACAACAAGTATCGATGATGTCCACAGAGCAGAGAGATTATAAGAGATATATTTTAGAGATATTTTAAGATAAAGGCGCGAAATTTAAAACACAACTGACTAATATTTTAACACTTCTACCAAATTCGAGTCTTTCTAAAAATTTTAATTGACAATAATAAATAATAATAAATGCAGTTATAATAGTAGTTAATTATAACTCATGACTTAAAAATTAGATAATAGGTTTTGACATTCCAATGTTGTGTCTCAGAAACCTAAATTTATCTTTAGGTAGAGTCTTAGTAAAAATATCAGCATACTGATTATCAGTGTGTACATAGTTCAAGCTAATAACATTTTCATAGTATTTCTCTTTAACAAAATTATACTTAATATCAATGTGTTTACATCTTTTATGAAATTCACTATTTTTAATCACATTAACGGCACTGATTGATTGTCAATGTTTATACACACAGAGTTTTGATTAAATTCACTGACATCAATGAGTAACTGCCTCAACCACATAGCTTCCTTAGTGGCTTCACAGGCAGCCATGAATTCTGCCTCTGTCGTAGATAAGGCTACAGTTCGCTGACGTTGAGATGACCATGTTACTGCGGCTCCATTTTTAACAAATACATAGCCAGTCATTGCGTCGTGTTGCTATATCATTTGCAAAGTCAGCATCACAATATCCAATTAGATCAGTGCTGTCACAGCTAGATGTGTAGCACAATCCATAATTATTTGTCTCTTTCAGGTAATTAAATATTTTCCTTACAGCATTCCAGTGAGAGTCATCATAAGAATGTAAGTATCGACTCACCTGGCTTACATTCTAGTCCCTCAGGTATTGTCATCAATATGTTTTCCTTTAACTCGCCATACAGAAAACCAGTGGCTATATCAAATTGAACGATTTCTAATTTCTCTTGAGCTGCAATTTACAATAACAAACGAATAGAGTCGTACCTTACTGTTGGTGAGAATGTTTCATCATAGTCAATGCCTTCTCGTTGTGCATAACCTTTTGCACACAGTCGAGCTTTGTAACAAGGACCCGTTGGTTCATCTTTTATCCGGAAAACCCATTTGGTTCCAATTGGTTTTGCATTCCGAGGCTTTTCTACCAATATCCAAGTTCCATTCCGATGATGAGATTTCAGTTCTTTCTCTATTGACATTTTCCATTTTTCAGAATCATCTGACATGATGGCCTCATTATAATTCGATGGAATAGGAATATCTTCACTGCAGCACAGGTAACCTTTTTCTTCTTTGTCTTTAGACTTTGAAAACATTTGTTTATTTCTAGGCCTCAGAGTTATATGTGATGGAGATGGTGTTTCAATGGTTTCATCAGGTATGTATTTGCTATCTCAATCGTTATCTGGCTCAGAGTAATAATCCGTGTTTATGGATTGTATAGTGTCATTGGTATCACAACTTTCAGATTTGTTCTTGACAGCTGGTTCAGATAACGAGTCACATGATGAGTTAATCTGTATTAAATCCACTGGAATATAATTTCTTTTCACTGTAGATTCAAGAAAGACTGCATCTCTACTTTTTATTACTGTTTTGGAACCAGGAATCACAAACCTGTATCCTTTCAAATAATCACAGTAACCAATGAATATTGCTTTCTGTGCTTTTGAATCCCATTTCCTTCTCTTTTCTTTGGGAAGATGAATCATTGCTTTGCATCCGAATATTCTTAAGTGATTGACATTCGGTTTCTGGCCAGACCACATCTCTTCTGGTGTTTTATATTTCAGTGATCTTGAAATATAAAATATAGAACTTTCTTGAAATAGTCATCAATAAGGGTCATAAAATATTTTGCCCCACCTAGCGAATTTGTCTCCATTGGACCACAGATGTCGGAATGTACCAGTTCGAGTAACTTTGAAGATTTGGACGCACTTTGTTTTAAAGGTAAGCGTGTTTGTTTTCCTTGTAAGCACGTTTACACATGTATATTTATCATTCTTTTATGATAATTGTACACCTTCTGTATTTTCTACTAATTTTTTCAATCTTGAAAATTTAAATGGGCCATGCGTTGATGCCAGGGGTAAGTGTCTTCTTTGTATACATCAGATATGTACGCATGTTCATTTTTCACATCCAGCCTGTACATATTGTTAACTAAGCCTGCCTTTGCAACAATCACATTTTTTACATTCAATATCACACAGCCTTTACTGTTGAATTTTACCTGACCTCCATTTTTTGTGATCTGACTAATAGTAGATTTGTCGCCAGCTCTGGCACATACAATACATTTTGAAACAGAACTTTATTGTACTGACCTTTATCATTGCGCACATCTAAGCTTAATTGTCCAGAACCATGAACTGAAAATGACTTGTCATTTGCTACTTTGATTGTCTTAATAAGTGGCATTTTCTAATTCTGCAATAAGTTCTTATGTTTGGTCATATGCACTGAAGCGCCCGAGCCTATGAACCACAGATCCCCATCAGGATTCATTGTAGAAGCTATGAAAGCAGCTGCATAGCTTGAACTTTCTGGATTTTTCTTTTTAGATTTTGACCCACACTCAGCAGCGATATGGCCATATTTGTTACAGTTGTAGCAGCGAGGTCCCTTTCTAAACTGTTTCTTGAAACCTGTATTGTCTTTATTTTTATAATTCTTAAAATTTACCGAAAATGCAAATGTCACTTTCGCTCATTTTGACATCTTGTAGGATTTTTGATTTAACGGAGTCTGCAGTTATTTTCATGCCTGAACTTTCAATGGCAATGATCATAGGTTTGTATGTTTCAGGTAGACCAGAGAGAAGCAGTGTACCGAGCCACTCATCGTCCACTTTAAATCCGATATTTCTGAGTTTGTGAGCCGTTGTCATTATTTTACTCACATACTCTTCTACGTTTGAACATCCAGTGAGATTTGTTATACATAAATCTCGAAGCAGACCCACGCGGCGTGTTAGCCCTGAATCGTCAAAGGTATTTGCCAAGCAGTCCCATACCTCTTTTGCAGACGTTGCCTCCTGTATATGGACATAATTTACAGAATCCACTAATAAAATAATTTTAGATTTGGCTTTTATGTCGCTTTTGTGATCAACGGTTACGCCAGGCTCAGGTTCAACACAGTCCCACAATTCCTCGTGTTGGAGATATGTTTTCAGTGCGAATCTCCATGTGGAATAGTTTTCCCGACCAGATGACTTTTCAATCATAATGAGCGGATTGCTTGACGACATTTTAAATTATACTTTTGGCGAACTACGGTGTAGTGAAAATATGGCGTCAAAAAAATGGCGTCACGTGCGCTTGGAACTTTTTAAGGTTATATATAAATCGGCGTGAAACTTTTTGCACTGTTTTCACTTTATGTCCACATTTAACAGGGCTTCTGGGCCCATAACCTGATACACTAACACAATGAAAGTAAGATTTGAAACAAGATTAATATTAAATTTATTTAATATAAACAGAGCACAACAACAAGTATCGATGATGTCCACAGAGCAGAGAAATTATTATAAGAGAAGTGATAAAGGCGCGAAATTTAAAACACAACTGACTAATATTTTAACAGATTTATTACAGTCTGATGAGTTCAAATATTTCTTAACCTATAAATGTTCCCAGGACTATCTAGAGATGTACTTTTCTTGCGTGAGAGCTCGCGGCGGAGCAAATGATAACCCCAGTGCAATGCAATTTAGATATATTTTGCGAAAGTTATTGTACAAAAATAGTATTAAGCCCAGCATAAAAGCCGATTGCACCACTGATGATTATGAATCGACTCCTGTACTCGAATTTAGGAACAAAAGGAGGGCTATTGTGGAAGAATGTAATAAAGATCAGTCGACATCAATAGATGATTTGTTGGATCTCGTAGATAACGCTTGTGGTTTCAGATTTTAAACTGAACATTATTTATTATATTGCTGGATATATCGTGAATGAGATGATTGACAAAATTTCTTGTTCAAATTGTCGTGTGGTGTTATTGGATCACAAGACCATAGATCACAACTACTGTGTCGACATATCACAATTTTCTGTATTTACTGCTTTTATCGATCGAGGAAAACTTAAGCATGTTTCCAGATTTGTATTTGTAATTCTGAAGCACACTGAAAAACTGTTTATTACATTATTATCAAATCAATCATTAAAAAACGTACACAAAAATAAAATTATCATGTATGCCGCCGATAGCCGATAAGATCCCGAATGCTGCGCTCCGCTGCATCCCACCCCGTCTGATAGCCACCATCACCAGGCTGTTCAATGGCATCATGCGGACGAGGCACTTTCCAGAGGGCTGGAAACTCGGCCGCGTGATCATGGTGCCAAAACAGCGGAAGGATACGTCGGTTCCAGGTGGCTACCGTCCTATCACGTTGCTGTCTAGCCTCTCAAAGGTTTTTGAGGGACACCTGCTGCAAGAGATGGACAGAGCCTTCACGCCACGAGAGGAACAATTCGGCTTCCGTCGAGGGCACAGCACCACCCTCCAGTTGTCGAGGATGCTGCACCACATGGCCCAGGCGGCAAACAAGAAGGAACATGTGGCGGCAGTATTCCTCGACATGGAGGCCTTCGACCGAGTCTGGCACCCTGGCTTGTGCTACAAGCTCATAGCTCAAAACATGCCGACACGCGTCGTCCAGATAGTGGCATCATTCCTGGAACATAGAAGGAAGTGAGACCCATACGAGCAGGAGTCCCTCGGGGAAGCCGCCTGTCACCGCTCTGTTATGCAGTCTACACCGACGATATCCCAACTGTAGCGGGAACCCACCTGGCGCTTTTCGCTGAAGATGCGGCGTACTTCGCGTCCTCCATCAGAGCCGATTACGCCGCGAAGAGGGTCCAGAGCATCCTGGAGTTGCTCCCCAGCTGGCTGGCACAGTGGGGGTTGGCAACCAACGTCTCCAAGTCGCAGGCGATGTTGGTCAGCGGAGGTAGTCGTCCGCCCCTGCCGCCCCCTCTTCGCCTATACGACCAAGAACTCCCATGGTCATCGACGGTGAAATACCTCGTCATGGACCGCAACCTGACTATGAAGACCCATGTCGATCAGGTGGCGTCCAGAGCCCGCGGAAATCGCAGACTGGCGTACGGGATACTAACTTCCGGCCTCACTCTGAGAACAAAACTGGGGATATACAAGACTTATTTGCGACCAACGCTCGCTTATGCGGCACCGGCCTGGTACGCCCTGGCTCCAACTAGCCAGCGCTCCAGGATCGAGGCGCAACAAAACCTCGCCCTGAGATTAATAACGAATGCCCTATGGTTCGTTAAGAACGCGGTAATCCGGAAGGTCCTACAGGTGGAAACCGTAGAGAAGCTTATCGGTCTACTAGCGAGGAAAATGTTCCGCCGGGCCGACCGATCAGACCTCCCGCATATTAGGGGGATAGCTCCAGACCTAGGAAGGCCAATCCCGCGGAGGGCATACCCGCGAGATCTAGTAAGCTAACCCTAAGCCTTGATGCCAGCCCAGCACGATTCCAGACCAGTAACAAGAAGCCCTAGGAAACCAACCATAGCAACCACCATGACACGCCAGTAAAAGGCAGTCAACCCAAATGACCCTCGCACGGCAGTGCGAGGCGAATGACAACCACCGCCAGGAGGCAATCAAGCCTCGGAACGGTTTCAAATAAGGTACAATTGATAGAAGCTTATTGTGTGTGGCATAGAAACAATGAAATACAAATAAACTGTATGAATATGAAGTATGCCGAGAAGAATACGAGCTGTGATTGCAGCAAAAGTAACTAAATATTAATTTTCTATTTTATTATGAACATCGTAAAACTATTCTAAGCATATTTTAAATGTCTATTTAATACTGTTTGAGAATATAAATAATTTGTAATTATTTATTGCTTTTCTCTAACTGTAAACTATAATTATGTACTATTTTCAAGGTAGCTCTATAAATTTAATTTTAGAAATTTTTTAAAAGGTGAACCTTTAGATTAATAAAAAACCTCCCCATAACGGGCGAGTTATTTAGAAGCTTTAAATATAATTAAAGAGAGATAACACACTCATTATGAATGATCATATTACACAAATTATTAATATAAATCCTGTAAAATTAGAAATTAGACAGCTACACTGCGAAGGCTTTTCAAATGAAACGAAATATTAAAACGGAGCCAAAGCTAAAGGAAATCTTGGAATTCCTCGAAAAGCGAGCTTTGGCACTGGAGAGTGTTGACAGCAACGTTCACCAACATCAATTGAGCTATTCAACCTCTCTACTTTTGAAGACAATGGCCCATCATATGCATTGTGTAAGTCTTCTGGGCAATCTCCTCACAAATTATTTGGCTGTCCTAAATTTATGAATTTAACGAACTTAATTCAGTCATTTAGTGGGATTAACTAAATGAAAGAATTAAATTAATTAAACACAATAAGCGATACATAATATGCTTAAATATTCACCTAGGTAGGTGTAGATTTCATTTTAGGTGCAACACCTGCAAAAAAGGTCATAATACACTTCTCCATAGAAATGAAGCTGAGTTCTCCCCAGTAGTTTTGCTAACCAAAAACATGTGTAGCGATTTAATTTTACTTCCCACAGCTAAGGTAAAACTTGTGCGAAGCGATGGTTCCGAACTACACATCAAAGCCCTGCTAGACACGGGTTCTTAAATGTCGTTTGTCGTCGATGGCGTACGACGGGACTCCGTCTCGTCGGAGTTGAGTTGTGGTAAGCACTCTGCGGCGCAGGAAGGTCGCGCCAACGGTCGCACGACGCCGCCACCGCCCGAGCAACCACGTCCACTGCTTACGCGATCTTGTTCAAAGGTCCCGCTGAGCGAGCAAGCGAGTGGTAATTAACATTATGGTAACAGTTTTGAACATTCCAGTAAGTGAAACTTTCCTTTCAAAACTGTTCAATTTCAAAATACAACTCATCATTGTACTAATGGTGACTGTACACATGCTAATTAAAGTTATGATAAGGAAAATTGTTTATCAAGTTTTCTTTGTGTTTACTTTTGTAAAGCGCCTCAGATTTACCATTAAACAGATCTAAACTCTCTGTGCTTTGCTTTACACGAACCCTACTATAAGTGTGATACATAAATGTTGCACGCAAATAAAAGCTATTTAGTACCTGGTGAAATAATTTTTGAAATCGAATAATAACCCGCCGAGTTATATAACCGAAAAACCGGAAGATTTTCAGAAAACCGCGTGCGCCACGTGGTTTAAAAGGACAACCCTGAAATTTTTTCGGTGCAGTGTGTGTATATCTATCTATATCAAGATATAGAGGGATTGATAAGCACGTGTGTTCAAAAATAGTGAAGTAGTGCAGTTGGAGTCAAAACAGGATACTAGTCCTGTGGGATATACCTACAGGAACCCACACGAGTAAGATGCGAAAGCCACCTGTGGTTTAGCGGCTATCATGGTTTTGCGGTTTTTAGTTCGACCCCGGAAGAAGTTCACGGAAGTAAAAGGAGACTATGGGTCATTATTGGAAACAGGACGTAGAAGAAATTTATATTAAGCAGTTTATTAGCATTTGAGCGATTTAAGTCAAACAGTTGCAAACTTTCGAATTGTGTTGTAGTGCAAAAATCAGGTCCTTCCAGGTGCGTTACTGAGAAGAGGAATTAGCACAAGTAAAATTGGAGTACTGTAAACAATATTGAAGAAAAAAAATGTCAAAAAAAGGTTAAAATAAAAGGAATAACAAACAAAATAAGATCAATATTCTGCACGGTTTGCAGTTTTAATTGTTTACATGCTCAGTGTTAATTATTAAATACTCAAAATTCAAAATTAGGAAAAGTTTTGGAAAGGGTGTAGAGAGAAATTAGGATACCTATTTTAGGTTGTATCAAAATTATACAAGTTGGGGTAAATAAGCAAAATAATTTAAGTTTATAAAGTTTGGCATTAATATTTATTCGTTATTGCTTGGGACTAATCTATCGACCGGACCTGATATTTGGACGAAAAACCGTTGCTAGTTCATAATTTTACATATAGAAAATAAATAAATATCTAATAGTTATATTGATGACCCCCCTCCCCCCACCATCGAGAGCATGAATTCCCGTCCCATCTTTGTTTTGGATGCGGGATTTGGACGGCCAATACAAGGCGCAATTGGACTTGTAATTAAGGGAGTAACGAGGCTCTATGCACCTCAGGGGCGAACACTGAAATTATTTTATTGTACATTTGTCATTTTAACGCTTTATTGAATATTTTATTCTTAATTTCCTCCTGGTCTCCTTCATCCTTTCCCCTTTCCATTTCAGATTCCTTCATTTCCTTCAATAATTCTTCACTGTTAGTTGTCCATTTTTGTAGTTTAAATTCTCCTCTAGCCAAAAGATTATTCATATCCGTATAAAGCTTGATTCCTTCCTCGTTACTTTCACATCCTGTCATCAAATCATCCATATAGAAATCAGATAAAACTTTTTCAGCCGCTGTCGGGTAATTATGCCCTTTATCTAGCGCTACTTGTTGTAAAGTTTTCACCGCAAGATATGGAGCAGAAGCTACTCCAAAGGTTACTCTCAATATTCTATAACGATCGACCTTATCCTTTGTATCATTTCTCCACAGTATCCTCTGAAAATCAATATCCGCATGGTCAACCTTTATCTGTCGATACATTTTTACAATATCAGCCGTTAAACAGATAGGTGGAATTCGCCAACGCATGACAATATGTCTTAAATCAGGTTGTACAGTTGGCCCTACTAATAAATGATCATTCAAAGACCTTATTATTAGTGCCTTTACAAGACGCATCAAAAACTGCTCTTACCTTAGTGGTATCTTAATCATCCCGGACAACAGCATGATGGGGTAAGTATATAAAGCCTTTAAATTTGTCAATTCGTCTTGTGGAACCAATTCCATGTGATTCATTAAAATGTATTTATTATTAACCTTTTGATATTTTTCTTTCAGATCTCCGTCCTGCAGTCTTCTTTCTAAAGAATATAACCTCTATTCTGCTATCCGTAAGGAATTGGTTACTTCTGGATTTTCTGTAACGAGTGGAATCCGTACGATATATCTACCATATTTGTCCCTTCTAGTTATTTTAGCATACATTTCTTCACACCTTTTTTTATCTTCGCTATAACTTTATTCTTTTGACATCGTTACATCCTCTTCCAGTTCCCAAAACTTCTTTAACATTTTATTATCTTCTACCTGACAATGCATGACATTAACCTTTTCAGAAAGTGCACTTGTCACATCAACAGGCCCTGATAATATCCAACCAAATAACGTAGATTGTGCGACCAGAGAACCAAGCGGTGCTTTCTGAACTCCTTCGAAAATAATTTGACTGTATATTTCAGCACCCAATAACAAATCAATACGAATTGATGTATCATAAATCAGGGTCCGCTAAAACCATTTCTGTAAGTTCCTTCTATTCCACAGCTTCTATCTTATTAGTAGGCAATAAAGTGGTAATGGACTTGAAAATATATGCCTTCACTTTTATGGTCACATTTTGATCAATTCATGATGATATTTTAATGTTTACCATAGCTTTAGAGAAAGGACCCTTTTCTCCACCTACGAGATTTTACTCTTGATAGGAGTTTTCTTTAATCCTAACAGTTGAACTGTCGACTCTGTCACAAATGACGTTTGCGAACCTTGATCCAATAAAGCACGAATTGTGTAATATTGTCCATTTCTCGACATGGTTTTTACTAACACCGTCGCAAGTAAAATCTGATTACTTTTTACTTTCCTTGTCGAAAAACACGAAACTACTGTATTAGATCGCGAGTCTTCAGCATTTGCAGATGTACTAGGTTGGGCCATTTTATTAAAACTTGAAGTACCCTTCATCATATCATTCCCCTGCTCCCGTGCTCGAAAACATCATTCTCTTGCAGATCCGACATTTAATGTTATTTTATAACAGATATTGTTAGATTGAACAAAATCACGCCGAGAATTTACCGACTCCTTAAAAAACCTTTTGCAGCAACCAAGTCTATGTTCCTCCTTACAAAAGGGACAACGCAAACTCGCAGTGTGTATTGATTTCATTTTATTAACAGGCGAATTATTGGCGATATTTCTATTAGTACTGGACCGAGAATCCAGAAACTCCAACGCTCTATAGCGATTTGTTAAGAAAGTTTGAAATTGATTATATGCAGGCAATGCGTCCGATTGGTTACTATCGGTCGCACTGAATTCCCACTGTCTTCTAGACTCTGGATCCAGCTTTAAAGCTATTATATGAATTACCAATATATACTTTCAGTATTTATACCAATGTTCCACAGCACTGATAAACAGTCTTTTGTAGTGTCCATTAATTCCTTCAAACTGCTGGCTGACTCGCGAATAATATTTTTCTGACTTAATAACCTCTTCAAAATGTGATGGCAAATATATCTTTTATCATTGTATCTTTCCTCTAATAACTTCCAGCATCTACTATAATTACTTTCAGTAATTGGCATATTACTTAATAATTGTTCAGCTTCTCCACTTAAATATCCTTTTAAATATAATAACTTTTGAACATCCCCCAATTCGCTATTATTGTGTATTAAAGATTGGAATAAGTCACGGAATGTATTCCATTCTATTTACCGGAAAAGTGTGGAATGGTAATTTTAGGTAATTTTACGTTACACGATCTTGTGCTAGAAGTGCCATGACGGATGAATTGATTATCCGAGTGGGACAAGATTCGGATAGTGACAGCAGTGATTGTAATGACGAAGATGTCGAAGAAGACAATGAGCCTGTCCTAGGCCCAAGTTACGGAGGGCTATCGGGTCAAGATATTGTTTGCCCAAGTAGACAACATTTTGGCATTAATATAGAAGGTATCACTCCACTGAGTGACAGCGATTAATTTTTCATGTTAATAACAAATAATTTCGTTTCAAATACCTTCACTTAATTTTACATTGTATCTAAAAATCTGACATTAACTATTTCAAGAAAGCATCATGCACTGGTTTTTATTATATTACAAATTATATGTACATTAAACGTTTCATTAAGATTTGTTTAAAATCATTTTGCATTTTTCTCTCCGATGGCACCTGCGCAGCCGGCGCCATTTATTTCATGATTCGCGGCGCGCACTGTAACAATTACTAGGGCCCTAGACAAAGTTGTTCTCTACTACCGATAACCCTAATAAGAAATATAAAAATGTATGGAACTGACATTTGATATCGAGAAGTCACGCGACCTATTGTTATCTAGTAGAATGATAGTAAACAAAGTTTAATCTATAAAATCTACAAAACGAAAGGTTACTGTTTCTATGGCGTTATACGTTAATACAAGGCGGATAACACTAGGTTAGACAAGATGCAACTT
The DNA here is from genome assembly GCA_907165235.1 of Zeuzera pyrina. Lineage (NCBI taxonomy): Eukaryota > Metazoa > Arthropoda > Insecta > Lepidoptera > Cossidae > Zeuzera > Zeuzera pyrina. The sequence continues at coordinate 7,477,362 of OU015644.1, forward strand.
TGACAAGCCATATTGATAATGTAGCATTAACGTTGAACGTTACATTAGCTAACACTAGCGCCTTACAGAAAACGTGTAGAAAAGTAAAAAAAATGGCAATTTAGTAATCGACTGCCGCGAGTGTGACTAAACCGTATTCCCGTATTTGTTAAAAAATGCATAGTATTAGAATATAGTGGGCCGCCTATAACGAAGAATTGTGACAGAGACGTAAAAGAAGATTTGTACACCGATGCTAAATGGATAAAATTGCCGAAATGCCAGATTCACTGTTTATAGAATTGTTTTGGTTAAACAAGCAGACTTTCTGGTGGCTTTGTCTCCATTTTAATTCAGAAAAATTATTAAGAGGTACAAGAGAAATACCAATACAAGCAAAGGTAAAATTAACCCAAGTACTTATAATAATATACTCAGACATTTCACACAGCGCCATCTAGTCGCAAAGTAAGCAGCACAGCGCTTGTGTTATGAGTACTAGACAACTGATACACTACTTATATAGTTTTCTTTTGTAAATAAATACATATTATACATAAACAACCAGAGTCGGGGCGGGAATCAAACCCGAAACCCACATTTTACTTTCCACGCCACGTGCGCCACGGAGGTCGTCATTAATTACTAGTACTTAGATCTAATAATCTCAATAACCTACTTTTTAAACTTAATAAGTAATAGGTACATATTATGTACATAGTATGTTATCCTAGTAGACCTGTTATTAAAATTGTCACTTACTTAAATTTACAACTAGTAGTTTGCGCCCTCACCTTTTTTGCAACGGGTTCCAACCAACGCAACGTATCGTAGGCATCACTCACCATTTAACCCAGCGGAAAGCCAGCCAGCCGCTGTAGCAGACAGGTTGTTGATACGCTTAATAGCAATGCTTTTGTTGAGCAGTGGATTGTTTCCTCAAACACAATAAGAGAGAACCCGCATTAAGCAAGAGTAAGTACATATTACGTCCATTGATTTCTTTAAAAATGTCTCTTGTTATCCGTCATGACTTTTTTGTATTAAACAAGATAATCTCCGTGGTGTGTCCTTTTAGTTAGAAAAACTGAATGCACCTAATGAAATAAAAAGTTGCTATCCATAGTAACATATGATATTATGTTATTAGGTTTAAAAAAAAAATGGTTTGCCAGGCGTGGTTGACTGCACCCAATATTGCCCTTGTCAAGCCAAATGCAGATGAGCGCACCTTTTTTTATAACAGTGTACCATTCATTGAATGTCCAAATACATAGTAAGTTTATTTTTTATTATATTATCAAATCATGAACAACAATTTGATTTTATCAAATTTTTCAGATTTGTGACAGCAATTTCCAAATAATAACTGTAAAAACCAAGTTTGGTGGAGACACTCATGACTCATTTATATGGTCATCGAGTCAAGTTGAACAATGTATGCGTCGAGTTCATCAAAGTCATGAACAAGTTTAGTTATTAGGTGACACACATTGAGCCAGTACTATACTATAACGCACATACACTACACTAAAGGGCTCAAGCCGCCCAAAAGCATCAGTCCCTCCATGAAAAATTTTAGGTTAAAAACTATTAATGAACAAGTCCTTAAATTACATCAATTCCCAGCCGTACGGTGCGCATTCACTCACGTGTTGCGTTTCGCGATCTCGTTAGAGTTTACGCGTTATTATAAGTCCATTATAAGATTTTCTCTCGCTCGCTTCCATGCAGGTGTATCATTTTACGGTTGCTTGACGCGTGCGCTTCTCAGTGCGTCGTGATTGCTTAGCAACCGTACTCTCTTTCTTCCCCACCGTACTTTCGCGCGCCTTTTCGACTTCCGCGTCGGTATAGCGCTGCGCACCGCACGACAACGCAATATCTCACACTCTCACGCAACTATCACTATGGTTCACGGGGGTGGACAGTCACTGTTTTGAGTAAATATCACGTCTACGACTACATTTTTTATTAGTTTTTTCGACCGGGGGATACTAACAGTGTCAACGCATCCGGTCGAGGCCTTGCCCTGGTGCGACACCGGAACCGGAAGTGACACAGGCGTCTCGGTGCGGTTAGGGGAGCAGAACCCATCAATATTTGTCTGCCATTTGAAGTATAAAATGCCTTGAGATACATTATAATTACAAAATGGACATGAGTTTCTTATCTTGCAATACTGGGGAATCAAATGTTATATGTCACAGTCTACAAACTAGTTTTTAATTTTTTTTTGTATTTCAAAAACACAATATACAGCTATGAGCGACTCAGAACAACGGCCTTCGGGACGCTCAGCAGAAATTATAGAGAGCACACCAAGAAAGTAAGTACAACACCTATTGTGGAGTTTTAAATTTATAATTTATTTACATATGTAGATCTTATACTTCAGTGTTTTATGCTTAAATAAACGTAAGACGTAAACGTACAACACGTGCAACAAGCACTCAATTAGAAGCGTTACTGGTGAAAGTAGAACCTCGTCCGTTTTTAGGCATAAGCCGATTTACCGGTCTGCAAGGCAGAAAAAATTTTGAGTCTGCGTGGAAAGAAGTTGCTGCCGAACTCTAAGGCATATTAAACAGATTAATAAAAACGCCAGAACAGTGGATGACTGTAAAATTTCATCAATTTTTTATACGAGTATACCTAAGTAATGACGGACCTACGAGATCCCTGTACCACTTATTTCATGGTTTATTCTTGTGCTGGGCAATATTTATGACAATGTGTTACAACTAGAATAATAATTATTGCTATACAAAGAATGATATGTGAGTATGAAGATTACTTTGCTCCCACTATTCTATAGATAGATTACGCGGTCCGAACACTCGCTTTGTTCAACTCAACTGTACTGCAGTCCGTACACCTTCCTTAGTGTGGCTTCAACTGTCATAGCTTGTGTACGTGTACCGAGCGGTGTTAATAAATACGAGAAATCAAATCAAAGTGTGAACTTACAATTATTCAGCACAATATTTCTATTTAATTTGTTTTTAAATTAACTTAAACATATTTCATCATGAATAACGCGTATTCCAAAATTTACGAATTTTTAATTTAATGAACAATAATTATGTCCGTTCTGTAATGTAAAATCTATAACTGAGCCATATTGTCACGCTAAGTTAGACGAAACGCGTAAGCGCCATGAAATATACGGCGCTTACGACCTTGTCGTCGCGAGAAAACTGTATACTATTTGCGATTCAGCGCTACTGCTTAAATGTTTGGGGCTAGATGACACAATCATTCCCTCAGCACTAGAGCGAACTTTAGCTTAAACCCTTTCAAAAGTCGAGCAACAGTTTTGTTGAGAACAGCTTCTCTAGTACGTAGTACATATACCTCAATGATAGATACACATTGTACTAACAGGGTAGTCAGAGGAGACTGAGCGCCAAGCGTCGCACTTCTTACATATTTTTTTACTTCCTCAAATCTAATCATTCTCCTCACACATTTTTCACACCTCATTACATATGCATAGCGATAATATGAAGTAATAATATCATTTTTAATTTCTTGAAATTCATTTGCATGGTAAAGGCATTACGATCAGTCTGAGTAAACAAAGTGACTGGGAACAGGAACAGGAGCAACTAATCAGTATTTTGTATGAATTTACGTATTTTGTCTAAGGTAAAATCATACTTGTATTTTTATTATTTTATTTACTTTTAATGCGAAAGAAATAAATTAACTAAAAAAGGACTTGTAAGAAATCAAAGGTAAATCGAATATTATTAGAAAATAAGTAGTTCATAAGTACGAAAAAACCTAAAAAGAAATGAGAAAATAGGAAATGAATATTCATTCAAACCTGGATGAGAATATAACTAGAAAAAATGCGAAAATAAAATTACTAAGAAGAAAAACTAGTAAAGACTCCTATTGGTTGATGATGTTAATTTTTTTTTCTTTATTTGCTGATTATTATTATTATTCCAGTTTCTCGGCTTTTCAGCCGGTATACTAAAATGATCACGGGCCTAAACCAAGTGAACATCATTATTCTACTGTTGGGGATAAGCTCGTTGAGAGGAGGCATTTAGAAAACTACGGACTATTGAGCAAGTATCTAGGATTGCTGATTTTTGTAATGAATGTATGAGGATTCGTGTAGCTCCAGAATAACAATCGACGACGCGATAGACTTAGGAATGACACTTGTTACTGATATTATTATAGGGACTATTTTATAGGTTTTTCTCCAACACGCGGGCCTGGGCCAAGCGTGCCAGCTAATCTATACTCAATTGCCTGTACTGTATTTAATATTATCGTTGTGTTATACGCATGTTATAATGGAAGGAGAAAGAAGTTTTCTAACGTTGCGACAAATATTTAAAACTACTGCTTTTTGGAATGTGTGTGTTATGTTTAAAGGTATATTTAGTGTGATAAATTCCCAAAATCTTTAGCTCTTTTCCACTCAAACTCCAAAAACCACCAATCGACACGTGTTTCGCCTCTCAATGAAGCATCCTCAAAATATATCAGAGATAGGATTCGGTCAGCTAACCAGCACCGAATCCTATATTTAGTGTTTCTAAGCTACTTATTAGAGATTTTGGTATAAGACCGGTGGATGATATAATTATGGGAACTATATGAACTCTGCGTACTTTCCATTGTGTCTGTAATTCAATAGCCAAATCTTTGTATTTGTTCAATTTATTATTCACTGTGCTTTGTATATTGTGGGAGTTAGGTTATTATTATTATTTGTTAGGTCACCTTATTGGGAGTTATTAGGTAATGTGGGACTTTGTTAGGCAACACACTACCCCACTATTTGAAGTTTAAATGTCGTCGTACGATTGATGTTGTGCGGAGTATAACAACTTTTTGGATTTTATATATAGCTGTCGGAAGGCCCACTTTAAGTAGTCCATCCGGTAGACTCGTCGGGACAACGCCTGTGCTGGAGAGAATAAGGGGCACAACAAACGCCTCACGTTGCTGCCATACTTGCTGGATCTCTTCGGCAAGCTGCTCATACTTCTTCATCTTCTCTTCGGTATACCCCTTGATGTTGTGTGTGTTGGGTATACCAATGTCCAGCACCTAAATGGTGCCCTTAGCTTTCTCCACCAGTAAAGACGTCAAGACGGACCTGTCCCGGTATAGTTGATGCGTACCAATATCTAGTACTGACTTTGGTTGATATCGCCAGTACGGCACTTCATCGTCCTTCAGCAGGCCATGTTTGAGCGCCCGAGCTTGATGCACGACCTTACATACGTTATTATGGCGCTCGGTATACTCCCTCCTAGCGAGCGAATAGAACACACAAGTAATGTTCTTTCTTCATATGGCAATCCTAGATGGCTATCATTCACCGACATTTGACAGTTATAGTGAAACAATTGTCGTTTTTGCAGTACTGTGAAAAATTCGTGACAACAAAATAAGTTTTCTTATGTTTACTTTGTTTCCTTTTTATAAAAAAAGTAAGTAGTAAGTTATTTCAAAGCTATTTATACCATATTACTTTGTATATATTAGGTTACTGATTACGTAAATATATTAACAATGATTGTGTTGAACTATTTTATTTAGGTTTTTAAACATAAAAATGTTTTGAAAGAGCTAGCTGTTGTTACTGTGAAACAGCCGGCTCTTTCATAACACTGGACTAGCTCTTTAGCTTAGTATATAAAGATAAAATATGTTCCCCTTCGGCTTTGCTCGTTTAGAATATATCTCAGAAGTTACCTATCCAATTTTACTTTATCCGTTGTTGTATTAGTGATACTCTTCTTTGCGGAAACAAGAGTGTACAATGAGGAGTTCAGGGCATATTTTCCATAATATGTTTCTCACAGCCGCCGAAGCCGTTTGAAAGTTTATGAAATATTTAGGTAGTTGTATTGGTTAAAATATTTAGTTACCTTTCAGAATATAAGAAAAATAACTATGGAAGCTGCACGAATACCAAAAAAGCGCTTTCCAAAGCAAAAAAGCAAGCAAACTAATTTTCAAAATTTGTTAAAATAGCAAAGATCTCTGGTGAGGTACATGTTCATCGTCCAAATATAGGAAACAAACGCATATTTACTAAAGAAGAAAAAGATTGACTGGCTTCTTATTAAAAACAGCTAACTAATATTTAATTATAAAACTAATATTTAATTTATTTTTGAAAAAATTGGCAGGCGTATATAAAAAGTATAACTTCCCCCGCCGCATATGATTTACAATGCAGACGAAACCGAGTGCAGTACAGTCACTGTGCCCCCCAAAATTATTCGGCAACGGGGCACAAGACAAATTGGGTAGGTAACATCAGCAGAGCGTAGTACGCTCGTGACAACTCTTTTTTGTCAATGCATCAGGTGGCTCTATTCCGTCAGTATTTTATATTTCCTAGAGTGAATTTTAAGCTACACATGCTGATTAATGGTCCCTCTGGAGCACTTGGCCTAGTCTTCATAACAGGTTGGATGACTGAAAATACTTTTATGAAGGCCATGGAACATTTTGCAAAACCTGTCAATACTACAAAAGAAAATGCAGCTTTAATTTAATGGATAATCATAAGTCGCAAGTAAATCTCCCTGTAGCCACCACAGGTTGCAGCCGCTCGATGTAGCATTATATGGGCCATTTAAAATCAGATACCGCATTGCAATGAATGAGTGAATGCTGTCGAATCTGGATTCGACATTGATTGAATTGCTTGGGCAAAACGGCGATTATCTACCAAGTTGCGCAGTTCGTAAGAGAGGGAAATTTAGTTTCATTTAATCTTCAAAATGTCACTCAAGCATTCGTTAAAACGGGAATTTATCCTTTAAATTCTAAAACATTTTCCGACGACGACTTTTTATCGTCATACGTGACCGACAACCCAATCCTTCGTTGGAAATCACTGACAACACGAAACATAATTTGCGGCCAACAACACCAGAGTGTAATACGTTTCAGCTGAACACATCTGTTGTTCCTCTCGTTCCCAACAAAAACTTCAGACCTCAAATAACTAACAGTGAAGCTATCGGTATTACTGAAGTGCCACACAATTTGCAAACAACAACAACAGAATATAGCACTTTTCAAAAACAAGTGATAAATCCAGAACTTGTAAGACCGTTTTTAAAAGCAGGTCCTAGGAAAAATGAAAAATTTAGTAACCGGAAAATGTCATCAGCAATAATAATTACGGACAACCCAAAAAAAAAAAAGTAAAGGAAAAAGAACAAAATTCAAAATCTATGAAGAAGAATGTTAAGAAAATGACCACCAAGAAAAATATTCAAATATTAAATAGAACGTTTGAAAATAAAGCCAAGGAAAGTGATGACTTAAGCGATACAAGTGTGAAAATATCAATTCATGAGGACAGATGACGAAATTATTTTAGAAGAAATAAAAAAACGACGAAATAAAATCCATTCACCGAAAAATGAAATGAAAATTATTGTGTGGTTTGTAAGGGACATTATTTTAAAAGTAATTGTGGCGGACGGCGAGAGTAAATCATGTAAATAACATAAGACTAGCGAATTAAGAATGCTACAACCATAGGATGCAAAAAAAAACCAAAATTATTTTTAAAATTTAATTATAAAAAGAAATTACAATTGAACTAATTTAGCTAAAACTAAGTAAATTGTCCCTTAGTCGATGGTTGTACCAAAAGTAACTACTTTGTCGCGGTGCAACGCTGGTTTATAACGCCTCGCGTTTTGCTGCGTCGGTGCCTCGTGCCGCCGGCGGTGCCTCGTGCCGCTGCCGGTGCCGTGTGCAAAATAATTTGGGTCAACGGCCGTGTCAGCAGTTTTGGAAGTGCATAGATGCGTAACAAGTGTGTAAATAAATATATATATATTGTGTATACTTGGAATATTTCCCTTATTTTTTATGGTTTTATGTCATAGTTTTTTGTTTAATTATATAGATAGTTACGTAAGGGTAACGTACGTAGTAGTTTTTAAGGGAATTAATTGTTTAGTTACACGCTTCGTTTTATATTTGTATTTAGCCGTAGTTTTATATTCGTAATAAGACTATAAATTGTAATTATTTAATAATTTAACACGTAATCGTTTATTAAGTAAGAATACAAATGTATAAATAAATAATGAGAGAGAGACATATTGTCGTCTCAGGTGCAGAGGTCCGCGGCTCGCGTAATGCGCGCTTGTAATTGGATAAGTGAGCGAGCTGTGTATTGTTTCTACACGCTCTAATTGCGCATTAAGCGTCGCAGATAAAAGCGATACGCCACCGACGTCTGGGACCGTTCCAGTCGTACGGTGCGTACTGTTTAACGCTTTACGCTTCGCGCTCTCTCTCGAGTTCTTGCGCTGTCTCTCTCTAATTTATTAGTTTCTCTCTCGCTCGCTTCATAGCGGGTGTCTCTATTATTACGGCTGCTTAGCGAGCGTGCTTTTCAGTGCGCCGTAATCGCAAGCTCCGTATTTTCGTTCCCCCGTACCGTGCGAACCTTTCGCCCGCGCGGTACTTTCGCTCGCCTATACGGCACGTGTCGGTTCGCGCGACGCACCCTACTACACTCCCGCTCGCAATTATCACTACGCTTCGCGGGGGTGGACAGTGGGTGTTTCTTTTGTAATAAACACGTTTTACGACTACATTTTTTAGTCGTTTTTTCGACCGGGGGATCCCAACGGTGCCAACGCACCCGGTCGAGGCCTTGCCCCGGTGGGCCGCGCTTCCCCTTCAGGGAAGCGTGAAACCGGAAGCGTTCGGACGCTCGGTGCGGTCAAAGGTGTAATTCGGGTAATTCCGTGTCCTTCGGCCGAGCGCCGTCCTTGTGAAGTTAGTTAATACTTAAGAGTTTTTAGGTATTCACCCCGAGTACATTAAGACTGACTCGGGACACATTTTAGGGAACACGTAGGTCACTCCACCCCTGCCTACTCCGGCGGGGAGGGTTAGGAAACACGCTCCTTACACACCGTGACGACATCCCGCGTCATGGAGCTCACCGACCCAAATCGAACTAGGTTTTTGGAGATTGCGTTTGCGTATATGTGCAAATCTAACCCGGAGTTCCTCGCCGAGTTAGAAAAAAACTGTCCCGAAGCGCGCCCCGACTTGCGGGGCGCCGCTGCTCTTCCGCTACCGGAGGTCGCGGTTGAAGTAGAGGCCGAGGCGGAAGCCGAAGCCGAAACCGAGACCGCGACTACCTCTTCGGGGTCCCTCTCTTCCTTCTCGTCGGGAGAGTCGGAGTCGGAGGACGAGGAGATGGAGACCACCTCTGTCTCCTCGAACGCCGAAACCATCGTTCCCGACGCGGGGGAGGTCATGGACGCCGAGGAGACCGGCGAATGGCACACCGTTGCCAACGTCAGGAAACGCGCTGCTTCTCAGCGCGGCGACTCGGACACTGCGCCAACCCCTCCCCCCAAGGCTTCTAGAGCCAAGGGTGAGCGCGTGCGCAAACCGGCCACGCCCGCCTCGCGTCCACCGTCCCCGCGGCACTCTCAAGCCGCCGCCTCCTCCTCTGGCGCGCAGCCTTCCCCGGCCGCCGCGCCTATAGCCTCGCCTCCGCGGCCGCGCGGCCGTCACAATCCGCCGCCCCTGCCCCTCAGGCATCGAGTTCGGGCGCGCAGCCTGCCTTGGCCGCCGCGCCCAAGACTACGGCTCCTCCACCCATCTTCGTCCGCGACGAGGACCAACGGGTAATTCTCACCGGGATCATGGCGCGCAGGAAGATTAACTTCCTGCATGCCAAGTCTATGGGCACCGGTATTAAGGTGCAAGTCCAGACAGTTGCCGATTTCAGGCAACTCACTGCCCTTCTCCCCGAGAGGAAAATAGGTTATTACACCTATGCCCTCGAGGAGGACCGCCAGCTTCGGGTCGTCATTCGTGGCGTCCCAACTCAAATATCCGAGGAGGACCTCCTCAAGGACCTCCGCGACCAGGGCATTCCCGCCCACGAGGTCCACCGCCTATACAAAGGCAATTCTCCGCGCGTCCCATTTAGGCTCGTGCTTGTGGTTGCGGACCGCTCCGCTGAGGGGAGAAAAATCTTCTCCCTCAAGACCGTTTGCCAGTTGTCTGGCATCAGTTTTGAAGCCCCTCACACGAAGGGCAAAATAGGGCAGTGCCATCGCTGCCAACTTTATGGGCACTCGGCCCGCAATTGTCAGGTTCGCCCGCGCTGCGTAAAATGCGTGGGCGACCATGGCACTGCGGACTGCACCCGCCCCACCCCCTGCGACGAACCGCCAGCATGCGTGCTCTGCGGACAGGTCGGGAATCCCGCGAACTATCGCGGATGCCCGAAGGCCCCGCGGAGCACCCGCAAGCGGACGGGGAAGCGCGGGGGGCGGAAGGTTGCGGCCCGCAGGGCTGTGGCGTCCCAAGCCCCTTCGGCGCCGACATTGGCGCCCTCTCCTACCTCCGCCGCTCACTCCGCGCCTTCTGCGCCCCCCGTAGCGGCGAAGCGAAACACGGTGCCTTCAGCGCCGCCCGCCCCCGCGCCTTTCGCGCTTCCCACTTCCGCGCCCACTTGGGCAAACATCGCCTCCGGCAAAACGGTGCCCCTCAGGCCCGAGGTGCCGCCAGTGCGACCCACCCTCTCAAATCGTCCCCCCGCACGGCCGCGCCGACTAGCGACGCGACCGGACTTAAGGAGGACTTGGCGTTGGTGCGAGACTTCGCCTCCATAATTAATGTTCACGAGGTTAGGCAACTAGCCAGGTCTCTGCGCGAGGCCGGTGATGACTGGGGAGCACGTCTCCAGATCATCACCGATCACGAGCATCTTTTAAGCGCGATTAGCGCATTTAAAGTGAAATCATTCCCTCGCAAGCGAGAATCAAACCCCGAGCGCTATCTATCGCGTTTTTCAACGCCCAAGGCGTCCGCAAACAGTTAGGCGAACTTATCGCCTTCGTTCAGGATCACAGCATAGACGTTCTCCTCCTCCAGGAAACGCTTCTCAAAGCGGGCACGCGCAATCCGCGTCTGCCCGGCTATGATATAGTTAGAAATTACAGGCCCGCCTCATCGTGGGGCGGAACCTTCATTTACTATAAGAGAGGTTTGCACGCGACCCCTCTGGACGCGCCCCCTCTCACTCCTATGGAGGTCTCCGTATGTAGGATAGCTATGACCGGCCATCCGTCAGTCACTATCGTCTCCGCTTACCAACACCCTAGTAAGCGACTAGTCCCTAGCGATTTAGAAGCCCTGTTCGGTCTCGGCGTTTCCGTGATCGTAGCAGGTGATTTAAACTGTAAGCACATCAGATGGAACTGTAGTGTTACCACCCCAAATGGTAGGGCCTTAGATAACCTCGTCGACGTCTTAAACTTCGACGTTATCGCCCCCATAACACCTACTAGGTTTCCCCCACAGCATAACCATAGCCCGGCAGTGCTAGACATGACGCTTCTTAGGAACGTGGCACTCGCGTTGCGCTCCATAGAGGTGCTAGACGAACTCGACTCAGACCACAGACCAGTAGTTTTAAAGTTGGCCCCGACTCTGATGTGCCGCCGGCGGAGCGGACCGTGGTCGATTGGCGCGAATTAGGCATCACGCTGAACCGCATCGATCACCCGCGGCTCCGCCCCATACCGGCAATAATCCAGTCGGCCGAGGACACCCGCCTAGCCATCGACACTCTTACAGCGCACCTGACGGAGTCTATCCGGGAAGCTTCAAAGCAGGTCCCGGCGAAAACTCGCTGGGATCTCCCGGGGCCCCTGAGGGATCTGTTGAGGCGTAAACGTGCGGTCACGCGCGCCTTCGCCATCTTCCCATCCGAAGAGAATCGCAGTCGCATGCGTGCTCTTCGTCGGGAGGTGAAATCTGCTTTTTTCGCCTATCGAAATGGCAAATGGGACGATCTCATCTCGGAGACCGCTCGCTCCCACTTGGCTTACTGGAAAGTAGCCAAGTCATTAAAGACCGATCAGGTGACTGGCACCCCACCGTTAGTTTGGCCTAATGGCCTTATCGCGTTCGAGGACGACGAAAAGGCCGAATGTCTCGCGGACAGTGTGGAGGCCCAGTGTTCCCCAGCGTTCATCACATATACGTCTCGCACGTAAATGAGGTGGACGCCGAGGTCGACTGCAGGGCGTTCATGCCCCCGCGGGATACGCTGCCTCCAGTCACCCTCATTGAAATTAGGTCCCTCATTAAGTAGCTTCGCCCCAAAAAAGCCCCTGGCCCTGACGGCATCTCCAACAGGGTCATCAAAAATCTACCGGCGATTTTAGTTAGTCTTTTGGTGTGCATCTTCAATGCCGCCATGCTAAACTGTATCTTCCCCGATAGCTGGAAGCATGCCGTCGTCATCGGCATCCCCAAGCCCGGTAAGCCCCGCGCGATCCCCACCAGCTATCGTCCCATTAGTTTACTTAACGGATTAGGTAAGCTCTATGAGCGTATACTCTTTGTCCGCCTGCGGAGCCACGTCGACTCCAAAGGCCTTCAGTTACAAGAACAGTTCGGTTTTCGAGCCCGTCACTCCTGCGTTCAGCAGGTACACCGGCTCACCGAACACATTCTATCCGGCCTTCGGCCAACCGTAGGGAAACCTACCCTTACCGGCGCGCTATTCTTTGATGTAGCGAGGGCTTTCGAGAAAGTCTGGCACAACAGCTTGCTTCACAAGCTGTACCAACTAGAGGTGCCAGACAGTCTCGTGCTCATCTTGCGAGACTACTTGTCGCACAGAACCTTTCGCTTCAGAATCGACGGTGCGCTTTCCTCTCCCCGTCCTATCCGCGCAGGGGTCCCCCAGGGCTCCGTGCTCGCTCCCACCCTTTACACGCTATTTACCAACGACGTTCCTCGTACTCACCAAGTTGAGTTGGCACTTTTCGCGGACGATACCGCTATATATTATAGTAATAAAAATTCCTCTTTCATTTTTCGTCGCTGCAGGATCGACGTAAACGCTGACAAGAGTGCCGCCATCTTATTCGGGCAGCACCAATACAATTCGCTCCCGTCCACGTCTATGTTCGGAAATCCCATCCCTTGGGTCCGCGAGACCAAATACCTGGGTGTCACCATGGACCGCTCCACGTCCTTCGGCCCGCAAATTAAGCGGGTGCGTGACCGGGCGGCGTTCGTCCTCGGCAGACTCTACCCGCTCCTTTGTCCACGTAGTAAGATGTCCCTTCGTAATAAGGTGACTCTTTACAAAACGTGTATCCGACCCATTTTCACCTACGCAAGCATTGTGTTCACACACGCCGCTAGGATCCCCATGGTACGTGCGCAACGTAGACCTCCATCGCGATGTAGATTTACCCACCGTAAATAAGTACCTTAAAGAGGCGTCAAAGCGCTACTTCGAGGTTGCTTCTCGCCATGCGAACGCTCTTATAGCAAACGCCGCGGACTACTCCCCTTCAGGGAGATCCCAACCCCATCGTAGATGTCCTAGGGACACTCTGACGGACCCGGACGACCTCATAACAGTGGCGAACGACGCCCTGTTAAACATTAGAAATAACGCTGCGACATCATCTTCGGAGGGGGCGTCGATGTCTTGCGCGCTAACACCAGGGCCTTATGTAGGTTCTCCTCGACGATCACATCACACACAACAAATAGGGCCTCACTTGAGCGCGGGTCTTCCGCTCGCGCTGAGTCACAAGATAGGCACACACCATTTCGGGCCTTCAGCCGATTGTACGCCGGCCGGTTAAAACCACTCTGGGACCGGCCCTCACCCGTATAGGTTACTCAGCGGCACGCAGGTGAATACTATCCCGTCACCAACCTGAGCCGAGGTTCCGTCCTCCGTTCCGGGTACCCCCTGGACGGAGGTGCCCCCAGGCTTTGTCGTCCTCTCTTGGGGAGCGCCCTCCGCGCTTCCCCGATACGCGTTCGGCTCGCTACGACGGCCTGTAGGGTCAAGTGGCGGTGGAGAGTAGTTTTAGCCGGTTCGAGACCGGCACTACCCGGTCGCGCCCGACGTTCTCTTGTGAGGCGTCGGAGGCGGTTGGGTGCTCATTCGGAGTTTCTTCCCTTCCGATAAACAAAAAAAAAAAAGTCTGGGACCCATTCCAGTCGTACGGTGCGTAGTACTCAGACGTATTACGTTTCGCGCTCTTTTTCGAGTTGTCGCGTTATTACTGTCTAACTATTTAGATTTCTCTTGCGCTCGCTTCCTAGCGGGTGCATTTATTATTACGGTTGCTTAGCGAGCGTGCTTCTCAGCGCGCCGTAATCGCAAGCACCGTACTTTCGCTCCCCCGTACCGTGCGACTTTCTGTCCGCTCGGTACTTTCGCTCGCCTATACGGCACGTGTCGTTTTTGCTAGACGCACCGTACTACACTCCCGCTCGTAATTATCATTACGCTTCGCGGGGGTGGACAGTCGGTGTTTCTTTAGTAATAACACGTCTTACGACTACATTTTTTAGGCGTTTTTTCGACCGGGGGATCCTAACGGTGCCAACGCACCCGGTCGAGGCCTTGCCCCGGTGGGCCGCGCTTCAGGGAAGCGTGAAACCGGAAGCGCTCGGACGCTCGGTGCGTTCAAAGGACTAATTCGGTTAGTTCCGTGTCCTTCGGCCGAGTGCTGTTCTTGTGAAGCTAGTTAGTACCTAAGAGTTTTCAGGTATTCACCCCGAGTACAATAAGACTGACTCGGGACACCTTTAGGGAACACGTAGGTCACTCCCTCCCCCCTGCCTACCCCGGCGGGGAAGGATAGGTACACTGCGGTCCCTACTCACCGTGACGAATCATCCCGCGTCATGGAAGAACAGGACAGGTTGCTGCCGACTTCGGCGCTATTCAACTTCAATTTCTAGCTAGTCATCATCCTCTAGCCTTTCACTCGCTAAATGCGTTTATGTCATCCAGGCGCCCCGACTTACAGGGATCCGTTCTCCCTGCTCGACTGGAGGTCGCGATAGAAGTGGAGGCCGAGGAGATGGACACTGCTTCCATCTCCTCGGCCGCCGAAACCGTCGTCCCCCGACTCGGGGGGGAGATGGACGCCGAGGAGACCGGCGGTTGGCAAACAGTTGCCAACGCTAGGAAGCGCATAGCTTCACTGCGTGCCGACACTGACTCGGACTCGGCGCCAAGCCTTCCGCCCAAGGCCTCGAGAGCCAAGGGCGCGCGCGTGCGCAAACCACCAACGCCCGCCTCGCGTCCACCGACCCTGCGGCACTCTCAAGCCGCCGTTTCATCAGGCGCGCAGCCATCCCCGGCCGCTGCGCCAAAAGCCACGTCCCCGCGGCCGTCACCCTCCGCCGCCCCCGGCCCTCAGGCATCGACTTCGGGCGCGCAGCCTGCTTCGGCCGCCGCGCCCAAGACCAGGGCTCCCCCAACCATCTTCGTCCGCGACGAAAGCCAATGGGTGTCTTTAAGCCAAACCATAGCGCGCAGGAAGTTCAACTTCCTACACGCCAAATCCATGGGCACCGGAATTAAAGTTCAGGTGCAAACAGTTGTCGACTACAGGCAACTCACCGCTTTGCTCCTCGAGAGGAAGATAGGTTACTATACCTATGCCCTCGAGGAAGACCGTCAGCTTCGGGTCGTCATTCGTGGCGTCCTGACCGCAATCTCGGAGGAGGACGTCCTCAATGACCTCCTCTCCCAGGGTATTGCTGCTTATGAAGTACACCGCCTTTATAAAGGCAACTCTCCGCGCGTGCCTTTCAAGCTCGTGCTCGTCGTCGCGGACCGTTCCGCTGAGGGAAGGAAAATCTTCTCCCTAGAGACCGTCTGCCAGCTATCTGGCATAACAATACATAATGGCGGCTAGAGATTATCTATTTTGAAACATGATTGAGGAGGCTGAACGCAGTGACTATCTAAAAGCTATCTATCTAAAAGTGCGTTTTATAATTTGTGCGATTTACTGAGACGACATACAAATCTGAAATCGTCAGAAAGAGTTGACCGGTTAAAACATGTACCAAGTTTTTTATTTGTGACCGAAGACCAAATATCAAAAAAATGTAATATTACTATGAAAATTGAAATTGACAGAAAAACGGCGGCAGCAAGACAAATAAGCATTAACATTTAAAAAAGCGAAAGTTCTATGGAGTTCACCTTACTTTTATATACTTCCCATTTTTGCTCGATTATAGAACACTATTGTCTTATCTCTTATCCTTGTCTTTTTCACGTAGTGTAATGAGCCTATGGTAGTCCTATATAAAAATAGGCATATTTCAGGCTATAAATAAGCGCATATAATAATAGACTATATAAATATTATCCGTATGTACTACGATGAATAACCAAATTTTAAGTAACAAAAGGACGAGAGCTGTTGTTCTAAGCACCATGGGAAAGCGCGTGCAATTTAAAACGATTTACAATTTTTTGTTATATTCGACCGTCTCATAAACCATGCTTAAGCACTTACAAACGTCCAAGTAATTGAAAGACAAGTTTGGAGAAAACGAGAGATATCGCCACATGTGCAAGTTCTTTGTCTCCAACTATCGGTATGGTCATAAATTTAACAAGTTTATTAGGGGCTAAGTGTTTTGAGGAATATTAGAAATGTTTGACAAAAAATTGAAATACTACAAAAAAATAAATGCTTGCGAGTTTTGAAGAGAGAGCGAGGCGTTGGTTAAGGGACTGGACTTTCAGCCACGGCGGAGGATGGACGTCCTAGTACCGCGATCTGGATATTTGCCTAATACTGTGCATAGAATTAAATAATACCAGTGATAGTGATACAGTGAAGTCGCATTACTAGAGGACCCCGGTGAGCCCGTTCTGATTTCCATGCTTTATATAATTACTATATATTTGTTACGAATTTAATTATATATAAATATGAATAATGTATATTAATTACAAATCTAAAACCTCCAACTCACTACAGGAATTCTTTGAACCCTACATGACAAAGCGAACCATGGTATATTCCTATCAGCCATCGAATGTATATTTGATTATTTATAATATTTATACAAACGCACTAAGATGCGCAGCGTCATAGTATCAGCTGTGATTTCCTTCGTTCCCTCCATAAATGAGGACGAATCATATTGTATGAACAACAAATCTAAACAGCAACTTGTTGACTACATTATTATATTATAATCGACAACAACCCATCAGAATTGTGGAACCAATATTTTGTCGCTGTTGCCCATGAGCTATGACCCGGGACGAGCTACGGAAACACTATCGCTATATGCGCAACGATATATTATACCTCATCAAGAAACCAACGACATTATCTACAGAACCGAGCCTCTCAGTGGTTTATACGACTTGTGCACGTGACACGATGAGTATCAGGTTTCACAATTCCTTAGAAACGCAACAAACAGTAAAACCTATGAATAACGGTATTTGACATTTATTGAATGGAACGTACCATGGTGGACTGCCACATGCACTCAACTGTTTTACACAGGGTCTCACGACTCTAAACCATTACTGCACATTTGGTGACTTCAGCGTGCTCTGGTGGGCGATGCAACTCACTGGCGCTCATGACGGACCTACGATGATTAGGAACCCGGATCCTTGAGCGATACCTGCGGGTGCTCTTGTGTACGAAAGGTGTACAAAAGTCTAGGACGGAGGGGCGCCATGTGATTGTATCGTTATAAGACCCGGACCACGCTGGACCACTCCACCAAACATTAAACCATTCTGCCATCGGAGGCAGGCTATTAGGACACTTACACAATGCCTAGGTCAGGCTAGGGCCCCTAATACCGTCGGGTGGTGGAAGTTGAGCGAAGTGTATATTAGAGGGGCGCTGTGGTTTGTGCCTTGGCTCGTCAATTCCAATGCCGACTATAACTTAATATTATAAATAAATATCATAAGCATGACTTATTATCACGAATCATACAAGACTACTCTCCGAAGTACCCACATGGCGTGCGGATGGATGAGTCAGCCTTTGATATGCACGGTCGGGTTGTAGGTGTGTTTGGGAGACCCGAATGCCCCCACGATATTAGGATATTATCACGGCTGGCAGAACTAGGTCTATCAGACGGGGCCTGATTCGCCTTGTTGTGCCAAGACTGTTAAATCTTATTGTTCATAGGAAACCTTATTATACGAGTACATATTTTATGGTATTGATAGTATATTGTGTACATGCTTGCATGATTAATAATAAGTATTATTAGAATTATATGCTGTCTTATTGGAATAATTATACGTCTCACTGTGTATCTAGTAATTACTCATTCCTCATGAGCTAGAATAGACTTTAGTTGTGTGAACCGACTACCACGACTGGCCGAAAATTAGACGTGCCTAGAACGGGATTCCTGGAAACTAAGATAAGACGCATGCTTTCTCCTCTCTCTCCTATAATTTATAATTATAAGTGTATACTATATTTCTTTATGTTAATGATAGACGAAAAGCATTATTCCACAACATTAGGGTCCGTATTAGGGAAATAGACGATCACGCCATGGCCAAATTATATTAGACAAGATCTAGGTAGACCTAGGTATCCTAAGTTAGGACACTAAAGACTAAGGTAGTGGTAGGAAGCTATGATGTAGGGGATTACAAATTAAATAGGTAGGTTGGGCGAGCGCGAATAGATGCGTGACGTCCGTGACGCACACCAACAAAAGGGTTGGTTGTATGTGTGGTTGGTGGGTGTCGTTACAGTAGTTAGAAAGAAATAAAACAGCAGCCAAGACGACAACATAACGCGTTCAAAGTAATACTTACGTATTAACTCATCCCGTCATAGTTACGTTTTAAATATTTATAATAGAGTTGTTACACTTTACCATAAGCGTGACGTCTTTACATTTACTTCATTAGTTACATCAGGTAGGTTTACTACGACAACTCATAATAGGGGTACAGTTAGATCTGTCCGTATAAAAATTATTATAAAATAACTTATATGCACTACATGTTTCCGTAGGCCTGATTTTTTATCAGTCAAAAGTTTAAACTATTTATATATCTCCTAAATATTAATAATAGTCGTAATGTAGAACAAATTATGTAATAAAAAACTCGTTTGTATAATAAATAATATTGGAGTAAAAACTTTGAATAATATCTTATAAACTCCGACACTGTATAACTGATAAAATAGTGAATGTGAGTGTTGCTATTTGACAAATACATATTTTGTCTTAAAATATGTTAACAACTTAGTACATTCTTATTTTCAGATCACTCACCCATTGTAGCAATGTCAATTGACCCTACCTTACCGTCGAAATCTGGTTCTCAAAATATTCAATCAAATATTTTTATGCCAGAATTGTATTATGTACTGTACTTCACGTAACTATGTTCTGAATGAATGTAAGCCTTTTCGATTTTTAATATACTTCAGAAAAGTAAGGGTTCTCAATTACTTGCAATCTTTTTTTATGTGTGTTCACCAATTTCTGCTTCATTTGTGCACTGATTTTGACGATTCTTTATTTATTTGAAATTACTTTAGTTAAGATCTTATGATGGAGTACTGTTTAGTCAAAAGAAATGTGGTTGGTACATATGTATATGTACCAACCACATATGTACATAAAAGTATACAATTTAATGTACATTAAAGTATATACTTTAATGATATTTTTATTTAATGAGCATTTTAATTATGTAGATATTTCTATCATATTTATGAAGTTATTTTTGCACCTGAGTTTTGATTTGTAAAATATAATTGTTTTTTTTTGTTTCCACTGTTTTTATTTCGAAATTGGTTCAATTTTTTTTTAAAGTTCTGAAAACCCTTGTCTTAAATAAAAATATAGAATGGGTCTACAACCAACTTTTTTCAAACGTATAATGGTGTATTAAATAAAATGATATCGTATTTATGAAGTAGTTTTCATTACAAAGTTAGTCAAAGCATCGTCTATGCCGTCTATGGGTTTACTGCACTGTGGAATTTATGTAATAGACTACACAGTGTCATAAAATAATTTTTATACAATGCATCATCAATTTCCAGGACATCAAAAGGGTTTTAAGAACATTCGGGCGCATGCTCAGCAACAAAAACAGAAAACAAGAAAATTAAAAGGTATGCTTAAAATAAGAATTTTTAACAAAAGCTTTTGGGCAACAAGGTCATTTTCTATGGCAGCAATGTCAATGAAAATGTAGTGTTTTGGCCCAAAAATACGAATTGTGCCGTCTATATACAGGGTGTATATGAAAACGGGACAGTCTTTAATGGATGAAAGGGCATAACTTTAGTATGTAGTTACAAAAAGAATTATCGAAAAAAACGTATCCGTTTAAGAGTTATGACCGTTTTAATTTTCAAGTGTTATCCCCACCATTTCTCGTAAAATTGGGTTGATCGTGTACAGTTACAGATTTTAAATCTTACGTTTTTTTTTATTTTGTAATAATTTCATCCGTTACTGAAATACAGCCTGAAAACCCCCATTGGGGTATACGCATTATTTTCGAAAATGGTTTTCGAAAAAAATTTTGGCACTATCTCTGTACAAACCATCGCCTAAGGCATATCGCTTACTGAGCAACCTGTGTATTTTGCCAAGCAGAAAAACGCTGCAAAATTGACTGTGCAAAGTAAATTTAAAACTTGGAATTAATGAAATAATTTTTAAAAATTAAAAAAATAGTCGCTATATTGTCAAACAATTATAAATATTGCACTCTTATATTTGACGAGATGGCAATTGGACCAGGCATTTCCTATGATAAAAGAAATGATCGTATTATTGGATTTGTGGATAATGGGGAAAAAAGTTGTAAAGACTACTGCGATCATGTATTGGTCTTTATGATAAGAGGTATTGTAAAAAAATACAAACAGCCTCTGGCCTACTACTTTTGTAGTGGGAGCACAAAAGCCCTCGAGCTCAAAGATCAAATAAAAAAAGTCACAACGAAAGTCCAAGAAACAGGACTGAAAGTCGTAGCAACAGTATGTGATCAAGGAACTTCTAATATGGCAGCCATCAACCTATTGTTAAAAGAAACGAAAGAAACGTATTTGCGCTCTGAAAAACAATATACGGAAGGGTTTTTTGAAATCAATAGTGAAAAAGTTTTCCCAATTTATGATCCATCTCACTTAATGAAAGGGATCCGAAATAATTTGATTACTAAAAATTTTAAATATTCAGTGAAAGACAAGGAGTGTGTTGCAAAATAGAGCCACATTGTCTCTGCCTATAATAGGCGTCCAGGATATAAAGGTGTAAAATTAATCCCTATATTAACTGCTTATCACGTGGTGCCTTCTCTGATACCGATATCTGATAAGATGAGGGTAAAACACTGTACTCAAGTGTTTAGTAAATCTGTTGCAGTAGCTCTTGGATTTATGACAGGTATAATCTTCCATTTAATATTATTAATTAAAGTTGTGCCATGCTGACCAACTTGCAGTCTATGCCGTTTTGGTCCACAACAGTAAATATTATTATTATTCATTTTATTATATGTATTATACAAGATATCTCCGTAATCTAATTCCAAACTAAATCTGCCAATATCTCTCTCTGTTCATGCTTTATGATATATTATTAAGAAATAACTGTAATAAAAAATGTCACGGTATTCTATTTATACAATACTATGTATTATTTTACGGATTATAGCGCTAAATAATATACTCGTACATATGCAATAAAGTAAAATCATTACATTGTACTTACATGCTGTTATTTTTTATTCAGCGGTATATATTTTTAGAAAAATTTAAATTATTAGTCTGACAGAAGTCAATAGCTAGACATGATTTCACTTACTACTGTTTCTATAATTGTTTTACAAACAATAAATTTAGTGTTGTATAGTGTTGTTATACATATTCGTAACTATTTTTCTTTGGTATATTATGACTGTTTACTTATATTTTGTTCCATGTCAAAACTCCGCTGGACTCCTGTATCAATTGAATTAAATGTACATTTTTTACAGAACTAGGAGCCCTTGAAAAAGAGAGTACTGAAACGGCAGATCCCCTCATGTTTTTCGATGATCTTTTTGATAGTGTCAATGGGAGCTTTAGTGTTATAAAAGGAGGAAAAGTCTACAGGAGTGCAGTGACCCCAACCTCACCTCACCGTAAGTTGTGGAATTATAGTATTCCTATATTAAAAACAATGAAATTTATAAATGCTAATAGTCAAGGAGTAGCCTTCTTTGTCAAGCTGAATCAAAACTATAGAGGGTTTGAAAAGAATTGTAAGTTATTTACATTCTTAACAGATTAATTCCATATTGCTGCGCAATTTCAACCAAGATGCAATGGAGGAGCAATAAGATCTCATGGGTACAGTTACATATACTATGCCCACAGCATCTGCTTTTGAAGGAGCATTTAAAAACACTATTAATGCATAACATTTCATCGTCACATTCAGTTGGATCACATTGCGAAAGAGTGTTTGTCTCCAATCATTAAAACATTTTTTAGCGAAGAATGGAGACCAGACACTAACTTTGAAATAGACAGTGCTCATTTGTTATTAGACATATTAAACACAGATGAGCTCTTTAAAGAGTAAATCTTTAAGAACTCATCTCAAGCTCAGCTGAGCTCAGCTCAATAAATATTTAGTAAACAAAGTACAATGTTTTTTGTCAAAAATTAGTGTAAAGATGTAAACTATGTACTCACTGGCAAAGCAACATTTTGGGATAATAATGATCCAATGAAAGAAAAAGTTCACATGCACTATTCGAAAAATAAAGGTATCACTAGTTAATTTTAATTTTAAGTGTTGTTTTAAAATACATTTATTAAATCCAATAAAATCAAAAGTACGAAAAAAAAGAAAAAGAGGCATTTTATTTTTCTCATTAAACAGGATTAAAATAAGAAAATTTATTATGTCAGTATATTAAATAGTTATAGATTTTTATTCATTTACGTAAATAATAAAAGTTGTTAATATTTACGCAAATATTCTTTATTTTATAAAGCTAACAAAACAGTAAATTTAAAATTACCCGCCTTATCCTATGGATATTGGAGGGGTGCGATTATGCAATGCTGGTTCTTTAATAAATGCTTCGATATCTCGAGATAATAAGTGGACTGTATTTTTGCGGTGAACTTAAAAACCATAGCTGCTTAATAGATATATAAAAACTGTTTCCGAGCACTTGTAAAATCACGTACAGCTGCACAGGCATGGAAACAGAACTGCAAAGGGCTAATATTTAGGAAGGAAAAACAGTTCTGTAAGGATGGAAGTAATGCGCACTTACCTATTCGTAATCCGGTGCTTGCAGCCTTTGTGATCCAGTCCCCGGTCAGGCTCAATTGCCTGCAGTTCTATATAATATATAATTTGCTTGCAAAAACAAAAACAACGTAGTCACTTGCGATTAAAACAAAACAGTTTACACAAATAATAAAGTCAGGAAGCACGTGCTGTCGTTGCTACCGGCGCGGTAGTTATTTTACACGAGTTAACTTGATGAGTTCAGGTTCAAGATTGGGTAGATCACATATAGCACTCGCGTATTATAATATATGCACGGACAGTGTGCATTGTAGGAAAGGGATAGATGCGGAATGGGAAGTACAGTACCGATTTACAAGTGAATTACGTGTCAAATATAAAATGATTCACTTTTAAATCCACCAGATATGTAATACTACATGTACCTACGCTTGCTTGCCAATATATATAAGTATACATGTGGTATATGTGGGTATAAATAGATATGAAAGTTCAACAGCTAGAAATTAGATGGCGCTATACATGACAATTTCTTTCAAAACTGAGTGGCCTGTCTATCTCCAGTACAATATTGTAGTTTTTGGCTTTGACTCACTCAGACCACAGCAGGGAAGAACGGCTGTAGCACCTTCCCCATTTCGTGGTTACGAATCCGAATAAGCCGGGAAAAGTAAGAATGGTTTTCGACGCAGCGGCCCAAATAAACGGTGTATCTCTCTTAACGAGGTTCTGTTGGACGGTCCAGATTTACTGCAAACACTACACGGTGTCCTCTTCCGGTTCAGGGAAAAACCGGTAGCAGTGACAGCAGATATCTGCGAGATGTTTCTACAGGTGTAGATATGGAATCTCAGGAATCAGGAATGAAGATAGAGTAGCACAGCACTTTCTGTGGCACGGCGATAACTGAACCGATCCTCCGACGAGATACGTTAAGTCTTCTATGATATTTGGAACACGGAAATCACCGTTTCTGGCGCATAGCGTCCGAAACAAAAACGCGCTGAAATGCAAGGGATCTTACCCGCGCACAGTCGAAGCAATAACAAGAAATCACTATATGGACGACTGGCTCGATGGCTTAAAGTCCGAACAGGAAGCCGTAGAAGTGATGAAGGAGGTCACAGAAGTATACGGTAAGGCTGGCTTCGAATTGACCGCATGGAGAACCAACCGCCCGCATCTGCTGAAACAGATTCCTAAAGGAAATAGAGCTCATTCACCAAAGGAACTCGGATCTGACGAGAATGTTTGCGGTAAAACGTTAGGGCTGCGGTGGTTGCCTTCAACCGAAGAGATTGCGTTTAACACAGCAATACCTAGAGTGCCAGAGGAAGTGAGAACTGGCGTGTGTGTCCCGACCAAAAGGTACTTACTAGGAGCAGTGATGTCTCTGTTCGAGCCTCTAGGGCTCGTCAGCCCGTATACGATTTCAGCTACAGTGATGCTACAAGAGCTGTAGAAACAGAAGATTACGTGGGACGATACCCTCCCACCTGATGAAGCGGCAGCGTTTGACAATTGGCAAAGCGGCATGGAGTATGTACAAACCCTGCGATTACCGCGATGTTACGGCATGAACGGGGCGAGTATAAAGACACAGTAACACGTATTCTGTGACGCCAGCGAACAGGCATATGCGACGGTGGCATATTGGCGCAGCGAGGATAGCGCTACTGAAGAAGTCAATGTCGCACAAGTCGCCGGAAAAACGAAGGTAGCGCCAATGAAACCGCAAAGCATACCGCGAATGGAGCTACAAGCAGCTCTCGTAACGTAACTAACTCGTAACTCGTAAAGCGCGGCTAGCAACGGAAATCGTTAAACAACATCCGCAGTCGTATCCCGAGGTAGTTCTATGGAGTGACTCGAAGCCAGTGCTCCATTGGATACGAAACGACTCAGCAAAGTACACGTCATACGTAGCACATAGGCTAGGAGAAATAGCGGAATTGACGAGTGCGACACAATGTAGATGGGTGCCGACAGCGCACAAGCCGGTCAACGACGCTACATGCCCGAGGATCACCGGGCTGCAAAGTGGCGACAGATGGTTCGTCGGTCCGGCTTTTTTGAAGGAGCACGAAGATCGCTGGCCGACGGATGGAGTAATAAGCCTCGACCACGAAGAGGAATACGTCACGGCGGCATACGCGTGTGAAATCACACACAAACAAAGACGATCAAAACACTTTACTGTACATTAGTACGGAGCAATTTTGAATATGCGACGCAGGTGTGGAACCCGAGATATCAAAATTACAAGGACCGGATCGAGAACGTCCAAAAAAAATTTATTCGGTTTTTGTGTTATCGCGTCAAACAACATTATGAGTCTAAAAACTATATTAATTTATGCAGAAAACATCATTTAGTCACATTACTAAAGCGACGCGAGATTGCTGACCTTGTCTTTCTTTTAAAACTTGCTTCCGGAAAACTCGACTGCCCTGATCTGCTATCACAAATTTCATTACGAGTACCCACTAAGTCCCTAAGACATAATAACCTTCTTTATCTACCGCAATCCTCTACTAATTACAGACAGAATTCCTATATGTGGCGTGCGAGTAACAATTTCAACTTAATTAGTAAAGATCTAGACTTGGATTTATTTAACACTAGCGAGGTGTCCGCGAGACGTGTATTGTGTCGACAGTTTTTCGATGCTTGATTCTCCTTTTTTTACTTCGTCGTCTTCATTTGTTTTCATTTATTAAATATAACGTATTTGTTGGTGGTGTCGTGAGATGTACATCAACATGTATGTAAACCCTTAATGGGTGATGTTTAATGCTCACAATTAGTACGGGTTATTGTTTGTTTTATATTTATTCTTAAACTTATTTGTTTTGGTATCGTGTTGATGATCTATTTTATTATTATGTATGTTGTGCTGATCTGTATTATCTTAAGATATTTAATTGTTATCAGCGAAAACCTATAATTGGCTTTCAAAGACCTGTAATATTTATATATATCGTATTATAGCTGTTGGTTTTCCATTAAATAAAAAATAAAAATAAAATGAAAAGTCGCCATTAATTGACGTTGTAACGTTATAACGTACATCTTATTTAACAATTTAATTTTAGTAATATAATTTTGCATTTGAATATAACAAAAGTTAAGTAAGTTTATTTTAATAAGCAAATATAATAATAAAATATAAAATTTGTTATTATAGAATGCATAAATTTGTCTCTGAACTAAAATACGAGTAATCTGTGCGACAGTACGTCTTCTCGCTCGCTATGCGCCGAGGTATTTAGTCGTTCTACCGCCATTGTTTTTGCAATTCCGCGCGACAAAACTAAATGATCGACGCCGCTCAAAAATTGTTATTGTCGCTTTGCTGTTCTAAAAATATTTATAACTAATAATCAATACGTATTATATTGATTTTTATTTTTTGTTCGTCTCCAGCGTACGTAATTACGTGGAAACATATTATTTATTATAATTATCACCTCACTTTATTGGGTAAGTGAAGAACGAATTTATTTATTTTGTCAAGCTAAATGTAACAGCCATTTTTACTTAATATTAATTTCCATGCTTATAACAATTTGTATTGTAATTTCTTTCTTTAATTTAAACGCATATATGTATTATTTGCTGATTTGCTTATTTATTTTGTAAACTCTGGTGTAGTTGTTGGACACCGCCACCTACCTACTTTATTAGCCTTCCTTCGATCTGTGCTTGCGGCGGTAGTTCAACAACAGAAATTTTGGAACATCAACTGATGCACTGGATGCTACGTTCCAGGGTTCTTAGTACGGATTCAGTAGTGCCCCGACACCTGCTCTGTCGGGTGTATACTGCTGAACCGCGCGACTCCAGCCGCATCATCATTCACCAACTTCCAGCATCGGTTCGTCTGCCGACCGCGGACGGTCAGGGAAGTGCTGCGCTGCGAGGCAGGAACCTTAGACGGGCGATCAACCCCGACCCGGTACCCCGTAAATAAATTTGTGTGTGCATGCTCCCGAGTGTTCTTTATTTCGATAGCCGCCACAGCGTAAAGCGGTTCTCGTCGTACGAGAGTGTTGCGAGCCATGGCCACGGCATTGGCTTTCGTCGATAAGTGTCGGAAAAAAGCGGACTAACTTGAAATAGCGCACATGAGGAACGCCGAACGCGTTCTTATAAAGGAGTCTCAACGAGAGAGCTTTCCGGTTCCGGAATGATCGCGATATGCGGCGTCGTCAAGAAATCCTAAATTGTCCCTGGCAGAGGGTTCCGCCGTGGCAGAGGGTTCCGCCGTGGCAGAAGGTTCCGCCATGGCAGTGGGTTCCGCCACCGTGGTGGCAGAGGGTTCCGCCATGGGCGTTTTAGTAGTTCCTATCTCTTCCCGCCGGGGTAGGCAGGGGGGGTGTGTCCTACGTGAGCCTTGTGTCTCGAGTCGTTCTTATTGTACTCGGGGTGAATACCTAAGAACTCTTAATAACTAGCCCTAAATTCACAAGAGCAGGGGCTCGGCCGAAAGAAACGGAGCTAACTCACAATTTACTCCTTTAACCGCACCGAGCTCCTGACGCTTCCGGTTTCACGCTTCTCTGAAGGGGAAGCGCGGCCCACCGGGGCAAGGCCTCGAACGGGTGCGTTGGCACCGTTAGGATCCCCCGGTCGAAACGAATAAACGACTGAAATTGTAGTCGTAAGACGTGTTTATTTACAAAGAAACACCGACTGTCCACCCCCGCGAAGCGTAATGATACTTACGTGCGAGAGTGTAGTACGATGCGTCGCGCGAACCGACATGTGCCGCATAGGCGAGCGAAAGTACCGCGCGGGCGAAAGGTCGCACGGTACGGGGGAAACAAAGAACAGTGCCTGCGATTACGACGCGCTGAGAAGCGCGCTCGCTAGGCAGCCGTAATAATGGGCACCCGCTATGAAGCGAGCGAGGGAACGTCTATACAAGAGACTTAATGGCGCGAAAACTCGAAAGAGCGCGAAACGTAATACGTATGTATACTACGCACCGTACGACTAGGTGTCTGTGAGGTCGCAGACGTCGGCAGCGTATCGCTTTTATCTGCGACACTTAATGCGCAATACGAGCGCATTACGCGTAGCAGATAAGTGATCCGCCGCCAACCTCTGGGACTATTCCAGTCGTACGGTGCATCTTACTTACGTACTACGTTTCGCGATCTCGTTAGAATTTATGCGCTATTATTCATCTATTCATTTAGATTTTCTCGCTCGCTTCCTAGCGGGTGCTCATTATTACGGTTGCTTAGCGAGCGTGCTTCTCAGCGCGTCGTAATCACAAAGACCGTACTTTCATTCCCCCGTACCGTGCGACTTTTCGCCCGCACGGTACTTTTGCGCGCCTTTCCGGCACGTGTCGGTTCGCGCGGCGCACCGTACTACATTCTCGCACGCAATTATAATTGCACTTCGCGGGGGTAGACAGTCGGTGTTTCTAGTAAATATCACGTCCTACGATTACATTTTTTAGTGCTTTTTTCGACCGGGGGATCCTAACGGTGCCAATGCAACGCAGCGAAACCGAAAGCGTCAGGCGTCTCGGTACGATTAGGGGAGTAAGTCGTCGAGTTCGCTCCGCGTCCCTCGGCCGAGCGCCTGTTTGTGCGAAGTTAGGTCCCTAATTTTTAAGGATTAGGTATTAACCCCGAGTACAATAACATCGACCCGGACACACTTGGGGCCCACGTAGGTGACAACCCCCCCTGCCTACCCCGGCGGGGAGGGACAGTATACTCACTAAAACTCATCATGGCAGAACCCCGTGCCATTACGGGGCACAACCCTCTGCTATGGGCAAATCGGACAAACTAAATTTACTAAACTCGTTTAGCGACGCGGAATTCGCGATAGCTATCCGCCCCATTATGTTTAAAATAATTAGATGTTATCCGCACGTCCTATCACAATGTGATAGTGATAACTCATTAGAGCGTCCCGATTTGCGGGAAGCTCCCTCGAGACCGGAGGTCGCGGTTAAAGCGGTGGCCGAGACGGAAGCCGAGGCGGAAGCCGAAGCCGAGACCGCGACCACCTCATCGGCGTCCCCCTCGTACTCGTCCTCCTCGGAGGAGTCGGAGTCGGAAGAAGTAGAGATGGACACCTCTCCTTCTCTTCGGCCGCCGAAAGCGTCGCTCCCCACGCGGAGGAGGCGATGGACGCCGAAGAGACCGGCAACTGGCAAACAGTTGCCAATAATAGGAAGCGCGGGGCTTCTCCGCGCGCTGAGTCCGACTCGGCGCCAAGCCCTCCGCCCAAGGCTTTTAGTGCCAAGGGTGAGCAGGTGCGTAAACCGCCCACGCCCACCTCGCGCCCCTCGACCCCACGGCCTTCTCAAGCTGCCGCCCCCGCACCTCAGGCAAAGGCCCGCTACCTCTGGCGCGCAGTAAAAGCCGGTGCAGCAGATACGTACGGAGGCGAGATTAAAAAAATTTTTGGTTGTCGAATAGTTTGAACTATTTGTTTATTTTAATAAAATTGCTCATTTTTTGTCATTATGTTAAACTTTGTCGCTCAAAGATAAATTATTTAATTTTTTTATATGTAATCGCATTTTTGTTGTAATCTGTTGTGTACTTATATTAGCCGCTACCAGTCTGTTGTGCGATTCGATGTCGAATGCTGTTTGGTGCGTAACGGAAATTGGAATTATTTTTCTTTTATTATCTTGTATTATTTTTGTGATTCCGTCATTACTTGCTCTAAAATATATATTGCACTATTTCACCCGAAAATTGTTGTAGAATGTTCACGTTCATTTATTATGTTTATTTTCATAAGCAATGGTTAATAGGAGGCAAATGTTATCAGTTGGATTACAGAATGCGGGTTCGTTGGGATCAAAGTACAATGAATTCATTGCGGCTATGCAACGCTTAATAGTCGATTTAATGGCTATAAATGAGACGTTGTTAGATCACAGTGAGAGCGAAGTGGGGCGAGCTCCTGTCGTGCCTGGCTACAAGCTGCGGCATGTCCCGCGCGATTCTAGATGGTGTCGTTGTGGAGGTGGGTTTGGATTCTATGTAAAACAAGGTGTTATTGCCTGTTCATGTTCTTATCCTGTTAATCCACCCGTCGAGCAAATGTGGCTTAGCACTAATTTTAACGGGGTTAAGGTTGCAATTGGTACCGCCTATCGGCCACAGTGGGTCGATGTGGATACGTTCTTTGACGCCCTTACTGATACAGTTAGTATGCTTTCCAAATACGATCATATTTTTCTTATGGGAGACTTTAATATTAATATTATGAAATCTGATCATATACATACAAAGAAATTACACCAATTTTTAAATTATTTTAAATTGAACCAAGTTGTTAATGACGCAACCCATTTTAAACAAGGCGAAACACTTATCGACTTAATCTGTACTGATGCCATAGTTAGAGACGTGTCGATAAATTACATACCTGATCTAAATAATCATGCCATTGTGACATGTATATTGAATATTGAAAACCCCAAACCAACGCCAAGAAGGATAACCTTCAGGCACATAAAAAGCATTGACAATGATCAATTTCAGGATGATTTGCAATTAGTGGATTGGGATTATATTCTAGCATTAAATAACGTTGACGACATGGTTTATACCTTAAATGACATTCTTATATATGTATTTGATGTTCATGCGCCTCTGAAAAAGACGCTTTTAAAAACACGTAATTATCCATGGATAACTTACAACATACAACAAATGATGCGGTTACGAGATGACGTACACGCTAGGTAACGAATTACTGGATTAAAATCTCACAAAGACTATTATAAGGAACTTAAAGGTTTGGTATCTACAGCTCTTTACAATGAAAAAAAGCCTACCTTAGGTCTGACATAAACAATAATATAGATAATCCGAAAGCTTTATGGAAACATCTTACAACAGAATGTAATGCCATACATGAACAATAAAAAGGCTGAGTTACCGTCAATTTTTAATGATCCTAATTTAATAAATAATCATTTCCTTAACATGTCGGGTAATGACAGCGTTTGCATTTCCGATTTGACAGCGACAGTAGGGTCTCCTCCTACCAACGACGCCACCGACCACCTAAAGGACGTCACTCACAATGACCCCCCCGCGGAGGTGGGGGGCGAATGAAGACCACTCTAGGGAGACTACTAGTCTCGAAGAGGTTTCTCCAAGGCCCCCAAGTGGCTGTGCAACGAATTTCAGAGAGTCATTTGTTGTTGTTGATCTCTGGTATTTCCTGAGGATGCTCCGTTGAGGGGCGAAACACGTGTCGATTGGTGGTTTTTGGAATTTTAGCGGAGGATAGCTATAGATTTTGGGAATTTTTCACATGAAATGAATTTCCGCAGGGTAACACCTAAGTCTATAAAATAAAACATGGAAGAGCTTTTACCTGTCCAAAAGGAAAACACATAGAGAATTCGAATTAACTACTGAGTTTTCAGACGAAAAATTTAAAAATCATTTTAGAATGACTAGGAACTATTTTAAGAAAGTACATGCGATGATTGCTACAGATTTAGAAGATCAAGGATTTGGTGGTCATGAACGAATTAGTACTGAAGAAAAATTGGCAGTTTTCTTAAGGTAAGTTTATTATGTAGGTAAACAATTACAAAATTAAGTGGAACTATTCAAAGCACAATAATAATTTATAAATTTAATTTAAAAACTTTGAAACATATTTCCAGAACTGTCAAGTTCATTACCCTGAGTGATTATAATATTTGGTGTCCCACCTTCCTGTGGCTGTTGTTGTATAGGAGTACACGTATAATATGTTCCTGCATCACTATGTGGCTGTTGTTCTGCAGGAGAAGGCGTATTTGATGAATAATATGATCTTACATCACTATTCTGTGAATAGGAAGAATGTGGACGAGGCGAATATTCCACCAAGTTTTTAGATTCTTCTTGGGACACCAATGAAAATATGTTTGTTTTAATATTGTGTTGACAGTGGCGGCAATGTTTTTGTAGTCTCGTTCATACTAATAAAAAATTGAAACAGTGGATCATTTTTAACATTGCTTATGGTGAAATCATTATTGGTGTTAGCAATTAAGCGACTCCCGTTCTTGCTGTCTTTTAGCTGCTCTACACGTTCATGGTCCTCAATCGATTTAGTTAGTAAGTTATTTAAAGTGTTCTTTTTTCGTCGTCTTTTATTTCCTTGATCAGCTGCTGTGCCAGTAGATAGTGACTCAGGGGTTTCATTAGTTTCTTCAACTACTGATTCATGAATATCCGTATCATTAACATTTTTTTGAATGTCATTCTCTATAGTATTTGAATTACTATGAGATGATACGTCATTTCGTATGTCTTCATTAACATTGGTGTTACTTGGCCTATTTGCCATATGCGGGATTAAAAACGCCATATTTTCTTGAAAGCGCCATGCCTTTATATTAACAGCCCCTGATCCACTTTTCGGTTTAGAAATTTTCTGCCGACGAAGCGCATCTCGGTGATTGTTTCTCAGTTTTTCCCAAGATTTCTTGGCTTCACTTCCTGCAATAAAATTAGTCATCATTAATAATCACGACTAAGGTAAGTGCACATAAGGTAAGTATATTATGAACGCGAATCTATTATGGACAGTTTTTGAAATTACCTCCAAAATTAAGAAACTGGTTAATATTTTTTTTCGAACAGCAATACTTAACAGTTGTACCAACATTCCAGATGATATGACAACCATTTTTGACAGTCATTAGCCATTTTCTTGTCGACCATAACGATTTGTCATCCACGTAGTGTTTTTGTGTATCGAAAATCGGAATTTCTTATAAGGATCGTGATGCAAGTATGTATATTTATTGTCTTTTTTAAGATACAATAATTCAATAAATAATACGATTTTTAACAACGTTGTTGTTAAAAATCGTATTATTTATTGAATTATTGATATCAAACGGTTATTTACACCTCCTAACCTAAAACCTCTGAGAAAATTAAACCTTTAAATTTATAGATGTTCATAATTGGATATTTTTAAAGGTCGTACCCAAATATGGACTAAATGTCCATAATGTGCATTTGTACAATTAAGCTAATCAAGACTCCGTCCAATTATGAACAGAATGTCCATAATTAGGTGTCCAAAACTGGTTCAATGTTTTTTCTGATATCAATAATTTTTGTTTCACTATAGATATGGCGTCAAGAAAAAACTATACCAAACAACAAATGGCTAAGGCTATCGAAGAAGTAAGAAAAGGGGAGAAAATTTCCACTGCCGCTTCAAAATATGGAGTACCAAGGATAACTTTACCTAATAAAATACAGTAGCGGTGATTTAATGCCCGCAGAAAATAGAGGAGGTGACCGAAAGAGCGAGAAATTTGAAGCAAAAAGATTTTCAGTACAATGGTTTATAGAATCATTTAAAGGTCAGGAAAGCCACTATTGCAGGTAGAAAAATGTTAACAGATTGTATCTTTCTGCGGAATTGAACATCAGTAAGATGTGGCGCCTTTACACCCAGGCTCGCGAATCCGACCTTCATGTGAAACAAAGTTTCTTTAGAAAAATATTCAACACACAATATAACATAGGATTTGGGTCACCTAGAACTGACATGTGCTCGAAGTGCATTTCAATAGATGAGCATTTAAAATCTGAGTCCGACACATGTAAAAGAAACCAGTTGATGATTGAAAAAAAGAAATCATCGCCTAAAGTATAAAGCATTTTACAAAATTCTCCAAGATGACAGAGAACACATTCAAACCATCACATTTGACGTCGAATAAACCAGGCTTTGCCGAAATTACCTGACCAGTCAGCTTATTATAACCGCCAATTCAGCTTTTATCATTTTGCTATAGTATTGGGGAATTCAAAAGCAAAACTGACAAAACAAAACGTTCGCTCATACTACTGGGATGAAACAACACATGCTAAGGGAAGTTGTAATGTATAAGCGCACCTATGTACTAAATACCAACCTATATAATAATTTAGTTATGAATTAAAGACAGTATTCATTTAGCATCCGTTCGTGTCACTTGTCTCCGCCTAGGCGCAACCTTTATATGGCGATCCTGCCAAAGAAGGTGCCGCGCGGCTCGCGTCGTCGCCGGTAATAAGACTCCGTCCCATACCAATACCATATAAGTTTAGTACTTTTTAGTGACAGTGAAAATGTTTTTATTAATAACTACACTCTGTGAGCCGAACACCGTATACCAACCGTGTGTCGCGCAATATTTTTAAACTATGGGTGAACAGCAGTCAAAAGAAAAAAATGAAGTAGTAATTGCCTAAAATGCGGCGTGGCGCTTGAAACTCGGCGAATATAGAACAATTGAATTACCATATCAGCACAACAAATTGTATCCTGATAGGTATATCGCTCATGTTGGCTGTGGGAATGCTGATTATAATATACAGAGCATACAAAAAATGTTACCAAAAATTAATACAACGACAGTTTAATGAAATAAAGTTGAGGAGATACTCGAGCATTTTTCGAAAGCGGAATATGGCAGACAATGGAGACGACATGGTATAATTCGGCGAAATTACGAGTATTATTAAAAGTGCGGAATAGTTTTGGAGCGTAGGCAGTGCAAAGTTGTGTTGGTGCGTATAAAGTGCGTGTGTTATGTGCGGTAAGCATTATAAAGGCTAACTAGGACACTGGTAAGAACTTTAAGATATGTTTAGCTTACTTTCGTTTTATAGTTTAATCATTGTAATTGTATTTTAGTATACTATATGTATTGGTCATTATCCAATATGGCAGAAGATACATTTGATTTAAAAATTGCATTGAGTATTTTACCTGTAATGACCAATACAGATGATAACACGAAGCAACTTATAGAAGGAATTGAATATTATAGCTCTGTGTTAACAAAACCTGAATGTCATAAAAAATTAATTCAATTTGTACTAAAAAGTAGGTTATCACAGCAAGCAAAATTAAGACTATCTGTTAAATACGACTCTGTCAATGAGCTATTAAAGGACATGAAAAAATTACTTTTGCCACAAAAAAGTCACGCAGCTCTGCATAGTAAATTGCAGCAGTGTAGACAAAATAATAGGACTATTACAGATTACAGCCAAGAAATTACTGAATTATTTGTTGACTTGACCATTTCGCAGGCCGACGGAGATTCTGATAAATATAATTTATTACGACCTTTAAATGAAAAATTGGCTATGAAAAGATTTGCGGACGGTTTGCGAAATGGTCGTCTAAGCACTATTGTCTCTGCGCGTAATTTCGTCACTTTGTCTGATGCTATCCAGGTTGCTCAGGATGAGGAGACATCATCACCAGCCACGTCAACAGGTGTTATGGATATGTATAAACAAAATTATTACAATAAATTATTGTCGATTATTTATATGAACACCTCTCGATCATCAATTTCGCGAGACGAATTGGTGAGGGATTTGTAAATTTTTTGTAATGAATTAAAAATAAATGAACTATGCATGTTAAGAAATGAATGCAATGCGAACTTAATCGCGGAACTTACTCAAATAATAAATAAATATGATATATGGACCGGTCCGCGTATATATATTTTAAATAATGTCCAGAGAATAGATAATATCGATAATAGACGTGTAATTTTGAACGACTTTCATTTGTTACCTACGAGTGGCCACGTGGGTATCAAACGAATGACGAACAATATTAAGAGATATTATTTTTGGCCGAGTATGGAGAAAGATATCATAGAGTATATTTCGAAGTGTGACTTATGTAAAAAGCAGAAATATTCAGTAGGTACAAAGTAGCCTATGAGAATCACAAGTACAGCCAATTCAGCACTAGAAAAAATTATTTGGATATAGTAGGATCACTTCCTATGGATAGCAATAGGTATAATTACATACTTACCTTGCAGTGTGAGCTGTCTAAGTATACAGAGGCTTATCCTATGCAGTCTAAAGATACGATAACAGTCGCCAGAACTTTTGTAGATAATTTTATCTTAAGATTTGGTATTCCCCGAGAAATCGTGACAGATCGAGGTACGGAATTTCTTTCTAGTACAATGAAGTACATATACATACTACTACACTTAAATCAGCTGTCTTCAACGGCGTATCACATTATAATAAAGGTGATTATTTGTTAATAAGAAACTTTTCAAACAATAAAATGGATCCAATATATTTAGGACCATATTTAGTTGTAGAAGATTTGGAATGTAATGTTAAGATTTTGGATAAAAATAAAGAAAAAATTGTGCACAAAAATCGCACTAAACCCTATATTAAATAACGTTACTTATAAGTATGTAATTGTTTACTATTATTTTCATATTAAGTTAAACTATCTTTTCTTAGTAATTAAAAATATTGTATCTTGTAACCGAACAATACTTATTTAACGTAACATGTCTCTATTCTATTTCACATACCTTTGTATTTAATATCATAACAAAAAGAAAATAAGTATGTAAACTATTTCTTTTTTTTTTTGGGTTGATAGGTGTAATGTATAGGCACCTGTTACTAAGTACCAACCTATATAATAATCTAGTTATGAATTAAAGACTGCATTCATTTAGCATCCGTTCGTTTCACTTGTCTCCACCTAGGCGCAACCTTTATAAAGTAATGAAATCATAAGTGCAGTTTATAACTTCTTACAGCAGCTGAAATTTAGTGAAGAAGTAAAAATTTTGAGAATAATATCTGACGGGTGTTTCGGTCAGAACAAAAACACGGGGATGTTAGTAATGCTGGGAAAGTGGCTGTACACGGAGCTTCCAAAATAATAATAATAATACTAATAATTTATTTACCATAACATATATAACATACTTAATTACTAAAACAGTACTAAAATTACTAAAACAAAAAAAAGATTAAAGAGACTTCGATTACTAGCGACCTCCGGCACTAAGCGCGAGCTTGTATCGCGGATGTCAGTTGACACTTAATAGTCTGTCTACAAATTATACATATAACATCATTTAACTAATATAAAATAAATAAATATAAAATATTATATGTATTTATATATGTAATAAAATAAATACATTAAAATTTACATTAAAATAAATACATATAAAACATGTTAAAAAAGTGGAATTATTATTCCCCGTCGTCGGCCACTCGTTCATTCCTTCTGACCGAATATTTGCGAAAATTGGGAGAACTCTCAAGACAAAAGAGGTCATAACTTCACCTTTAGATTATGTATCCGTGTTGGAAGAAAACGCGACCTGCAATAGTCTGGCATCCGTTCCAGTCTATGACTGGAAGAAAGGATACGAGGCGATTATAAAACCAACAACTAGTTGGCATTTTCCATTCATGAAAAGCGAACGCTTTTTTATAATGCGGACAAAAAAAATAATATTTTAGTGCAAGGTGAGCAAAATTATAACAGTGAAATAAACGGAAAGCAAGTAATAACGAAAAAGAATAAAAGAATTACCATGATACAACCTAGACTGATTCAACCCAACACAATTATACCGAAACGGGCAAAACTACAAGATGTTGTCAAGCTTTTGATAACCCACTTCGGCAACAACTGGAAAGACATTGAAAATTTAGAATTTTATAAAAAAAATCAAGAAAAAGCGCAGACTCAGGGCACTGACAATTTGCATGACGATATTGGTGATTTGGAAGATGCATGTGATCTGTGTGAAGACGGATTTGAAGACTTCGGTTTGCAAGTGTAAATTGTTCTCATTGTATGGCGTTTAGTTTTGTAATTTTTAAAGTTCTTTGCATTGAAGTTTTTTTGTAATAAAAGTAGTTTACACCAAATTAATTTATTTTATTTCATGTTAGGTACCTCGTCATAATTTCCATGATATTTATGAAAAATTTTGTTACAAAACACCATCCACACTTTAAAGTTAGTTTTATTAAAATTCATTGCAAAATCCGCTAAAAAGTCACTTCTTGGTATCAAAACCCTCTAAAACCACGAGTGAGTTTCGAATCCCTCTATAATGATTTTAATTAAGCAATTACTTTTTATTTGACATAGTTTATTGTATAGAATGTTTTCATTCTATTTCCCTAACATAAAACGAAAATCTTAATACCGGATATGAATACGTTTGTTTATTGGGAAATACGTCACAAGTTTTTTTTTATTATTTTTTTTTCGCTCTGGGTGGAAGAACGGGTGTGGCCAGGTCGCAGGTCCTTTTAAAAAGGGCAGTCTAGAAGACCGTGGCACGTGAGTGCTGTAATTCAAGTTAATGCTCTACAAATGGGAATGCTGAGCAGTAGATGTAGTTGTTGGATGACCACCACCTTCTTTTGATTTATCAGAGATAAGACTGATAACACTTTCTCTTTAAAACTAAGAAATGACTCTCCGTTAGACATTAGCTCCACGTAATTTATTCTGAATATACCAGGTTTATCTCTGTAAATTTAATATTTAATCCTAATGTATAAAATATACTATGATTTATGTATCTGTAGTACTACTGAGAATCTAAAGGCAGTGCATAAACTATGTAATGATTTATAAACGTTTAAAATTAAGTATATTCATCTTGGATTCAGGATTGTAGCAGTCATATTGAGTCTCCATCGATATGGAGAACAATAACTTATAATATTTATAGATGCACGTAATTACTTAAAGGATAAATTAACTTTTAACTTCTGTTATCTAGAAAATAAAGCATTCCTTGGTTAATCTAATTGTTTACAAACAACATTCACTATGACAAACGGACATGGACAACATAGACCAGTTGAGCTTTCTTAAATCGCGTTTGAAGCATTGACCGTAAGCCTTTCAGCAGGAATAAATTTGTCATAAATACAGTATCTTTGAGTATTGAGTGATATTAATGTATAAATAACAAACTACGAATTATCTAGAACTCTTATAGTAATATTATTTTTAATAGTTCGTTAGTAAATAGAACTTTCTACAACATTCTAGAACACGCACACGGTTTCGATGACAAATGTACCGTTGGTCTAGATTATCTATACTTAGAAGTATGGATGTAAAGATATGTTCGATAAACATATCGATAGACTCTAAATATGTAGCCTTTGTTTTTAGATAGAATAAGCTCTAAATTGATGAAATATTAGGTCTCTAGTTCATAAACTCATTAGTAAGAATGAATAATAATAAAACTATAGTTGACATAAACGTCATACACTTAGAAAGAATTAATGAATCTTATCGACTCGCTAGGTAGGTGTAATTTTAGATAGAGTTTGTCGATCACTGTCTCTTCCCTAGTTGTTCCAGGAGTAGGAGCATAGGTGACCTTCGTCGTGGGGTATAAAAAGCGTCTCGTATCCGACAACTTCCTTTTTCTTTTCTCTCTGCTGCGGGACAAGCTGCCTCATCAACTCATGAAGAAACGTAAAGTTAGGCCACATGTCGCCTAGGATAGTCTTAGCTGTATTTGTTTGGGAGTAGCAACCCCAATTAGAATAAATGAGTTAAGTTAATAGTATGTTAAAGTAGTTGAGGTAATC
The DNA here is from genome assembly GCA_907165235.1 of Zeuzera pyrina. Lineage (NCBI taxonomy): Eukaryota > Metazoa > Arthropoda > Insecta > Lepidoptera > Cossidae > Zeuzera > Zeuzera pyrina. The sequence continues at coordinate 7,516,907 of OU015644.1, forward strand.
TCATGGTGGATCCCATGAGTTCAAAGGACACCTATAGAAACCAGGTGGACCTCCTGTCCCTATATGTAATGAATACTTTGGAATAGTAGTAAAATCTATTCAACAATCATCTAAACTGCAGTATGAACTAATCAAAATAATACTTTGGTGCACTACTCTGACTATCAAGAAGTCTAAGTCTTCTTCACTTGGGTACCACATCGCGTGGCCAGGTCGCAGTTCCTGTTAAGGGGAATCTTTGAGGACCGGGGCATATGGGTGCTGTGATGCAAGTAGATGTTCGACAAAGGGGAAGACTGAAGAGTAGGTGCAGTTGGTGGATGACCACCTCCTTCTTTAGATTGATCAGTGATAAAACTGATAATACTCTGCTTGTAACTAATAAATGATTCTCTGTTAGATATTAGCTCCACATAAAGGTATTGTGTATCTAATATATATATTTTTCTCTGTGAAATAAAATACTGAATAATAAGGTATAAAATGTACTTGGGTTTATGTATCTGTAACACTAAGAATTCAAATGCAGTACGTAAACAAGGTAATGGTGTCTATGTCTTTATAACTAGGTATACTTCTCTTTAATTTAAGATAACATAAATAAATTATGTTGTAACTATAACAAGTAATATCTGAGCTCAATACTTGTAAAGTTTTAATACTAATGAATTATTCTGTAAACTAATAACCATTTAAGTGCTGTTAGGTAACAGATGTTCTTATTTAATATATATAATAATAAACAAGATAATTTTGTTTTAACATAGAGATTGTTATAAGAAATAAATATTGTTTCTTCGTGTGATGTTTTTCTGGTGTCTAATTAATTAACTTTCTATAAATAATCCCATTAGATGTCGATTGCAGAGGTGTACTAGGCGCCCTTAAACAAATTAGGTACACCACTCTCCAGGTGACAGTAATAATAACATCATCGATTACTCAACCCACACCTCACTCTGCCGGCCTGAGCAAGCCACGTTACAGGATAACATAAATGAATTATGTTATTGTATAACAAGTAACATTTAAGCTGAATACTTGTAAAACTTTAATGCTAGTAGTTATTCTGTAAATTTATTATTATCTAAGTGCTGTTAGATATTAGATATTCTTTCATTATATATAAGTAAGAAGAAACAGGTTAATGTTGTACACTATTATCATTTGATCTTTTAGAATTATTATAAACTAGACTTGCAACGAATAGTATATTCGGCAGTATACCGAATACCGAATATTCGGCGAGCCCCCTGACCGAATAGCCGAATATTAGGTAAAAGTATTCGGCTGGATTTTAGCGTCAAAACTTGTACAGACGTGATTGTTTCGCGCTCGTTTGTTCTAATGTACTCACCGCTCGCGCGCCCGCAGTTGCTCTGCGCGGTATATTGCAAACGCACTGCATGTTTAGACAAGTTTATTTCGTGAATATCGTATTACGATAAGCACAGTTTATCGTGCTCTCTTAGTTCTGATCTGTTTGTAAGTGTAATAGTGTGAAATTTAACAAATAAACAATTAAATAATTACAAACGTACTTTAATAATAATAAATCGATTATGGCCTTTAAAAAGAAATCGCCTATATGGATATACTTCGAGGATGATGTAAATGACCCAAAAAGTGCCGTGTGTAAACTGTGCGAAATAAAAATTTCTCGTGGTGGCGTTGGAAGAAAGGCGACTACATCAGGAATGTTAAATCATTTAAAAAATAAACACAGTGAAGAATATCATAAGTTGGTACCCACGCTGCCTAAGGGGCAAGAAACTACAAATCAAGATACGAATGTAAGTAATAAACCTGCGACGTCAAAAAAGCAATTGACTCTTGAAAAATGTGCAGAAATGAATAAACTATGGGATATTAATGATCCCAAGGCAAAAAAGTACCATGTCTTAATTGCTGAAATGATCGCACTTGATAATGAGGCAGTAAATATAGTAGAAAGGGCTGGTTTTAGAAGACTGATTAATAGCGCTTTGCCGCGGTACAATATACCAAGTCGTCCTTACTTTTCAGACAATGTGATTCCAGAAATATATCGTAAAGTGGTTGAGAAAATTAAAAGTTTACTTTCAGAGACAGAGTATATTTCCGTGACGACCGATATGTGGACGTGCTTGCATAATCATAACAGTTTTTTAAGTTTTACTGCACATTTTATTGACCGCGAATTCGATCTCAAACATGTAGTATTGAGCATCAAGCATTTTGAGGGACAACACACAGCAAGGAATATAGCAATGAGTTTACAAGAAATTGCAAATTTGTGGGACATTCGTGAAAAAATTCATGTTGTTATCCATGATAATGGACGAAACATAGTAAAAGCTGTTAGTGATGCAGAGTTGACCTCAGCGCGTTGTTTCATTCATACTATTCAATTGATTGTCAATGATTGTCTAAAGGTTCAGTTAGATGTGACTCAAATGATAGCTACAGGTAGAAGGATCGTAACTCATTTTAATCATTCTGGTACTGCACAAGAAAAACTGCATTCTATCCAAAAAGATTTGGATCTCCCTCAACATGAATTAGTCCAAGATGTTCGCACGCGTTGGAACTCTACATATTATATGCTCGAAAGGCTAATGCAACAAAAACGAGCCATTGCTGTCTATCTCACGGACTGTGATATTGCTATTGCTAATTTGAGTGCTGCACAATGGGAGCTTTTGGAGCATCTTTTAAAATTATTGCAACCATTTGAGGAGATAACAAAACTTATAAGTTCCGGATACGCTTGCATTTCTGAAATTATTCCGTATGTTGCTACCTTAATGCGATATTACAATAAAATGAGCACATCAAAAGAGTTAACGCCCAAATTAAGCCAGGCAATACTCGTCATACAACAAGGGTTACAAGAACGATTTGAAGACATTACAACGAGTAAAAATCATCTGGTGGCTACCTTTCTCGATCCAAGATTTAAAATGAATGTTTTCACCGATCAACTGCAAAAAGAAAAAGTGAAGCAGTATGTATTAATCGATAGCATAAAAATGAGCTGTGAAGAAACAAGCGACGATAGCGCGAGTTCGTCCCCTACTTTGGCCAAGAGGATGAGAACTGAAGAGCAAAGTCTAAATCAGACTATTCACTCAACTTTTATGGATTGCTTCGAAGAGCTGATAGCAGAAAAAAGCACAGCTCATAGAAACACATCAACAGAAAAAAATGCAGTTTCAACAGAAATGGATCTTTTCTTAAGTATTAGTAATATATCACGTCATGACAATCCGTATACGTGGTGGCAAACAAGGAAATTTCAATTTCCGTGTTTGATCAAGATTGCAGCAAAATATTTGTCGGCGCCAGGAAGTAGTGTTTATTCAGAGCGCCTTTTCTCTGAAGCTGGGATGGTCTACGAGAAAAAAAGAAGTAAACTACTTCCTAAAAATGCAGAAAAATTAGTCTTTCTGCACCATAACCTTCCCCTTCTAAATTTTGATTATGAAAATAATTCAAATGCATAAAAAAATTCTTAACTTTTTTAATGCAAAAGATGATTAAATTCTGTACCTGTTTTATGTACCAATGACTACTTAATAAACGATTATAGAAGAAATGAGAACCTTACCCTTCTAAATTTTGATTACGACAATAATTCAAATACATAGAATCCTTAACTTTTCTAATTCAGAAGATGATTATGTACCTGTGTTATGTACCAATGACTACTTAAATGATTGTAAGAGAAATGAAAATATCAATATATACGTAATGAATTGATTTTTTTTTTCATTTTACCAATTATCTCCCTGTAACAAAATATATTACTTAAGTATTCGGTATTTGGCCGAATAATATGTAGATATTCGGTATTCGGTCGAATATAATAAAAGCAGCCGAATAGGCCGAATACCGAATAGTAACCGAATATTCGTTGCAAGTCTATTATAAACAATATATTTATGAATCATAGAATCCATCAAGTAATGAGTTAATAGGAGTAAGAAATAAATGTTGTATCTTTGTGTGATGTTTTCTCGTATCTAATTTAAGAACACTAACACCTATCCCATAAGATGTGATTGCAGAGGCGTACTAGGCACCCTTAAACAAATTAGGTACACCACTCTCCAGGTGATAGTATTGATGAACATCTTCAATACTCAACCCACACCTCACATCGCTTGGGCGGTCACCAAATAAAATCAGGTAGTTATTAGTAGTTTGCCATATAAACTTGAACTAGAGAAAGAAATCGAACAGAAAAATAAACCTAAAAATGAACCGAAGACAAAAAAGAATATAAAAAAACCAAAGAATAATAAGAAAAGAAAATTTAGGTATGTTTAGGATGCAGTGAAGTGTAACGGAGAAAGATGACGTCACTGTCATCGGGTCTGCCTAGCTGAAATCACATCCTGCCTGCCACATCTGTTGTCGCCAAGGCGTGGGAGAAATGACGTCAGCAAGTCTATATAAGCCTATGCGTGCCAAGATATGGACGATTGTGCTGCCCAGTCGTCGTACCGCGCGGACCTCTCACTCGCACACTTATCGTTCTTCCGTCACTATTGTTTACATAGTTGTTTCGGATAGCGACCGCGCTTAGCAGCGGGAATCACAGCGGAAAGGGACGCGGGGACTGGCTAAGGGGCGATGCCTTAGGTCGCGGTCCGGCACATCACCCCACTACCGCTGCCTACGACGAACTCAGAAATGAGTTCGTCGTCAAACAGCTCTCATCAGAGCTCTAACAGCCCTTCTCAGGGCTCCCCAAACCGCCCTTCTAAGGGCGAAACAAGCCGCCAGTCGCGCTCCGCGCTAATGCGCGAACGAAAAATCGAGACAAATAAGCGCGAAGTTCGCTCAAGACGGGACGAACGGCATGGAGTTCCAGCCAGCCCCGCTATCGCCCGTCGGGAGGCGCCACCATCTATGAAAAGTACGAAGTTGCCGCTACTCGCCGCATCGGCGCCACCGAGCGAAGCCAAAATTATAGCTACTCAGGCGTCTCGAAGCGAGCCTAGTACCGCCACTGCCCGCCGGGAGGCGCCACTTAGCACGCAGTCTACATCGCACACAGAGTTGCCGCTACTCGCCGCTCCGGCGCCACCGAGCAGAGTAATAGTAAGTCAAGAATACCACAGGACGGCGCCATTTGCACCGTCAACATCGGCAGATTCCCCAGGATATTACTAGGCCTCTGTTGCTGCCCGCTCGGTGTCCGGCAAACACACTACCTTTGAGGCGGGGGAGGCGATGGATACCGCCCCCATTAATACAAACTCCTGGCGCACTGTTTCAAGCGTCAAACGCAAGCGCGCCTCGCCCCCTCCCTCGCGCGGTAAGTCCAATTCGCCTCCGCCGAGTCCTCCGACAAAGGCCATTAGAGCCAAGGGTGATCGGCCACGTAAGTTGCCCACCCCCCTCCTCGTCCTCCAACCCCGCGGTCTCCCAAAGCCGCCGCCCCCGCTCCCGTTCCTCAGGCCTCTGTTTCGGCCTCGACATCTAGCGCGCAGCCTGCTTCGGCCGCCGCCACGCCTAAGACTAGGGCTCCGCCTCCCGTCTTTGTCCGCGATGTCGACCAGTGGCTCACTCTGAACGCTCTGATGACCAGTAGAAAGATTAACTTCCTACATGCAAAGCCCCTAGGCACCGGCATTAAAGTGCAGGTGCAGACTGTTGCCGATTTTAGGCAACTGACCGCCCTCCTAGAGCGCAAAATAGGTTACTACACCTATGCGCTCGAAGCGGACCGTCAACTTCGGGTTGTCATTCGTGGCATTCCAACTCAGATTCCCACGGAGGCCGTCCTTAACGACCTCCGCTCTCAGGGCATTCCCGCCCACGAAGTTCACCGCCTTTACAAAGGCTCCTCACCGCGTATCCCGTACAATTTTGTACTGGTAGTCGTGGACCGATCTCCAGAGGGGAAGCGTATCTTCTCCCTGAAAACCGTCTGCCAGCTTTCAGGCTTATCATTCGAAGCCCCTCAAAGGAAGGGCAAGGTCGGGCAGTGTCATCGCTGCCAGCTCTACGGGCACTCTGCCCGTAACTGTTTCGCCCGCCCGTGCTGCGTCAAATGCGCGGGCGACCACGGCACTGCGGAGTGCTCCCGCCGTGCCCCGTGCTCAGAACCGCCGAAGTGCGTGCTCTGCGGGGAGGTCGGACATCCCGCGAACTATCGCGGATGTTCGAAGGCCCCGCGGGGAAACCGCAAACGGACGGGGAAGCGCGGGGGTCGGCGGGTAGCGGCCCGTAAGGCCGCGGCGCTTAAAACGCAACCTCCCAACGCCCGTTCAGCGCCTAAAGAGGCGCCTCCCCCCTCCCACGCTTCCGCCGCACTCCCCGCGCCATCTGCGCGACCTGTTGCGGCGAAGCGTACTTCGGTGCTCACCACACCGCCCGCCCCCGCGCCCACCTGAGCCAATATCGTCGCCGATAAATCGGCGCCTCCTAAGGCTGCGTCGCCTCCACGGCGGACTGGCCCCAAACAATCAGTTCGTCCCCCCCCTCCGGCCGCGACGACTAGCGACGCGACCGCTCTCATGGAGGACTTGGCGTTGGTGCGGGACTTCGCCTCCATTTTCAATATCAACGAGGTTAAAGCGTTAGCCGCGTCTCTTCGTGAAGCGGGTAATGACTGGGGAGCAAGTCTCCAAATCATTATCCGCCACGAACGTCTATTAAGCGCCATCAGCGCATTTAACGTTAAATAGTTAACTCTAACATTTAAATTCCGATCCCTTGTACTAATTACTATTACAAGACGTACATACATATAACACTAACATTTCGAGGCGACACCGCACCGCCCCCCCGGAGGGGGCGTCGACGTCTTTCGCGTTTTCACTAGGGCCTTCTATACAGTAGGTTCTATTAGAAAATAACAACACACATACAGGTAGTTCCACACTTGAGCGCGGGCCTCCCGCGCGCGCTGAGTTACACGTTAGGCACTCACCATTTCGGGTCTTACGCCGATGTTATTATGCCGGCCGGTCATAACCACTTTGGGACCGGCCCTCACCCGTATAGGTTCTCGACGGCACGCAGGTGCAACTTTCCCTGTCGATATCCCGAGCCGAGGTTCCGTCTTCCGTCCCGGGTACTCCCCGGACGGAGGGGTCCTCAGGCATTGTCGACTTTTCCGGGCGGAGCGCTCTCTGTGCTTCCCCACTACGCGTTCGGTTCGCTACGACGGCCTGTAGGGTCAAGTGGCGGTGGAGGGTAGTTTTAGCCGGTTCGAGCCCGGCACTACCCGGTCGCGCCCGACGTTCTCTCGTGAGGCGTCGGAGGCGGTTATGCTCGTGCGGAGTTTCTTCCCTTCCGATAAACAAAAAAAAAAAAGCAATATCTCATTGCAATTACAATCTAGTATTGAGAACGATCTTTGACTATCCTTGAAGTAACTTTTAAATACAACATGGAAATTAATCAAAGTAAAGAGGAATCAAATCAGATCACTATCGCTCAAGCAATGTCTGGAACCACCGCTCACTTTGAGTCAAAACTTAACGCGTGTAGCATAGTTGTTGTTATCATGACTGCCGTGATGTTGTGTTACGGTTTAAAAGTGAGATGCCACCACGGCTTGAAAAGTTGGTTGAAGCAACAGCTGACAACATCTTCACAACAGAATGTTCGAATGTCGCCAGCATCATGCGGTCATTCAGTACATGTTTTATATTGTATTTTTTTTTGCATCATTTTGTACTGAACCCAGTGAACATAAATTATAATAGTTTTAGTGTAGTGAACCCTAATAACAAGGAACAACGTGTTTTAATGAAAAATAAACAATGTTACCAACCTGGACAACAAAAAAAACCCGGCCGACCAATAAAAAATTTCAACAAATCAAGTAAGCAAACCAAGAGGCGCAAAACGAAGGCTTTAAGAAAACAAGTTCCAAGTGATCAGTTAACCTACGCGACCCAAATGAGTCAGCGTGCTGCAGGACAAAGTGACGTGTCTAAAGCAATAAAAGATATAACTTTGTGCCAACAAGAGCCAAAAAATATAGAAAAAGCTTTGCTTCTATTCAAACAGATGTGACCAAAAAGCACACTCCATCACAAGCTTTATAAATGTTTATGGAAGCTGATATGACAAGAAAACAATACGAAGTAATCATGCCGCCAACAAGAACATTTATCCTTGTTATTCACTACTAAAAAAGCTGTTATCCGCGACAAGAGTCACAGGAACGTGTTCTGAAATTAACCTACAGGATCTTCTAGATCACACATCTGCACGTTTATGTGAGTATTTTGAAGAAGTTCTGGAAAGTTTCAATGAAGTTTCATTCGTGCCTATACGACTCATATGCAATACCAATGGCTATAAGAAAATTATTTGGCAAAACCCAGTACCGTCATCCACAAGATACTGTGTGAATGCAAACTAATAATATTTAATATGTAGACTACATAAACTATGTATCTTTCTGCTCTTCTCTCGTCCCGGGTAAAAAAAATTATATATGATTCTATAGAATCAAATATAATCTATATATATTTATATATGATTACATATAATTTAGAATTATATATAATTGTATACAATTATATAGCACTATATACTATAAATCATTATATGTAATTATATAAAAAGATATATAACGACATGAATTATTTATATTGAATTGTTACTAACTCATAAACTCATAATATATACATTCATATTTATTAACGATGTCGTCTAATTTTTATAAATTATAATCATTTGCATTATAAATGAATAGTCATCAAGTAATAAGGTAGAGCCTAATTTATTATACATACAAAATTATAAAATTTAAGTTTAATCTTATTGCGCTATTCTATACAAAATTACAATAATTTCGTTCTTTAATAATAGAATTAAATTTTAAAACAAAATTACCAAATTATTTTTGATTTATCTGGTCTTTTACATACATAGTTTCCTACTCTTACTAACTGGAAAATACTTTTTACATCTCTTAGTTTAATTAACAAAGATTCACCTGCTTCTATTATAGGTAAAATATGTTTTAATGTTACTTACATTTTTGAATGAATCATAATTCTATTATTTTCTACTTTCAACCGTTCAATTATAAAATATAAATCATTTTCTGTTTCAAAAAAAATTTTTATCAATCCATAGACACAATAATTATTGGAATTTCTTATTTCAATTGTATAACTATTTGTTTTAATAGCTTTGTATGATGTTGATGTGTATACTTCCTGAAAAATTTTCGCTCGAGCATAAATATTCAAGTTTCCATCAAGAAAACCTTCCGATATAATCAATACGCGATCATTTTCGTGAACTTCATAATGAATTGGATTTCCCAATAACATAATTTTGTAACTCTTGAACTTCTGCATTATGATTAGTTCCTTCTATATTACATTTAAGCATTTGTACACCTTGAACAATTTTTAAGTTATTAATGATTTCTTGACCTATATTTTTAGTTCCATGTACGGATTGAACTATATATCCATTTTGATTTTCCCAAGGGAAAGCAGCTGTTGACCGCAGTGGACCCCATCGTCTAACACAAAGTCCAAGATATTTTAGCTGATGAGAATTGTAGGTCATTTCCCTGTCACTGCAGTACAATGTTGGAATTTGTTCAACAAATAAATTAAGGAAATTTTGAGCACGTTCTAGATCCGGTTGAATAAGAATTTGATCTTGGAGTAAATCATATAATGCCATAACTAATAACATCAAGTGTTGCATGTATTTGTCCGGTAAAAAACTAATTAAACTTGGTAACGAATAAAATAAAATCCAGTTATAGAACTCTGAAGCCTTATAATACTTAAAATCTGTTATTAGTCGAGGCAATCGGTTGAATGATTGCGGAGGTTCAATATTTTTCATAAATATATTAATTTGAAGACTATCTTTTTTTATATTCCATGGACCTGGTTTCTCCAATATCAAACTGGCATACTGCTTAACAACCCCAAGGAGTACTGAGTGCATATACTCAGGTAAAACACAGGATCCAAGATCTAGTAATGGAAGCGTTGACAATATTGAAAGTCCTTTAACTCCTTTACAGTGGGCTTTGGCAAAAACCTCTCGCATTTGCTGCTTGTCTCATCATTCTTGCACTAGTTCTCAATGGTGACTCACTTTTTTCAAATGGATACATTCGTGTAGTTTTCTTTCCTGCAATTTTTTTACATTTTTTTTGTCTTAATTTCACAAATGTTGCATCCGTAGGTACCATTATATAACAGAATATTTTGCAAATTTGCTCTTACTGGAGCATCTGCGATAAATAACGGAGCTACAACTTTTGAAATAAATTCTTCGTTAGTTTGGGGATGTATCCATTTGAAACCTTCATGATAAAGATCTTTTAATCTAGTACAAAATGGCTGAAGGAAAGTATTCATATTTGGTTTGCAATCCGAATCATACCATAAACCCAAAATTATTATGAATGATTCACGTATATTCTCCGGAAGCTCGGGAATCGTATACATCAAAGGCCAGCAGTGGCTGTTTGCACTTTTAACCAAGGATAATCCATCAGTATTTAATATTAAACTCAAGTCATATTTCCCTCTGTCTTCACGAGAATTCACTCGTTTGTATTCTGTACCATCGGTTATATTGCTAATTACATTGGTATCATGTCTTGGCGGTGATAATTGTAATTTATTTGCAAGATTATTGTTTTCAAACAAATATTTGAGCTGATCTTCAATATTGAATTCAAAAAATAAATTAAAATTATTTTTATCGATACTACAAGACGAACAATTTAAATTTTTTTCAATATTAATCCCAAGGTAGAATAAACGATTTTTACAATAATAATGCTTCCTTACTTCGTTACGAGGTGCTAAGTTTTCAACATACTGAAATAATTTGAATACAGTTTTAGGCATTTTATTTTCGCTAGGAAGGATGGCTAGTTGAATCTTTAACGCATTCTTTAAAGCTGATTTCGACAGTTTGTGTTAAATATAAAAGTCAAGCAAATTAAATACGCTCTGGTCTACAGTCACAGTACTATTTTCATGAATCAAAATACTTGGAACATTATCATTATCAGTATTTTGAATCACCACATTATCCTCATCGTTACAGATTTCTTGGTCCTCAACATTATGCACTTCATGATCAGCACTAATGGTATTGTCATAACTGTCTTCATAACTAATGTGTGCATCAGAGCTATCCTCATAATAATTATCATTACTGCTTTGGCTTTTACAAACACTGTGATCACTATTTTCTTCAGCACTATAACTTGACTCATAGTTTACGTTTGATTCTTCTTCAAAAGCAGATGTATTGGGTCTGTCGGCTTTACGAAGTTTTTTGGCTGCCCATCTATCTAATGACCTTAATGGTACCTGTATAATAAAACACATAGTTAAATATTGAACGATAAATATGTTAGAATTTTCTAAAGAATATTTTCTACAAATGTTTTTTCCGTTTAATAAAAAAAATACTAATATTATTTTAAATTTACATGTATATTGAGATTTGTTTTATACAGTTTATATTTTATTTTCTTGACAATTGGAGAGCCATCATCAAAAGACTTATCTGATAACATATTTTATTATTTATCTATTTAACAAGATAAAATTTGATGAATTTCACATAAATTTGAAATAACAAGATCGTGATTTGAAATTAACGATTATTTAAAACGAGTGTTTAAATTGTAAACAAATGCATACATTCATGCGTAACATATGTACATATATGTATATATATTATATTTATATAAGCATACATAACCTAAAATATCTAAAAACACGGGCTTCAAACTAACCACTAACCATAGGTACATTTTTTTGCAAATGGCGTCATAGGGACATTGGAAGAGAAAAAAAATATCGATGTATCGATATTTATTAAAATATCAATATCGAGGAAAAAATATCGATATATCGGACAAATTATCAAAAAATTTTGCGGTTTTAAAATAATAATATACTCGTATTTAGTTCAGCCTAGCTCAATAATATCAATAGTTAGTAGTCTAATAGGTTAGACAGATAGGAAGAACACCAAGCATCATGATCCTTAGTTTTCGCCTACTTTTTTTTCTCACATACTATATATACTCGTTATGTTATGTTCAAAATTCATCGATTCATCGATTACTTCTTCTTCAGTCTTATACAAAAAAAACTTTCAAATTAAATGCAAAATTTAATTAAGAAAGCAAAAAAAACTAGAACAATTTTTAAAATCAGAATTAGTGCAATCTCTAATGCTTAGAACATAATTATTTATTATTTTTTTATAAATAAAATTAAAAGATAATTGTTAAAATAATTTCTCGGATTATTAATTGTTAACGGACTGAGTTCTAGTTTTCGACAACAGACAGCGCTAAGATCTACTCGCAGAATACCTATAGCGACGTAAAAGTGACTGACTTGACTGTCTGACTCAAACCGACTCGACAATCGGGAATTCCCCTGTATTTGTCTGTGGTGTTCTCTGAGGTATTCTTTGATTAAATCGTCGTGTGCCTGTTGTTGTGTTTTGTGTTAGCGACTATTTTGGTGTAAAAGCAAATTCTGAATAATAATATTTTTATATTTTTATTATGTCGAAACGGTCATATCCTAGTGAATCTGATAAAAGGAAACATCAGAAGGAAACAATTACAAAGTTACCAAAATTAATATCATATTTTACTACTACTACTGGAGAAACTACTGCAAGTAGCAATCAAATAATAAATCTTCCACATGATGACTCGTGTCGATCACAAATTGCGGGAATGTCTGAATATTCATGTTCTACACTAATTTCTACCAAGTTTAGGAGCTCCGGTGGCGGTGCGCATGAATCTATTCTGTATGGTCTGGAGCCGCCGTAAATAGGGCCTAGTGGCATGTGCGAAAACTAAAATGGGACGGATACACGTTTTGTAAAGAGTAACCTTATTGCGAAGGGACATCTTACTACGTAAGGAGCGGGTATAGTCTGCCGAGGGTGCGGGCCGAAAGACATGGAGCGGTCCATTGTTACACCCAGTCTCACCCAGATATTTGGTCTCGCGGACCCAAGGGATGGGACTACCGAATATAGAGATGGACAGGAGTGAGTTAAAGTTGCGCCGCCCGAATAGGACGTCGGCGCTCTTATCGGGATTCACTTCGATCCTCCAGCGGCGAAACCACTCCCCGAGGGTGGCGGCCGCGGCTTGGAGGCGACGGAATATGTATGAAAATTGCCTATTGCTATAGTACAAAGCGGTGACGTCCGCGAAGAGTACTAACTCTACTTTGTGGGGACGGGGGACGTCGTTCGTGAACAACGTGTAAAAGGTGGGGGAGAGCACGGAGCCCTGGGGGACCCCTGCGCGGATAGGACGGGGAGAGGAAAGCGCTCCGTCGATTCTGAAGCGAAAGGTTCTATTTGTCAAGTAGTCTCATAAGATGAGCACGAGGCTGTCTGGCACCTCGAGTTGGTACAGCTTGTGAAGCAAGCCGTTGTGCCAGACTTTGTTAAAAGCCTTCGCTATATCAAAGAACAGAGCACCGGTAAGAATGGGTTTCCCTATGGCTGGCTGGACACCGGCTAGGATATGTTCGGTGAGCTTGTGTACCTACTAGACGCAGGAGTGATGGGCCCGAAAGCCGAACTGCTCAGGTAGCTGAAGGCCTTAAGTGTCGATATGGCTCCGCAGGCGGGCGAGGTGGATACGCTCATAGAGCTTATTTAAGCCGTTTAATATGAAAATGGGGCGACAGCTGGTGGGTATCGAACGGGGCTTAACGGGCTTTGGGATGCCTATGATGACGGCAAGGATCCAGCTATCGGGGAAGATACAATTTATCATGGCGGCATTGAATATGCCAAGAGATTGACTAAATTGACTGACGCATGTGACTGCGGTTCTCTTCGGACGGGAAGATAGAGAAGACGCGTGTTAACGTCTCAACAGATCCCTTAGGGTCCCCGGGAGACACCGGCGAGTTTTCGTCGGAACCTGTTTTGAAGCTTGCCGGATAGACTCCGTCAGGTGCGCCATGAGAGTATCGATGGCTAGGCGGGTGACCTCGGCCGACAGAATTATGTCCGGGATGGGGCGGAGCCGTGCGTGATCGACGCGATTCAGCGTGATGCCTAACTCGCGCCAATCGACCACGGTCCGCATTGCCGGTGGCACATCAGAACCGGGACCTAACTAGAACTGCAGGTCTATGGTCGGAGTTGAGTTCGTTGAGCACCTCTATGGAGAACAGCGCGAGTACCACGTTCTGCAGAAGCGCCATGTCGAGCACTGCCGGGCTCTGGTTGAGCTGCGGGGGAAACCTAGTCGGTGTCATACCACGTCGAAGTTAAGAACGTCGACGAGGTCATCTAACGCTCTACCATTGCGGGTGGTAACTACACTACAATTCCATCTGATGTGGTTACAGTTCAAGTCACCTGCTACGATCACAGAGTCGCCGAGACCGAACAGGGCTTCTAGGTCGCTAGGACTAAGCGCTTCCAAGGATGTTGGTAAGCGGAGACGATGATGACCGACGGATGGCCGGTCATGGCTATCCTACAAACGGAGACATCCATATGGGTGAGAGGGGGCGCGTCCAGAGGGGACGCGTGCAAACCCTTTTATAGTATATACGTCTATACTACGAGCCTGAACGGACGCGATAAGTTCGCCTAACTGATTACGTACGCCTTGGGCGTTGAACAACGCGATGGCTAACGCTCGCGGTTTGATTCTCGCCTGCGAGGGAATCATTTAATGTTAAATGCGCTAATCGCGCTCAACAAACGCTCGTGGTCGGTAAGTGACCGTGCGGAAGGGGGGGGGAGACGATTTTGAAGGAGTGTCGCCCTGACGGCACTGCTGTCCTGAGGGGCACCGGTTTACCGGAGGCGATATTGGACCAAGAAGGCGCGGGAGTAGGGAACGAGGAAAGCACGGGGGGAGCGGCAGACGCAGGGGAGCTTGGGTCTGGGACTTGGATGGCACGGCCTTCGCCCCCCGCGCTTTAGATGCTGTGCGCGGAGAACCCGTGTGCATTCTATTTTTGGTGACCGTTTTCCAGTTACCGATCTTTTCAGCGTCCATCGCCTCCTCCGCGTCGGGAGCGTCGTTTTCACGTCGTCGACGGAAGCGGTGTCCATCTCCTCTTCCTCCGACTCTGACTCCCCTGAGGAGGAGGGCGAGGGGGACGCCGATGAGGTGGTCAAAGTCTCTGCTTCGGCTTCCGCCTCGGCCTCCGCCTCAACCGTGACCTCCGGTCGCGAAGGGTTTGGTGGCGCTCCGGGAGTCGGAGCGCTCTAATCGGGGTTCTCTCGCCATGAGGGAGAGAATGTGCGAGAATCTATTTCCTAATAGTTTACGCGAAAGTATATCGAATTCCGCGTCGCTTAGCGAGTCTAAGTCAGTTAAGTTGTCTAAGTTGTCCATGGCACAGGGTTGTGCCACCGTAGTGGCACGGGGTTGTGCTACCGTAGTGGCACGGGGTTTTGCCACCGTAGCGGCACGGGGTTGTCCCACCGCAGTGGCACGGAGTTGTGCCACCGTAGTGGCACGGGGTTATGCCATGGTGAGTTAGAAGGGTAGGCTATCTTTCCCCGGCGGAGTGACCTGACGTGGGCTCTACGTGTGCCAGGTCGATCTTATTGTGCCCGGGGTGTAACGCACCCTTAGCACCGTTAGGATCCCCTGGTCGAAAAAACGACCAAAACGTGAAGTCGTAAGCATGATATTTACTATAAAAACAGTAGCTGCCCACCCCTGCGAACCGCAATGATAATTACGTGCGGAAGTGTAGTACTGTACAGACACGTACGATACCGACTTCGAGTCGCGCGCGTTTTATTAGTAAATATTACTTTTAAGACTTAATTTTTTGTCGTTTTTTTTGACCGGGGGCTAGAACGGTGCCAACGCATCCGGTCGAGGCCTTGCCCCGGTGGGCCGCGCTTCCCCTTCAGGGAAGCGCCAAAACGGAAGCGTCAGATGTCTCTGTGTGGTTAGGGAAGTAAGATGTTGAGTTCGCTCCGCTTGCCCAGACCGGACGCTTGTTCGTGTTCAAATTAGGTCTAGCTTGTAAGATATTCAGGTATTCGGTATTGAGGGAGCAAGAGCGGCCCGCAAGGCCGTGGCATGTCAGTCCCAGATCCAAATCCGTTCATCGCAGACAGTGGAGCTATCCCCCGCTCCAGCCTCCGCCGCTCCCCCGCGCATTCTACGCGCCACGCAGTGCCTACAACGCCACCTGCCCCCGCGCCTTCTACGCTCCCTAATCCTACGACCACTTGGGCCAATATCGCCTCCGGCAAACCGGTACCCTCAGGCCCGCAGCTCCGGCGGGGCGAACCACAAACTCAAATCGTCCCCCTTGTGCGGCCGCGTCAACTAGCGACGCGAAAGGTTTCGTGGAGGACTTGGCGTTAGCGCGAGACTTCGCTTCCACTTTTAATGAGGTTAGGTTACTAGCTAAGTCTCTGCGCGAGATCGGTAATGACTGGGGAGCACGTCTCCATTGCCCGCCACGAGCATTTGCTGAGCGCAATTAGCGCGTTTAATGTAGTAGCATGATTACCTCGCAGGCGAGAATCAAACCGCGAGCGTTAACCATAGCGTTTTTCAAAGCCCAAGGCGTTCGTAATCAATTAGGCGAAATTACCGTGTTCCAACCGTTCCGTGCTCCAACCCACAATATAGACATTCGCCTCCTAAAGGAGACGTTTCTTAAAGATGGGACGCGCAATCCGCGCTTGACCGGTTACGATATAGTTAGGAATGTCAGGCCCGCCTCATCACCCGGGAATTGCATGCGTCCCCTCTGGACGCGCCCGCTCTCACCCATATGGAGATCTCCGTTTGTAGGATAGCTATGACCGGCCATCCGTCGGTTATTATCGTCTCCGCTTACCAACTTCCGTGTAAGCGCTTAGTCTCTAGCGATTTAGAAGCCTTATTTGGTCTAGGCAACAACTTGATCGTAGCAGGTGACTTTAACTGTAAGCACGTGAGATGGAACTGTAGTTACCTCCCGCAATGACAGGGTGTTAGATGACCTCGTCCACGTCCTCAACTTCGACATTGTCGCCCCTTTGAAACCGACTAGATTTCCCCCGCAGCGCAACCAGAGCCCGGCAGTGTTCGATATGGCGCTTCTGCGGAACGTGGCACTCGCGCTGCATCCATAGAGCCGCTCGACGTACTCGACTCCAACCATAGACCGGTAGTTCTTAAGTTAGGTCCCACGTTATACTGATGTGCCGCCGGCGGAGCGGACTGTGGTCGATTGGCGCGAGCTATGCAACACGCTGTATCGCGTCGATCAACCGCGGCTGCGCCCCTTTCCGGACATAATCCAGTCGGCCGAGGACACCCGCCTAGCCATCAATCTCTCACAGCGCACCTGACAGAGTCTATCCGGAAAGCTTCTAAGCAGGTTCCGGCGAAAACTCGCCGGGATCTCCCGGGGCCAATGAGGGATCTGTTGAGATGTTAATGTGCGGTCACGCGCGTCTTCGCCATCTTCCCGTCCGAAGAGAACCGCAGTCGGAGACGATCTTATTTTGGAGATCACTCCTTCCCACCTGGCCTACTGTAAAGTAGCCAAGTCATTAAAGACCGACCAGGTGTCAGGCACCTCACCGCTAGTTAAGGCGAATGGCCTCATCGCGTTCTATGATGGCTGAATATCTCGCGGACAGCGTAGTGGCCCAGTGTTCCCCCGGCGCTCATCATGTAGACGAGGTGGACGTCGAGGTCGAGTGCAGGGCCTTCATGCCCCCGCGAGATACGCTACCTCCAGTCACCGATACCGAAATTAGGTCCCGGTAAGTCCCGGTAAGCCCCGCTTGATCCTCACCAACTGTCGCCCATTTATTAGCATATTAAACGGCTTAAATAAGCTCTATGAGCGTATCCACCTCGCCCGCCTGCGGAGCCATATCGACACTTAAGGCCTTCAGCTACCTGAGCAGTTCGGCTTTCGGGCCCATCACTCCTGCGTCTAGTAGGTACACAAGCTCACCGAACATATCCTAGCCGGTGTCCAGCCAGCCATAGGGAAACCCATTCTTACCGGTGCTCTGTTCTTTGATATAGCGAAGGCTTTTAACAAAGTCTGGCACAACGGCTTGCTTCACAAGCTGTACCAACTCGAGGTGCCAGACAGCCTCGTGCTCATCTTATGAGACTACTTGACAAATAGAACCTTTCGCTTCAGAATCGACGGAGCGCTTTCCTCTCCCCGTCCTATCCGCGCAGGGGTCCCCCAGGGCTCCGTGCTCTCCCCCACCTTTTACACGTTGTTCACGAACGACGTCCCCCGTCCCCACAAAGTAGAGTTAGTACTCTTCGCGGACGTCACCGCTTTGTACTATAGCAATAGGCAATTTTCATACATATTCCGTCGCCTCCAAGCCGCGGCCGCCACCCTCGGGGAGTGGTTTCGCCGCTGGAGGATCGAAGTGAATCCCGATAAGAGCGCCGACGTCCTATTCGGGCGGCGCAACTTTAACTCACTCCTGTCCATCTCTATATTCGGTAGTCCCATCCCTTGGGTCCGCGAGACCAAATATCTGGGTGAGACTGGGTGTAACAATGGACCGCTCCATGTCTTTCGGCCCGCACCCTCGGCAGACTATACCCGCTCCTTACGTAGTAAGATGTCCCTTCGCAATAAGGTTACTCTTTACAAAACGTGTATCCGTCCCATTTTAGTTTTCGCACATGCCACTAGGCCCTATTTACGGCGGCTCCAGACCATACAGAATAGATTCATACACACCGCCACTGGAGCTCCATGACCATAGACCTCCACCGCGATTTGGTTCTACCTACCGCCAACAAGCCCCTGAAGAACGCGTTTAAGAGGTACTTCGAGGTAGCTTCTAACTATGGAGTATATAGACAGAGCAAGGGCCTTAAGATGCCAGATAATAATAGTCTTTTAGGTTGATTTGACATGAATGTATTCAACGATTGATTTTTACGCATATCTCGGTAGCTAAGACTAAAGAAGCTAGAGAATTTTAAAGTTATAACTGGAAACAAGCTGTCATCTCACATTTCTGTAGACGTCTTAAAAGCCTGTGACCAAAACAATATACGATTTTTTTGTATGCCACCTAACAGCATTAATATAACTCATCCGTTATAATTCCATTTTTTCAACCAATGAAGGTAGAATGGAGAAAAATCCTGACCGAGTGGAAGGTAAGTGTACAAAGTAGTCAAGACAAAATGATCTGAAAACGTAGATTCCAGTTCTACTAAACAGACTCTTCGATATTTTGGAACCAAAGCGGGAGGTTAACCTTTTTTCGAATTTCCGAAAATGTGGAATTTATCCGCTTCACGCCAATTCATTATTAGAGAAGTTTCCTAGATCTGTAGACAAGACTGCTTTGCAAGACTCTTATCTACAGAGTTTTGAAGCTAAAAGGCTAGAATGGACGACACATGGAACTACAAAAGGACGTTGCAGAAAACCAAACATCACTCCTGGGGAAAGTGTAACTGAAGATGAACATATACATTCACAAATTCGAGTAAAGCACACTTTCGAGTGATAAAGAAAATGAGGAGCTGGCACAGCTGTCAACTTCAAAAAGACCATGCCGCCGTAATCGGTAGCGAAAGCACTTATGCAGAAAGTGTTAACATTTCAGTTCATGACTATTCAGATATTGCTTCTCTTGGAGATTTAGAAAATCTTGAAGTTCAGAATATAATAATACCGATTAATACCAATTCAGAAACCAAAACTTTTAATGAAAATAGCAATTTCAAACCAATCGTGAAGGCGAATGGTTAATATGTGGTATTCACGTATGAGGGAGAAATGTTTCCTGGTAAAATAACGAAAATAACTGAACAAGGATCTTATGTCTCTTGAATAAAGAAGACTAAAATTTTGGAAGTGGGCTAAACCCGTCGATTGAATCCAATGTAGTGTGGGTTCAAGGTATATGTAAGCGAGTAGTAATAAAGTTCTTGTCCCAAATTATAGACGTGTTTGATTATTTTCGATCTGCTTAATAGTATACTTCATGGCGACCCTGCCTTACGCAGGCGCCGCGTCGTCGCCGGATATACCGAGTCGACACTTTCCAATGTGCATTCGTACGAGTCACATAGGATAGGTTACATTATATTCGTATAAAACCATAAATTAAAAAATGGGTACTCCCATTTTTTAATTTATGGTTTAGACAAAACTTAGTGTGTATGAAAACTATATTATTGTGAAACAGAACAGTGTGGATAACAAGCAGTGGCATATTTAAGCTAACAATATATTATTGATAATAATCACAACAATTCTGAGAATAACTTTGTTAGTGCTACTTTACAAAAAATTAAAAACTACGCAGAGAAAAACGATAGACAGAGAAATCATTACACATGCGGTCACGGGGGTCTGGTAGAAGAGAGGAAAATGAAGAAAGCGAAGTTGGTGTAAGTGTGAGTGGAAAGCTATTAAGAGTAATAAATTAAACTCGAAGTAAAGTGAAAAGTGAAAATTATGTTAATTGACTTAAGAAGTAAAAAAAATGTGAATAGACTACAAAAAAAAAGTCATATATTTACTATATGAAAAATATTTTTAATTATTGTTTTTTAAAAAGGTACATGGAGAAAGTTTGTGCATTTATGTTAAGTGAAATAAATAATATAAAGATTTATTTAAGAAAATTATGTCCACACAGGAGGTTACAATATAAAAATAGCGTAAAAGAAAAATTTGAAAAAGCTAAAAACTTATATATAAATTTTAAAAGAAATAGTTAATAAAGAAGGGTTCAAGGAAAGAAAATCTTAACGAACAAATGGGTATTTAGAGTAAAAGAAAACGGCATACTACGGCCAGACTCGTAGTTAGAAGATTTGAACAATATGGTATTGATTTTAATGACGTATATAGCCCAAATTAA
Source organism: Zeuzera pyrina (assembly GCA_907165235.1). NCBI lineage: Eukaryota > Metazoa > Arthropoda > Insecta > Lepidoptera > Cossidae > Zeuzera > Zeuzera pyrina. Next base: position 7,537,766 of record OU015644.1, read on the forward strand.
CTGATGAAGAAGTTTTCATGGAAATCTTAGACGGCTATGAGAAGGAATCCAACAAGACATGTCGGCTTAAGAAGGCACTGTATGGATTAAAGCAAGTTCCGGTCATTTGGAACAAAAGCTTTACAAAGTGTATGCTTAAATTAGGATTAGAACCTAAAGTAGTAGCATAGTATTATTATTAATATAGAAGTAGTAAGTAGTAAAGTATATATAGTAGTAATAAGTATTACTAATATAGTAGTATAGTAGTAAGCAGACCAAGTATTGGCTGAATTTTGGAAATAATTTTTGGGAATAAATTTTGGAAATCTTGACAAAGTAGTAGATGGTTTAAATTAAAATTATGACTATAATTGTAGGAACAAGTTGTTGTAAAGATTTGGACACCCCTTAAAGGTATACATATGTACTATGCATAATATCAGTCTGTGTAACATTTAGTATGGATGACATCTGTAATGTGTAATGACGGTCTGTAATATGTACTTACGTCAGCAAATAAATGAATAAATAAAATAAATAAAAAAATACAGATCAGTGTGTATTCACAAATAAAAATGGAACAGTATTTATTGCAATTTATGTAAATGATGGACTTGCTACAGCTAAAAATGAAAAAACATTACTTGACATATTACAAAACATAGAAAAGGAATTTGAAATAAAATTATGCAAAAATCCTACAAATTTGATTGGCTTTGAAATAGAAATAAACAACAAAGGAATATGAATACACCAAGAAAATTATATTGAAAACCTGCTGAACAAATTTAATATGGCTGAAGCTAAACCTACAAGCACACCATGTAATACTGTAAAGAATAATGAAGAACAGACGGGAAACGGGTTGCAACAAGTATATAAAAGACGCGGAAATCATACCACCAGGCTATAAAATAATTCGATGTGACAGAGCAGATGGGCGCAAGCAAGGCGACACGCTTCTCGTGACCACAAACCGATTCGAACTGAGAACTATACCGGACCAGATAACACTGATATAGATGCGCGAGTGTTTGAACTTGTCTCTGTGTGTATGTATACAATTTGTGCTATAAGTTTTTATTTGCCTGTTGCATTATTTACATTCCCCCAAGCAGTAGTGAGAACGAATAGATGCTGTTGTTTAAACGTATTGAACAATTATATTGTAAGTATAGGCAAATAATTGTGATAGGTGATTTTAATTTACATTCGTGTTGTTTAAATGTAACGAACTGCTTTGAATATTTAAGTACTTTTTGCGAATTTACTAAGAGCAATATACCTAACTGTTTAGGCCGTAAGTTAGATTTAATACTCTGTGCGGGAGCAGGGGAGGGAGGGCAGCGATCTAATCTGGCCTCCACCAGCTACAGATAAATATGCCACACTCAAACGACGTCTGCTGCAGATGTACGAAGAAAGCGCAGAACGCGAGTTTCAAAAATTAGTCAGCCAGATGGACCTTGGCTTGCAAAATCCTTCGCAGTTACTTATAAAAATGAAGGAACTAGGAAGGAACACGAACATAGCGAACGAAGCAATTCAGAAATTATGAACCAGCCGACTTCCTGCTAACGTACGCGCTGTCTTGATAGACGACCTTGCGCTTCTCACAATAATGGATATTTTACGCATGGATACATTCATTGTCAGCATTGTCAGCAACTCTGTCTAGCCAAACCGATACCTTCAATTCGAAAATAGAAAAACTTATGGTGTAGTTACTTTAGATCTTAATTTAGTCTTACGCAGGTCTTATAAATGGCCTTTCATAGTTTATGATATTAAGCAGCCCATTCGCGGCGTCGATTTTATTAAATCTAATAAATTTGTAGTAGACTTATATAATAAGAAGCTGATAGATTCTATAACTAATATTCACACGAAAGGGTCCATTGTACAGTATGACGAGGCCGCTATCAGAAGCATTCAAAATAATAATCTTTATCGTGAGTTACTTGAAGAATATTAAGAAATTACTAAACCGATTTGTTTCATGAATACCCCTATTCACGCTGTACACAATATTGAGACTACAGGACCACCAGTTCATGCGAGAGCCCGCCCATTGCCTCCTGATACAAAGCCATTAAAGAGGAATTCAGAATAATGCAGGAGCTCGGGACATGCAGATAGTCTAAGAGTGAATGGGTGAGCCCTTTGCATGTAGTTCTTAAGAAAAATTGACAGCTAAGACCTTGCGGAGACTACAGGCGACTAAATGCCATCACTAAGCCTGATCGGTACCCAGTTCCTCGACTTCAAGACTTCACATAATGTTTAGCAGGTAATACCATATTTTCACGGATAGATATTAATCGATCACATCATTTTATTCCTGTAGCACCCGAAGACGTAGAAAAAACCGCCATTATAACACCTCTTGGCTTATATAAGTTTCCCAGAATGATCTTCGGTTTGCGCAACGCTGGACAAATTTTCCAGATGTTCATGGACCATTCAGTTTTAAAAGGGATAGAAAATTTTCCAAGATTACAACGGTTACATTATATCTAGTTTATTTTGTTACATAGATGACGTCATCATAGCCTCGGTAGATAAAGCTACTCACACACTGCACTTACGATAATTGTTTCAACGTTTCAAAGACATTGGTATTACGATTAACCTTAGTAAATATGCATTCAGTCAATTCACTATTGAATTCTTAGAATAAGAGGTATCAACAGCAGGCATACAAACCCTGCCAGAAAAAATGAAAGCTATCATTGAATTCCCAAAACCGGAAACAATACAACAATTAAGACGATTTTTAGGTATGGTAAATTTTTATCGGACGCACCTTCCCAACGCAATTGAATCGCAAATAGAACTTAACAAATTTTTACATAACACTAAAAAACAAGATAGGACTCAAATTATATGGAACGAAAATGCCAACAAAGCATTCGAGGACTGCAAGGTTAGTCTCGAAAACGCCGTTACGTTATCTCATCCAGCGGCAGATGTCTCTTTAGCGCTTATGACAGACGCATCTGCAGCAGCAGCAGCTGCGGCAGTACGTAAATAAAACATGGACGCCGCTCGGATATTTTTCGAAACATTTAACTGACCCGCAACAAAAACGCAGCACATACGACAGAGAACTTTTAGCTATATATTCCGCGATTATTCACTTTCGTAATATGATCGAAGGACGTCAACTTACTATTTTTACTGATCATAAGCCGTTAACATATGCATTCACAAAGACAGGTACGAAACAAGAAACTTCTAGGCGTACCCGTGAACTATTGCACATCAGCGAATTTACTAGCTATATACGATATGTTTCGGGCAACAACAACATTGTTGCTGACGCGCGCTATCACGCATTAAAACGATAGACATTCCAACTGCTATCGATTTTGCTGAAGTAGCAAGAGCGCAGGAAACCGATGATTCAGGATTCAGGAAATTAGCGTTCTATGCGGTGCATGATCTTAGCCATCCTGGCATTCGTACAACTAGAAAATTAATCGCGCAAAAATATTTTTAGCCGAGCTATTTAACGAATTTTTCTAAACGCAATATCTCATTGCAATTACAATCTAGTATTGAGAACGATCTTTGACTATCCTTGAAGTAACTTTTAAATACAACATGGAAATTAATCAAAGTAAAGAGGAATCAAATCAGATCACTATCGCTCAAGCAATGTCTGGAACCACCGCTCACTTTGAGTCAAAACTTAACGCGTGTAGCATAGTTGTTGTTATCATGGCTGCCGTGATGTTGTGTTACGGTTTAAAAGTGAGATGCCACCACGGCTTGAAAAGTTGGTTGAAGCAACAGCTGACAACATCTTCACAACAGAATGTTCGAATGTCGCCAGCATCATGCGGTCATTCAGTACATGTTTTATATTGTATTTTTTTTTGCATCATTTTGTACTGAACCCAGTGAACATAAATTATAATAGTTTTAGTGTAGTGAACCCTAATAACAAGGAACAACGTGTTTTAATGAAAAATAAACAATGTTACCAACCTGGACAACAAAAAAAACCCGGCCGACCAATAAAAAATTTCAACAAATCAAGTAAGCAAACCAAGAGGCGCAAAACGAAGGCTTTAAGAAAACAAGTTCCAAGTGATCAGTTAACCTACGCGACCCAAATGAGTCAGCGTGCTGCAGGACAAAGTGACGTGTCTAAAGCAATAAAAGATATAACTTTGTGCCAACAAGAGCCAAAAAATATAGAAAAAGCTTTGCTTCTATTCAAACAGATGTGACCAAAAAGCACACTCCATCACAAGCTTTATAAATGTTTATGGAAGCTGATATGACAAGAAAACAATACGAAGTAATCATGCCGCCAACAAGAACATTTATCCTTGTTATTCACTACTAAAAAAGCTGTTATCCGCGACAAGAGTCAATGAGAGTTACAGGAACGTGTTCTGAAATTAACCTACAGGATCTTCTAGATCACACATCTGCACGTTTATGTGAGTATTTTGAAGAAGTTCTGGAAAGTTTCAATGAAGTTTCATTCGTGCCTATACGACTCATATGCAATACCAATGGCTATAAGAAAATTATTTGGCAAAACCCAGTACCGTCATCCACAAGATACTGTGTGAATGCAAACTAATAATATTTAATATGTAGACAACATAAACTATGTATCTTTCTGCTCTTCTCTCCTGTTGTTTTTATGCTCTGTATGTATGTGTTCTGTGGTCGGTCAAATACGTGGGCAGATTGATAAATCCGGTAAAAATGAATGAAGCGGTAATACTAGTATACAAGCTATAGCATGTTTGGACATGTCATTGTTTTGAGAATACATACACGAAATTTCATACTAATATTTGAATTAGTATTGCTTTGTCAGTCGTTTAGACCAAACAAGTCGTTAATTCGCTTTTACAATGGAAAAAATGTGAATTTAGAGTGTTGATAAAGCATTACTTTTTACCCAAAAAAACCATCACGGAAACGAAAAAATCTCTTGATAAGTATTATGGTGAATCTTCTCCGTCACCCAAGATGATTCACAAATGGTTTACTGAGTTTCGTTGTGGTAGAACAAACACTGAAGACACTCCTCGCTCAGGACATCCAATTGTGGTAACCACTCCAGAAATGATCACGAAAATCCACGATATCGTATTGGGACATCGACGAGTGAAGTTGAGAGAGATAGCCAACACTGTAATCATCTCATATGAACAAGTTTCCAACATATTGTAAGAAATTACGCTACTCTTGGACCAGTTGAATCAAGAAATCAAAGCAAAACAGCCTCATCTTGCCAAGAAGAAAGTCCTGCTTCACCACAATAATGCTCCTGCTTATTCTTCCGCCATTGCAACGGCCAAGCTGGTGGAGTTACGCTACGAAATGCTTCCCCATTTACCATATTCTCCTGACCTAGCTCCAAGTGATTCCTTCCCTTTTCCAAACATAAAATTTTTTGGAGGTTATCTCCGAAATTAAGGCGTATTTTGAGGGCCTTTGTAAAGATTACTACAAAGAGGGGATCAAAAAACTCCAGCATCGTCTAACCAAGTGTATAGCTCTAAAAGGAGATTACGTTGAAAAATAAATGACACTTATTCGAAAATAGTAATCTGTTTCATTTTTACCGGACTTATCACCCTCGTACAGTGTGTCAAATTAAATTGTCTTGTTATAATATTGTAAAATATACTACGCTATAGAGGAAATAAAATTACTACGTGGTAGCAGAACATGGTTTCGATCCACGGACCTCTGCGTGCAATGAGCTTATTAAACTGTGATCTACAAAATACAGAAGAATCACTGAAAAATGACAAATGCAAGCAATGGAAACAGGCTATGGATGAAGAGTATGAGTCACTAATTCCAAATAATACATGGATATTAACTAATTTACCAAAGAATAGAAAGGTGTGTAAATGGTTATAACGGGTGATTATTTTGCTGTTAGGTTTTTCAGCTCTGTTTTTGACAGATAACGCTTGATTTGTGCCATGTATGCGTCCGACGCAGGACGCTTAGGCTAAGCTGTGTATACTTTCGTACCGCGTAGCTGTGCTTACCTCTCGACAAACTGTTAATATCTTTCTGTATATCCTCTCTTCTTTCGCGCTCATTGTTCCTTATAATAGCTGCATATTGTGTTAAAAGAAATAAACTGTTCGATATTGTAATTGAGTTATTTTTCAACCTTACCACTGCATTGGTGACCCCGACGTGATATGAACACGCAGACGGAGTAATATAAATTTATCAAGTCGAACAACAGATCGAACAATGACAACTTCAAGTGTGAAAGAAGTACTTGGGCTGAGCGACTCGGACTACCGCAGCATGATCGCCATGCTGGGCACAGTGGATGACCAGACGCAGAAGACATTCGGTCTGAAGCTCACAGACGAAGTGGAATTCCGCTGATGCGATACGCGGGGCAGTCGCGTACCTGGGTTTTGACTCATTAAAGGTGATTCTGGAGTTCAATCAGATAGCGAGGGAAAACCCAGTGCTGCCCGGTGAGACTCCAACTGAGATCAGGGTGCCAGGCGGGCCTACTAGCCTACGAAAGATGCCAACCAAGAACTGACCTGCTCTTCTTCCTCATTCTATTCCTGGAGAGCTGTTCTTCTTCCTCATTCTATTCCTGGAGAGGGGCAACAATGTGTCGTAGATCCTGCTGAAATACGAGGCAGTAGTGGCGGATGTGATTAGGTGGAAGTGCAGCCAGTACCGCATCCCGCTGACACCAAAACCAAAGGGCACAACACTTGGACCCAACTCCATCACTTTGGCCAGGTTGTACCAGGCCTTCACCCCTGCAACTGCGGCTGTAATCACGGGCCACAATATTAGGGGTAGGCTGCGTGTGAAGTTGTTCTCCAGCGTCGCTCGCCCCTACTGATGGAACACACAGTGTTTCCAGGCCTCTTGAGGGACACAGATAAGAACCTCATCGAGATAGCAAAGTACCTCAATGTGGAGATGTCAGTGATGCTCTGCACCCCTAAAGAGAATGGAGCAGGAGGATGGAGCAGGCATTGCAGGGGGATCTGTATGAGCAGTCAGAGAGCTTCATTTCAGCGGCAGCGCAGGGGTCAATCATGCCTGCTGAAGTGAAGCGTAAGGCGCTGGTGCACGGCGGCATCATAGAGGAAGATGGCAAGGCAACAGTAGTTGTGGAAGCTATGTATGCCATGACGATACTAGCCACCATGAAGAACCTCACGTACGCAGCCGCAGTAAACACCCGAAATTTATAAGATTTTAAAACTGCTTAATGAAAAACAAGCTGTCAAGCGGTTTGCCGACGGATTGTAAAGTCAACGATTAAGTACAATTATAACTGCACGGAATTTTTACTCTTTAAAAGACGCTATACAGGCAGCAACGGATGAGGAGACTTCAATGGCTTCGACGTCATCGGGTGAGATTAGAACGTTTAACAAAAACAATAACTATAATTACAGGCGAGCTACACATAATTATTAGAGGTTCACGTGGTGGGACCATCACGGCACAATCAAACAAGGGTCAAGTACGTGGTATGCAGTACGAGACCTACCAGAGCGTCGGCCGCGGTTACTCCGCACGAGGTTCGTGGCAGAGTGCATCTAGAAACAGACCAAAGAGGTAGGTTCTTTTTTCATAATCGAAACAAGTGGACACAAAATTCAGATAATATGAGAGTAATGGCGAAAAGTATGCCTGAAAAAGAGCGCGATGAAAATTCTAATCAGTTTTTTCGTGACTAAAGAACACATATATTCATGCGATAATAATACAACAATATCACTTTCAGCAATCAAGTATAAACATTTAGTTGAAAAGAATATTCCTTTCCAGTCTAAAATTATTGAGATCAGCGGACTAGGGGGCAAAGTACAATCATTAGGTTACGTTTACTTGGACTTAGTGACGGATGATTCAACCTTTAATCATAAATTCTTTGTTTTTAAAACATTACCGTGTACGACGCATGGAATAATTGGATATGATTTCTTACGCAAATATAAGTCGTTATTAGATTACAATAATAATAGTTTAACAATGCATAAGTTGGACAGAAATATTATAACGTTGCCTATTAGACTGTGCTATTAGTATCCACGATCGTTATATTAATTTTTATATTATTCCACCTAGGTCAAAGTCAAATCATTACATAGAAACAAATAAGCTGGAAGAGAGTGTAGTTTGTGCATCCGAGTTAACTGCGGGTGTATTCATGGATAGCACGTTAGTGAGGCCATTTAATGGCAAGATACCTTTGCGGATTTTAAATACCACAGAGAAAGAATTAGTTATTAAAGTTAAAACCTATTATACAAAGCGCATTGGATTACAAAGTTTGTAGTTTTGCTAAATACGATAAAAGTGCAGAACGCGTTAAAAGGATATTTTCGTTATTAAGTATTAAACATTTAAATAAAAAAGAGCAGATTTCTATTAAAAATATATGTGCTAAATATCCTGATATTTTTTTTAGAAGGAGACAAATTAACGACAACACACATATAAGGTAAGATTACCTATTCTTGGCACTCCACCAATTTTTTGGCTCGTTGAAATTATTTATCAATAATAAAATTATCTGCATCCGAACAGATTTTTTTTTTCGGGTAAAAAATAGTAGGTTTAACCTTCTAAACTACTGGCAACACAGGAATTGTTCCTTTTCAAAAATGGCGTCACAATAAAAACGTGTTTGTCGTTCTCGGAACTATTTAAAAAAAAACGAACATAACCGTTTTTGCTAAGGTAAGAGGTTTACTAATCTTAATAACTTTCGTAAATCTTTTGAGTTTTTGTTACAGATACTGTTTAATTCGAATACTTAGTTGTTTAGCTTTCCTTATCAACCATGATTATTAACATTTAGGCTCAATTTCTATATTTCTTTGCGGTGCCAACATTTGGTACACGTAATATGAATCAAACCTTTTTATTGGCACATATGCCAATATTAGGTACTTACGATAAATTGCGTTTTTATTTAAAAATATAGTGGTAGGACTTTATGCCTGTAATTTTAATTTAGATTTCAAATAAAATCATGCCGTAACTTAAGGTATATTTTTCCAAATGTTGGCCCACTGCCAATTGTGTGAAAACCCATTTATTAGCAACAGTGTTAATAATTGGTATTTGAGGTGCAAATAATTATTTTATACTTTTTTCAGTTATTTTAAAAATGAAGCCCCGTACAAAAACATTAATAAAAAAAGTCTGATAAAATAAAGCGGAAGGTCTATTCAGAAGAAAATTTACAAAAAGCTCTTGTAGAAATATCTAAGGGTATGAGTATGAGTAAAAAAGGTGAAATTTCCAATGAGCAAAACAAAACAGCATAAAGATATGAGAAACTATACCGGCGTTTTACTGAGCCAGGCCGTGAATATTCGAACTTCTGTGACAATCGGCTTGTTTCTTTCCCGGAACACTCAGGCTTGTACTAATGAGCGCCTATGGTTTTTAAATAGGTATAGACATTCCATCTACTTTGTTGTTGATTCCTCCCTTTCAAATATTGAACTTCTTGCCCATTCCGGACTTTTGTTCGATCTACGCACCATTGCCGCTCCCATTTCTTCAAAATCCATACAGGATCATCTCTGGCATTTGTTGCATTCGAGAAGTGAGAGAATACGACTCTGCGATACTTTACGGGACAGGATCGCCATGCGCCCATATCTCAGGTGGTGTGGTTTAGAGTTCGAGTCCCTTTATAATCCACACATTGCTCGCAACGCTTCGGAGATAAAGGGAATGAAGCGTTTGGGTCGATATATTGATCACAACGGCCTTCTCGTCAACAGTTATCCTTCATTGCGCCTTAACGATTGGTCCGGAGAGGTTTATGCGCATGTGCGAACATTTACGGACTTTGGCCAGCGCAAGCTCGCCACACTCTTTCACTTCATCGCTATACCTTATTCCTTATAATGAGTAAAAAACTTGCTGCCAGAACTTTCCAAGTGCCGCGTTCGACTATACAATTCAGGCTTAAAAATCCAGGGCATGGCTGTAAACCAGGCCCTACCACAATATTGAATAACGAGGAAGAAGAGGCTTTAGTCAACTGGATCAAAATTAGTAGCCGAAAAGGCTTCCCAAAGAGAAAAGAAGATTTAATCAAGTGTTTCGGAGTTTCTAACAAAAACGAATCGGGCATCCTCCTTTAAAAATGGAGAGAGATGGTTTAAATTATTTTTAACTAGACATCCTACATTAACTTTCCGTACACCTGAAGCAGTTACAGCCGCCAGCTCAACAGTGTCAGAAAATAATGTTAGAGGATGGTTTCAGCAAATCAAAGACTATCTTGATGAAAATAATTTATTTTACATACTTTCTGACCCTGAACGCTTATTTAATAGAGATGAAACCAATTTTGTGTTGTGCCCAAAAACAGGTGTCGTTTTGAGTTCAAAAGGCGAAAGAAACGTATATGAAGTTCATCACGCCCAGGCCAAAACTTCATTGACTGTTATGTTCACTTTTTGCGCAGACAGTAATCTTACACCAGCGATGGTAATTTTTCCTTACAAACTATTACCTGCAGAAATAACCAACAAAATTCCTGACAATTGGGGCGTAGGCCTTAGTGACAATGGGTGCATGAACTCAGATATTTTTTTTGAATATATTAAGACCGTTTTCCATCCCCATCTGGTAAAAACAGGCAAAATATTTCCAGTCATACTTTTTGTAGACGGTCACAAGTCCCACCACCTTACATATGCCGTCGTCAGTGAACTGTCTAATTTGCAAATAATTCTGATTGCACTTTACCCTAATTGCACTAGGCTTCTACAGCCCGCCGACGTTGCCGCATTCAAGCCTCTAAAAATAGAATGGCAAAAAACTGTGTTGGAATGGCGGAGAACAAATCCATCGCAAGCACTAAGATTGAATTTGTGCCATTGCTTAGTCACAATAGAAAAAAGCGTAAAGCCACAAACTATTATCAAAGGGTTTAGAGAAACATGGATTTATCCTTGGAATGAAGATGCTGTGGATTACAGTAAATGCCTCGGAACTAAAGGCACAAAAACAACCAATTCATATCATATCATCCGAGAAAAAGGAAAAGTACTCACAAAAGAAGAATTTATTCAATTAGTAGGCGAGAATAATATTGATTGCATAGAAAAAGGAGAGTTAACTTCAGAAGAGTCCATGAAATTGTTTAAAAAAAAACTGGCATTTCTTCGGCACATCATTAAATATTTCTCAACAGCAAAATCTAGGCACAGAACCAGAAATTTTAAATAAAGTTTAAGACTTAAATCATTAAGATATCGAAAATATGAACAATTTATAAACGATTGTCCAAATAATATTGATGTAGCCGAAGAATCAAAGTTAGTCCCTATATCGGAAGAAATTATTGTTAAAGAAATCGTAGAGTGCTCAAATGAAGGCAACATGGCAATTGAAGATTCACAAGAACCTCATTTTGAATTTATAAACCACTGTCCAAATACATAATTCTCCTGTAGACAAGAATACAGATTTACCAAAAGCTCAATCAATACAAATTATTTCACATCAATGTATTCCATGCGTTACAGCTTCAATACTTGAAAACTTTGACTCCCGTTAAGTTAAATGACATTTTGATATTACTTAAAACACCTATAAGAAAAGGATTTAAAAACTCTGTTAAAACGCCCTTTGTACTAACATCAGCTCAATGGCAAGAACAAGAAAGTGAAAAAATCAGAATAAAAAAAGAGAAAGCAGAAGGCATAAAGAAAAGAAGAAAGGGAACGAAAGAAAATAGAAAAAGAGAAAAAACCGGTTCCAAAGAAACAAATCAAAAACAAAAAGAAGCCTAAAGACGAAATATCCAAGATAATATTTTCTGAGAAATTTTATAAATTTGATAGTGAAGATACCATTTTGGAAAATAAAGAAAATGATCAGGAGTTAATTTATATAAACAGAATCAATAGAGTAGGGAGTAATCGTAATAAAACATGCACCACGGACTAAATAGAAAAGATGTTGACTGAATTAGATGATTAAAAATAAGTAAAACGATCTCAGTTGATAACATTGTTAGAGTTAGTTATAAAGAACAGAAGTTTTTATATTCCGTTATGTTTATATGTTTTTTATATAATATTTTGTAAGCATTAGTAAAAATATTATGTTAGAAAAAAGTTCCTAAAGTTTGTTCCTGTTCCGTGAAAAAATATATAATATTTTTATATATTGCAGTTTTTTTTTCCTGATCTGTAAGTACCTAAATCAATAAATCCATTACATAAAATTACCATTATTATGCACCTAATGTAAAAAACAGTCTGTGCCAATATTGGGTTATGTTCACTGCCAATAAAGGGATTGTCTATGCCAATGACTGGTCTTTATACTCGACACCATTAAATTACAAAAATATTAAATTATACTGCTTAGTCTAAAATAATATCTACTGAAATACGTTGTCTGATAATATTAAAACAGTTTAAATCCCTTTTCTTTGTTTAAACTTGTATTACATGAGCAATTTTGTAAGTTTTATTGGGATAGTCACTTAGTGCCAATAAATGGGTGTTTGACCCTACCAACATTCTATTCCATTGAAACCGAATACAGAACCCGTATTTGTTAAACCCTATAGGCTACCTCACTCGCAAAAGGCAGAAGTAAAAATACAGCTAGATAATATGTTAGCAGACGGCATAATAGAACCGTGCAAAAGCGATTGGTCCAGTCCAATTTTATTACTTCCCAAGAAGTTAGATGCAAATGGTGAGAAAAAATGGAGGTTAGTTATCCACTACCGAAATCTTAATAATAACATCGAAAATGATAAATTCCGGCCTCCTTACATCACAGAGATTTTAGATTCACTATCCGGATGCATCTATTTTAGTCATTTAGACTTACACCAAGCATTTTAAAATGTCAATCTGAAAACAGAGAGTAGGAGATACACAGCTTTTTGTTCTGGGCAATATCAGATGACTAGGATGCCCATGGGATGTCATCGCTATCGTGCAATGATTTCCTACTTTTTATTGCCCAAAATACATGAGCTGAATCTGGTTGACATGTGGTTTCAACAAGACGGTGCCACATGCCACACAGCACACGAAACGATGGACCTATTGCGCAATGAATTTGGTGAGCAATTCATCTCTCGTTTTGGACCAGTGAATTGGCCGCCAAGATCGTGCGATTTGACGCCGTTAGAATATTATTTTGTGGGAGTACGTCAAATCTCTTGTTTATACCGATAATTAGAATGGAGAAATTACAAGATGTAAGGCAAGACTTGTCATAAAAGGTTATAAACCGAGAAGGGACATAGAGTATGCTCCAATCATAATATATACTTCCATAAGGTATTTATTTGGTCTAGCCGTTAAGTATGGATTGGAGATATATCAAATGGACGCCATAACAGAATTTTTACAAGGTGATATTGAAGAAGAAATCTATACAAATGAAGAAATCCGCTACGTAGAAGATCAAATAAAAAACTTAAAACAAAACAGAAGGAAATGGGGTTACTGGTGGACATTTCCAAGGCAGGCTATGGGAACACCAAGACGGGAACACGGCCAGAACATTTTTCGCAGATCCCGAAACTTCTTCCCGCATCACAGTAGACGTCAATCTTATAAAAAAATGCAATGTCATTCTAGAAGCTTTGTCAAGCGGACATAAGATTAATGTTCAAAAATTTGAAACTTATGCAGAACAAACAACAAAACTATATGTGGAATTGTATGAGTGGCAATGACACCAACAATGCATAAAGTTTTGAGGTATGGTGCCACAATCACCATGCTATACTACCTATTGAACAACTATCGGAAGAGGCAGCCGAGGCCCGTAATAAACATTTTTGCATGTATAGACAGAACTATTCCAGAAAGTTTTCGCGAGACGATTGTAATAGGGATGTTATAAATAGACTTTTGTTGACATCCGATCCATTGTTGAACAGTACAGGACATAGGCTCCAGAAAAAAGTAAGCCTTTCTCCAGTGAGGCCTTAGAACTCTTCCTGCCAAAGACATTGGAAGTAACATTAACAGAGACTAACGATGAAAAGGAGGATGTGTCCAGTGAAGGTGAATCTGATTAATATAATAATTTTATTTACGACAATTTTTTAGAATTTTTATGTGTGATCGGTGTTTTAAATATAAAATTGCGACCCCAAAACTGTTTTTGTTACATATCAAATCAATAAAAATATCAATACAATAATTTTTATCAACTTTTGAGGCGAAATACTACTCTGTGCGTCGGTCGAACGACACTAACGACCTCTCAAGACATAATCAGATCAAAAATCAGAGTAATCAATCGTCTCACTCTCAAGTGTTGGCTTACTACGGGGCTTGCAACCTCTGTTTCTCTCTAATGGCAAAACTCATAGCTATTTTTTAAATTAAACTTTATGCAGATTGAGAAATACGTGTATCTATTCGTATCGTATCTGATCACTGTTGCCAATTTAGCGACTTTTCGCTAGAAATGACGACTTGCTTATGCCTTAGCGACAGAAAAAAAGTTTTGATGACAAAAATATTTTAGCGACTTATCTGACTACTTTCGGAGTACAAATCTAAACAGTTTTAGACAATTACGTTTTTGTAAACTTTAAAAGAAAACAAATTTGAATTTTTCAAGTATTTAATTTAACTATAGACTACACCAACTCCAGAGTCTAGTGTTTAGCAGACCACAGACTTCCTATAGTTTATAAAAGTCTGTGATCCCGACAGAATAACAATTCACTGACTATAGAACAACGTGCTACCTACTAGTGTGTTACCTATCCAAAGTAAGTTATCTCAATAATAATTAATCAATCTGTACTTGCAATTTTCAACTTTTTAACTGATTTTTTTTTTCGAAATAAAAAACGTACGCAATATTAAGTAATAATAAAATTATTTTATTCTGTCCAACAACATCTTATTTTTCGAAATGTTAACCACAGATCACTAAAATTTGTAGTAAACCCATAATACAGTTATTTTTACCAGTGTTAACACAAGAGCAATAAGAAATGCGGTCGGGGAATACCCGGATTCAGTTTAACTAATTATAAAAGGCTTAAACTTGTATTGTGGTGGTTTAAGTAATGGATTTATCTCAGAAAAAGAAACAGTAAGTACATTCAAAAATATCGAGATACGTGGGAATCAAGAGGCTGAATTCTAGAAAAAATTTGGTATTGATCCGTTGCGTATGTCATTCTGTACAACTTGCCGTTTCACATGCCTCAGTTATTACCATACCTAGTTTCTTGTACGGGAAACCTACAATTCGTTTTCAATTTCTCCCAAAAAACAAGAAGAATACGAAAAGATTTATGAGACTATAATTTGCGGGAAACAGCCACTAAACATTTTCAAAGTCTGTGCAACCCGTTGGCTTTCAATTGAACCAGCTGTATGTAGAATTCTGGAGCAGTGGAGAGAACTAAAGCTACATTTTTCACTTTCAAGGGTTCAAGGCTAATGCTACACAGCTGTTCTTTTGTACAAGATGTATTGTGACGACTCAAGTCAACTTTACATGTATTACCTTAAACAAACAGCACTAAAAAAAGCATTTGAAAGTAGACAACGATCCCATAACAGTTACTAGATACTCTAGTGTTTCTCACGCAATCACTCGGAAAAAACATAGCTTCTCCGGCTGTTGATTTGTTGACAACACCAGTTCCAAACGAATGCATGTACGCAAATCCCCACCTTGGCTTAACCTCGTGACCGCCTGCGTACTACACATAGAACGTAAAAGAACGTAAATTCTACACTTTTTACATGAGTTTTTGCTTGAGAAAGTAACATGTAACGACATCTATTGGTTTGTTAGGAAACTAAACAAAAGTCATTTGACACGTTGACAGCTGATTTTTTTTGCAAAATGGCGTCGACAAGCAGAAGTGTGAACGTGCGCTCGGGCAGAGGTAAGTTTAATCCCATTTAATTTTTGTAATTTTTATCAATTTTATCAAAATTTTTGCACTAATTGCTTGATAAACTAAATAAAATATAAATTACAGTATTATTTTAGGAAATAGAGCAATATCGTACATGTTGTGACACGGGTTTCTTTTATGTCCTCTGGGTAGAACGTATTCAGGGTATTGAGATAAGGTCAGGCAATTTATGTAGAACATTGTCAGATATCAATAGTATGAATATTTTTTTCTTTTTCAGTGTTATGTGAGGAAAATATATTGGAAGTCCTACAAAACTCCGATATTGACTATGATTCTGATGTATCAGATAATGACCCAAGTTATCAGCCTCAGAGTGACAATCGCACCACAAAACTTCACACAGAAAATTCTTCAGACAGCTCATGCGATGACGATTGTCCTTCGCCTGAAATGGCGCCTTCGCCTGTTTTGTCAGTGAGCTCTATGAGAGCTCCATCGCGTGTCCGAAGGGGTCAAGCTAGCAGAGGAGTCCGCCGTGGATCACGAATACGGGCGAGAACATCCAGTTCACGCGATGAAATACAAAATCGATGGACAGGAACTACTTTTGACCCAGAAATAAGGGAGCTTCAACAACCCACATATGTACCAAAAGACTGTGAAGGGTGGCAGAATGTAAAATACCTCGAACAGTATATTGATGACCAGATTTTAGACGTTATTGTTTTGTCTACTAATAGAACAGCAGTTGGACTTACAGGAAAATCATTATGTCTTACGAGAAAGGAGCTGAAAGTATATTTAGGTATAGTGATGATAATGTCGGCACTACAATATCCAAAAATTGATATGTATTGGATGCAAAAATGGAGAGTCCCGGTTGTAGCGAATGCAATGAACCGGTCACGCTTTTATGCTATAAGAACTAGAATAAAATGTGTTTACGATGAAGATATAAGCGAAGAAGACAGAAAGAAAGATAAAATTTGGAAGATACGTCCACTTTTTGACCGGATTTTACAAGGTTCCTTAGAACAAGATCGTTCTCAAGATATGTGCGTAGATGAAATGATTATTCCATTTTCTGGACAATGCCACATGCGCCAGTACTGCCCTAAAAAACCGAACCCGCTAGGGTTAAAAGTCTTTGTACTAGCTACTCCAGATGGAATTGTTTGCGATATGATCATATACCAGGGGGAAACTACTGTCCCAGAACTGATAGCCCAAGGGTTTGGTCTAGGTGAAGCAATGGTTTTATACCTTACACGTTCTCTATTGCCTGGACATCGTTTGTATTTTGACCGTTATTTTACCAGCGTAAAACTGTGTGTGGAACTACTAAACCGAGGTATTCATGGAACTGGGACTATTAACAGGAACAGAATCCCAAAAGACTGCGTTTTTATGGAGGAAAAACAGTTTAAAAAGAAATCTCGTGGAACGAGCGAAACACGCATTCGCAGTGATGGAAAATTGGCTGCAACGGTGTGGTTAGACAACAAACCTGTTTGGATGATGTCTACAATATATTGTGACCAGAATAAAGATGAATGCAATAGGTGGTCTAAGCAACGCAAACTTTATGAACGTATTCCAAGGCCTGAAGTTATTCGGTTTTACAACAAAAATATGGGCGGAGTGGATTTAGCAGATCGAATGCTTTCGGTGTGCCCGTCTAGAAACAGAACAAAAAAATGGACTGTTCGTGTCATCTCTCATTTATTTGATCTAGCTATTGTTAACTCGTGGTTACAATATAGAAAACAAAAGTTGACAGAAGGGACAAAGACCTCAGATATTCAACAGTTACGAGAGTTCAAGCTTGATTTAGGTATCACGTTTATTGAAGAAAATAAAGAAAGTAGTGACAGTGAAAGCGATCCTGATGAAGTGGAAGAACTCATGCCAAAACATAAAAAGCGCAAGGTTGCTATTGTCCCTTTGCCTACAAAGAGAAAACGACACCAAAAAGCTGCCCATCTTCCCGAATATGCAACCAAACAGTCGCGTTGCAGAAATCCTGGCTGTGACAAGAAGACCACTGTCTTTTGCAAGAAGTGTAATATTTTTTTATGCTTCATACCAAATAGGAACTGTTTTACTAATTTTCATGAGACTGACTAGATAACTAGATTTACTTATGATTACATTGTTTTTGTACTGTTTCCTAAGAATTTTTTTTAAAAATAACTATATTGATAAGCGTTGATCTCAATTTGATTAGTAAGAAGTTTTTAGAATTTATTTTTGTTAAAAATTTATGCCTGGCTGAAAATGTCTTAGTTGAACAAAGATGCTAGGTATTTTGTGAAGTTTGATAGTTTTGTGCTAATGTTAATCTCTATGAAAACTCATAGTAAGAGGTTTGTAAGAATTTATTTATGAATAAAAATTAAAAATGTTAACTCTCACTTGAAGAAAGTTTATGTTTGTGGATTTTGATAAAAAATTTAAGTTTGTTTGACTGATTTGTACTTATGTGACGTTTTTTTTTTTAAAATAAATGAGACTGCTTTTATAGTAATTGAAATGTTTCATTTTTCTCTTGAGAATTAATAAGTTTTAATCGAATAATTTTTTATGTTCTATGTGTAGTACAACCTTATAGAATCAATTTGTCCTATACAAAGAACGTAATGAAAATGAAATTTTCACGACAAAAAAAATTTTCTCTAAATTTTCCATGTAATCTTAGGCCCTCAGAAGTACACAGCAAAAATTTTAAAAAGTAAATCCAAAAATTGAAAGTTCTGTAGTCAGGAGGTTAACATTTGATCAGAAATTGTCTGAATCAAGTTTGTCTGAGGAAAATAAAAAATATTTGAAGAGATGCATTGAATTTAGTCTGAAACTCATAAAGGAGATTCAACAAAGACTGCCAAAAAATGTCAATCTTGAAAAAAATGTCAATGTTAAATGTTGAAGAAACATTAAAAATAAATAAAAACAATGCAATAACCAATGTAGCGTAAGAATTGGGTTTTAGTAGCGATTTCATAGACAGTATGCTACAAGAATGGCATATCAACTTTGTCAAGTGGAATAACACTACTAATACTTCGATTTTAACGAGGTTTTGCTATACAAAAATGACACAGGAAAAAATCCTTTTTCTTTATTTCACAACTGGCAATCACTATTCTATCGTTGCCATATTCAAATGCTGCAACAAAAACCGTTGAACTGCGACATCAGCATATATTTTTCAATTTGATTTGAATTCTTGTTCTTGTATTACAAATGTAATTTCATATTGTTAGTATTATTGCCAATTGCGATGTAACAACTATTTCTGTGATTGTTACAATGATGAAGAAACATTTAATTGAATTGAATTATAATTTAATTACTTACCTAAAAATTTTTCTTCATTTTATTATAATAAACTCACATTGCCCTTTTGTGCCCCTCCCAGAAAAGATCCCGAGTCCGTCCTTGGTAGAATCAATTTTAGCGACTTTCTAGCGACTTTTGATATTGAGCCTAGCGACTCGGATTTATTAGAGTTGGGAACACTGTATCTGATACGATACGAATACGAATGCAATTCAACTTCATTATTTACGACCATAATATTTGTTTGAGCCGGTAGACGAGTGATAAGTATTTTTTTGATTTCCATTATAAGTGAGTTAATTGTAATACAAAATCCAATAACTTGTTCATTGTGAGGACTTAAAAGTGTTTTTATCGGCATAGAAAATGTTAAATCTTTAAACTTTGCATTAAAAAAACAAATAATTGTTTCGTTATAACCTACGCCTGATTTGTGTATTATTCGACTAGTAAATTGCAAATCAGTGTAAAAAAACCATTTAACTCATGAATGTGTTTCTCTGACTAGTAATTCGCATAAAAGACAATTTAATATATCAGTTTACGAGACTGATTGGATTTTTGTTTGTTGAGAACAAACAAAAATACTACTACTACTTATTATTATCAAGGCTGCATATTTTATTCAAATGAAAATATTTAGAGTTGAGAAAATATCTGGTTATGACGATTAAAAAACTATACTAAAGCCGTAAATGACACATGAATTCACATAAACACATGAATACAGTGATTTCTTCTAGTAATTTGGATAGACAGCGAATTGAGACACTTTAATATATTAAGAAGTGATAAACTATTGACGCCTGTACATCTTTAATAGAGAAGTATTATAAAAATTGTTTTATTGAAAAATAACGCGAAGAGCGATCTCTTTCATCTCTTCTTGTCCACCGGTTGTGCCAAAGTCATAATAAATAAGTAATCTATAATATTTTAGCCATCTCTATACTTTTACCAAAACAATGAAGAACGTGTATGTCGGGCTTGCCCTATTCTAAAGCCCTAGGCACGCCACTGAGCCTAAGCACCCATTATTTGACCAACCACTAACTGGCAAGTACAATTTCAAAAGTGCTTTTCTTAAGACACCCCAAAATTATAGTACCTAATGTTAATGTAAAAAAATTAATAAGTAACAAAAAGTACATTCCAGCAAACCAGATAATTCCAAAAAAAAGCGAAAATCGACGAGGCTTCCATTTTATTAATAAATTAGGTAATTATGGAGAGCAATGGAAAGAAAAACTAAAATTAGCGATTTATAAAAGAATGGAAGACGACCTAATGGACAGGAAAGAAAAGAAATAGATACCTCAGTAATGCTTTAGAGCTGCAATGGAAAATAATATTACTATTATTATTATTATAACATAGCAGTTCTAAATAAAACATTGCTGAGGTATCTACATATTCATTAACATTAATACAAAAATTTGTGATTGGTGGCCAAACTCAATTACAGTGATACCCTGTGCACAGTGCCAGAGTCTTAGTTTAAAAGCCAAGATATTTATCTGCCTTGACTATATTATAGCCTCAAAAAATCTCTAGAGTTCATCCAAAAGCTTATGATTTAATTTGTTTGGATTACAGTTTTTTTACTAGATTTTTAAGACCGAAGATCAAATTTAGAACTTCATTAGATCAGATAGAAATCCAGGAGATTCATCAATCGCATCTTTAAACGCGTTGAAAACGGGATATTACACAGCCTATGTACTGAAGGTTCATTGTAAATATTGTGAAAGAATTTTTGAAATCGAATGAGTTGTTTCTGAGATTACCTCCTACATCCAAAGTATAATCCAAACTTACAAACTTTATTTCTTTACAATATTAGTTTAGCTAAACTGAGAAGAAAACGACAACACCATAATCTAAGTCAAAGTCAAATCAATTTATTCAAGTAAACCCAATTGCAAAATATTTTTGAATGTGAAATCTACTTTATTTCGGTTGAAATAGACAACATGGACACAGAAGAACCGACAAGAAACTCAATCAGTATCATTTTTTCAACATCATTTTACAAAAGTATTATTAAAATACAATATTCATTATGACAGTGGAGAGGTCATTTCCAGACTATTGTTTTATCTTCAATGAAATCGTTTATCCAAGAATCCATAATGTAGTCCAATGGAGACGTGTAGACAGGGCGGTCATTTAAGATGTGACACTATCTTAGCAGTTCGGGACTTGTTTTACAGGGTTAACGTGTTTGTCACTCGCCATTTCGCTTAAATCGCCAATTTATAATAGACTAGCGACTTGCCCCGGCTTCGCTCGGGCGGGATCTATTATAATTCACCAATGCAAAATCCTTCCGGAAGAAATTCTCTAAATGATGGTAAAAATCGCATGAAAATCTGTTGCGTAGTTTAAAAGAACTAAACGCACAAACAGACAGAAATGGTTACTTTGTTTCATATACCTAAAGTTTAAAAAAAATTTATTAGAATAAAAAATGTAGATCTCGACGACAGAACACCGCCACCTATTGAATCCAACTACAGCTAAAAACCATCCAGGTGACTCCATAGGTACAAAAAAAATTTCGACAATCGGACAAACCGTTTAGAAGACTTACGAACACACCCACACCGAAATTTTATATATAAAGACAGATTAAACATTAGTAATTACATTAAACATCTTATGGAGTAGATATGTATACCTATAATCTATCTACCTACATTTTCTTTTTTTGTTATTAAAATACTGCATGCTGTTTGCTTATAAGTGGTTATACAATTAATGGAAAACAGATTTGACGACCTAGTTGGCGCGGTGGTTTAGACGTTAACCCAAGCGCGGAATGTTCCGGGTTCGATTCCCGGTCGGGTCAAACTAGAAAATGAACTTTTCTAGATTGTCTCGGGTCTGGGTGTACTGGGAGACGCCCCCAGTAGTCGTCTGGTTCGGTGGATCAATACTGCGGAGTATTGATCAAATATTTATTAAAGTATTTATAAGTGTTTATTTATTATTATCGTTAAGTAATCAAATGATTTTATTTTTTACTTTACGACAATATAGTGTTTTTTAAATGGGACAGTATGGAAATCCGAATGAAAACAGGGAACTATCTTAGGAACCATTCGGTCTTTTCTTGTGAAAACAATTTCAGCATTATACATTCTTCGGCCAAGCGTGAGATGTCCATAAAATTCAGTAAAAGTGGTAATTTTTTTTTAATACAGATAGACTCAGTTCCATGTAACCATAATTTCATTGTGTCGTAATAAAAAAATCTGGACAGCAGAAGTTGGTCAAATTTAATAAAATATTTTTTTCATACAATACACTATTAGAGAAATCCCAAACCATAGAGATACAATTCACTCGTATAGAGCAGCGCCTTTACATCTGACATGTCTGTCGTTGTTTTCGCCTAGGTAATTTCATTAGCTGAACCCAGTTGGTTTCTAACGCCATGTCCTTTGTTTATAACTTCCATTACACAGATGAGGAAAAATCCCCATGTGTTCTGATATCGTCAGCATCTCGGCTAACAGCTCCACTCACGATTACAGCATTCAGCAGCCTTTTCCTCGGGCAGTGTCTGTTCCTAGAACCATAAGTGTTATTTTAAAATTCATGTATACTTCCGTACTTTTAAAACATTCAAAATTACCATTAGACATATTGAAACACAGGACATTTTTTTACCGCCGCTATAAGTTGGTTCCATAAAATTGCCGTACGTCCATAAAGGTGGTGGGGATGAAAGGACAGTAGATTGCCTGACGTACGGTAATTGAATTCAGCAGCAGGCAGTACTCCGAACAATTCTTCAGAATACATACATACGGGTACAACATCTACTCATATACAGATTAATTGAAAATCTTTTGAAAATATAAATTAAAGTAAATCTGAAATTTTTAAAATAATCAGGATTCGATTGCATTTTTTTTAACAGAAACTAGTTCTTCCCGGCCACGGGTTGCTGTGACGCACGTTGAAAAAATGAGCATTTACATTTTTACTTGTCTAGATATTTTCTTCTGTATACAGAAAAATGAAATGTTTGTGTATATAGATACATACATACATGGGTGATGGGTGGTAGAGCTATGTTGCATTGCTGCACGAATTGGGCCGGATCGCCCGGTGTAATACCACCCTCTCACAGAATATCAGCATGAAATAACAGCATCTAATGATGTTGTGTTTCGTTTGGTGAGTAAGAGTGCCGGTGACTCATCTCCCCCTCTCCTCTCCTTCCCTTAAAGGCCGGCACCGCGCCCGTGACTCCCCGGACGTCGCATGTCGACGGGCGGCGGTGATCAGTGATCACTTTCCATCAGGTGACTCCCTTGCTCGTTTGCTCCCTTTTTATAAAAAAAAAAATACATATCTTCACGCTGTATCTCTTACAGAACGGAGCGCCAAGCGTCGCGGTCCTGTGCTCGGTTGTCTTTCCGCATTAGTAGGTAGTGTGAATATATCTAACACAGCCAAAATAGTCATCCACAATGCGGTGTTGGTGCAGACTTTATTGTATGGTAGCGACGCCTGGACATGCCCGAAATCTAGTGAAGGTACGATAAATGCAGTAGAAATGCGATCTCTTAGAAATATATGCGGTGTTACCCTTGCGGACAGGAAAAGTAATGAAGAGATACGCAGTATGGTAGGGTTGCACGACAGTGTTATTGCACAAATTAAGAAAGGAGAGCTTAGACGGTTCGGGCACCTAGAAAAAATTGGTGATGAAAAGACTGACGAAAAAATCTACAGAACGAATGCGAGTGGTAAAAGAAGCCAAGGAAGATCAAGGCTGACTTATGAAGATCAAATAGCCAGAGTGTTAGCTGACGGAAATGTATAAACCACTCGCATAGCTAGGTGAAAATGTGTAAGGAGAATGATGAGATTTGAGAAAGCGAAAGAAGTATGTAAGGACCGCGAAGCTTTGCGCTCTGTCTTCTCGGACTACCCCGTTAAGGATACAGCAATAAAATATCAATGAATGAATGAATGAATGAATGAATATATGAATGAATGAACGAAAATAGAATGAATGAAAGAAGTTCAGTTTGTATTTCAATTTGACTTATCTTTTCGTTAGAGCAATTTAGTACTTTCATAGTTTATAAACTTGAGTACCTAATGTTATTTTGGTAAAAGTAGCTGTTTTGAATTACCTAACAGCGTACACTGTTATATAAGTACTTATATTCTTGTCATATACATTTTAGAGGGGCAGACAGCAATAAGAGAGTGATTTAAATTGTAACCAAGTTCTTCAGTTTGTGTTTATTGAAATTGCATACTAATATTATGTACAAATAAGATGTCGCAACGAGCATACATTGTTGTGATACGTGATTTGTACGCGACAGCGTCAGCGTTGAATAAACCAAGGTTATAAATATAAGGCAGCCCACTACGTGTACTATCTCAGTGCTGCGTGAATACCTGCGGCGCAACTTTATTACAGTATGTCGGCTACAATATAAAAATGAATGTTTATCTCCCATGCGTTATTAAAATATTCATCCGATCGTGATGAAACTTTGGTGAGATGTTCTGCGTGCGCCCGAGAATGTTTATGAATTATTTGAGTAAATAAGACTAAGCGAACGACGTCGCGGGCAACAACTAGTTGTATATAAATAAATGAATATTACATGGAAGCCTCGGTACTGTTATTGGTTTTAATTTACTAAGCATCATTTGAAATTTACTAAATATTTAGTAAGTATTGTTGAATTTTATCCTGTACTACATCAATGTCCTTTGAAAGTACTAGTGTGAGCCTGAAAGGGAATCTGCGACTGTCCATATTTCAGTAATATATTACCAAAACTGCGACCACGCCCACAGCTCTAAGCCTATCCTTTAGCCTTTCATATATTGAACGTCCGATCTCCAAGTGACTAATTAAATTGCAGTACACTGTCCCGCGCCCCGCAACATTTTAATACATTTGCTTTCATTATAAAATGCTCAAACCAATAAACAGGACTTTTTGGCGGGAACAAAGAAGTGAGGTTGTCGTTTTATTTAGATTTTCTATTTTTTACATTTTTGGGAGTTTTAAAGTACAAAAGTGATAGTATATTGTGTTTTAAAGTTCTGTATAAGTGAAAAGAATGGAGTAGGTCTAAATAAACATGTGTAGCTGAAGTTCTTGCGCTCTTCCAAGAAGTTCTTTATAACTTCGGTAAAGCTTACTATCACTTTATTGGAGATGTTTTACGATAACGATTCTACTTATTAATACAACACGTGACATTGGCAAATGCGCTAATCTGTGCGCCATGCCATGAAGAAAGAAAGAACCAATAAGAACCGTAAGTTGCCGCTCTTATCACCATGTTTCAAACGAATTTTCATGTCTCTCTTTCTATCTCAATGATCGTAACTACGAGTAAAACAGCTATAAGCATCAGTACCTCGCGCTATCAGTGTAATTCGACTTACATTACTGGAGTAATTATTTGCAAAATACATGTAAATTAAATTGAGTGTTTTGGTTACTAGTATTTTAGTATATAAAAATATGTCATGTTCAACTGTGTTTCGTTGTATTGTGATTCTTCCTTAGTCACGTACAGAAACTAAGTCAACAAAAACTGCCACGCTCTTAGAGCAAATGCTTCGTCCATTTGGATTCCTTAGTCCGAGATAAAATTACTCTTAATCATCACCTGGACCTAATGGTTTGTGTTTGAAAGGTACTTTCATATTTCTCCAAATGATGAACATAATAGTAACCAGATACTCGTACATACATATCCTC
Source organism: Zeuzera pyrina (assembly GCA_907165235.1). Classification (NCBI taxonomy): domain Eukaryota; kingdom Metazoa; phylum Arthropoda; class Insecta; order Lepidoptera; family Cossidae; genus Zeuzera; species Zeuzera pyrina. Next base: position 7,563,736 of record OU015644.1, read on the forward strand.
ACGCTGATCCCTAACGAGGTAGTCAGAGAGGATGAAGCGCCAAGCGTCGCGATCCTTACATACCTCTTTCGCTTCCTCAAATCTCATCATTCTCCTCACAAATTTTCGCCTATGTATGCGAGTGCTTTTGAATTTCCGTCGGCTAACACATCTAGCTATTTGATCTTCATAATCAGATACATAATCGTTTCGTTTTCCCAATATTATATACCTACATGATGATCGCGGCAATGCTGCTAATTCACTCGTCATAGACAACAGTCGTTGACTCCAATAAAATGTGTGGTTCTTCTGGGAAAATCTTCTTTTTTCCCTTCAAAAGCATGTTTGTGTTCGGCACAGCATCTAAAACAGCATAGAAAAAAGCCCTCAATACACAATCAATGCCAGCTAAATCACAAGAATCAAGACTTAAACAGATAAATAGTCAGAACATTACAAAAAAGCTCATCACGTAAATGTTAAAATTCCCTGAACCCTTTTCAAAAGCAATTACCAAATTTGTAGCTAACCATTATGACAATTTAAGTAATAGCGCTGGGGTTGTTTAAACTGCGTGTAGGTTACACCTAAGCTATATAAAAAGCAGTTCAGTATTCGGAAGTCCGACTTGGGAAGCAGATACGCTACCATCTTTCTAAAGGACCAGTCATACAATAATATTATTTTAATTGCATACATATCCTTATGCTGTATCCCCAACGGGGTAGTAGAAGCATCGCGGTCCTTACATCTTTCACTTTCTCAAATCTTAAGAATTATAATATCGCAGCCTGTGATGCAGTTTTTGTACAGAATGTGCAAGAGCACTTATTTTTGAGTCCTTATGTGTGGTATCTATTTGAAAAGGAATTCACTGACTGCAATCTTAACGTAGAAGAAACAGGTACCAAAAAAAGGTGTATCGATTTTATCATAAATATCACCAAATAGTTGTAAATTTAAGTGTTACAAAATTTGATGTCTTTCAGTGTCTGAAATACTCAAAGACATTAGGCTACTTATGGAAAAATACTCAAATTTTCACATTAAATACACAATTGCTTTGGGCCGAAGTCACACAGACCAGGTACGTAATGCGCAATCGCCCTTATTAAAATTTATTTGCTATATCGGCTAAAGTTATGTCCTTGCCCCATTCCAATGCAGATATAGGGTTTTCAACATAATGAATGTTGTTAAAAATAAGCTTCGAAATGCTTTGAGTGTAGACGCAATAAATGCATACAGTACACATAAATACATGTCAGAATGGGGCTCGCAAGCCAAAGTACTACTACCTGTAGTAGTTACAATACACATAAGGCATTAGCTAAAATCAAGTCAAACAAGAAATAATCATGGAAATAAGAACGAAAACCATGGTGATAAATAACTATTATCGCCACAAATAAATATTAAAAAACATTCGAACAATTTTTTTATCCTCTAACGGAATCTGGCGCTTTTTTCGAGATAATGTAATAACAGAATTGCCTACTCTCAACCAGATACGTAGGGTTGTTGAATCAAAAAGATGGTGTGCTCTAAAGTCGCCTATGAGCCTATACTTAAATGTGATTTTTGATTGAGTATAGTTAAAAAGAAATTTTATTTTATTTTTATTTCTTTGGAACACCAACAGCACAAGAAAATAGAGCAACACATAAAATTTCAAGACAATAAATTATTATGTACTAATTACAGGTATCCGCTTATATTATACAATGATGAGGATATAGTTGTAGTTTACAATAAGTATATATGTAATATGTATATTATAAGCAAAAATTAGAGAACGAAATAGTATATAAAATGATTATATAATAACTGCAATTTGTCGATTATTGTCAACAACCAAAGAAAGACTTGACAATCATGCGCTTGATCGTCAATGGACTGGAATTAAATAAGTCTATCTCTAGGTATCTGCTGATCAATTCATTGATACTTCTACTAATTCTAATGAAATAGGAATTCTGGCGGTAATTTGTTTTTACTGGATTAATATTTAATTAACGTATTTAATTAACGTAGGCACTCGTATTTCAATTCTATTTAATAGATCAGGACTATCAACTTTTGACTGTGCAATTTTGAATAAGTATGTTAAATCAGCCATGTATCTTCTCTTTTCGAGCGGCAAGAAATGATATTTTAAGCATCTATTTTCATAACCATGATTTTGATCTTTACATTCAAATTGTAAGTATCTGAGAAATCGCTTTTGTATTGATTCTATCCGAGCAATGTACGTTCCACACTTGAGAATCATACTCTAAGATGTTGCGTACATATGAACAATATAAGATCTTTAGAGGTTTAAAATTTTTAAGAGCTGGTCGACCAACCATATAAAACCAAGCTTCTTTGACGCTTTTTTAATTATGCTGTCAATGTGGGAATCAAATATTAATTTAGAATCTTGAATCAGGCCTAGGTCTCTGATTTGATTCACTCTGTCTAAAGTTTGATTTAACATGGTGCAACTGTTATCTATTGTTTTATTATTCCTAGAGAACGTGATTACAAAACACGTTGATACGTTAAGGTCTAATCTGTTAATAGTACAATATTGTTCTAAACTACTTAAGTCAAGTTGCAGATTAAGACAATCTTCTATGCTATGAATGGTTTTGTAAATTTTCATATCATTGGCAAACATTAGAAAATTAGAATTTTTAAAACAAGAGCTAATATCATTTCCGAAAATTATGAACAGTAATGGACCTAAAATTGTACTTGTAATTGAATAACAATCCACATTACTTAAATTAAAGTCACCCAACACAATAAATCTATCATCCGGACACGAACATGTAATTTCAAACAGCTTGTCTGAGAAGTTTTCCAGTTGTACATTAAATGTATTTCCTAAATTTTCTTTACACAGATACACTGTACCTAAGTGAATATTTATTGGTGTTCTATAGAAATTTGTTTTAAATGTTAGAGAAACCCAGATGTCCTCAGCTGATGAGGGCCAGGTAGGACGTTCCGTTGCAGTTTAACTTCTGTGTGCAGCTATAAGTACCCCACCACCATACTTCTGCTTGTTAGTTTCATAGTTCCTGTCGCGACGCCAGACCACATAACGGTCGTCGAGAAGTTCATTATCATGTATTCCTTCTATTAACCATGTTTCAGTTAAACAAACTAAGTCATAATTATTAAAGGACAAATTTCTCTTGAAGTCAGTAGTTTTAGTACGCAGACCTCGAGCATTTTGATAATAAATATTGAGCATGTAGGACATTTTTAAATAAAATTATAAAGATATCGTATACATCAGCCATTCCCAAAGTGGGCGATAACGCCCCCTTGTGGGCGCTGCAGGCCTAAAAGGGGCGGTAAGAGACCCAGAAAAAAAAAATGGGGGCGTTGTGTAGAGGCCTGGGGGGTGATTTGTAATTTCATTTAGCTAGGAGGCATCTTAGACAACGACTGCATGAGCTCTCGACTCAGTAGACAAAATAAGTTTGGGAACCAGTGGTATACATTCCTAGTTATATAATGAAATAAATACAAGGTTACAACGTATAGCAATATTTACAATTATAGGTTACATACTTATATATTCCGCAGCATATACACAATGTAAGATCATTTGATAAAAAATAATATTTAAATGAAATTATAAACCAAGTACTATTACTGTGATTTTTTAAGGAATTAATCATAATCGTAGTACACAATATAATGAACAAAAACCCTGATTACATACACAAGATGTCACTACTTGCGGTGAATTGCGGCATTTCCTTGTAACTTATTCTCAAGCAAAGCACACTAACTTGAGTATTGTTTCGGAATACAGTCCGTAGAGAGTCGGATCACTGGGTGAAAACATATTAGTCTCGTAAAGGCTGTTCATAACATCCTGATTGATATTTTGAGCAAGAAACGCATCACTGCACGAGTAGTTCCGAGTAAGATCTATTATATCCAAACAGGGTCTTGAAAGCAGGTCGCTGATGATTTGATTTCCTGAACTTCTATGACCTTCATGAATCGTTTAATAATAGGCGACGAAATGTGCGTGCGACGTACTGTACTAGCCCGACATACTTTACAAATACCACAAGCAAATAAATCAACAGTCTTCGAAATGGCGATGGTACCTCGAAAACGTGTCGAATCCCAGATCACCGCGACTAAGACGCGCAAATATCATCAAGACATTAATGAGAATGACAAAGCCGGCACTAGCCACAGAAGCGGCAGAGAAACTGATAAAGACTTCGGACTACGATCTGTGTCCGGTATTATTCGTTAAGCGACAAATCCGTGAGGTGTCGCTTGACGAATGAGGTCGGAGATACGAAACAGGCAAAACCGTGGAAGTTACAAAGACTTCCTTCACTGATGCTATTGCGGCTATAAAATTATAAAAAAAATGAAAATGTAGAACTTACTGTCTCCCAGGTGTTAACAGATTCGCCGCTAATCAACACCGGTTTGGATTGGCGGAGAACCCTTCTTGCCTCTGTGAACCAAATAAGCCCGAAATTATAATCCACATATTGCTAGAATGTCCGCGCTTTGGTCTTGTAGGGACATTGTAAGTGTGTCAGAAAAGACGAATCAGCGGTTTTGTGTGGAAGCGTGAAGTATGCGAGCCTCGACGGCAGTTACTGCGCACTGCCCGATCGGAACGAAAGCGACTTAAATTAGGGTTCAGTTGGGACAATAAAATTGTACGGAACTATCTAAATTTACATCTTTATTTCTGCCAGTGACTCCCAATACAATTCACATAAATAGGTATATCCTAAAGTCTTAAAAGTTTGAACTGAAAATAAATCAAATGTCAAATTAAATAAAAACACATCACATACATACATACATATCAGCGGTCTACTTACAAACTTGGTAAAGTCCAAAAATAAGGAAAAATTATATTTACATGGCAATATCTTCCTTTCTATCTTTATAACAAAACAAACAAATAATTTTGTATTGAAACTAGTAATGTCACTCAGAAATTTAAATCAAAAGAGACTTAGAAACAATCGTGGTAATGTCCAAAAACATTGTATTACAAATCCCGGAAAATCCACGACAGCCAATAGGAAGCCTCTATTCGTATGATAACTGCTATGGCTGGGCAAGTGTTTTTCTATTAACTACTGTTTAATTTTTTTTTAATTTTAAAAATTTTAAAAATTTTAAAAATTTTAGAAATAGATAGGTCCTATATTAGTTTTATTATGTCAATAGAAGATGGAGACCTACCCTGTAACTGTAGATAAGAAGCATACCAGAAAAAGAACTGCACAACCAGAAAATTGGAAGGTCAATCGAGCTAAGGAACTGAAGTTAATTTTACATTTCGCCGGGGTCGCTTTTTTACTTGAATACTTTTATTTATTTTATGCATACCATCAACGACAGTAGTTTATTCAGTTACCACCAAATCATCCGCTTTTGTTATCCATGCAATTTGTTTACGTTACTACACAGATTAAAGATCAGGCTCGATATTTCTATTTGAATCATAACCAAAATTCCAAAAAATAACGCAGAGTCTTTGTTCATTCATTCTTATAATTTTCAGCTATCTTCCTCCTAAAATCTCAAAATCGTTAATTGACACGTGTTTCGTCTATTAGCAAAGCATCCTCAGAAAATTCCAGAGATCCGACTCTTAAACTTTTTTAACCGTATTGGTGCTAGTTAACTAACTACCACCAAATTGGTTAAAAAAAAGTTTAGAGATTGAAAAAAATAACCTGAACACCACCTTTGCCAAAGTGTTAGTAACCGTTTAGTAACAAACTAGGTAAAGTCTTACATATTAATTAGCAAACTTAGATAAGTCCATAGGTTAGGAAAAAAGCTAGGAAAGTCCATCGTATTATCAACGATATACGAAAGAATCTAGCAATACGATAATTATGATTAAATTCAGCCTTTTTTTCTATGAGAAAATAAATTAAACTATATTACTTCTAATTTAGGTTCGAGTGACATTACCAAGTTTGTAAGTACACCCGTGATATCTTCACGCTGCAACTGTAACAGGGTAGTCAGAGAGGATGGAGTGCCAAGCGTCGCGGTCCTTACATACTTCTTTCGCTTCCTCAGATCTCATCATTCTCCTCACACATTTTCGCCTAGGTATGTGAGTGCTTTTGACATTTCCGTCGGCTAGCACTCTGAGTATTCGATCTTCATAAGTCAGCCTTGGTGTTCCTTGGTTTCTTTTACCACTCACTTCGCTCTGTAGATTTTCTTCGTCAGTCTTTCATCACTTATTCTTTTTATGTGCCCGAATCATCTTAGCTTTCCTTTCTTCATTTTTATAATAACACTATCGTGCAAGCCTGTCATACTGCGTATCTTTTCATTGCATATTTTGTCCGCAAGGGTGACACCGCACATATGTCTAAGAGATTACATTTCTACTGCATTTATCTTACTTTCACTCGATTTCGGGCATATCCTGGCCTCACTACCGTACAATAAAATTATTAAATAAAAATATTTATCAATAAATTAATGGAAAACAACAAAACCTGACCCACGTTTATAGATTATTGCGTAAATATAGATAATGTTGTTAACAAGAGAAATAGCAATAGAGAATAGCATGAAATGTATTTGTAGCCATTTTGTCCACTGAAACGCATAATAGGCGCAATAGACGTCGAGTTGCGGAAACGAGCCCGTCTTCAAGTATCAAGTAAGTATCAATGTATTTGTAGATGATAGCAAATAGTGAACCACAGACAAGTTGTTATATCAGTTAAGAAAAATGAGAGTAAGAAATAGAAATTAAGAAACAATGTAAAATGTGACAGAATATAAAAGTGTATGTAAAACAGTACCTAAATAAGTAGGAAAAAGAAATAATAAAAATAATAAAAGAAAGGAAATTGCAGCACTTATTATCATGGTTAAATAACAAAACTGTATGATGTAATAAAACAAAGAAAGGAAGCAAATGTAATATAAATAAGAAATACAGTGAATTTGCAAATAAAGAAAGGAATAAATAAATAAAGACAACAGAATAGGGTAAATGTATGAAAGGAAGATGGATTTAAGAAAAAGGGAAGAAAAAAGATGGATTCAAGAATAATAAGAAAGGAAGAGAGTAAAATAAATTAAAACAAGAAAGATCTCTGATATGTAAAATTCAGGGGAAGCAGCATAATAAAAAACAATATAACTGTCTAACTTTCCTGTTCAAAGTCAAATCAACTTATTTAAGTAAACAATATATTTCTGAAGCTAAAACTACCACTTCGAGTGAAGCGTTTTCAGTTGATTGAAGCCTTAAAAGCAAATTCAATGAAGGAACTGATAGCCATAACTCAATCAGTGTACGAAAAATGAACGGAGTGTATTAGGTGAAGTTGTATCACAAGCAATGGCCCTACTTTGAAAGCCATAAAATAAATTTGACAAATAATTTACTTTTTGTTTTATTTGATATTCAGGATCCTTAGTACATTAAATGTATAATTTATAGTAACCTATTTAAAATACTGTTTAAGAATTTTTGCGAAACTCTGGTACTTACTTACCCACTCTCAACGATGTAGTAGCTAGTTAAGGTGTAGCAGAATGACTGGCAACTCTTGATGATGACTGCAGTGATGCTAGTAGAGGCAGCGCTGATGATGATGAAGAATCGAGGATGTCGATGTGGAAGTGGAGAGGATTGTGTTGTTCCATTCGAGGCGATCATCAAGTTATTCCACTTGCAATGGAGACTCCAATATTTCATGATGTGATCACATTTTCCTGAAGCAGATCAGTATAGGACTTCATAAATAGTTTCAAGGCACCTGTATTATTAAATAATATAGGTAAATTACACAACTTCATAATGTTATTATATCTTTTAAAATATAATCAAATGAGCTGTATTATTTGAGTAATTATCTCTAAATATTATAAAACGATATTCAATCACCTCTAGTCTGTTATATATGCTCTCATAACTTCCACTTCGATTTAGATTACAATGCAGTTTCACCATAATATAAAGAAGAAGATTAAAGTATGTTGGCGCGAGCGCAACTTTAGCACTAACTTTAATTTTGAAGTGACATTTTACCGCCCCCATGATATAATAATTGCTAGTAACTTTAGGTGACGGACTTTTTGGCGGGAAGGAGAGAAGTGAGGTTGTCATTTTATTCAGATTTTCTATTTTTTTTACATTTTTAGGAGTTTTAAAGTACAAAGGTGATAGTATATTGTGTTTTAAAGTTGTATAAACGAAAAGAAGGAAGAGGGTCTAAATTAATAATTATGTGTAGCTGAAGTTCTCCTCTCTTCCAAGAAGTCCTACATAACTTGAGTAAAGCCTAATTTACTTGGAACATGCATCATATGGATTCTACTTATTAATACGTGACACTGGCGAATGCGTTAATCTGTGCGCCTTGCCATAAAAGAAAAACTTTAGATGATGCAGTGATAAACAATAAAACTAATATAAAAAAAAGAGTTTCTGCGCTATGCAAATTCATATTTTTCTAATCTAACGCGCGCAGCGTTATCTTAGAAAAATATGAAAACACAGTTATTTCGTTTTAAAAACCATTATTAATTTTATAATATTAATCTTAATAAATCCAACTAGATTTTTAATTTGTATTTAGATTAAATCTACAGAGAAAATTTAGAACGTACATAGACTCAAAGACAGATGGTGCTTCTATAATATGATTTTTTTTCTCTGGTAATGACTATCACCAACGAATACGATTATTAAGTTAAGTTGATGTTATGATATCACGATTTTATTAGCAGATAGATATGAAAATTCTCGCTTTGCAACCTGGCTGGTAAGGGACCGCCTCAAAAGTGACCCAGGTCAATTTCACAGTGAGTTTCTTTGAGTTCCAGCAATATGTCTAATTGCCTTCGAGAAACTTTCATTAAACGCATCTAAAAATGTTTAGTGTAAGGCTTAAGGGGTTTAAAAACAAAGAGTGGAATGCTAAGAGTCTAAGCATTCCATTATTTGTTTTTACAATAACACTGTTGTGCAATCCTGTCACACTGCATATCTCTTCATTGCTTATTTTGACACAAGAATAGTCACCTAAGATCTAAGAGTAGTCTAATAGTAGATATGTTTGGATATTTATTTAAATTACTTTAATTAATTAATTTACTAGCTGTTGAAATGTAACTGAAAGTGTATTGTCAAGTTATTAGACGGTGATTAAAATCACTCATCAAATGTGTTATCATAAGCAACTTCATTACAGCAAGTAGCTTTATAACTTTTTTATTGTTATATCTAACATAGTCCTTTTAAAAACTTCCCACTATAAAATTCAAAATATCTTCTACAATTATTGTCACAGTACCACGTTGATTGTGAAATCAACATGGTTGGTGTGCCAGCTGCTATCCTGACATTACACTTCCGTGATCTCATTGCATGACTTTAATTATACACAATCGAATAATATATCAGCAAAATAATTATGGAAACATATCAATAATGTAACATATATTTAAATAAAGGCAGTCCTTGTTTTTACATCATGTTAGGTACCAGTAATTGGAGACGTAAAACGAAACCATGTAAAATGAAAGAATGTAAAACAAGTTATATTTTGTCATACATATGTAAAAAATGTGTTAGTTTCTTATGTGAAAAAGTACAAGATTTTCAAAATACCAATAACTTATTTATTAAGAAAATCACATCTTTTAAGAAATATAATGCATATATACATCCACAGGAATATGTAAATTATGTTTTTTTTGCAAAAAAAGTCTTCTGAAGGCCTTTTGTTTTGCATCTTTCTTTCTATTTTCAAATACTCTATAACATTTATAGGCAACAGAAATGTTATTATTAACTTTAAAGCTTCATTCAAAGCTAGGATCATTTACTTCAAATATTTGCATTGAAGCTTGGATGTGATTGAAATCTTTGATAAATTTTTTTGAAGTTAATTGTTTAATTTCGATGCTAGTCAACCGTCAATTGTGACATAAAGCGAATCATAGAGACGTTAAAATGAGGAATAGTGTCAAATGTTGACTGATGTAAAACTTAACAACATAAAACAAAATGCCGCAAAACAAGGACTGCCTGCATATAGTTTGTAAAATTAGCAGCCTTCTGAGCTTTCAAATCTAATTACTAATTCAACTCACAGAAGAAACTAAAACATCAAACATTGAAGTGAAAGATCATTCAACTACACTTCACAATCGCCTTAAGACTTTGGTGTTAGGCTTTTCTTCTTCACTATAAACAGTTCTTCTGCCAAAAAAACTAATTTTGTCACTGAAACCTCATAAGTAGGTTACAAAACATGTAGTCTAATTACACACATATCTCACACTGTAACCTCAATGTGGTAATCAGAAAGGATGTAGTGCAAAACATTGCGGTTTTCACATATTTTTCTCTACATAAACAATACAAAAAGGTTATTTGATCTAAGTAATTTGTCTAAGGTAACCTATGTTTACATGAGGAAGCAGTTTTTTTATTTGATTGTTTACATGACTGAAGTTTGCATGACTATTTCGGACGTGGGGACGTGGGAACCAGTAATCACCCACAAGGTGACCACACAGTGAATTTGATACGGTATTGAAGCATCACTGCCAAGTATGAAATTTTTGTTTTAGTCTTACTACATCATGAGAAATCAAAATCACAAACGGGGAAAGAACTTTAGACGGCTATGGTTTAGATCACAATTTAGATTGTTCAGTTTTGTGGGCGCGACGATATTTGAAGAGTTGTAGGATAACAGGAAAATAAGTAATTACTGCCCGTTGGCGCAGTGGCATTGCATCTGTTTTCCAAGCTAGGTTACCGGGTTCGATCCTCGGTCAGGTCAATTTAGGAAACAAATTCCTAAATTGGCTTGAAGTCTAGGTGTTACTGGGAACTCCCCCAAAGTTCGTTGTGTGGTACCCATAGTATGAGCTTACTGCTTAGTTTGGGGTCACACAATTTGTGTAATTGCTGGAGTATTATTATTATTATTAAAGTTCTGATAAAGGAGGCAAATTACGAAAATCAATACTTTGTTTTTAAAACATGTTTGAAAAATACATAAAATTGCTTACATTTTGGATTGACGGATGAAGAATAATTATATGACACAGTTACTAAAAAAGGCATTTCTAATAAGTTCTCAAATTTCAAAACTAATTTTGTCAAGATTTAACACTTTAAATATTGCAGGTACTTATGTAACAAAGATTAGAGAGACCTATGGACAGACATGTCTATGGTCTATGTAATATAAATTTAAATTTATAACTTTTTAACCGACAAAAACATAATTATGATTATGACATAGACAAGTTGTTTTTTAATGTATCAAAATGTTATCAGCCTCAGCCTCGGACCAAGAACCTTGGTCCGAGGCTAAGGTTTACGAGGAATTTGTTTTTAATAATTCCATAAGGAACATACATACATACATCGCCTTTTATATATAAGGTGTTACAATATTAGTTAACGGGATTTAAAGTATACGTTGTATACGTCCTATAGATCACATTTACAGGTTAAATAAATAGATATAAATAATTATTAAATTTCACATGAAAATAAAATAATAAATATAGACACAAAAGCTTCTCCACAATGTTCTGTCTTTACACGACACAACGTGCCTCACAACTCGCAACAAAACTTTGTAATTTAAGGTGGTACCACACTATGCTTTTAGATGCAAGCAAAGATGATGTCGTAGTGGCAAATAAGTTATAATGCAAACAACTAAACGCTAAAAAATAATTGCTATTTACGTATTGATAGGTACACATGTCGCGCAATTAGACACTTGCAAATGGTCATGAAATCTTCAAACTGCAAACGTTTTAATGCATAGTCAAATCAACGAATGCATTTAAACGTTTGCTGCACCTGTGGCCGCCTTTATTTTTCTTATTAGTATTACTAGCTAATAGTCCGCACCCCTCTCGCGCCCCTCTCCTTTCGTACCGCACCCGCACGCACCGTCAGTTAGCCGCGAGCACAGAACACATATACTCCAAGGAGAAGAATTACAACTCCATATAGAAAAAGTGTAGACTATGCGCCATCTGGTAATGCTTCCATAAAATAAAATAGTGGGGATTTAAATTGTACTCTGAGCGTATTTTCTTAGATGACTAAACTAAATAAAAATTAGCGAAAACTTACTTCACTTGATAAAGTTAATGTTTCAAGTACAAAGTTTTCCCTTATTTTTAATTAGTTCAGCGGATAACAAGGTAATGGAACTTGGAAAGTTAATAAAACAAAAAGAATTAGTGATAATTTTTTTAATTTTAAATCACGCGTTCTGATTACAATTTAATGTGCATGTGATAACAACAATTTCTAATTATTTATTACAGAGAACAAGTCTATTTTCACTCACTGTCAGTCCACAGTCCACAGTCACTGTCTACATCCACAAGTCTCAACCACACCGATAGGAGTTCTCTCAAGCGATCAGGGGGAAAATAGCTGGTGCGAAACACAGAAAAGCTAAAAACAAATAAAAAAATAATCGAAGGTTAACAAGAAAATTTTTCGATTTGTAAAGTTTTTGACATTTCATTAAACGGGGTTGCTATATTATTGAATTCAATTAGTAGTTTATTCGATTATTAATATCGATAACAAAATGTGATATTTTTGTTCAAATTATTTATAAATATCTTTGTTTAACGAAGTAAAATATTTGATTATTGTCATTTTTATATGTAGTACTCAAATAATTGTAATAAATTAACGATATAAATGAAATTTCAGTATCAATAATCGATATCAGTACACTATAATAATAATAAATATATATATACTATAATATAATAATAAATAATATCAATAAATTATATTTTGTAATGATATCCCTGGTATTATCTATCTTCTTTCTTTCTACATCTCTTGTCACTTTCATTTTGTTTCCATATAAAGTTTGCAATAGGTCCATACAAAGTTGACAGCCCTCGCCGCGAGTATCCATGTGTAACACGTGTGTTGTATGCGCTCGCGCCGCGCCGCCGCCAGCTACGTAAAAATGCCGTACCAGTACAGTGATAGTGAATACTCAGATGTGATAATGTGCCATTACGAGAGTGGTAGTTCTACCAGCAGCTAGGCAGCGGTATCGTGAACTGTTTGGCCATTTGCGGCCTGTACCAGTGTACTTGGGGCTGTTCAACGAATGCGAGAAGGTCGTTTTCGTACTTCATCTGTCGACACTGGCAGGCTGACAGGCATAAGTTGATTCAATTTTTTTAAGCATGCCATTTATTTTATCAATTTATACCCTAAAAGTTATAACCTACCACAAACTTATGAATGCACTTTAATTTCTTTTTTAAACCGATGAAATAAAATGCCAATCCAAAGCCTGAGTAAATGTGATGGGAAAAATGGAATCGTAGTTGTAGAATATAATGCGGTAATATTATGCGCAAACTGGGCGCGTGGCGCGCGGCGGGCGGGACAAGGCGCGCAACGCGCGCTGTAGCACGTTGGCTTGCAAATGCGTGCGGGTGAGGCGCGCGTCACAAACAACCATGGAGTCCCTTTGATTATTTCAATTATTCTTTTATTCGTAAGAAAACAAATTAAGTTAAGAATATAGTGTTTATTTTAGTTTTATTCTGTAGCTAAATTAATAGTGATGCGAACCCTGAAAGGACGTTAACTAATATTTTAACACATTATATATAGATAGAAGATACTATAAATGTTATAATTTGTCGGCAATGACTTATAGGCCCACAGAAGTTACAATTAATTTGAACAACCAACCACCTACGCCGACAATTAGTACGTGTGTAACGAATTAGCCAACTTTATTATTAGTTTTGCTGGCATTTTTTTTATTTTTACGGCTAGAGACTTACTACAGGTCAAGCCTAGGCAAGACCTGATATACTCGTTTTCCTCCCTTCGGGGTAGACAACGGTTGTATTTCAGTTCTGTGCTGTCGGCTTGACCTTCCGGAGAATTGCTTGGAATCAATATTTAATGTCTTGAGTGAGTTTTTTAACGAAAAATCGATTCTATTTATAAACAATATTTCGGTGGCAACAGATGGAGCTACTGCCATGTTCGGGCGATATTGTGGGTTTATAAGCCATCTTAAAAGAATTATACCAAAAGTATCTGCAATTCACTGTGTCATCCACCAACAACAACACCTGGTAGCGAAAAATTTGAGTGATAGTTGACACCAATCGCTTCAATTTGTGATTAAAGAAGTTACCATAATAAGAATCTTTAGCCGTAACAAAATTTTTCCTAAATTCGTACCGTAACGTAAATGCATTTAATGTATAACGTTAAAACTATTACAATATATTACAAATACAATACTCTTTCAACAACACATTATAATATTCTATGCTAACGCAATGGTGACCTTGTTACTGAAACCATTTCATCTAAACAACCTTTGGGTAAAGATTGTACTTAGGTGAGGAATAGTAGGCAGTGCTAAAACTAACGATTTGAATTTATATGAATGGATAATTATACACATGTAATACATTTAATTACACATACATACTAATTTTTTGCATTTGTAATACATATAATTACACATACATATTGTAACATTTTTTTCCTATTCTACCTTTTTTATGAACACAGAAGCCAAGTCAGAAAAATTTAATGTAGAACTGGCAAGTTATACGTTTGAAATATTTTCTTTGGAAGAATAAAATATAATTTTTGAGGAAGGAAAAACAAAAAAAGAATAGTGAGGGTGGTGTGATGGGAAGAGAACGAGTTCGTTCATAAGATGGGAAGAGAAAAGTTTTGAATAAAATTAGAATTTATACCTACCGAGTCCAAATTAAAGCAATGTAAAAGGTGTTTTGGAAATCATTATCAATAATGGATATATTTAATAATGAAGCCTGGTTCATAAGCTTATAATTACCAAAAGGTATTTATTAAATAATTATTTTGCCACCTTGCCTGGACGTCTGACAGTCCAAATCAGAGTATTTTATGAAACAAGCAAAGAACTACGAGAAACTTGCCTAAATGTGTAGATATCGTTCATAAGTGAAATTCGTGTATATGGAACAGTAACATCTAGCATAAGCCAGTTGATAAAGTGTCTTTTTTAGTTATACGTTAATTATAGTTTCAAAGCTAGTTTAATGGTAACCACATGTTTTTTTCAAAACCACACCATCACTCCCGTTTGTTTTCACATTTTTACTTCATTTATAATACTAATATTGTGTTTGTTTTTAGTATTAAATTTTGTCATTATATGTAAAAATTTCCAAATTCGATCAAAAATTTATTTTATCCATTCTTTTTTCGTGGCGTGGTATAATACCTATGTATATTTAAACCCACACATACGCGCATGCGCGCAGCACATACACCCGCAAATACACCCACGTACACACGCACATATAATATTCTCTATATATTAATTGCATACCTTTTTATTTTTTTTCTTTCAGACTTGTCGCTACTGGAGAAAGCTTTAAATCACTGTCGTTGGCCTATCGTATATCGTAAGGTTACATTTGCAGAATCATTAAACAAGTATTGAGATTATGACGAGAAAAACTTATGTCAATCGTGGTGCCTGTCCCAACTGAAAATGATTTCAAAAGAATCGAAAATGGTTTCTGAGAAAAATGGAATATGCCAAAATGTACCGATTTCCATTTATGGCAAACATGTCCGCATCAAAAGTCTACATCACAATGGTTACCTTTATTTCATTTACAAAGTCTTTTTTTCTATTGTTTTACTTGCCATGGTTGACGTCAATTACAAGTTTGTAGCTATTGATGCTGGATCATACGGCAAAGAAAACGACAGTAACATATTCAAAAAATCAGTAACGGGTAAGAAAAAACCAATACCACTTTTAATGTTCCGCCACCAAAGTATCTGCCAGGCACTCAGGAGATGTTGCCTTACTTTTTAATAAGCGATGAGGCCTTTCTACTCGATACCTACGTGATGAAGTTAGCTGACGAAAATGTGTGAAAAAAGATGAGATTTGAGGAGGCTAAAGAAGTATGTAAGGACAGTTAGGGATACAGCGTAAAGGTATGTATGTTTTATATATTATAAAACAACGCGAAAATTTTAAAGTTTATGTTACTCAGTTTGCAAGAAACTGTCGCGTGTTGGGTCAACTCTGAATCGGCCGACCGTGTCTAGTGGAGAGCGCCCGCACCCGCGTAATGTCCCACGTTCGTTTAAAACTGTCGTAGTTTGTTTATCCGTTTTCAAAAATTCAGTGTACATTACAGATGAGAAACGAAGCAAATTTTTTATTTTAACTATTTTTATTGTTATTGGCATTTTTACAGCGTTATTTAAACTACTATAAATAATTAACACTTTTCAGTTTTGTTTTTAATTTGAATAACTTTTTAAATGTTGAACCTACACTTGCGAGTGCTGAATTTTTTTTGCTAGTCATTTTAATACCTTTCATACGATTTTATGAATTTAACCAAAAATCGCCATCTTTGTATAGTAATAGCTTTCTTCTCCATCAATTGAGAAAGTGACAACAGCGCCTTTCTTACTAAGGAAACACTACTGAATACGACGATACGAGTTGTCGGTATAATACTGCTCAGTCCTACAAAAAAATATTTTTAATTGATTAGAATCTCTACTATGGAGCAAAAATGTAAATATTGTTTTCTAATAAAAGATAAACTTTTAAATGTTTAAATTCTATTCTAGAGGTAGGTACGTATTGGTCACGATGGCATTATAAACGAAATATTTAATTTTTTCCCCAAAGATGTCTCACATCTAAAAAAGGAAAAGGACATGATTTAAAGTTACATATTATATTACCTTAATACGTATAATTCAGAACTAAGTAGCACCGACACTGACTTAAAATCTTGAAAATTTCGGGGCAAATAACTACAGACTGTGTGACAGATTTGGTGTGCTGTCGGCTCTAGTTGGAAAGGATTTGTTACCAACCAGAAAATGTCGGCAATATTAATAATGAAGTTGGTCATCGATATCGCGTAGTTAACACTTTCTTTCAACAAATTACAACGTCTAGGGCTACTAATATTCTTTATTCATCCCTTGCATGCGTAGCTTTCAGTCTTCACCCTGTTATTACTAGGTTTGCAACGATATATCGGAAACCGATAAATGTCGATATATCGACGACTAAAAATATCGATATTTATCGTTATCGACGATACGCTCATATCGATATATATTAATATCAAAAAACAAAATGTATCGTTACGAAATATCGAAACACCCGCCCAAATTAAAATACCCACAAAATCGGGTAAAATGCTGAAACTGGCAACACTAAACGTTTAAAAAAATTGATTCTGACGCTACCGCGAAGCGCAAAAACGAAATTCCCTATCCCTTTCTCTTATGATAACTGGTACAAAATACTAGAATTAAACATTTTTTAATAAATTGATGAAAGAAAAATTGTATTTATTCACATAGGTAAGGTACAAAAACATTTACATATAAAATAAATGATAAACGTATGATATAACTAAATATATCGATATATCGGCCTATTAGACCGATATATCGATATGTCAATATCGACTCAATTCGATATATATCGATATCGATATAACGATATTTTTAAAAACCTTCATCCCTGATTATTACTATACTCACAGACTAATTAATGTACTAGCGTACAGACAGGAATCTTGCAGGTGAGGGGAAGAACGTTATGACAGAGTTACGGAGGGAGGGATGCGATACACTAGAAGCGGCCATGTTGTAGTATGGCATACATAAAAAAACATGTTTAGCGTATGTCTAAAGAAGAAAAGTAAGTAAAGAGAAAATGGTAATATTAACTCGTCGTAACATGCGCTCATTCAAACAGAAGGTGATTGATAATTTCGATGATTTTCAAATCGTTTCATGGAACATGACAATATGAGAAAAAAATTATACCTTTTTATTCCATGTCATGCTTCATGATACAAATAATCGCATTGTTTGTTTACTTAAAACCATATAATATTATAAATGCGAAAGTCTGTCTGTCTGTCTGTCTGGTACGTTTTCACGACTAAGCCGCCGGACCGATTTTTATGAAATATAGCATGTAGATAGTTTGACACAAAAAGACGGACACAGGTTACTTTATTTTTTCAAAAATGTACTCCTTCATTGGTACTCCTAACACACTAACCACTTTTGGAATCGTTTTTTACTTCTTCAAAAGGCGTGAAGTTGAATTTCTGGTTTGGTGTTCGTACATGCAACCACAGATGGAACATTATCCGACATCAAGGTATACATTCTGTCAAGAAAGTATCGGGAATGGATGATTTGTTTGTGGTTCCAAATTCAATTTTTTGTTTTTTGAAAGATGAAACACTTATCCGACATCAAGGTATACATTCTGTCGTGAAAGTATCGGGAATGGATGATTTGTTTTGGTTCCAAATTCAATTTATTGTTTTTTGAAAGATGAAACACTTATCCGACATCAAGGTATACATTCTGTCGTGAAAGTATCGGGAATGGATGATTTGTTTTGGTTCCAAATTCAATTTATTGTTTTTTTTTTGGTATTGTTAGATTGGTACAACTGTTTTCCATTTTGGCGCGGAGTTTGAGTTGCATCTGTTATTTAGATTAAATACAGTGCTGTTTTTAGTTTTATCATTCTAGTGTATATTGCGAATTTCATAATGGACAAAAACATCGAACAAAAAGTTTGTCTTAAATTTTGCATCGCCAGTGGAATTTCGTGTTCGGAGTCACTGAAAATGTTACAGAAGGCTTACGGTGAATCGACTTTATCAAAAACACGTGCTTATAAGTGGTACAAAGCGTTCAACAGCGGTCGAGATGTGATGGAAGATTTGCCTCGCTCTGGTAGGCCATCAACGTTTGCAACTGAAGTTAACATCGCAAAAGTGAAGGAAATATTGACTAAAAATCCTCATTCAAGTTCATCTAGTCCCAAAAGACCTGAATTTTCTCCAAACACTCAATCGCATAAGAGTCGCTGAGGACATGCTAGAACTAGTCAATTCCGATCCAACATTCATGAAACGCATTGTTACTGGTGACGAGACGTGGCTTTGCGAGTTTGACATGCAAAGTAGTCAACAAGCTTCGGAGTGGCGCCTTCCAACTGAACCGAAACCGAAAAAACCACGCCAAAGTCGAACAAAAGTCAAAGTAATGTTGACTATTTTCTTTTACTATCGCGGTGTTGTGCACTCGAAATTCTTGCCGGAAGGTCAAACGGTAAATAAAGAATATTATATGGGCGTTATGCGGCGTTTAACAGAGCAAATTCTCAACTCAATAAATACCATCGAGCAACCACCTTATTCACCAGATATGGCTCCAGCCGATTTCTTTCTTTTTCCTAAACTCAAATTACCACTTCGTGGCACACATTTTCATTCGGTAGAAGACATAAAGGAGAATTCGGGGCGAGCACTGAACTCAATTCCGGAAAAAGCGTTTAAAAAATGTTTTGATGATTGAATTATTAGTTGGCGTAAGTGTATCGTTTCTGAAGGAGCATACTTTGAAAGTGATAAAATAAATTTGGAAGAATAACCAACATTTCGTGTATTATTGATTTTTTCCCGTTACTTCCTTGATAGAGTGTATGTAAAAGTTTCATGCATGAACAAACACTCACTAGAAGTTCCTAAATTAGGACGCACTACGTATAAAGAGTATGTTAAGAATTTTAATTACGATAGTTAGTTTACAATATAGGGACGGCGATCTGAGATCAATTAATTAAAAAATCGATCTTTTAAGGTTTGAAAAGCAAATTTTTAATCGATCTCGAGCCGTGATCGATCAAGTGAATCCGATGCACAAACTTTCTGATGTAGGACACCCAAAAATCGAGTTTCCATTACGTTTATATAAAATAAAAGACAAAAGTCGGCGCGGAATTTTGTTTTAATAAATTATTTACCTACCTTTAAGTATAATTTAGGTACCTACAACGGAAAGCACGGTTCACAAGGATTCCTTCTTACTTAAAAGAGCGTTTTCAAAACTTTCGTAATACTTAATTAATTATACAAACTATTTCCATTGAGTAAATGAAATATTCAGATTCATTAGAACATCTTGCAATAACTTATTCATTATAGAAAGTCATATCGTCATGTTAGTCATACAATAATGAACCTCGAATTGGATTAAATTCACATCTTACAGTTTTTGATTACCGAATTGTACAAATTGTGACGTAAAGGCACTCTTAGGCACGCACTAGTGCTTTTTGTTTTCTTCCTGCATATAACATTTAGGTGCATGAAGGAGGTTTTTAATCAAAAAGTTTTCTGTAGAAAATTTTTGTATGTAATGACTATTTTATAGCGTAAACACTATCAATACATGAATTAAATTTAAATTTTTTTTTTTTAATTTAAACGTATAATTTAAACAAATAAATAACGCAATTAAAATTATTTTGTATTTAAATAAATTGTTTTTTTTATTATCATTGAATTGGCTGGATGCCTAGAAGCCGTTGCCCTGCCATGTCCTCTAAAAGAAAAAGAAACACTCCCGCGCAATTACATTTCTGCATTTTTTAAAATTTATTTATATTTTTTTCGCAAATGTATTAAAAAACGTCGTTCGATGCACGTGCGGTATTGTCATTTCCACACGTTCCTATTGTTCACCGGCGCCTTCGGCTTCGGTGTCAACAAACCGTGACTAGTTAAGAAATGACATACTTTCCACACTTGTATCAAAATGTACTATTCAAGTTACGTATTTAAGCTGATAGGCTAGTTGCCAATGCCTCAATGTTGTAGCGATAAGTAGTTTTTCTATGAACATACAGCCCGCGTATATGTATTATCTATGCCCGCGACTATACTCTTTGGTCTTTACTTCTTTTAGTTTCTTTTGCCTTTACTTTACTTTTCAAAGCGGTTTTTTCTAAAAAAGTTTTTGCTATTTAAATGTAGTTATTGTAAATTTGGGTTTGTTTTGACTTTTTGTGAAAGCTAGAGATAATATACTATTATGTTGTTTGTAGCTAAGTGTTAAGAAGTGTCCAAGTTGGCATTAATTCTATTTTTCTTAAGTTTTATCAAATACCTTGTTTTGTAAGTACGTCAGCCGTTATTAATTTTTCGTTAAGTACATACGATTTGTTTCAAATCTTATTAGTTGTAGTGTCTTCATTGAAAAGTCTTGTTTTCTCATTGTTTTCTCAATTATATGGTTTGAAATATTGTCTTACTCTTGATTTTATATTGCCATCAATTGTTTTCAAAAAGTAGGTACCTACATAACAACTTTTGTCTAATATTCATCCATCTGTACATGTTCGGGATTCTTTTGGCTATATCTATTTCCTTCAGTTATTCGAACGTAAATCCATATGTGCATATATGTAATTAATACATAAATGTTGATTTTAAATGGATTTGTACATTACAGTGAAATTGCTTAATGAATGCATTGCTTGTTGGAAAGCATAGAAAATCAACATGTAATGTATTTGTTTTATTGCTGCAGGCTGTGATATTCATTTTCGTAAATTTCTCAGTCCAACTCGTGGTATTTAAAAGTTTTTATTTAAGGTTTTTTTTGTAATTGGTTTGTTTCAACAATTTTTGTGTTCTGCATTCCCAGTTGTGCCTGATGTAAAAGGAAATTTCGATCTTCTATGGCCTTCAATTTCCACGTGGCCATTTCAATAAATTTGTTTAAAAGCATGTTATATCCTGACAGTGTTTAAACTAGTTATTGTAATGAAAACGAAACTATTTTTTTTCATATCGGACACAAGACAGTTAACTTCTGAATCCATATTATTATTTGTAAATGTATAGTAAGGTAATAAAAAGGGTTCACATTTACAGCAATATATGTAGGTATTGTATCACTGTATAGATGAGAATTTGTTGAAAATTCAAATGCTTTGGTATTGTTTTCGTTATTCGGTAGACTTTGTTTCAGTGACAAACTTTGTCTTATGAAGAATTTCATTCACAAAAATAAAATAAATTGCTGTTTTCAAGTAATAAAATGTTAATTGTACAATTATTGCTATAGTAAGGCAATAAACAGGATTCTTATTTACAACAATATATGTGTATCACTGTATAGATGAGAATTTGTTGAAACCTCAAATGTTTTGTGATTGTTGTTTTCATTATTTGGTAGACTTGGTTTCAATAACATAAAATTTGTCTTATGAAGAGGTTTCATTCACAAAAATGAAAATACAATGAAAAAAGTATAATTTAGGCGGCTATATCGCTAATGCAATCATCCAGGCAACAGTGTAAAGGAGAAAAAGCATAACAAAAATCCACATGATGGTGTAAAACTAGAATTATTAATATATATTTAAATTGAGATTAAGTGTACATAATTCACAATATTTAAAATGTATACACTTATTACAAATGTAATATAAACATGAAAGTAACTAATAATGATGAATCAACACTGACATAGTTCACGGAAACGTTGCAAATGGAAATGAAGAGGCAAGGTAATGTCCAAAAGCTATTGAGAAATACAGTAGATTTTAATTTGATGTTTAAAATGTGTATGTTAGTATTTCTTATCATCAATGGTATTATCTGAACGATTTGCATTACTGTCTGTAGAAGTATCAGAAAATTACATCTAACGAATAGATACATATGTATGGCTCCTGACTTTGCAGTCAGGAGCCGGAGACAAGTTACTTAAGTACTACAGAATGTATTTGATTTGAATAACTTTATTTCATATATAATATGTGATTATCCATACCAATTATCATTAATGTCTTTATAAGTAAAGTGTCTGTTTGTTTGTAAAGTTATACGGCTAAATTGCTGAACTGATGTTTATTAGATTTAGAATGGACATAGACGTAAGTCCTAGGGAAGAGATAGGCTACTTGTTTTTTAATCCATGCGAAGAAAGTCACGTCCAACATCTCTTAATTTTTGTTCCTAAACATGACTTGCATTTAGTATCTTTACAATATGTATATTTGCTCCTAAATACTAAATGTTACCTCGCCTATTTTGCTTAGTCGTATACTTATTTTTGTTATCTAAATAGCCCAGAAGTTAGTATTAGAATGAACTTGGTCTTGGTATATTGATTTAATTTTTACTTTGATTCTAATATTTTCTATCTTGAATTGTTCAACCAATTGCATCAATCACTGTCACAGGCAAACAAACGAAATGAAGAAAACCCTTGTGAAAGTAGTAAAGGTTCATGAATATGGCTCTTGTTATTTTGGTTATTGTTGCATAAATTTTTCTTTTTTTGTCTAAATAATGGTTTATTTTTGAATTTGTGTATGGTTTGTTTTTCTTTGTATCAAATTTAAAAAAAAAAGTAACTATCTTGTTTGTTGATTTAAATCAAAGTAATAAAAGTCCTTCATTTGTATATATTTGAAATTTATAATAATATTGTTTGGGACAATGCTTCTATTTACTGTTCGTTCCTGGCCATGATGAACCGGATCACTTTACTATTGTCCTATGTCCCATACTTGACTATGGCTGAAATTGGAAGATATAATAATGGTGTATGTTGTATGTTGAGACACATAGTTTATGATGGTTTTTCTTTGGTTAGTTCTTACAACATGGAAATGACAAATCAGCAAAATTTAATCAATTTTTACTCTTGTTTTTCTTGTTTCGAAGGGCAAGGACACACTCCAATTTAATTATGTTCCAACTTTCTCTTGGGCCACAGGTCGCTGAGCAAAATTAATGCTCAAAACAAAGTAACTAATTTAATGCATTTTCTGGTTGCTTGTATGATATGAGATTCTGCAAAAAACTGTCAACATTTCAGAATCTATTTTATTATCATTTTTCAGTTTTTAAAATTGCATCGGTAGATAAATCTGGTAAGAAGGTGCTTAGTTTTTTCTCAATGTAATAAGGTCCATAAAATCTTTTGCATCAAAATTGAATTGTAATATGTGGGCGTCCAAGCAAAAAGGGTCCAGTAATGGGGTATTGAGTTAAGACTAGATTCGGAATTTATAATAGTAAATTAATAATAAGGATTAAAAAAATATTCAAAACTGCATATATTTTCTTTGTTAGACACTTAAAGTGGAAGAGCATGCATTCATAAGTTCGATTGAAAAAAAAAACATACTTCTACTTGTTTGTTTCTACTTAGAAACATCATATAAAATCATTTACTATATGAACTTGTAGAGAATTGAGCTTTGAGCGTTAATTAATAATCAGTTATTAAAATCGCGAAATGCCATTTTTTCACCCATCTACAAAACTGCGTATATCTCGGAAACTAAATGCCGACATATAAACACTTCCAAAGGAGTAGTAACTATGCTGTGTCAGAAACTGAATCGATTCAGTGTTCTAGTAACTGTCACATACGACCTCTCTGGTATACCTTGTATATAATACTTTTGGTGTATAATGGAGGATGTCGATATATCATTTGCAGCTTCTTTCAGTAATTATCTCTGTAACACAACTTGATCATTCAA
This sequence comes from Zeuzera pyrina, assembly GCA_907165235.1. NCBI lineage: Eukaryota > Metazoa > Arthropoda > Insecta > Lepidoptera > Cossidae > Zeuzera > Zeuzera pyrina. The sequence continues at coordinate 7,588,176 of OU015644.1, forward strand.
TACTAGTTGTTTCTTTATTGGTCATCGCAGCCCACAAATGGCTTTTGTAACAGTTCGTGTTTTGATTGCTTCTCAATGTTTTTATCAATCTTTTAGGTAGTTGCTAAATTTATTGATAAATAATCGATTTTCTTTCTCTTCTTGGATCAGTCTGGAAATTTATTTCATCTGTTTTTTCTTGACAGGAACAAAATTGCCTATTGGCTATTTGTGAAAGTTGCCTGTCTAAAGTAAAAAGTATAAAGGTCATTAAGTTTTATTAAAGACTGGTATTAAGTGGCGGACTTAATGACAAATGGCATTCTGTTCCAGTCAACCATTGGATGGAGTGGAAAAGTGTATGGGCAGGAAACTTCTGATAATGTGATTGTTTATATACATATTATGTAAATACATATAAAGTAATAATATTATATGTAAAGTAAATGTAAAATAACATATATTTAAATACATATGCAGATGAAGTGTGGGGTTTCTGCCTTCTGTATCTACAAATGAAACTCCATTTGCCAAGGTTGTGGACTCTATTGATTTTTCAAGTTAGAAACAAGACAATGTGAGTGATGACAGGTTATTACATTAGTTGACCAGAGGTTCTATGTTGATTTTAATTAAATAATTTCGCTATAGTAAATACATACGTTGTAACTCTGAAGCCATACACTTACATACTTATATATTCTTGCTAGACTATGTAATGCTTACTAAACACAAAAAATGAGGTTGTTAACTGTTGCTATTTTAAAATAGTAACGTAATAAAATATACAGCAAACTTCGTAATTTAAATATTAAGGATTTATTTATGTAAACAGGATCATAGGTACTTTGCTCAAGTGAGATAAGTTATCCTTTTTTTATTATAATAATTATATCTAAGCATTTTCATCTACAGGTTATGAAGGTATATAATATACTATTTATAAAAATTAGTTTATTTTGGCTTAAAACAATTTTTTTACGTATAATATCTTTATTGTCTTAAAAAGCCTATGTTGTCACTAAAAAAAAGTTGAGGGAATATTTAAAATAAATAAGCGCTAAGATTATTTTTTAAATATTGCCTATTTTAAGGCAAGATATATCAACTATAGGCATACACCGATATGTTGACCGTATATTTTCTGTTTTAGTCATATATAATTGAGATTTTTTTAAACTTGGTGTAACCAAAGTGATTGCACTGCTCCTGGTTTTCTGGGATTTCAGATTGATTATATGATTCTGCAGTGTGGGAGTATTTGAAACTTACTGCGAATTGTGATTTGGTTTTAACCTTTGTGACTTTTGAAAGGGAACTAATTAATACTTTAGTCTTGAAGAAGATTCTTGAAAGTTCAGGAAGTCGTTACCACACATGTGTGTGATGGAATAAGGTTCATTTGTATTTACTTGCAACAATAATCTAATTAGAAATAAAGGTGAATAATACTCTGCTTTTGATAGAACTCTCTCAATACAGCTATATACATTATCAATTTCTTGAATACATGAATGACCGATTGTTGAAGTTGATTTGTTATAGTTTAGGAAAATTATCCATAAGATGTCTCAAAGTAAAGTTCGTGATAGTGTTGCAGTTCTGTGGTACACAACTCCATAATATATTATACATGTTAAATGAGGGTCGACGAGCAGAACCTGTTTCAATATTCTATAGACAGTACTCGCTACATCATTTCCAAATCTTCCAGCTATTGCTCAACTCGAAATTGCTCAGTACACCTTTTATCAGTGGAGAGATAGGCAGTCATGTTGTAAGTAGCTTTGCTTTTGTAAAAAGTTGCCTTGAGCCTGGATATAACATTCTCCAGATCAAAATGTATTAAAAACTTCAAAATAAATATAATCGCCATTACACCCTTTGTATTTTTCAGTATTTTGTGTCAGTGCAAGTTTTTTCATGCAAGATTTTATTTTTTTTGGTAACAATGAATCTCAGTTGCGGCTTGTTTATTGTTAAGCTTTGTTGAAGCTAAGGAGGAAGAAAAAGTGAAGAATAACATTGTAACACGCTCACATCTTCAACACGCTTCTTAAATTTGCCAAATCCGTATTATTGACATTTTTGATTCTTGTGACAATTTTATATTATCATTAAATTCTGTGTCTTGAAAATTTTTACTATTGCTGTTATAAATCTGTTCCTCTTCATTATCAGAGAGAGAACACTCGTCTTCTGAAGAGTTATTCAGAGAATGTTGTTCCTCAATTTCTGTGCTACAATCGTAATTACAGTCCGCAAAATGCAATAGGTACGGTATAACAGATGAGGTCTAAGGATGGGGCTTAGAAAATCGTAATTAAAGTAAGGCCACTGAGACGAGATAAAGAACGTAAACAAACTTTCAGGAGTTAAAAACATTTTTATTTGGAGAAATTATGTACAAATTTTATAAGTTTTTCTAATTGTCGTCGTCTGTATTAGAGGAAGATGATTCATCAGAAGAGTCCGAATCAGCTGTATTTATTACAAAACTGTCTATTGTATTATCAATAATGTTGTCAATTTTGCTATAAAAATTGTTCTCTACTTTTATGATGTGATCCACACAATTTCGCCATTTGTCTGCAGATACATTTTGGATTCCCTCTTTTAGCAATTTTTTTACATCTTTAAATTTAAATGAGGTATTATTGCAAGCTGCGTGTCCCTTCACGTCAGCCCACACGAGCAATTGGATTGAGCTCTCAATGATAAGGTGGCAGTCTTAGAACTTCCACTTTATATTTTTTTGCGAGCTCATCCACAGTGTAGCTTTGGTAGTTCGAATTTACCTCGTTTACTTTCTTTAAAAGTTCTGCCTTTACCTTTTTTTCATCATAGCTTATTTCTTTATTACGCAGCCATTCTTGGATACTTGGCTTTTCTCCATGCAGTGGTAGGAGTTTTGTCTAGGCGCCTTGAGTGGTAAGGAGCATTGTCCAAAACCACTACCGCATTTTCAAGTTTCGGTAAAATATTCTCAAACCACCGCTCAAAGCGGATCGCGTCCATTGACTCGTGGTAATCACCTTTGTTTTTTGATTCAAATACATCATCAGCACCTTCTACGAAACCACTTTCATTTCCCATATGCACCACAATCAGTCGTTTGCCCTTCGAAGTAGGGTTCTTTGCACCCGAACTCAGTCCATCTATAAAAGCTTGCCGTTTAGAAGTTACCGTAGTGTCCACGTAAGTTTTTGACACAGTATGCCCTGAAAAAGGTACAGTCAATCAATTTTACATTACCTGTGATATATACGGCCGGAAATTAAGGCAGTAAGTGAGGGCAGATAAATAGAATAAATGTATAATTATGTAACAAACCTGCATTCACCCATGTTTCATCCATATACTATGAACTCTCTTTCGTATGGTCTTTTGATCAAAGTCGTCGAGTTTTTCTGAGAATGCGGGCCTTTTTTTGGTTGTTGATGGGCTTTTTACCTCCCCATTTGTTGCGTATTCTTTTATAACTCTATACAAAGAAACTACACAGATGCCCAAAATGCTCGCCATTTTCTCCATTATACTCGTTTTGTACGTACGGATATTCATCAGTAGGCCAACTTTGCTTGACGTATTTGTGCACATTAACGACCATTTGTTTTTCTTTCGACGTAGAATACGTCCACTGTAAATAAAAAAATGTGTGTATTTTAGGTACATTTATTCTACGAATGTGCGTTGAAACTTCTGTGAATAGTAATTAAATTTTCTACAATTTGCATGGAACCGTTAAAAGTTCAATTACAGAAAAATTTGTCACCTTTTGTTGTTTTTTACGTGGTGAATTGACATCTTTCAAAGGTTGTCTAGAGCTGCCAGAGCGCGAATCCATTGGTAAAATCAACAACCACTCTCACTTGAATGTAAAGGATTAACAAAAATAAAAATCCATGACTGGGTCAATATTGACCCAACCGCGCTTTGTGGTAAATTCGATTAAAAAAACATATACAATGCAATTACGTGGTGGAAGTCTCGTAAGAGTAATAATAACACATTTCATAAAAAGTCATAAAAAATCAGTACCCTACGCGCAATAAAACATTAAATAAAGCAGGCAGAACATCGAAGTGGGTCAAATTTTGGACGCCCGCGCTTCTAGTGTTAATAAGCATAGTACCTGGTGACTGAACTCCGCTCTTTTTTACTAGGAAACCATGTAGTGATGTCCCGATTCGATTATATTACAAATCGTTTAATCATTTATACTTATAACAATAATCGATCTGTAATCGATTATTGATCAATTAAAGTCGATTATGATTTATGAAGGTAGTTCTTTTTCGTTTTTGTGGAATAAAGCAAGATATTTTTAAGAAACTACTTAAAACGGTCTTCGTAAATCGTAATTTCACTAAATAAAGATATTGACGTTTTAGACAGTTCTTTAAAAAAATAAGTCATAAATCTTAAAATTTATTTATTCCACAAATGTACCAATATGTTATTGGACCATACTAATTAGTAATTACAAATAATTTAGTGTTTACATTTTGATTAAGAAATTAAAAAATATTAACGAATAAAAAAAAAGACTCATAATGAGTAGGATGATACAAAAGTTAAAAATTAAAACTATTAATTCTGACACATTCATACATTTTCAAGTAGTGCTCAATTCGAAATAAGAAATATTATGCAATCTAGGTATTTTGGGAGTAGTCGGTTCCTTCTCAAATTTGTCATAATACCAGTTATAGAAAAAACTCTTTCGGACGGTACTGAGGTATGTGGTATACATGAGTATTTTAAATGCACTTCATATAATTGTGGGTTATTCGTTTTCGTGCTCTTCCAATAAACAAAAGGATTGCTCTTTCTGTCAAGCAACGGCAATTCTAAAAATTGTCTTAAAATTATTATATTCTCGCTTGTACCTGTGGATAAAGCAACATAACAAGCCTTTTTCTTTCAAAATGATCTCATATTGATGTTGCTTTAATCGCTTCTTGTTGATTACTCATCGGATTGATCGATATCTCATCGAGTTCTTCTAAACAACGTTGTTCGGCGTTTGCAGCGTTGGAATCTAATCCAAAACCCAGCTTTTTAAACCGGGGATCTAGAAGACATGCTATAGCTGCTTGTTTATTGCTTTCCAAGACGTCAATGGGTTTGTTTTCTTTGACCAGATTCAACAGCTCCGCTTTGGTCTTGCTCATCTCCGCCACCACACCTTCTCGTTGAAGCCATGCCATTAGATCAGCTTTCTTATTGGCATGTGTAGGAGGTCTATCTACTTGCACTGAATGATATGGCGTATTCTCCATAATAATGATGCAATTGCTGACTATGTTTTGAAGCAGGCTCAAAACCAGCCTTTGAGTTTTTGAGCATCCATCTCTTCATGGTATTCTTTTGTTCTTTTTGATTGAAAGGCCAAAAAACAATTTGGTACAAATCCTCCTTCTGCTGACCTTGCGTGGCAAATTATTAGGCGTGAACCTTTTCATACAGGTACCTTGGAACAAGATGCTTCAGTATCATCAGTCCATGTCTGCGACACAGTGTGGTTGGCGTTTAGCCATGTTTCGTTAGCCATGTTAGCAATTGTTTCGCAATTAGGACAATGGACAATTGTCCCAATTGGTTATCTGTCTTGCTTCTCGTAAAAATGTCACCCTCCAAAATTACGAGGTATATCCACAAAGTAAATTCCGTTTGGTTATATAAAAGAAACGTGTACACATACAGAAAAAATATTTATTGTACAAAAATCTACAACTGTTGAAGCTAATTTTCTACGTAGTTTCCGAAATTTTGTACTCACTTGTCATAGCGTGGCACAAGTTTTTGTATGCCTTCTCCATAGAAGGTTGCCGCCTGTGTTTTCAACCATGTGGTAACATGTTCTTTCAGCTCGTATCATCGTTGAAGTGTTGACCACCAAGGAAAGATTTTAGGTGTAAAAAGAGATGAAAGTCGCTAGGAGCGAGGTCCGGGCTGTACGGAGGATGATCAAACACGTCCCAGTCAAATTCCTATAAGAGTTCTTTTGTCACTTTCGCAGTGTGAGGTAGGACATTATCGTGGAAAAAAACAACACCTTTTGACAGTAATCTTCGGCGCTTGTTCTGTATTGCGCGGCGCGATTTCTTAATGGTCTCGCAGTAAACATGTACATTGATTGTTTGGCCTCGTGGTAAGAAATCAATCAGCAAAATGCCTTTTCTGTCCCAAAAAACGGTGCACATGAGTTTTCGAGGTGTCAAGATTTGCTTAGGCTTAACTTTCGTTGGGGACGAAGTGTGCCTCCATTCCATTGATTGCCGTTTAGTTTTTGGATTGTCGTAAGATACCCAAGTTTCATCCCCCGTGACTATCCGAGAAAGAAAATCATTTCCGTCTTCATTGTAGCGTGTTAAAAACTAAAGTGCACTGCCCATCCTTTGCTTTTTGTGTTGTTCAGTAAGAATTTTGGGTACTCAACGTGAGCAAAGTTTTCGAAATTTCTGTTTTTCAGTAACAATTTCATGAATTAGTGATCGTGAGAATTGCGGAAAGTCCATAGCAAGAGCACTAATTGTAAACTTACGGTTTTGCTTAAGCTTCTCTTCAATTGCGTGAACTACTTCATCAGTAACCAAAGACGGGCGTCCACATCGTTCTTCATCGTGGACTTGATCACGTCCTTCATTGAACTGTCTGACCCATCTTCTAACCATTGAATCACTCATAGCAGTTTGTCCGTAAACCTCGCAGATTTGCTGATAAATTTCACTTGGTTTAATTTTCTTTGCATTTAGAAAACGAATCACAGATCTGATTTCACGAGCGGCGGCATTTTCAATTAAGGCTGACATCATAAAGAAGCACTAGAATACGTCGGCAGCAGCGATCTGAAAATGGCGTATATTTCTTCTGCTTGAGTCAGAGTAACTGCCGCGCATGCTCGGAACTATGATCGCAGCGCTGCCGTGGATTGAAATAAACACGGAACTTACTTTGTGGATATACCTCGTATATCAAATCTCTCCATAAGGATTTGCCGCTTGTTCATTTTTTTATATCGGAAACCAATTTGTTTTAAAATTGTTCTGAGGGATTGCACACTTCCCGTATACAAGCCGGTATCTGCTAAACTTACTTGCAATTTACCAGCAGTGGGGTATTCGCCTGTTGTGAAATAGCCATATACACGAGTTCTTATTGTGTCTGTATCAAATTGGTCGACACCTGTGACCGGCTTGTTTCTTTTCCGTTTTTTCGGAGTACCTACTCAGTTTATTGTCAGCATCTGTAAAACATTTTAAGTCACTAAGTACCAACTTTTTTCTATATTGTTAGACATATTTTTTTACAGAATATACACAATGAGAAACACAAAAAATAATTTAAAAAATATTTAACCAAATAAAACTGCGAATAATTCGCTTTTATATTTGTTTTCAAATGGGAACATTGGGACTTACAAATCCCAATAAAAATCTACATAATTGGATTATGATATTCGGTAAAACAAGCCATATGCATTTCTCGTTGGCGTAGGACGCACTGCTTTCTAGCGTTTTCTTTACAAACAGCACACCTGCTCTGCTTACCATCTGGGGTCCGTTCTAATACGTGGCCTGTTATAATGCTAGTGTCTTTTAATGAACGTGATGGTCGATCTAATAATTTGGGATCAGATATGTCCGATGACAGGCTCAAGTATTTCCTTGCCACTTTTCGAATAAAATCAAGGTAAGGAATTCTATCATGAGACATATTGTGTAAGACGTAGGCATTGAACATCCCTACATCAATAGCATTACTAAAAAGTATGAAGTACCATTTTTTGCCTCTAATTTTTACATTATATTTGTTGACATGCCAGTCTAATTTGTTCACGCCACCCATGTATTTGTTATATTGGGCAATGACGTGGGCCTGTTGAACATCACATTTTTTCTTTTCAGCCTTGTTATATCTTTGAACAGTGACTAAGGGGTGTATGGTTTGATGGTTAGTCAAAATTTTCACGCAGTTGTTGTCTTTCCAAGTCAGAGCTAATATTTCATTCTTCTTGTCAAATCTAAAATCATATGTTCCTCGATTTTCCGTTTTCATGAGTTCGTCTTTTTTTAGGGGACATTTATTTAGCCTGTTAGCTCTTGCCGTTCCTGTAGCTCGCACTTTCATTTGACCCAAAATTGTCATCTAGCGAAAACTTGAAAAGAAGTTGTCCAAGAATAATACGTGATCTTCTGGGTGCTCCAGAAAACTCACCATTCCAAGGGATCCTTCTTACCTATATACAGTTCCATTTGATAGCAATATCCCGTGATACCAACACAAGCCATTACCCATTGCTTCAAACCAAATCGTATAGGCTTTCCTCTAATAAACTGTTTGAGGAAGTGACCACCATATTAACGAACCATTTGCTCGTCTATGGATAATTGATTAGAAAATATTTTCACTTTCAAAAAGTTTTGATGTAGTTTGTCCAATAGAGGCTTTAATTTGAAAGTTTTGTCACTGTTTTCTTTTATCGCATCATTATTATTGAAATGAAGATACCTTTTTATTTCTAAATATCTGTTACTAAGCATGCAATTTCGTATTATTCGTAAATCAATGTCATCATCCTCTGACCAGTACATTTTTTCTTGTGGTAAGGAATGATATCACGTAAATATCAGAATACCCAAGAATTTGCATATACAACTAGGATTGACAAAGTATCTATGTTTATTTTTTTGGTGTGCATAGCGAATACTTTCTTGAGCTATTTTCTCAACCAGAGATTGTTCAAAAAAGTGTTCAAAAATTTCGTGAGGATCTAGATTTTGAAATTGGTTTTTCAAATTTACTTTTAGCACCTCACATCTGTCACTGTCACATAATGCCTTTGTATAGACTGCATCCGTTTTTTTCCAAACTGGATTGTGTACTACAAAGCTCTTCGACGTACGAGACTTTTTCTTAGGAGGCGACATTTCTTCGGAGGTGACATTTCTTCTGACGGTACTTCATTCTCGCTTATTGTAGTGTACTGTAGTTCAACTTTACCTGAAACCTCTCTTGGTGCCTCATGTTTTGCCAGTATTTCGTCATCAATGTCCTCACAATCTATCAACTCGTCGAGTCTGGGAGGTAACTGGACAACATCGATTGGCTCGTCCTGAGATAAATCTTCAGAAATAACTTCCTCTAAGCATTGTTCAAGTTGTTCCAAAGTAGGAAATCTTCGCGAAGTCATAATTGAAACTGTTTGATATGTATATTTACCGAAACATATGCTATTTATAACTCGAGTGGCTCAAAAGACATACAGACCAAATCATTAAAGCAGCTAATGTGTTAAGTACTGATTATTGTTTATCTGAAGGACCGTATTTTTCAGTGACGATCTTGTTAACTGTACGTTTGCCGATACCAAGTGCTTCGCTTACACCATCAATCACTTGTGTTACGGCTAAAAGAAGGCCATCATTTTGTGACTCCCGCTCGAAATAATTATGAAATTTCACCACAAATTTCCGAGCTTGGCTATTCAAAGTACGGCTACGTCCTCTTGTCGACAATGTAATCGCTTGCTTATCAAAGTCCAGCATACACTTGCCAGGGTCAACGAATAAAGCAGAATCAGTCCAAAAAAGTAAAAGTCACAAAAAAATACAACACAAAAAGTAGATAACGCACAGTCAGCTTCCAAAACGGCGACAGACTGCAGCAAATCAATGCACGTTGCATTGCATTGCATGCACACAAACACTTTTTATTATTAACCGAGACAGGCAAAAGTGACCAACCCATACAGCCAGTGGCGTAGCTAGCATGGGTGGCACCCGGTGCGGATATTGTAGGTGTCACCCCAAAAATCAATCAAAACTGTTCAAATAAAAAAAAATTAATAACAATTGGTTTTATTAAAATGTTACAGATTAGTTTTTAGACATTAATTTATTATTAATCAACGATGTGTGAAACAAATTTAGTTATTAAAAAAATAAAATTCCTTTTAGAAAGCTAGAAAGGTCGCACTTGCAAACTCCGAAATCACGTCATCAACATTTATATTTTGTATTGCTTCATGGTCTATCGTTAAAATGCCTAGATCGTTTAATCTGGTTTCAGTCATTGTAGCCCGCAAGTAATTTTTGATTAATTTTCATTTGCTGAAACTCCTCTCACATGAAGCATGAAGTGGTTTGAAGCAATGGGTAATGGCTTGTGCTATCACGGGATATTGCTACCAAATGGAACTGTATATAGGTAAGAAGGATCCCTTGGAATGGTGAGTTTTCTGGAGCACCCAGAAGATCACGTATTATTCTTGGATAACTTCTTTTCAAAATAACTTTAGTGCGACCATTAGATTCGGAAGAGATTCTGTAAAATTCCATTCCACAATGAATTTCAAATAGGCCAGAGTCACCCAATTAGAAACAGTAACATTGGCTGCTTTTAAATGTCTTCTCAGTCTCGGTATCTCTTAGAGGAGTTCCGTTTCTGATACCTCATCGTAAAGGCCAGTAAATTTTGATATAGCAAATTTTAACTCTTCAGTGTTTGCCAAAAGCAAAGTATTTGACTGCACAACCTCAAACAATGAAGCTACATCTAGAATGGACTTTGATCTTGTTCGGAGTTCAATATTGAATCTGTCAACACATTCTCACATGTCCTTTTGAAGTTGCGCTCTAAGTGTAAGTCCAGTATCCGTGGACGACGCCAACTCACCGGGCATGTGTTTCTTGCAACGAATTCGTCGTTCCATTGGAATATTGTATTCTTCCGATTTTTGTATAGTAAAATCTATTACCTCTTCTGCAAAATGCGTCCGTTACTCTTCGATGAAAAGACGAAGTGCTTCTAGTTTTATGGCTATTTGATCAACAACCTTTACTTTGTAATGCAATCTGAGCATTGTTCACTTCCCTTAACACATCATTCCAAAAAAAAGAGCATAGAACTGAGAAATTACACACAGCAGGCATAAGGTTTTGTGCAGCTCTTCTGGTGTCTAAGTTTGCTTGTTGGTCACATAGTTCCTCAATTGCAGAAATAATCTCATCAAAATTTTCAGCCAATACGGGATGTGCGGTGGCGGATTTATGTTTTTGAAAGCTAATAAAACAAAAACTTATAGTATTATAGCTTTATTTATTACTTATACAAATAAAATGATATTGCGGATTTCACTTTTTAAAAACGATATCATCCAAATGCTGTCCATTTAGACTCACACACTGTTGGAAACGGTCCATCGCGTTACGTGCAACGCGCTGTAATAAGTTAGGCTGGTTTTCCGAATTTCATTGCGGATATTTTCCTTCAACTGCACTACAGACTTAGTATTATTATCATAAACTTTGCTTTTGAGGTAGCCCCACAAAAAAAAGTCCATTGGAATTAAGTCGGGTGACCTCGGTGGCCATGGGATGTCCCCAAAGCGGCTTATTAATTTTTGTGGGAAATTTTGACGAAGCAAATCCATAGATGTCCTAGCTGTATGGGGAGTCGCCTCATCTTGTTGAAACCAGGTGTGCGTGGAGTAGGATGAATGTGCTCGCAAATTTGGTAAAAAATATTCAGTAATCATGCGTCCATAGTTTTCACTGTTGACATTTACAGCTTGACCTCTTGAGTTTTCAAAAAAATAGGTTCCGATGATTCCGTTCGTCGACAACGCGCACCAAACAGTAACTCTTGGGCAATGTAAGGGCCGTTGGTGTTTCAATCGCGGATTACGTGTTCGTGGGGCCCAATAGCGACAATTTTGTTTATTAACGTGGCCATTCCGATAAAAGTGAGCCTCATCGCTCCAAAAAATGGTGTTTACAGTGCGAAATTTTTCTAACTTCCGTTCACAGAAGTTTTTTCGTAAATTGAAGTCATTTTGATTCTTAAAGGGATGGAACTTCAAGTCCTTTTAGAAAATTTCGTGAACAACTCTTTTTGGAAGTGCCAAAGCCGCTGCTCTTTTCCGCACTGATAGTCGCGGATTTTCCCGTATGCTTCTTTCAACCGCTTGAATGTTGTCGGTGGTTCTTGGAAGTTCTGCTAGGTCCCGGCTGAGGGTTATTTAACGCAGAAGATGTCTGGCGGAACCTCTGCCCCCACGATCTAATCAAATTAACACTTGGTCCGTCGCTCAAGCGCCGATTATTGTAATGGGAACAAAAGTGTCGACGCGCCTTCACGTAAGAATCACCACTCTTAAAAAACGCTTCAATAGAGTACGCAAGCTGCTGCCCCGACCACTGCGGCATTGTGACATACAAATCCGTACTCTCGGAGCGTCGAATGACACCGCCCTCCCCCGCACCGTTTATAACTTTTAAAGATATTCCGTTTTAAAAACATAAATCTGCCATCAGACACCCTGTACTTTACTGCAGCATAATGAGCACTCCAGCGCGTTGTCGAAAGTCTTTTAACGGATGCTTTGCTGTGTTTGAGGAGCACTTCCCAGCGCCTTGTGGAAGCAGAAAAAAAGTTGATTGTTATTGCCTCTACTGCTCCGAAAAATGTAACACAAGTCACATTTTGTACGAACGAATATTGGCCACACAAATTAATTGTAATAAATTAATCTACGAGGTGTGGCTATTAAATAACGAGACTAACGCTGTAAAAAATTTTTATTTTATGTTATACATAATTACTTATTATCATCTTCAATATACACTCCTTCTCTATCCCTACAACGCTCCATGCGAATTTTCCATTATTGGAAACAGTGCTGGAAGTCATCTTCCGTCAGCTCCTTCATGACGCGTGCCGCTTTCTCTTTTACAGCTTCCACTGACTCAAATCTCGTCCCTTTTAATGCAGATTTGACCTTAGGGAACAGATAAAAGTCACATGGTGCAAGATCTGGTGAATAAGGTGGAAGGTCTAACACAGGGGTGCTGTACTTGCTTAGGAACATCTTCACAAATAACGCGGAATGAGCTGGTGCATTGTCTTGGTGGACAATCCACGATTTGTCCTGCCACATTTCAGGTCGTTTTTTCCTTACTCTTTCACGTAGTTTAGCAAGTACCTCAAGGTAGTAATATTGATTAATAGTTTGACCTTCAGGAACTCAGTGAAGGTACACAACCCCACGAATATCGAGAAAAACAATCATCATTGCTTTAAATTTTGACTTGCTCATTCGAGCTTTTTTGGCTCTCGGTGAATTTGGGGTCTTCCAGTGCATGGATTGGCGCTTCGTTTCCGGATCATAAGTAAAAAACCACGATTCATCACATGTTATTATCCTTTCCAAGGTCATTTTCAATTGCATCCAAAGTGTCAGTACAAACATTTTTGCGAGCTTCCTGTTCAAACGTGAGAATTTTAGGAACCATTTTGGCACACACTTTTTGCATGTTAAAACTGTCATGTAAAATTTGCCGTACACATTCTTTATCAATACCTACAGTTTCAGCAATTGCACGAATACTTAGTCGACGGTCAGACTGAATCAAATTACCGACTTTTTTGACATTGTCATCCGTTTTTGATGTTGAAGGGGGCCCTGGCCGTGAATCATCTTCAACGTCTTCTCGGCCATCTTTAAAACGCTTAAACAATTTAAAAACACGTGCCCGCGATAAACATTCACTGCCATACACTTCTTTCAGTAAATTATAAGTTTCAGTAGCAGTTTTTTCGAGTTTAAAGTGAAATTTGACAACAATTCGTTGCTCTATTGTTACACTAACCATTTTATCCGGCAAAACAAAAAAATAACACCTACGCAAACATAGGCTCTAACTAAACGGTGTTGTTTACAGAAGCGAGACTAACTGCATACTAACAAGAAAACTACACACTAAACAGCTGTCGGTCAATGGCGGTTGGCGCATGCGTATTTGTTCCGCAGCTGCGTCACTCTCGTTATTTAATAGCCACACCTCGTATATAACCAACAAAAATTGCTTTGTTGTTTTTCTCTTTTATAATAGCTTGCATTCCCCTAAGACATAACCTTAAGACGTTAGACACATCATAATGTCTAAATCATAGTTTTCAAGTTTCTTAAGTATTTCAGCGCTTAAATCAGCTGCTTTTTTCCATGTAAAGGAATAAATCCCAGGAATAATTCTTTGACTTTTCTTTTATTAATTTTCACGTAACGAATCACTTGAGATATTTGATCGACATGTGAAACGTCGGGTGTGCTATTAAACGTGATTCCAAAATATTTAGCTGATTTAATTTAGTTGACAACATTTTACGTGATTGGCTAAAACATTGATGAACTCATTTTGTATATCTGGCGATAAATGTGTTAGGTACTTTAGGTGATATTTCCTACTCCAAATATAAGATATTTTCTTTCAATACTGCATCATACTTTGACAGTAGTTTGGCTATTTCTAAGAAATTACCTTTATTTGGAGAGCCTCGTCCGCGTCATGGCCACGGAATACTAGGTTTTGTTTAGCCAGAAACAAAGTGTATCCAATAATCTAGATAAAAGATTTGTTCACTTCTGTTTTTCCGTATTCATTAATTGCAAGGCATCTATTGTCGTATGCGATTTTAATTTCATTTCCAAAGTTTTCCACTTTTTGAAATTTTTAAATAGTTCACATGAGGTAACTAACTTTGCCAAATACATATATTTTTATAAAAATTAACAATTACTTTAAATCAAAAATCAATAGTTTGAACTTTCAAATTTAAAGAAATAGAGTTTTAAATAAAGATACGATATATCTAAATATGACTATAATTATCACTTAAAGGAATATTGTCAAATGTGTAGAAATATAAATTAAATATGTTTCCGCCAGCAAAACTTAAGCCTTTTTTAATCAATAGTTACATATTTAGTAATAATACTTTTCCAGGCTATAAGTACAAAAAAATATTACTGCGTCTAAAATATCTGATGTACTTAACTATCTAGGAAACCTCAAAAATCTTTTTTAAATACCTGTTTTAATATCGATTTTCTAAATTATCTAATCTAAGCTACTAAATGAATTAATAAAATTATTCTTTATAACAAAAACACTTCACTTTCCTTGTTTTTGTTTTTTGCAAGAATTAACTATATTAATGCTTTTGGAGCGCTTTTATAATAACAATTGTTGTTTATAATAACCTAATAACAAATAATTTGCATCAATTACACGTTCGCGAAAGAAATGTTGAAAGCAATGCGGTCGGGAATGAGGGAAATTCCCCAAGCCCCCAGGTGACGAGCAAAAGTTTTGGAACACGATGTGTCGGGGTTTTTGTAAATATCTTCATATTCAATAGCTATTTTCTTGTCTACATTGATAGTCGTTCAGAGTTTTGTTTGAACGAAATGGTTTAGTGTCTGGTTGGTTGGTAATAATTTTAAGCGAAAAGAGACCAAATTTCCGCAAATCAAAGAACGCTCTGTTTTCCAACATGTTTCTGACGTCGGTTAGAACTGCGATAACCTCTCATCATTAATAATTTTTTTCTTAAATCCGTACACACATTTATTTGAACAGTCTTTCCCTTTTCTTATCTTCTTTGCCGGAATTAGCTTTACTAGACACGTATTCTAGTCCCTTATTTCGTGCATCCTTTCGTTTATTACACTCCCATTTCTGTTCATTTTTTGTCGTTTACGTGAACGTTTTTTAGCTTCTGTTTTACACGTACCATTTCTTTGATAAACATTGGACTCTTATTAGATGTCGTTCTGAGTTATGGTTCTAAACACCAGGGGGCCTAGACAAGTGGCTCAGTTGTCGTAAACGCTAGCAGAGTAGTATTTATTTTACCTTTGGTTATGCCTTTAAATAAACTAATCAAAATCAAATGATTAAAACATAAATTCGTTTCTTCTTAGTGATATTTTAAATCCGCTTTTATGAGGTTGCAATATAATGTAATATTAATTCTAATCAATCATCTTTGTCAAAATGAGACCATAAATTAATAATCACAATCATAACAAATATTCTTGCACTGGCTAGGGCAGACATTTCTTTTGCATTAACGACACACAGTAAAATCTGTCCATTATCCCTGGGGAATGTATACCACGTTTCATCCGTTGTTTCCTCATTTTCGTCAGCTTCTTGAATTTTTGACAAAACGTGATATGGTGTTTGTCAGGTTTTGTGGTAAATTTTTCATTGTACTTCGGCATTAGATACGTGTTTCAAACAGTGAGAAAACCAAAGATATTATTAAACTCTTGTATGTCATATTAACCTCTTGTGACCCATAACCGAAACAGCTAGATCGAAATTAGGCCCAACGTCCTAATGTTAACCTTCATACGGTCTTCAAAGTTACGGAAGTCAATGGGCTTCGGGTCATATTCGACCCAGTATTTTATTACTTGAATTTATGTTTAATATTTATATAGTTATTATTATTTGTGTTTGTATTTTAATATATTTATATATTTTCAATAAAAAGTACAGTGTTGAAGTATATTTGTTAGAATTTAATACAATTTTGAACATATGCCATCTATTCTGTCATATCATGTCTATTCTGTGAAAATGCAGCTGTGTTGTGTAGTTTTTTATTGAGAATAATAACATATTCTTACGAGCTGTCGGTAATCAAATGCCGGTTAAGTGTGCGAAGAGTTTATTTCTGATCGTACATTAATTATTAATAATAATTGATTTTATTTATTCGTAAACAATTTTCAGGAAAGAAGACATAAAGAGCACATGCATAATATAACAAATTGATATTTAGTATTGAACCTCCGATACCCAAGATAAGATTCAATTTGTGTTATGGGTATCAGTGCTCTCACAAATTTGATATTTAATTAATAAAATGTAGACATATATAAATGAAATAGGAAAAATAATGCACATTAATATTGTGTTTTTAGGTAATACAGTAAATAATTGTTAAAGTGCATACTTCAATAGATTAAAGATTAATTACAATAGCAAAAAGAATAATATATTAAAAATTACAATATTTAATGAAATAAAGACTGAATGTCGTGATAATTTTGAGTTCGCAACCATTTTTGAACTTTGTGCTTACAGTTATACTTTTTAGAGGAGTGAATATTCCAAAGTTGTTGGCAAGGTTGTATAGGTAATTGTTGATTATATAGAAATATTGCGGCGAGCCTTCGACTCTATTTCTTACTTCTCGCCGGTGCCCCAACTTTACTCGTAGCAGTGGACTGTATTCACGACGTGCTATTGATTGAAACGAGAACCCAGAATAATATTCTCGTATTCCAAGCGAAACCATACATACACGAGGTGGGCATACCCACGCGAGGTGGGTGAGCCCTTATTCGAAATCTTCAGTCTGAATTCCTCTCGAGCGTTCACGAGAGAACGTCGGGCGCGACCGGGTAGTGCCGGGCTCGAACCGGCTAAAA
This sequence comes from Zeuzera pyrina, assembly GCA_907165235.1. Lineage (NCBI taxonomy): Eukaryota > Metazoa > Arthropoda > Insecta > Lepidoptera > Cossidae > Zeuzera > Zeuzera pyrina. Next base: position 7,605,448 of record OU015644.1, read on the forward strand.
CTACCCTCCACCGCCACTTGACCCTACAGGCCGTCGTAGCGAGCCGAACGCGTAGCGGGGAAGCGCGGAGGGCGCTCCCCCAAGATAGGTCGACAAAGCCTGAGGGCCCCTCCGTCCGGGGGGTACCCGGGACGGAGGACGGAACCTCGGCTCAGGTTGTCGACGGGAAAAATATGCACCTGCGTGCCGTCTAGAAACCTATACGGGTGAGGGCCGGTCCCAGAGTGGTTGTGACCGGCCGGCGTACAATCGGCTGAAGGCCCGAAATGGTGTGTGCCTATCTTGTAACTCAGCGCGAGCGGAAAGCCCGCGCTCAAGTGAGGCCCTATCTGTGAGTGAGTGATGTAATCGTCGAGGAGAACCTACAGATAGGCCCTAGTGTTAACGCGCAAGACGTCGACGCCCCCTCCGAAGGGGGCGGTGTGATGTCGCATCGTTGTATGTACTGTTTAACAGGGCGTCGTTCGCCACTGTTATGATGTCGTCCGGGTCCGTCAAAAAGTCCCTAGGACGTCTACGGTGGGGTAGGAAACTCCCTGAGGGGGAGTATTTCGCGGCGTTTGCAATAAGCTCGTTCGCGTGGCGAGAAGCAACCTCGAAGTGGCGCTTTGACGCCTCCTTGAGGCACTTGGAGACGGTAGGTAGATCTAAGTCGCGATGGAGGTCTACGTTGCGCACAAACCAAGGGGCTCCGGTGGCGGTGCGCATGAATCTATTCTGAAGGGTCTGGAGCCTCCGGAGATGTGTCCTAGCGGCGTGAGCAAACACTACGCCTGCGTAGGTGAAAATGGGCCGAATGCACGTTTTGTAAAGAGTCACCTTATTACGAAGGGACATCTTACTACGTGAACAAAGAAGTGGGTAGAGTCTGCCGAGGACGAAAGCCGTCCGGTCACGCACCCGCTTTATATGCGGGCCGAAAGACATGGAGCGGTCCATGGTGACACCCAGGTATTTGGTCTCGCGGACCCAAGGGATGGGACTGCCGAACATAGATATGGACGGGAGCGAATTGTGATAGTACCGCCCGAATAGGACGGCGGCACTCTTCTCGGGATTTACCTCGATCCTCCAGCGGCGAAACCACTCCCCGAGGGTGGCGGCCGCGGCTTGGAGGCGATGAATAATGAAGAGGAGACTACTGTTGCTGTAGTATAGAGCGGTGTCATCCGCAAAGAGAGCTAATTCTACTTGGGGGGTGCGGGGGACGTCGTTTATAAACAACGTGTAGAGGGTGGGGGCGAGCACGGAGCCCTGGGGGACCCCTGCGCGGATATGTCGAGGAGAGGAGAACGCTCCGTCGATTCTGAAGCGAAAGCTTCTGTGCGACAAGTAGTCTCGCAAGATGAGCACGAGACTGTCTTGCACCTCTAGTTGGTACAGCTTGTGAAGCAAGCCGTTGTGCCAGACTTTGTCGAAAGCCTTCGCTACATCAAAGAAGAGAGCGCCGGTATATGTGGGTTTCCCTTAGCGTAGCGTAGCGGCAGCGTATCCCGCGGGGGCATGTGGGCCCTGCACTCGACCTCGGCGTCCACCTCGTTTACGTGTAAGACGTCTACGTGATGAACGCTGGGGGAACACTGGGCCTCCACGCTGTCCGCGAGACATTCGGCCTTTTCGTCATCCTCGAACGCGGTGAGGCCATTAGGCCTAACTAACGGTGGGGTGCCTGTCACCTGATCGGTCTTTAGTGACCTGGCTACTTTCCAGTAAGCCGAGTGGGAAGGGGTGATCTCCGAAATGCGATCATCCCATGCGCTATTCCGAAAGGCGGAAAAGGCAGTTTTCACCTCCCGCCGAAGAGCACGCATGTGACTGCGATTCTCTTCGGACGGGAAGATGGCAAAGGCGCGCGTGGCCGCACGTTTACGTCTCAACAGATCCCTCAGGGGCCCCGGGAGATCCCAGCGAGTTTTCACCGGGACCTGCTTTGAAGCTTCCCGGATAGACTCCGTCAGGTGCGCTGTGAGCGTATCAATGGCTAGGCGGGTGTCCTCGGCCGACTGGATTATTGCCGGGATGGGACGGAGCCGCGGGTGATCGACGCGATTCAGCGTAATGCCTAGTTCACGCCAATCGACCACGGTCCGCTCCGCCGGCGGCACATCAGAGTCGGGGCCTTACTTTAAGACTACAGGTCTGTGGTCTGAGTCGAGTTCGTCTAGCACCTCTATGGAGCGAAGCGCGAGTGCCACGTTCCTAAGAAGCGCCATGTCTAGCACTGCCGGGCTATGGTTATGCTGTGGGGGAAACCTAGTAGGTGTTATGGGGGCGATAACGTCGAAGTTTAAGACGTCGACGAGGTTATCTAAGGCCCTACCATTTGGGGTGGTAACACTACAGTTCCATCTGATGTGCTTGCAGTTTAAATCACCTGCTACGATCACGGAAACGCCGAGACCGAACAGGGCTTCTAAATCGCTAGGGACTAGTCGCTTACTGGGGGGTTGGTAAGCGGAGACGATAGTGACCGACGGATGGCCGGTCATAGCTATCCTACATACGGAGACCTCCATATGAGTGAGAGGGGGCGCGTCCAGAGGGGTCGCGTGCAAACCTCTCTTATAGTAAATGGCGGTTCCGCCCCACGATGAGGCGGGCCTGTCATTTCTAACTATATCATAGCCGGGCAGACGCGGATTGCGCGTGCCCGCTTTGAGAAGCGTTTCCTGGAGGAGGAGAACGTCTATGCTGTGATCCTGAACGAAGGCGATAAGTTCGCCTAACTGTTTGCGGACGCCTTGGGCATTGAAAAACGCGATAGATAGCGCTCGGAGTTTGATTCTCGCCTGCGAGGGAATCATTTAACTTTAAATGCGCTAATCGCGCTTAAAAGCTGCTCGTGATCGGTGATGATCTGGAGACGTGCTCCCCAGTCATCTCCGGCCTCGCGCAGAGACCTGGCTAGCTCCCTAACCTCATGGACATTAATTACTGAGGCGAAGTCTCGCACCAACGCCAAGTCCTCCTTGAGTCCGGTCTCGTCGCTAGTCGGCGCGGCCGTGCGGGGGGGACGATTTGAGAGAGGGGGTCGCTCTGGCGGCACCGCGGGCCTAAGGGGCACCGTTTTGCCGGAGGCGATTTTTGCCCAAGTGGGCGCGGGAGTGGGAAGCGCAGAAGGCGCGGGGGCGGGCGGCGCTGAAGGCACCGCGTTGCGCTTCGCCGCTACGGGGCGCGCAGAAGGCGCGGGGGGAGCGGCGGAGATAGGGGAGGGCGCCGAGGGGGCTTGGGACGCCACAGCCCTGCGGGCCGCAACCTCCGCCCCCCGCGCTTCCCCGTCCGCTTGCGGGTGCTCCGCGGGGCCTTCGGCCATCCGCGATAGTTCGCGGGATGCCCGACCTGCCCGCAGAGCACGCATGCTGGCGGTTCGTCGCAGGGGGTGGGGCGGGTGCAGTCCGCAGTGCCATGGTCGCCCACGCATTTAACGCAGCGCGGGCGAACCTGACAATTGCGGGCCGAGTGCCCATAAAGTTGGCAGCGATGGCACTGCCCTATTTTGCCCTTCCTGTGAGGGGCTTCAAAGCTGATGCCAGACAACTGGCAAACGGTCTTGAGGGAGAAGATTTTTCTACCCTCAGCGGAGCGGGTCGCAACCACAAGCACGAGCCTAAATGGGACGCGCGGAGAATTGACTTTGTATAGGCGGTGGACCTCGTGGGCGGGAATGCCCTGGTCGCGGAGGTCCTTGAGGAGGTCCTCCTCGGATATTTGTGTTGGGACGCCACGAATGACGACCCGAAGCTGGCGGTCCTCTTCGATGGCATAGGTGTAGTAACCTATTTTCCTCTCGAGGAGAAGGGCAGTGAGTTGCCTGAAGTCGGCAACTGTCTGAACTTGCACCTTGATACCGGTGCCCATAGACTTGGCATGCAGGAAGTTAATCTTCCTGCGCGCCATGATGCCGGTGAGCGTCACCCATTGGTCCTCGTCGCGGACGAAGATGGGTGGAGGAGCCCTAGTTTTGGGTGCGGCGGCCGAAGCAGGCTGCGCGCCCGAAGTCGATGCCTGGGGGGCGGGGGCGGCGGCTTGTGATGGCCGTGGGGATGTTCCTTTAGGCGCAGCGGCCGGGAACGGCTGCGCGCCAGAGGAGGAGGCGGCGGCTTGAGAGTGCCGCGGGGACCGTGGACGCGAGGCGGGCGTGGCCGGTTTGCGCACGCGCTCACCCTTGGCTCTAGAAGCCTTGGGGGGAGGGCTTGGCGCCGAGTCCGAGTCCGTGTCGGCGCGCTTCCTAGTGTTGGCAACTGTTTGCCAACCGCCGGACTCCTCGGCGTCCATCTCCCCCCCCCGAGTCGGGGACGACGGTCTCGGTGGCCGAGGAGATGGAAGCAGTGTCCATCTCCTCTTCCTCCGACCCCGACTCCCCCGAGGATGGGGGCGGGAGGGACGCCGATGAGGTGGTCGCGGATTCGGCTTCGGCTTCGGCTTCGGCTTCCGCCTCGGCCTCCGCTTCTGACGCGACCTCCGGTCGAGCAGGGAGAACGGCGCCCTGCAAGTCGGGGCGCCTGGACGACATGTACGCGTTCAACGAGTGAAAAGCTAGTGGATGATGGCTTGCTAAGAATTTAAGTTGGATGGCGCCGAAGTCGGCAGCAGCCTGTCCTTCCATGACGTGGGGTGCTTCGTCACGGTGAGTGGGGAAAGGGAAGAGCAGTGTACCTAACCCTCCCCGCCGGGGTAGGCAGGGGGGGGGAGTGACCTACGTGTTCCCTAAAATGTGTCCCGAGTCAGTCTTAATGTACTCGGGGTGAATACCTAAAAACTCTTAAGTATTAACTAACTTCACAAGGACGGCGCTCGGCCGAAGGACACGGAATTACCCGAATTGGTTGCCAGAGGCCGGCGGCGGATCGCTTATATAGCCGGCGCGTAATGCGCAATTAGAGCGGGCTAAAACAATACACCGCTCTCTCATTAACTAATCACAAGCGCGCATTACGCGAGCCGCGGGCCTCTGCGACAGAGACGACACTGTGTCTCTTTCTCGCTCACTCACTATATTTATTCATACATTTACATTCATCTATTTATTTAGACTTATCAAGCTATTACAATAGATAATCTTATCCTCGTATGAATACAAACATAATCACACCTTAATAACCTTTACTAACGTAAACAATGCTTGATATAAACACAACAACGTTCACTTAAACACTATTACGTATACAAAGCGTATAAAACAATAACATTTCCCTTACTTGACTAATTACTGACTAAATAAAAAGGCTCACAAAAACAATAATAATAAGGGAAAGACTGTATATAAACATATATCTATATTTACACGCTATTCACACGAGCTTATGTCTCGCCGTCCGCTACATCCTCCCCCGGCGAAGACCCTCGGAGCCATCATTACTCCTCGGTAGGACGACGAGACGCCTCATAGGCCGCCGAAATACTCCTCCCCGCGTCCGAACATCCACGCTTCGCACCACACCATCGGGTCCTTCAAACACGCGCTCTACTTGGCCTCGGGGCCACACGTTACGCGGTAGTAACCCGTCCGCGATTACGACGATGTCGCCTTCTCGAATGCTATTCGGCTCCCTTCTAGCATCGCCGCGCGGAGTTAACGTTGGCAAATACTCTTTTAGCCATCGCGCCCAGAACATGTCGGCTAACGCTTGCGCTACACGCCAAGTACGTCGGTCAGCCGACTCACACTCTCCAGTATGCGGAACTCCAGTAGACGTTCCCAGCAGAAAATGGTTCGGGGTCAGCGCTTCTTCCTCATCTGGTTCGACTGCTACGTGGATTAGGGGTCGGGAGTTCACCGTGTGCTCGATCTCGGCCATCACGGTGTTCAATACTTCTTCCTTCGGGGCCCGCTCATGCAACGTTACGGCGAGTGCGGTCTTCACGCTCCTAATGAGCCGTTCCCATGCTCCCCCCTGGTTCGGTGCACCGGGATCGATGAACCGCCACTGCATACGCTTGTTAAGCCCGTAATCTCTAAGGGCCGGAAGCCACTCGCTGTAGGCTTTCTTTAACTCTTCATCGGCGCCACGAAAGTTAGTACCGTTGTCGGATAAAACTATCTCTGGCCATCCCCTTCGCGCGGCCATTCTTCGCATGGCCATTATTGCCGAGTCCGTCCTCAGACCGGCGATGATTTCTATATGGATGGCCCTAGTAACGTAAATAACATTCCCCAGCGCTTTTCACGCCGCCGTCCTATAGTCACCCACATGGGGCCGAAACAATCGACTCCGCACCGAGAGAAGGGCCTACAATACGCTTCGAGTCTCACGCGCGGCAGATTCCCCTTGACCGGGATCGCAGGGTTTGCTCTTCGTAACTTACAAAAGGTGCACTTCCCTAGCACCGCCTTCACTGCGGGCCGTAGTCGTAACACCCAATACCGTTGCCGCATCGTGTTGACCAGCTGCTCTCTTCCTATATGACCGCTTCTTCGATGTTCGTCGCTGATGATGAGCCGCGCCAACGGGTGCGCACCATCCAAAATAGGCGGCTCTTTCATGGCGTCTGGGACTGTTGCCGCGTTTATCCGACCGTTTAGTCGCACTACACCCTGCTCGTCCACCTTGGGATCGAGTTTGTGTAATCGACTACTGCGCTCAACCGTCTTTCCGCGTTTCAGCAAGCTTATCTCGACCGGAAAGTTCTCTTGTTGAGACTCTTTTATGAGCACACGTTCCGCGTTCATTAGGTGCTCCAACTCGATTCTGTCGGCTTTCCCCCGACACTTGTCTATGAACGCCAATACCGTAGCCATGGCTCGCAGCACTCTTTCATACGACGAGAACCTTTTCACATCTATCAACGGCGCCTTCTCGTACGCGTAGGCCGCCGTGACGTTCTCCTCTTCGTGGTCGAGGTTCGTTATTTTCTCCCTCGGCCATCGGTCTTCCTGCTCCTTCAGGAAGGCCGGTCCGACAAACCACCTGTCGTCATTCTGTAGCCCAGTATTCCTCGGGCGTGTGACGTCGTCGGCAGGGTTGTGCCCTGTTGGCACCCATCTCCGTTGTGGAGTAAGAGTAGCTGGATCGACATTCTTCTTGTCGCTACTTTGCAGCTCTTCATTCTCTGGGCATGTAGCGTCCTCACCCGCTTCTATGGGCGGGAGAGGGTCGTCCCACGCAACCTTCCACAACCTTTCTTCGGAGATATCCAACGCTTCTTCGCTCTTACATGGCAGCCCGACCTCATATCGGCCGCCCACTCGGCGAGCTGTCCTGTTGAAAATACGAGTATTTTTGGCTCGCTCTTCCTGAGCTACGGGTTTTCTTTTCAGGGAGATACCTAACGCACCTACTTCAAAATGGGCCTTTACGAGTTCTTGTAACTCGTCATCATTTCGCTGTTCACGGTCTCGCCTAGCGTCCTGCCATGTGCGTATATGCAGCACGGTTTCATCGCTCTTCTGCGCGATGACACTACGGGGCGCGGTCCCGTGAATGACCCATCCTAGTTGAGTTAGCGACGCTGCTGGCTGACTTCTCTTTCCAGTCAGGAGCTTCCTCGTCACAATCATCTCCCAGTTATCCGCTCAGATTAATAGGCGCGGTTTCCCTGCGGCGTAACAAACTTCCTCTTGCTTGAGATTACGGAGGTGAGGGTATTTCATGAGGTCCGTCTTCACCGACTGTTTACCTAGTGTCAGGTTCCTCACTGTACGCGCTTTGATCGCATGATAGCCCTCTCTATGTTGGCCGCGTACCTTGACATCGACTATTTGGCTATCAGGCTCCCGTTGACTTGAAGTCGCTCCAACGATGTTGAGGCCGTGTGTCGGACCTCGGGCTCCCACCATTCTGGCGATCTCTTCATCGATCAGGGTAATGGTGGACCCTTCATCTAAAAGCGCGTACGTCTTCATCTCTCTTCCGTTTGGTCCCTTGATTATTACAGGACACACCTTCAATAAGACCTCGCTGTCGTTATTGAACAGGTGCGCCGTCGCCGCTGTTGCCGACGCATCCTCGGATGTCGGCTCTCTCACTGCAGGCACAGGTTCCCGCGATGGTCCTCCTCTTTGAGTCCCGTGTAACAGAGGATGATGTGGTCGGTCGCAACCGCCTATCCCGCATTTCTTGCCTTGCACGATGTCCTCCTGTGCTTGCTACTTAAGCAAAGGTAGCAAATTCGAGCCTCCTTCGCCCAGTCCCAGCGTTTCGGTATCGCCATCGATTTCAACTTGGGGCACCTAACTGTCAGGTGTTCCGCCCCACAACACCAGCAAGTTTTCATTCGCTCTTCAGATTGCTCCTTGGCTTGATCCCGCTTTTCCTCTGTAGCGGCGAACACGGGGGCCCCTCCTCGGCGGTGGCCATCGGTTCGTTGTTGTGGTGGTTTGATGCGATCCTGCGCCCTCGTTGGCGCCGCTGGTCCTACTCCTTTGAGTACGCTCGCAAACTTTATCGCGCGGTCTGCTTCGTTCAGAAGAAAACGCGATAAAACTACTATTTCCGGATCCGATGGTTCTGCGTTCTCCATCGCGTACTCGCTCCACTTTGACTTCAAATACGGGGGCAATTTACCTACTATCTGTCTCGACAGGTAGGGTGTTGACAAGTATCCTCGGTTGCCCACCGTATCGATTGCTGCGACTATGTTTTCCAGTTTCCCGGCAAAACGGTTCATCTCACCCGGTGTACTTCCCCATTGTGGCAATCTCCCGATCTCCTCCATGGCTCTCTCTATGACCATCTCAGGCCGACCGAAGTGCCTCTCTAACGACTGCATAATCTTCATGGGGTCCGTCGCAGTAAACAACAGCGCACTCACTATTTGACGCGCTTCACCTCGTATACACGACCGTAATCTTAAAATATTCTCTGCGGGCGGTATACGGTACAAAACTGTATGGACTGTATTCAAGACGTATTTGAAAGAAACACGAGAAACCAAAATAATATTCTGTATTTCACATGAACCAGTTACAACATATATATGTCATACACATATATGTGGCGCGAGGTGGGTGAGCCCTTCAATAAGTCTTCGGTCTGAATTCCTCTTGAACTCTTCTTTGCTTCTAAGGAGAACTCTTTACTTCTGTCTTCTTAGTAGTTTTCCGATGTCTTCTTTCTTGAGAGGGCCTCACCCGACTGGTTGCCAGAGGCCGGCGGCGGATCGCTTATATAGCCGGCGCGTAATGCGCAATTAGAGCGGGCTAAAACAATACACCGCTCTCTCATTAACTAATCACAAGCGCGCATTACGCGAGCCGCGGGCCTCTGCGACAGAGACGACACTATGTCTCTTTCTCGCTCACTCACTATATTTATTCATACATTTACATTCATCTATTTATTTAGACTTATCAAGCTATTACAATAGATAATCTTATCCTCGTATGAATACAAACATAATCACACCTTAATAACCTTTACTAACGTAAACAATGCTTGATATAAACAACAACGTTCACTTAAACACTATTACGTATACAAAGCGTATAAAACAATAACATTTCCCTTACTTGACTAATTACTGACTAAATAAAAAGGCTCACAAAAACAATAATAATAAGGGAAAGACTGTATATAAACATATATCTATATTTACACGCTATTCACACGAGCTTATGTCTCGCCGTCCGCTACACTGCTCGTCCATTTTGGGATCGAATTTGTGTAATCGACTACTACGCTCAACCGTTTTTCCGCGTTTCATAATAATAATTTATTTTCATAGCCACAACACATAACAAATAACAGCTTAATTTTGCAATATTTACATGTTGGGTATGGAATTCAGCAATGCTGTCACATGTTGCGGAATATTGTATCTTATGACACCAAACAAGAGGGTTGCCAAGTGAATCTCCGTGCTTTCATTTTCAAGATATTATATCCTTTTACATAGGGGGTAACGTGAGTTCTTGGCGGTATATTAAAACAAAACCTAGCACAGGCATTTTGTACTCGCTGGATAAGATGTTGTGTACGTACCAAAAGGCGTGGTCCGTATACCACGTCCATGTAATTGAATTTCGATAACACCAGCGAATTACAAAGCCCAATACGTGTAACTGTGTTAAGGTAGCTTCTGATTTGATATAGCACTTTAAGCCTATAGAAACAATTTCTAACAGTATTCAATACGTACTTTTCCAATCGAAGCTGTTGATCCATCAGAAGCCCTAGGCTTCTAGCTTCAGCCACACGTTCTACATTCTCACCCCTAACAACTATTTTGATAGCATGACATGACATTCAATTTTAGCCACCTGTCTGTCTGTTCCCAGGATCATGTACTTGCTTTTACTAACATTTAAAACCAAGGCGTTTGACTCCGACCAAGCAGCAATGCTTTCTAGGTCTTCATTAAGTTTTTCAGGGGCTCTATTAGCATCATCTGGCTTACAGGTTATGTAAATCTGAATGTCATCGGCGTAAATGTGATATCTGCAATGTCTGCTGTTTTTGGTCACATCTGCGCTGTATATTATGAATAAAATAGGACCCAAAATTGAACCCTGTGGGACCCCTCTTTTCATATCTCGTGGTGCCGATAGTTGTTTAATTCCACTTTGGTCCATCAATCCTACCTGTTGAGTCCTGTAGTCGAAGTAACTTTTGATCCAATTTACTGTAGAGCGACTAAATCCATAATAGTTTAATTTGGCTACCAATAGTTCTACATTTATGCAATCGAGTGCCCTGGAAAAATCCAATAGTGTCAGTAGAGTACCTTGACCATCGTCTTGTGCTGTTAAGATATCATCAACCACTTTGAGTATAGCGGTTGTAGTGCTAAGATAAGATCTAAATCTCGACTGCACAACCGGAAGAATTCCGTTATGTTCCAAGTATTTTGCGATTTGTTGAGCGACTACCGTTTCAAGAATCTTCGACGCACAGGGTAATATACTGATGGGGCGAATGTCTTTAAAGGTCGTAGGATTAGTAACCTTAGGAATTGGCCTAACAACCGCTTTCTGCCATTCGCGTGGAAAGGTACTAGTCTCAATAGATTTATTGACTATAGATGTAATTATGTGTAAAATTGTAGGCATAGCCATCAGCAACTTATTAAGTGATATACCATCAAGTCCCACGGCATTTGACTTCAGTGATTGCAGAATTTTTGACACTGTATTTTCACTTACTACTTATTGCTGGACCTTTTCCTTAGGTCCCTAAGGTTGATTAAATAATACTGCGCATGCTGTGATTAATCGCTTTACTTTACAACTCATATCTTATACTAATTCTTACAGCTATTTATATAGTATATGTACGTGACTATTTCCCTTGCAGCGATGCAGATATTTGTTTGTGGGTTGCGATTACGCACGAGGTCACGAAGTGCTGTGTCAGAGTAATATCTGGCACGGTACTCCCCCATTATTTATTAGTTGTTATTATTTATTCGTCCAGTAATTGTTTTTATCCGTCCATCCAAACTCTTCTTTATGAACCATATTATTACTATAATTATTATGCAACATATTATTCCTATAGTGATAAAAGATATATTCCTATTATTTCTGATTTCTTCTAATAATTTATTTTTAAAATCTTGGTCTTCCAGCGCGTTGTTATTTTGCACCATGCTTATTTGTTCTTTCGTGTTGCTCGAACCCATCTTATATGTCGTATGTAGTACGAGTATTTAAGTGTATATTATGTAGTTCGCTGTTGAGGTTTGTTTACCTAATGCATTTTATAATAATTATGCGATGTATTTATAGTACCTACTTGAAATCGAACAGGTGATTGACTAATACGGCCTGACGTTGTGATTTTTTTGTTGCTTATTTGCATATTATTTTGATGCACTGTGCTTTTGTTTTTTGCTGATTCTATCTCTTCCGAGTTGATAATGAAAGCAGGTTTTAAGCGATCTATTGACACACATGTTTGTTTATTTCCTTGTTGAATACGAAATATTTTATCGGTTCTTTCTATGACTGAAAATGGACCTTCATATGGTGGTACTAAGGACGGTCGTAGTCTATCTTGTCGCACAAATACATGGGAACATTTATGCAATTCGGGATGAACGAAAATGTTCCTTTTCGTTGCTTGTCGTTTAGGTTTTGAAGTGATACGAGAGATGTCCTTTTTTAGTTCCTGTATGAAATCCTCGTACGTGACTTGCGGTTGATTGATTTCGAAAAACTCCCGGCAATTTGATTGCCGACCCGTAGACCATTTCCGCGGCGCTATGTCCTGTGTCCTCTCGTAAACAACTTCTTAGCCCTAATAGTACGGTGGGTAATTCTCTTACCCAATTTTCTCGAGTGTTTCTAGCCATTAGGGCTGTTTTTAGGCTACGATGCTAGCGTTCAATCATCCCGTTCGCTTCTGGATGGTATGCTGTGGTTCTTATTTTTTCTATGCCCATTAATTTGGCGAGAGACTTGAAAATTCCAGCTTCCATTTGACGACCTTGAGCGGTTGTTATTTTGTCAGGACATCCGAATCTTGCAATCCATCCTTTGTATATGTGTATGTTTCGGCGGTTATGTTGGATACTGGAAATGCTTCTTGCCATGATGTACATCGATCGATTACTGTAATTATATATGTTTTTCCTTGTGATGAGGTAAGTGGTCCAACGATATCTATGTGTATGTGTGAAAATCGCTGCGTTGGCAAAAATGTTCCACTCGGTGAAACGGTATGTCTCTGCACTTTCGCCTTTTGACAATCTAAGCACGTTCGACACCAATTGTTTATGTCTTTATTCATCGAAGTCCAGATATATTTTTGTGTGAGCAATTTCCGAGCTCTTTTTCCGGAGTGATTTAGGTTATGGATGCTTTCAAACGCACGTTGTCTAAAACCATCAGGCAAATATGGTCTGGGTTTCCCTGTAGACATATCGCAATAGATTCCTTTGCGTATGTTAGGAACCTGAATTACGGTCATTGATAATTTCTTGTTTTTTTTTAGGTTGGCTAACTCCTCATCTCGTTCTGTTGAGTTTGAGCGAGTTCGCAGAAATCAAGCGGTGTAGGCATATTTCTTCGATAACTCGTGATAATGCGTCAGCTACAATATTATCGTAACCATTAATGTGTTGTATGTCCGTACTGTATTGTGAAATAAAGTCCAGTTGGCGAATCCTTCTAGGAGATTCATTCAATGAAGATTTCTTGGTAAATGCGTAAGTTAAAGCTTTATGATCTGTAAAAATTGTAAATTCTCTTCCTTCAAGTAGTCTTCTAAAATATTTAATTGCCATGTATATCCGAAGCATATCTCTATCATATGTTAAATATTTCGCTTGTGCTTCGCTTAAAGTTTTTGAGAAAAATCCTAAGGGTACCCATTTATTTTGGATACGTTGTTGTAATACTGCGCTTACACATTTTTAAACTGGCATCGGTCATGAGTGATAAAGGCGCTGTTTCCGAAGGGTGTGCGAGTTCAATTGCGTTTTTCATATTTTCCTTACACATTTCGAACGCTTTATCGGCTTCCTGAGTCCATATTATGATGCTATTGTCATTTTTTTTTTGAATTATGTAAATATCTGTTTAGTTCTGTTTGATACTTAGCAGCTTGAGGTAAACTTCCTCTGTAAAAGTTCAGCATGCCTAAGAATCTTCTTAATTCCTTGATTGTTTTTGGTTTAGGATATTAATTTATAATTCTTGATTTTTCTGTTGTTCGTCTGATTCCTTCACTCGTTATGTGATAACCAAGGAATTCAAGCTCCGTTTTTAAAAATTCACATTTATCCATATTGATTGTAATCCCATACTTGTTCAATCTTTGAAATATGGTTTCTAAGTGCTGATAGTGTTCTTCTTCGCTTGAGGATGCTATGAGACAATCGTCCACATATATGAAGATAAAATCGAGATCTCTAAATAGAGAATCCACAAACCTTTGGAATGTTTGACCCGCATTCCTTAGGCCAAATGTCATCCTTGAGAATTCAAATAATCCAAATGGTGTAATGATTGCGGTTTTCGAAATGTCTTTTTTCGATACAAAAATGCAATGATATGCTTTTCTGATATCAATTTTGCTGAATATAGTTTTTCCTTCCAATATATACGTAAAATCTTAAGAGTCTAGGTAACGGGTATCGATCAGGGGTCGTTATTTTGTTTAACATTCGATAATCTCCACATAACCGCCATTCGCCATTCTTTTTTTTTACCATATGAAGAGGGCTGGCCCACGAACTGTCTGAAGGACGGCATATGTCCAAATTCATCATATTTTGAAACTGTTCGGGCTATTTTATATTTAACTGGAGGTAAAGGTCTTGGTCTTGCGAAAACTGGTTGCCCTTTGGTTATAATATGATGCTCAATATTGTGCTTAGGTGAATTTTTTAGGGAAGTAGGTTGGGTGATGTCTTCATATTTTTCTAATATATGCCTGATACTGTGTTCCAATTCGATCGTGCGAATTGAGGATTGATTTGATATAATGGTATTTACAGGCCTTGTAAGCTGTGTAATTCCATCTATTAATCGTTTATTACGTAAATCCACGAGTATGTTATGGTGCTCCAAAAAATCTGCACCCAAAATTGCCATTTTTACGTCAGCAATAACAAATGTCCATTGATACGGTCGTTGAAGTCCCAAATCTAGGGCAAAAGTTTTTTCGCCGTATGTATTGATTATGCTGCGATTTGCAGCGAATAACTTGTAATCTGTTACACATTCTTTATGTTTATTTTTTTTATTAATAACAGATATATTGGCTCCCGTGTCAACCAAAAACCTTATACCACTTTTTTGGTCGGTTATTATAAGGCGGTTGGTAGGGTTAATGGCGAGAGACCCGCCGTTGTCTGTGCCGATTTTTGTTTTCCTGATTCTTAAGTATATTTCTCCATGCACATGGTTGTTGACACCTATTGGCTCTTCCCCTGAACTTGTTATGATAGTAGCATAATGCGTTGTTTATGTTTCTCGGCCTGCTTTTTACATTTGACCTAAAAAAATTGCTACGTTGAATGCTGCTTCGAATATTATTGTTTTCATTACGCATTGCTGCTATTTCAAGTTGCATTTTTGCTACATTCGCAGTCATGTCGACGATAGCATTAATATTTGCTTGTTCGGCGTTACAATGTAATTGCGAATTATCATAGATTTTGTCGGCTAATTCACTCATTTTGTCTATTGTTAAGTTTTCGGTGACAGCTAGGACGGTAGTAACTGATGTCGGTAGTTGCCTTAACCAGAGTAGTCGAATGACGTCATCGTTTATCTTGTCTCGTCCCAGTGTTTTCATTTTCCGTAAAAGCTGGGATGGTTTTTGGTCCCCAAGATCAGTCTCAGTCAATAATTTTTGGAATTGTTGATATTCGGACTCCTCATAGCAATTAATGAGTCGGTTTTTTAATATATTATATTTGTCGGTCTCTGGGGGGTTTGTTATTATATCACTAATTTGCTGCACTTCTTCCTTATTCAATTTAGAAATTATTAAATTGTATTTATACTCCTCGCCTTGTTTTTGCGGGGCGATAATTGCCTCGAACTGCGAGAACCATAATCGTGGTTGGTCTCCAAAATGAAGGAATTTTTTCTGATATTGTGATTGAAGCCAGTTCGTTCATTTTACTAATCGGCGGTGTCATGGTGCTAATTAGACCTAACGTTTTTTTTTTTTAATTTCTTAAGTCACTCTTCTGTCAGTACTGGTGAGACCCGCTTCTGGGAAGCCAGTACTAACGTGACGGACGTTAGGTGATGCGATGCAAGTGATAAGCGAGAAATGTCGCAGTATTAAGTATCAACTTCTTACTTGAGGTTTCCGATGTTTTTCTTCGGTTATATGACGTACGTCGGGTCCGCGGTTGCGTGACGTGTGTCGGGGTCACAACTATTGCTGGACCTTTTCCTTAGGTCCCTAAGGTTGATAAAATAATATTGCGAGTGCTGTGGTTAATCGCTTTACTTTACAACTATTATCTTATACTAATTCTTACAGCTATTTATATAGGATATGTACGTGACTATTTCCCTTGCAGCGATGCAGATATTTGTTTGTAGGTTGCGATAACGCACGAGGTCACGAAGTGCTGTGTCAGAGTAATATCTGGCACAGTACTTAATGAGAAATTTCCAGAAACACTAAATTGTTTCTCAAAAAGTGACAAATATGACAATGGTGTCTGAGTATTACTGGGCATATTTAGGAAGTGGTCATTCATTGCATTAGGATCATTGTATATATGATTGGGTAGCTTCGTTTTAGTTTTTATACGCACATTATTTTTTATATGAGTCCATAGAGTTATCGAGTCACTTTGTTTGTTAACATAAAAATAAAAGTATGCTTTTTTATCACTAAATAATGCCTTATTTACTACCCCTTTTAATTCCTTATAATATGCTTTGCGTGTATCATTATTGCTCGCACGGGCGGCTGCATGGGCCTCATCTCGTAGCTTCATCATTTGTTTGATGTTGTATGTTATTGACGGATACTGGCTATGTTTTACATATGAAGCTCGTAGCGGCGCATGGACATCAAACAAGCCCTTCAGCATATAATTTAGTTGTTCCACCATGTCATCAACCCCATTCAATGATTGTAGAAATGTCCAGTTTAAACTTGTCAGATGACTGTTAAAAGTGTCAATGTCAATGCTTCCAAGATTCCTGCGCTCTATCCGTTCTGCTCTAGGTTTTTCCTTTGTGATATTTAATTGGCATGTTATGAATGCATGGCCGCTCAACTCTGGTATGTGATGTGAAATATTTGCTCATGTCTGTACACACAACATCAATCAGACTCACTAAACTCAGTAAAGTGAGTGGGTTCAGTAACACATAGATGAAGACCATGACATGATAAAAAGTCAAATAGCTTTTGATAGCGAGAGCTTTGTGGTTCTAGCCAGTTTATGTTAGTCTCCTAAGAGTATTACATGTTTGTAATAAGAGAAGCTACTGAGACTTTCTGACAATGCATTAGTGAATACATCCACGTTAAGCCATTGTGGCCTGTAGGCCGTTCCTACCACGAGCTTGGCACCATTGATAGTCATGCCAAGCCACATTTGCTCGACTAGAGGAGTCTGTGAATGTAGTAGTATAAGAGTGTTGATACCGTGTCGCACATAAAAGCCTACCCCTCCACCGCGAGAACGAATGTCGGTCGGCCGAGGAACGTGCTTCAGACGGTAACCAGCTATTGCCGGCGCGCGGCCCTTCTCTCCTTCTCTCAGCCAGGTCTCATTAATAGCTAGCAGATAAACATTGTGCCTAGCTATTGCAACAAGTAACTCATCGTGGCCCGTTCCCAATGAACCAGGATTTATTAACCCTAACTTAAATAAATAAATTTTTGCCTTAGTGAGAAAAGAATAATTTAAAACAGTGATTCATATAAATTGTGATTCTACAGATTACAAATGTGGCAGTATAAGAGCTCTTGTTAACGTTTTTGTCAACGGGCAACGGGCCGACGCGAAACGGTTACCTTTGTACACGATCCGCTAAATAAAACGTGAACGCGTCCGTTGTTGTCGATATCAGTTCTATATTTGAAGAGCGAAGAAGTACACGTACGTTATGTCGAGTGCAAAGAAAAAGCTTATTCTAGCCTACTATTTATACAAAAAACAGCAGCTACAAAATAAAAGGAAGAAGCTGTGGGTTCATCCTATTTTATTAGAAAGAGAATCTTATGGAGTATTCCATACTCTGATGGAGGATTTAAAGAAAGATGGAAGAAAGTTCTATAACTTCTTTCGAATGACTCATGAAAGTTTTCGCAAATTATTAGAACTAGTATATGATCAATTACGACATGCTGAAACTAATATGCGACTATCTATTACACCCGCTGAAAGATTGGCTGTTACCTTAAGGTATGTATGTATAATTCTTATATTTTAAAACTTCATAAAGAATTTTGACAATGGGCGATGGAGTTTTAGGATTATGGTAAGAGACACCTATAGCAGATTTTTAAATAACAAGTCATTGTGGAAATGTGTGAAAAAAAGGTAATTATTTATTAATCAACTGACTTCGAAAAATCAAAATCAAAATGGCTGTTTTCAGATGTGTAGTCTATTTGATGAAAAGATTGTGTATCCTCAGGTGTTTCTGGAATTGATATTTCATATTCACGCGAGCGATCATTTACATTATAATTTGTAGATGAAGCTGTAGCAGTACGATATCCCCTATATTGATTTTCGGGGTAAACTGAAGTATACGCAATTTGGGAATAATTTGGCGCTGGAGTCGAATTAATAGTTCTTTGTCTTATGTTTCTTATCGCTTTTATAACCTCAAACTGAAATTCGACAATATCAGCGTCATTAAATTTTTCAATTGTTGGTGCGATTCCCCGAAAAAACGACATAATTCTACTGTTATCTTCCCTTGCGACAGAATCAACTAAGCTCGAAATTTTTCTCTCAATATAATTCTCTGCGTTTTTCTCTTCCTTTTTTTCGGGACTGTAACCTTTGGTACTTCATTTTCTTCTGTATTTGGAATACTTTCGTTTTCAGCAAGTGGCATATTTGATTCTGTCGGTCGGTGACCCATAATTTTGTTTAAGAACAGCATTTGTTCGTAAAATTTATATTTGGTGACCGATTTTGCACCTGAACCAGATTTGTACTCTTTCAGTTTTTTGGCACATCTCATCCAGTTATCTCTAGCTCCACTCCACTTTTTCATTACATGTTTACCTTTAAAAAAAATTGTTACAGATATTTAGCATCAGGAAATTCATTCACGGATCTTCAATACACATTCAGAATTGGAATAAAAACTGTAAGCTACATAGTTCGAGAAGTATGTACAACGATATGGTCTAAATTACGAGAAACCTACATGAAAATTCCATCTACAGAGGAGTGGATAATGATAGCCAATAATTTTGAAAGTGCAGCGAACTTTCCTCTTTGCTTAGGAGCAATAGACGGCAAACATATACGAGTCATAAAGCCTGAAAAAAGTGGATCTATGTTCCTTAACTATAAACACTTCTTTTCTATTGTATTGATGGCCGTGGTAGACGCAAATTATAATTTTATTTACATTGATGTTGGTGCATACGGAAAAGAGTGCGATTCAGCAGTATTTAAAGAAACACAATTTTGGAAAAATCTCATAGATAACAGATTAAGCATACCACCATCAACAAATAAACTAGGAGCGGACTTTGAACTACCTTATGTTTTTGTAGCTGACGAAGCATTCGCACTGCATGAACAATGTACTTCGGCCGTTTGGTGGTCATCAACTTAATGACGTAAAAAAGATATTCAACTACAGGCTGACAAGAGCGAGACGATATGTCGAATGTGCATTCGGTATATTGGCGAATAAATGGCGAATTTTGCATCGACCATTGAATGTATCACTGGACTTAGCGGTCGATATAGTAAAAACCTGTTGCTTGTTGCAAAATTTCATCCATAAAGAAGAAGGAATTATAAGTAACCCAGTCGGTGATAATTTAACGACGTACCTCGTTCAAATTCGGTAAGAGGTAGTTTGACAGCTAATGTGATTCGCAATAAGTTTGCAGATTATTTCATGTCATCTGAAGGGCAACTGCCGTGGCAAAATCAATATGTTTAAAAATCATGAAATTAATAAATTGAGTTTTCCGATTTAAAATGAAACATTGTTCACTTACCGAATTCGTTTTTTTCTTTATCAGATAATGTCTCAAAATCATCATTTAGCATTGCGAATATTTCTTTCCATGCCGCAAAATTTGCTTGTTTATTTTTGTAAATTTCTATAGTCTTGTCCCACAACATAGGCCTATTCTGAACAAGGCTAATTAATAAATCCATATCAATGGTAAACTCCATATTTACAATGAGCAGCACAGGGTAGGTAGATAAAAATATAAACGTGCGCACATCCGTCGTCGTCAACACACTTGTATGAAATGACGTAGTTCACTGCATCGGACAGTCCGCTGTCGCGCCGAGGGGCAACGTGCGCGGATCCGTCGAGTCTCGTTGCAACGGGTATGAGCCCGTCGCGTTAACAAACATTCACTCTAACTTATTGAACACTCCGCGTCGGCCCGTCGCCCGTTATAGAAATCGGGCCGTTCTCCGTTGTCGTTAACAAGAGGCTTAACATTTATTATTAACACACAACATTTGTGTTGGGGGGGCGAGCCTTCGACTCGTTGATCTCTTTGTTTTCGCCGGTGCACCGACTTTACTAGTAGCAGTGGACTGTATTCACGTCGTATTTGAATGAAACACGTGAACCCAGAATAATATTCTTGTATTCCAAGCTAATTAGGTTACATACATATGTCATACACATGTACGTGAACCGAGGTGGGTGAGCCCTTATTCGAAATCTTCGATCTGAATTCCTCTTGAACTCTTCTTTGCTTCTAAGGAGAACTCTTTACTTTTGTCTTCTTAGTAGTTTTCCGATGTCTTCTTTCTTGAGAGGGCTTCACCCGACTGGTTCCCAGAGGCTCGGGTACTTCTCGCGGTTGTTTGGTCCGCGGGGAAACCGTTCCGAGGCTTGATTGCCTCCTGGCGGTGGTTGTCCTTCGCCTCGCACTGCCGTGCGAGTGTCATTTAGGTTGACTGCCTTTTGCCGGCATGTCATGGTGGTTGCTATGGTTAGCTTCTTAGCTTAGGGTCAGCTTACTAGATCCCGCGGGTATGCCCTCCGCGGGATTGGCCTTCCTAGGTCTGGAGCTATCCCCCTAATATGGGGGAGGTCTGAACGGTCGGCTCGGCGGAACATTTTCCTCGCTAGTCGACCGATAAACTCTTCTACGGTTTCCACCTGTAGGCCCTTCTGGATTACCGCGTTCTTAACGAACCATGGGGCATTCGTTATTAACCTCAGGGCGAGGTTTTGTTGCGCCTCAATCCTGGAGCGCTGTCTAGTTGGAGTCAGGGCGTACCACGCCAGTGCCGCATAAGTGAGCGTTGGTCACAGATAAGTTTTGTATACCCCCAGTTTTGTTCTCAGGGAGAGGCTGGAAGTTAGTATCCCGTACGCCAGTCTGCGATCTCCGCGGGCTGTGGACGCCAACTGGTCCACATGGGGCTTCATGGTAAGGTTGCGGTTGATGACGATACCGAGGTATTTTACCGTGGGTGACCATGGGAGTTCTTGGTCGTATAGGCGAAGAGGGGGCGGCAGGGGCGGACGACTGCCTCCGCTGACCACCATCGCTTGCGATTTAGAGACGTTAGTTGCCAACCCCCACTGAGCCAGCCAGCTGGGGAGCAACTCCAGGATGCTCTGGACCCTCTTCGAGGCGTAGTCGGCTCTGATGGAGGACGCGAAGTACGCCGCATCGTCAGTGAAGAGCGCCAGGTGGGTTCCCGCTACAGTTGGGATATCGTCGGTGTAGACTGCATAACAGAGCGGTGACAAGCGGCCTTCCCTGAGGGACTCCTGGTCGTATGGGTCTCACTTCCGAGAGTTTGCCCTCCACAACCACTTCGAAGGTTCTGTGATCCAGGAATCATGCCACTACCTGGACGACGCGTGTCGACATATTTTGGGCTATGAGCTTGTAGCACAAGCCAGGATGCCAGACTCGGTCGAAGGCCTTCTCCATGTCGAGGAATACTGCCGCCACATGCCCGCCTGGGCCATGTGGTGCAGCATCCTCGACAACTGGAGGGTGGTGCTGTGCCCTAGACGGAAGCCGAATTGTTCCTCTCGTGGCGTGAAGGCTCTGTCCATCTCTTGCAGCAGTAGTCCCTCGAAAACTTTTGAGAGGCTAGACAGCAACGTGATAGGCCGGTAGCCGCCCGGAACCGACGTATCCTTCCGCTGTTTTGGCACCATGATCACGCGGCCAAGTTTCCAGTCCTCTGGAAAGTGCCTCGTGCGCATGATGCCATTGAACAGCCTGGTGATGGTGTCTATCAGACGGGGTGGGATGCAGCGGAGCGGGATGCAGCGGAGCGCGGCATTCGGGATTTTATCGGCTCCAGGGGCCTTCCGGGCTTGCAATTTGCTCATTGCGCGTTGAACCCTGGCTGGGGAGAACACCACAGGCTCCATATTGGGTAGAAGGGGGGCAGCGATTACATTCCACACTGTTGACCTCCGCCAGATGATTGGCCTCTTGGGACGCTAAGGGTGCGAATTGTACCTCTAGGTATGCCGCGAAGATTTCCGCCCGGTCCTCCGCGCGGTATCGTGGCTGGCCGTCTTCGTGGATCAGGGGCCTAATCGGTGGTGGAGACTTGGTGATCATCCGGCAGAGTCGGTGGATCGAGCTCCAATCACCCATGGAGTCGGTGATCAGTCTCTCCCATCTATCCGCCGCGTGATCCTGGAGTTTGTTGGTCACTTGTTGAGCTAATTGATTGAGCCTCGTCTTGGTGGCCGGGCGTCTGTTGCGCTGCCATCTTCTACGCATCTCCCTCTTCTCTAGTATGAGCGCGCGGATACTCTGTGGCAGCTCTCTACACACTCCCCGTGGTATGACCGCTTGGGTGGAGGCCTCCAGTGCTGAGCGGATGCAAGCGGTGATATCCGCAGTCATGGATTCTACGTCTGCCTCGTTTCTGACAGGTCTGGTGGGGGCTGTTTCTCCGCATACCTTGGCGAATTTCTCCCAATCTGACCTGGTTCTGGGAGGTGGAGGGAGGATTCTCAGTGGGGTGACTCCCAGCTCTGCTAGCACCGGCTGGTGGTCGGAGCCAGTATGGTAGTCAAGGACTGACAGGTCCATAGAAATACCACTGCTCCGATGTACTACGACGTCGATGACATCCGGGGAGTGGTTTACCTGGAACGGGTTACCTGGTAGGTAGGGCTGTCCGGTCCCCACACTTCATACCCGTGGGCCTCATCATCTTGGAGTAGCCTAACTCCCACGGTATTGGTCGTGGCAGAACCCCATGCCGTGTTTTTCACGTTCCAGTCGCCTGCCAGGAACGTGGGATGCGACGAGTTAAGAAGGTCCCTAATCTCCAGCACGTTGAGCGCGTTAGCGCCCGGCCTTCGCTTCAAATATAGTCCTAATTAACTTCAGAATTGTCCCTCTCGCTCGCATATGCACCGTAGAGTGCCTTGAGGAGTATTTAGCTGCTGATTTCTGGAGCAGCGGAAGCATTGTTGCGAGTACTTCGGGGAGCCTGGGGGCTTCTCCTGGTTCAGTGACTTGCCCGATGGGGGCCTGCGTTGTGGCCGCAATTTGGTTATCTGGCTCGGGGGCCTGGGGCTTGGTGGTAGGCGCCTGCTCATCTTCCTGGACGTACGGGTGCTGGCTCTTCCTCTTCTTCTTCCTGGACTTCTTGCTTTCCCCTCGCGTTGGTATTGCTCCTACGCTTCGGGTTGGGGGATCATTTGCAGGGGCCATTAGAGACATCTGCGCGTGTTCAGCCACCCACCTGGGTTGGGAGGCTCCTGCGTCATTCTCAGGGGCGGTGGTTGGCGGCTTCGACACTTGGGCCTGGGTCTTAGCAGCCGTTCCCCCCTTCCTGTTCCTGAGTTCGCGTCTACGGACAGGGCAGGTCGGGGCGTTTGCCGTGTGTGACCCTTGACAATTTGCACATGTTGGCGGGTCTTGCTTTGGGCGTGGGCACTCGTTTGCTCTGTGGGCTCCTCCGCATCGCACACAGGCCCTTGGTCGGTGGCAATTGGGCGTTTCGTCGCCGGCAGTTGAGGGACCTGGTTTCGTACTCACCGCTGACGCGTAGGTGGCGCGTGTTGTCGGGATCGGTATTTGTGATGGGACTTGTGGGGCTTGTGCCGTTGGGGCTTGCGGTGTTGACGCGCGGGGTCTCAACCTAGGATCCCATTGGGGGTTGGTGACGTACTGTTTCTTGGAACCCTTCTCCTTCCCAGTACTGTCTGAGGTCGCATCAGGGCTAACCTCCTTTCTTTTTGAGGTAATTGCTTCATCGTGCCTTATCGTGTGGTAATGTGCGGTTTCAGCCGGGCGTACCTGGAATTTATTTTGAAGTCCTGAAGGTCCGCAATACTAATGGCCTGAGTCGCCCTCTTGTGGTCGTCTTCCGTACCAATGTTAGACGGCAGCGATGTGTGGTGTGGCGCCATCTCGTGTGAAATTGAGGAAGCATTAGAGATCGATAACAACATCTTTCCGACCTCCGCTGTAATTTCTGGGTTGGTTGGCTTGGCCTTCGCTCATAACCCGTGACAACCAGTTCTCAGGCTCTATTGGCCGAGGTAATGTGTCCGAAGGCGTCTCCGGCATCGCTGGTGGCGCCGTCCTTCGGAACTATGACCTCACTCAGTGGCGCCGGAGCGGCGAGTAGCGGCAACTTCGATTTCGTTACAGGCTGCGTAGGAGGTGGCGCCTCCAGGCGGGCAGTAGCGGTACTTTTTTCGCTCCGAGGCGCCTTAGCGGCCGCCTTCGAAACTACGGCTCCGTGCTTCATGTCCCGTCTGTTACGAACTTCACGTATGTTTACTTCGGCCTTGCGTTCACGTATTAGAGCGGTACGCGTTTTGCAGCTTGTTTCGCTCTCATAAGGGCGGTTTGGAGAGCCCTGAGAAGGGCTATTGGAATCAGATGAGACTTCACTCATCACGGGTGACGTGGTGCGCCCTTAAAAGGGCTGTTTGAGTCGGACGAGACCTCGCTCGTCTTGAGGCAGCAAGGGGGGTTCGCCGGCACCGCGACCTATAGACGTCGGTTCGTACGGCCAGACACCGCACCCCCTCCCCCGGTGATTCCCGCTGGTGGGAGGCCGGGGTCGGGAGGGTACGGCGTGGGCCGAATCGAACGTCTAAGCCGCACTCGGGAACTCGAGCTCCCCGCTGCACTCCACGACGAGTAACGTCAGTCTGTGCAGGTGATATATTCGACGTATTATAAAAACATAATAGTCTAATAGTCCGAGAAGTGAAAAGGTCCGTGCGGTGCGACGGCTGGGGCAGCACTTCCCAGAGGCCGGCGGCGGATCGCTTTTATAGCCGGCGCGTAATGCGCAACTAGAGCGGGCTCAAACAATACACCGCTCGTCTCATTAACGAATTACAAGCGCGCATTACTTGAGCCGCGGGCTTCTGTGACAGAGACGACACTATATAGACGTCTCTTTATCGCTCACTCACTATATTTATTCATATATTTGCATTCATCTATTTATTTATACTTATCAAACTAGTACAATTGATAATCTTATCATCGATATTATACTACGCATGAATACAAACAATCAATGCTCGATATAAATACAACAACGTTTACTTAACACTATTACACATACAAAGCGTGTAAACAAAACAATAACATTTCCCTTACTTATCTAATTACTGACTAATAAAAGGCTCACAAAAAACAATAACAATAAGGGAAAGACTGTATACAAACATATATATTTACATACACACTATTTACATGAGCTTAGGTCTCGCCGTCCGCTACAATTTGGATGATGGTATGACGAAAGATTGTGAGTATTTACCAATGTTGACGTTTGTGTGTATATACTCGTAGGTAGATATTTTGCCTGAACGAAGTGACCCACATAGTGACTCGTTTCAGCAAGCTTCGCCTTTCTGGCGACTAACACGACGTTGACTTTTCTAGTAGCTCACAGCGCCAATACGCCACCGTCGCATATGCCTGTGCGTTGGCGTCACGGAATATGTGCAGCTGTCTCTTTATATTCGTCCCGTTCATGCCGTAATATTGTGGCAATCGCAGGGTTTCCACATACTCTATGCCGCTTTGCCAATCGTTAAACGCCGCCGCTTCATCAGGCGGGAAGGGATCGTCCCAACGCGATCTTTTGCTTCCACAGCTCTTGCAGCATCACTTGCTGTAATCGTATACAGGCTGACCCTAGAGGGTCGAACAGAGACATTACTGCTCCTAGTGCCTCCATCTTGGTTGTGACACGTACGCCAGCTCTCAATTCGTCTGGCACTCGGGGCATTGCTGTGTTAAACGCCATCTCGTCGGTCGAAGGTAACCACAGCAATCCTAATGTTTTACCGCAAACGCTCTTGTTATATCGGAGTATCCGCATCGGTGAATGCGCTCTATTTTCTTCAGGAATTTGTCTCAGCAGATGCGGGCGGTTGGTGCTCCATGCGGCTAATTCGAAGCCGGCCTTGCCGTATACTTCTATGACCTCTTCTATTACCCATATGGCTTCCTGTTCGAGCCAGTCGTCCATATAATGATTTTTCGTTATGGCTTCGAACGCGCGCGGGTGCGATCCCTTGTATTCCAGCGCGTTTCTGATTCTTACGCTATGCGCCAGAAACGATGAGCTCCGTGCTCCAAATATCATAGAAGACATAACGCATCTCGTTCGAGGATCGGTTCGGTTGTCGCCGCGCCACAAAAAGTGCTGTGCTACTCTATCTTCCTTCCTGATCTTCACTTGCAGGAACATCTCTCGGATATCTGCCGTCACTGCTACCGGTTTTTCCCTGAACGGGAAGAGGACCCCGTGTAGTGCAATAAGTCTGGACCGTTTAACAAGACGTCGTTGAGACATACACCGTTCATCTGGGCCGCCGCGTCGAAAACCATTCTCACTTTTCCCAGCTTATTCGGGTTCGTGACCGCGAAATAAGGAAGGTACCAAAGCCGTTCTTCCTTGCTGTGGTCTCGTGTACAGATTTCCGCGTATCCCTTTTCCAGCAACTTATTCACTTGTGCGTCCTGCCATGTGCGTATGTGCAGTACGGTCTCATCGCTCTTCCGCGCGATGACACTACGGGGCGCAGTCCCTTGAATGACCCATCCTAGCTGAGTTACGTTGCTGGCTGACTTCACTTTCCAGTCAGGAGCCTCATTGTCACAATTATCTCCCAGTTATCCGCTCCGATCAATAGGTGCGGTTTCCCGGCGGCGTAGCAAACTTCTTTGGGCTTGAGATTATGGAGGTAAGGATATTTCATGAGGTCCTTCTTCACTGATTGTTTACCCAGTGTCAGGTTCCTCACTGTACTCGCTTTGATCGCATGATAGAGCCCTCTTTATCTCGGCCTCGTACCTTGACATCGACCACTTGGCTATTAGGCTTCCGTTGACTCGAAGTCGCTCCTACGATGTTGAGGCCGCGTGTCGGACCTAGGGCTCCTACCATTCTGGCGATCTCTTCATCGATCAGCGTAATGGTGGACCATTCATCCAAAAGCGCGTACGTCTTCAGCTCTCTTCCGTACGGTCCCTTGATGGTTACAGGACACACCTTCAATAAGACTTCGCTGTCGCTATCGAATAGATGCGCCGTCACCGCTGTTGCCGACGCATCCTCGGATGTCGGCTCTCTCGCTGCAGTCACCGGTTCCCGCGATGGTCCTCCTCTTTGAGTCCCGTGTAACAGAGCATGATGTAGTCGGTCGCACCCATCTATCCCGCATCTCTGGCCTCTGCACGTTGTCCTCCTGTGCTTGCTACTTAAGCAAAGGTAGCAAATTCGATCCTTCTTCGCCCAGTCCCAGCGTTTCTGTATCGTCATCGACTTCAACTTGGGGCACTTCACTGTCAGGTGCTCCGCTCCACAACACCAGCAAGTTTTCACGTGCTCTTCAGATTGCTCCTTGGCTTGATCCCGCTTTTCTTCCGTAGCGGCGAACACGGGGGCCCTTCCTTGGCGGTGGCCGTCGGTTCGTTGTTGTTGTGGTTTGATGCGATCCTGCGCCCTCGATGGCGCCGCTGGTCCTACTCCTTTGAGTACGCTCGCAAACTTTATCACGCGGTCTGCTTCGTTCAGAAGAAAACACGATAACACTACTGTTTCCGGATCCGATGGTTCTGCGTTCTCCATTGCGTACTCGCTCCACTTTGATTTCAAATACGGGGGCAATTTACCTACTATCTGTCTTAATAGGTAGGGTGTTGACAAATATTCGCGGTTGCCCACCGTATCGATTGCTGCGACTATATTTTCCAGTCTCCCGGCGAAATGATTTATCTCACCCGGTGTACTTCCCCATTGTGGCACTCTCCCGATCTCTTCCATGGCTCTCTATGACCATCTCAGGCCGACCGAAGTGCCTCTCTAATGACTGCATAATCTTCATGTGGTCCGTCGCAGTGAACAAAAGCGCACTCACCGTTTGGCGCGCTTCACCTCGTATACAACACGCTCGTAATCTCAAAATATTCTCTGCGGGCAGTATACGGTACAAAATGGTTGACTCATCTTCGCTGCTTTAAAAGCCAACCACTCATCTGGAGTGCCAGAGAAAATAGACAAGTCTCTCATCTGCCTCGTCGGTTCTTTCGATTCTCGACGGTTCAACATTCCCTCCATCGCTTCCACCCAACGTTCGATCGTACGATCCTTCGTACGCGCTGGTGTGGGTGACCTGGGACGCCGAGGAGTCTCTTCGTCATATCGTTCTGTGCGTTCCCCTCGCGGCGGCGAACGATATCTGTTGTATTCCGGTACCGGCTTATCTACGTATTCTTCTCTGGATGGGTGTGCGTACCGACGCTCCAGTTCATAATCGCGCTCGCGGTGTTTCATGCGTTCGCCTTCTCTTTCGCGCTTGCGGTCTTTCACGCGATCGCTATCTCTTTCGCGCTCGCGGTCTTTCACGCGTTCGCTATCTCTTTCGCGCTCGCGGTCTTTCACGCGTTCGCTATCTCTTTCGCGCTCGCGGTCTTTCACGCGCTCGCTTTCTGATTGGCGTTCTTTCGCTCTATCACTTGACTCCCCCCGTATGGACGTTTGCTTCAGCTAGTCGCTTATCTTCTGGCCTACATCTACAGGCTCCTCTGCTCATAAGCTTTCTCTGTCCGTTTCTTCCCGGATCGTACCGACATCTACGGCAAGCCTCTTTCTAATCAGCATTGCCTGTATTCGTAATTCTTCCCGTTGAATTTCCGCTATTCGTTCTTCGGCTTTTAATTCGGCTTATCTTATCCGCCTCATAGTACTGGCTGTTGAACGACCCGACCGTAATTAAGTATTAATATAATATACTTCTTTTTATCATTTAGAACAAAATGTCTATACTGACATTTAATTATTTAGCAGTGTTTTTAATGTGGCCAGGAATTAAATTGATTGAAGCAGCGTTAACAAGTGAATATTTTAATTTTCTGATTTTATAAAATTATATTTATGCATTTATATTTCAAATCAGGGATATGTATAACAGTTGTGTATGATATATGGAATATATGCGAATAACAATAAATTTATAATGCGAGTGAATATAAATTGAAATATCTGCCCCTTATCCCCTCACCACCGCTTGCAACCGTTGATATATCGATCGCTCTTTAGTATTCATAGCATCCAGTAGATTTCGTTGTAGCAACAGGCAGTAAAAATTTAGATCACATTTGTTTTTTTTTACTTAGTAGATATCCTATTTATTCTAGTAGTATCTAATACTTTGTATTCTGCAGCGTATTTTGATGGTAGGTATTAGTATGACAATAGCCCGGTCACGTTTTATCTTTTTTTCATTGTCAACGCTATTTTCTTTCTCTGACTGACGACTTCAAAAGGTGCTGTATTTTCTTCAATCAGCTGCTCTCCTATTGACATCGTAAAAGATCTAAGTTGCTTTGTGTTCTTTGTTTCTGTACCGTTCTTTTCCTCTTCTTGTTCATATTGTGTCCATGCATTACATATTGATAAATCCATCCTGTGAGATGATATTTGAACAGTCCGTTTTTTTGCGCGACATCTAAAAGGGCAAACTGATAGTTGCCGATTGGCTAAATCCTCTCCCATCTTTCGATTATACATTTTAATTACATCGGGTCAGCTTTTGTCTCTTTATCATATCGTTTGCACTTATCCGGCTCCTCATTGGAGAATACCGACGATAGCGTTATGACCGGCTTTCTGTCGTACCATTTAGTTTTAGCCATTTTTTCGTCATTTTTGACTACTACTTGACAACTCCCATGACCTTTATTTTTTATGCTTGCGTCTAATTCTAATGAAGCACGAGCTTGGACAGGAATCTTATTTTTAATTAGAGTCCCAATGCTTTCAAATACTTTCATTTTCAACTCATTCACAAGCTTAATTGTTGTAAAAAATCTATCGAAATATACTAAATGGCCGGGCACAAGGGATTTACACAGTTTAAACACTGGTTTCTCTCCTTGACCAAATGCAGTGTCAGCGTATTCCGGGATTGTTGTGGGATCCTGATATACAACGAAGTCACTCTTCCGTTAGGGTTAGCTAAGACATAAGCCTTTAAGCCAACTCGATAAAGTTTGCCGGGGGAATATTGTCGCATACAACATGCCCCTTTGAAGGGTATCATCATTTCATCGATGGAAATGTGCTGTTCCTTAACTTCAACATTTCAGCATCATTTCAGAGTTGTTTTTTCATTGGACAACATAAATAGATTTTAGTTAGATGTTATACGCGAGACGGCTACACATAGGTTATCCATGTGAAAAACACTAGCGCTCCGACGACCGCCCTTAAATTCTGTCATATATTTGTAAGATATTCATTTTAATGATTTGCTGCAAAGGGCAATTTTGATCTACATTAAATGCACAACGTATCTGACGTATTTAATTGGATAGGAATTAATAGTTATTGTTTAATATAGCTTCGTAAATAACCCATTATTTTTTAGTTATATGTAAAAGATAAAATTGGTGACTGTGAATTATCGTTAGGAGACATACATATACCATCGCGGACTCCTCTGAAGAACTTCTTAAGATATACAATTCCGTAGTACATAATTTTGATCTATCTCGTAAGGTTTAGGCAGCATTAACAATGTAATCCCGTAAAAATATGTTTTTGCGACACTATTACAAATTATGGAGATTATTGGCTTTACTATAATATGCATTTATTATACGTATAAACCTTCCGGAAAAAAATCTCTAAAAGATAATGAAAATCGGAGCAAAATGTTTTGGGTGAATTAGAACAACTTGGCGGAGAAACGGACGGACTAAAACAGCGGATTTGCTTTAAACTATTTTCTATTTAGAGAAGAAAAGACATTAGAGAAGTAGGTTTGTTATTTATTTTTTCTTATTCGTTTTATAAGCGTTTAAATTGTAAAAATAATTAAGACAAATATTTTATAGTACGAGGGCTGCTATTTATGTATCCGGAATAACAAAGTGAAACAAACATAGCATTTATTATAGTTTTATTGCTTTTCAAAATATTCACCATGATAATCGATGCACTTTTGCATGCGTTGGAACCAATTTTCGTAGCACTTTTTCCATTCGGATTGAGGTATCTCCAAAATGTGCATTTTGAACGCATCAACAGCCTCTTCACGGCTCGAAAAACGTTGACCACGTAATTTATTCTTCACGATTGGGAATAAATAGAAGTCGTTGGGGGCCAAGTCGGCGCTGTATGGCGGATGACCCGTTAATTCGATCTTTTGATCTTCCAAATACCGAGTTGTTTCGGCCGATGTGTGGCAGCTAGCATTGTCATGATGAAGAAGGATTCTGCATTGTCGGTTGTTCTTTCTTATTTCTTCAAAGACTTCTGGCAAACATGGTCGTGTACCATTCAGAATTAACCGTTTTACGATCCTCTAGTGGCACTGTAGCTACATGCCCATTTATAGCAAAAAACAAGCGATCATTTGCTTCAAAGTGCTTTTTGAACGAATGACTTTTGTTGGGTTCGGCTCATCTTGGAACACCCAAACCGTTGATTGTTGTTTAGTTTCAGGATCATACGCATATATCCAAGATTCATCACCTGTGTAGATATTATAGACAGCTTTTGACGCACCCTGATTGTACTTACTTTTGTAACATTTTTTCACACCAATCGACACGAGCCCGTTTTTGGTCAATTCTCAAGTTGTGCGGAATCCAACGTGAACAAATTTTTTTTACAGCTAAATGTTCGTGTAATATTTTATATATACTCGTCATACTTATGCCCAGACACGCCTCTATCTCGCGATATGTAACAGGACGATCTTGCATTATTAATTCCCGCACAGCATCAATATTTTGAGGTACAACAACCGATTTAGGGCGACCTTCTTTAACTTCGTCCGTGACCGCCCACGATTAAACTCACTAAACCAGTGATGCACAGTATTTTTCGATGGTGCTTCGTCCCCAAAAGTCGAAGTGAGTTGATGAATGCACTGTTTTTGAGTTAGCCCTCGCCGAAAATCGTAATAAATCATAGCACGAAAATTTTCACGACTTAAATCCATGGTGATAAAGACTCGCAATTTTCAAAATGACTCCACAAAGGATGAACAAATGACAGCTACATGAAACAAATTGTATTATTCAGCTAAAGAGTTCCATTTTTAAATGTTATAATTACTTTTTTAATATTGTTCTGTAACTGGCCAGTTTCGGATACATAAATAGCAGCCCTCGTATCAAATTAGTATCTCACTGAATACTGCATAGTTATGTACTAATATAATAAACATTTTGAAATAAATTGAACTTTTAACTTTAAAATTAAACTGAAACAACGTAACAGTAAATATTTGTTACTTTCTGACGGTGTCCATTATCAAATCTTAAATATCTAAATACAAAAATAAAACGGCATTAATTAAAGAGTGACCAATTACGACTTGCGATTTATTTCCAGCTGGGAATGAACGCATTTGGAAAGTGTGGAATTTAAATGTTGTCCAGAAGAGTTTCGTAAGATTTTAACGGGTATATTTTTATTTATTTTCCACTCTTAACAAACGCACGTATTTCAATACCGGACTATTTTTGCTTACTAAGTTTTATAATTAGATATGCTAAAACACAAATACAGGCGTGTATTGTTACTTTAATATTTTGTGGCTGCCCCATTTGCCCCAATTTATATATAAATTAGGAGGGATGCATATTAATCTTTTTTAAATCCTTTTCGGTTCTGATATTTAAGATTGGTGAAGTGTCGTCTCGTCTCACAAACAGTTTTGAGTGCTTGACCCACACATATTGAAAACCCTTTTCCTTTGCAGCCTTCTTGGCGTTGGTAAGAAGAGATTTATTCCTAGTCGTTAGGTGATCATTAATATATATTTTTTGGCTACCCTGAAGACCCGATACAACCGGTACAATGGGTGAGACTTTGGTTCCACTTCTAGCAGCTGCAATAAAATCCTCCTTTACGTAACGATTATTGAAGCATATGATAATGGGCTTAACGTGATCTGGATCGCGTGACTGTACTCTTGTTACAAAATTTATTTGGTTTTTCATAACAGGATATTGAACCTTTGCGCCTATGGTACTCACGATATCGAAAAGATATTCATTTTTGGACTGTGGAACACCCTTGAGTTCGTCGTTGTTCATGCGAGACCACTGCTCCCTTTCGTGCAAGTCATTCTCGATTTTATCTAACAGAGACTGCATTCTAGCTTGGTCTTTCTTAAGGTTTTCCAGTTGCAATATTTTGTCCTCCATTATTTTAAGTCTCGAATCAAAACCGCTGACGGCGTCATTGGCCGCATTTACCGAATCTTTAACTTTGGTGATTTCATTCCTTTGAGCATTCCCCTTCGAGGGGGGCGGTGTGATGTCGCAGCGTTATTTGTAATGTTTAACAGGGCGTCGTTCGCCACTGTTATGTGGTCGTCCGGGTCCGTCAGAGTGTCCCTAGGACGTCTACGATGGGGTTGGGAGCTCCCTGAAGGTGAGTAGTCCGCGGCGTTCGCTTTAAGAGCGTTCGCATGGCGAGAAGCAACCTCGAAATAGCGCTTTGACGCCTCTTTGAGGTACTTATTTACGATGGGTAAATCTACATCGCGATGGAGGTTTACGTTGCGCACGTACCATGGGGCTCCGGTGGCGGTGCGCATGAATCTATTTTGAAGGGATTGGAGCCGCAAGAGATGGGTCCTAGCGGCGTGTGCGAACACAATGCTTGCGTAGGTGAAAATGGGTCGGATACACGTTTTGTAGAGAGTCACCTTATTACGAAGGGACATCTTACTACGTGGACAAAGGAGCGGGTAAAGTCTGCCGAGGACGAACGCCGCCCGGTCACGCACCCGCTTGATATGCGAGCCGAAGGACATGGAGCGGTCCATGGTGACACCCAGGTATTTGGTCTCGCGGACCCAAGGGATGGGATTTCCGAACATAGAAATGGACGGGAGCGAATTGTATTGGTGCCGCCCGAATAAGATGGCGGCACTCTTGTCAGGGTTTACGTCGATCCTCCAGCGACGAAACCACTCACCGAGGGTGGCGGCCGCAGCTTGGAGGCAACGAAAAATGAAAGAGGGATTTTTGTTACTATAATATAAAGCGGTATCGTCCGCGAAAAGTGCCAACTCAACTTGGTGAGTACGAGGGACGTCGTTGGTAAATAACGTGTAAAGTGTGGGGGCGAGCACGGAGCCCTGAGGGACCCCTGCGCGGATAGGACGAGGAGAGGAAAGCGCACCGTCGATTCTGAAGCGAAAGGTTCTGTGCGACAAGTAGTTGGTACAGCTTGTGAAGCAAGCCGTTGTGCCAGACTTTGTCGAAAGCCTTCGCTACATCAAAGAACAGCGCGCCGGTATGGGTGGGTTTCCCTACGGCTGGCCGAAGGCCGGATAGAATGTGTTCGGTGAGCCGGTGTACCTGCTGAACGCAGGAGTGACGGGCCCGAAAACCGAACTGTTCTTGTAACTGAAGGCCTTTGTAGTCTATGTGGCTCCGCAGGCGGAGAAGGAGTATACGCTCATAGAGCTTACCTAATCCGTTAAGTAAGCTAATGGGACGATAGGTGGTGGGGATCGCGCGGGGCTTACCGGGCTTGGGGATGCCGATGACGATGGCATGCTTCCAGCTATCGGGGAAGATACAGTTTAGCATGGCGGCATTGAAGATACACACCAAGAGATTAACTAAAACCGCCGGTAGATTTTTGATGACCCTGTTGGAGATGCCGTCAGGCCCGGGGGCTTTTTTGGGGCGAAGCCTTTTAATGAGGGACCTAATTTCGGTGAGGGTGACTGGAGGCAGCGTATCCCGCGGGGGCATGAAAGCCCTGCACTGGACCTCGGCGTCCACCTCATTTACGTGCGAGACGTCTATGTGATGAATGCCGGGGGAATACTGGGCCTCCGCACTATCCGCGAGACATTCGGCCTTTTCGTCGTCTTCGAACGCGATAAGGCCATTAGGCCAAACTAACGGTGGGGTGCCAGTCACCTGATCGGTTTTTAATGACTTGGCTACTTTCCAGTAAGCCAAGTGGGAGGGGGCGGTCTCTGAGATGAGATCGTCCCATTTGCCATTTCGATAGGCGAAAAAAGCAGATTTCACCTCCCGACGAAGAGCACGCATGCGACTGCGATTCTCTTCGGACGGGAAGATGGCGAAGGCGCGCGTGACCGCATGTTTACGCCTCAACAGATCCCTCAGGGGCCCCGGGAGATCCCAGCGAGTTTTCGCCGGGACCTGCTTTGAAGCTTCCCGGATAGACTCCGTCAGGTGCGCTGTGAGAGTGTCGATAGCTAGGCGGGTGTCCTCGGCCGACTGGATTATTGCCGGGATGGGACAGAGCCGCGGGTGATCGATGCGATTCAGCGTGATGCCTAATTCGCGCCAATCGACCACGGTCCGCTCCGCCGGCGGCACATCAGAATCGGGACCTAACTTTAAAACTACTGGTCTATGGTCGGAGTCAAGTTCGTCGAGCACCTCTATGGAGCGCAACGCGAGTGCTACGTTCCGCAGAAGCGCCATGTGGAGCACTGCCGGGCTACGGTTAATCTGAGGAGCAAACCTAGTCGGTGTCATAGGGGCGATAACGTCGAAGTTTAAGACGTCTACGAGATTGTCTAAGGCCCTACCATTGGTGGTGGTAACACTACAGTTCCATCTGATGTGCTAACAGTTAAAATCACCTGCTACGATCACGGAGAAGCCGAGACCGAACAGGGCTTCTAGGTCACTAGGGACTAGTCGCTTACTTGGTTGTTGGTAAGCGGAAACGATAATGACCGACGGATGGCCGCTCATGGCTATCCTACATACGGAGACCTCCATATGAGTGAGAGGGGGCGCGTCCAGAGATGTCGCGTGCAAATCTCTCTTAAAGTAAATGGCGGTTCCGCCCCACGATGAGGCGGGCCTGTCCATTCCTAACTATCGTAGCCGGGCAGACGCGGATTGCTTGTGCCCGCTTTGAGAAGCGTTTCCTGAAGGAGGAGAACGTCTATTCTATGATCCTGAACGAAGGCGATAAGTTCGCCTAACTGCTTACGGACGCCTTGGGCGTTGAAAAACGCGATAGATAGCGCTCGGGGTTTGATTCTCGCCTGCG
This sequence comes from Zeuzera pyrina, assembly GCA_907165235.1. Lineage (NCBI taxonomy): Eukaryota > Metazoa > Arthropoda > Insecta > Lepidoptera > Cossidae > Zeuzera > Zeuzera pyrina. The sequence goes on from OU015644.1 coordinate 7,641,538, forward strand.
AGGGAATCATTTCACTTTAAATGCGCTAATCGCGCTTAAAAGCTGCTCGTGATCGGTGATGATCTGGAGACGTGCTCCCCAGTCATCACCGGCCTCGCGCAGAGACCTGGCTAGCTTCCTAACCTCATGGACGTTAATTATTGAGGCGAAGTCTCGCACCAACGCCAAGTCCTCCTTGAGTCCGGTCGCGTCGCACTGGCGGCACCGCGGGCCTGAGGGGAACCGTTTTGCCGGAGGCGATTGTTGCCCAAGTGGGCGCGGGAGTGGGAAGCGCGGAAGGCGCGGGGGCGGGCGGTGCTGAAGGCACCGTGTTTCGCTTCGCCGCTACGGGGCGCGCAGAAGGCGCGGGGGGAGCGGCGGAGGTAGGGGAGGGCGCCAATGTCGGCGCCGAAGGGGCTTGAGACGCCACAGCCCTGCGGGCCGCAAACTTCCGCCCCCCGCGCTTCCCCGTCCGCTTGCGGGTGCTCCGCGGGGCCTTCGGGCATCCGCGATATTTCGCGGGATGCCCGACCTGCCCGCAGAGTATGCATGCTGGCGGTTCGTCGCAGGGGGTGGGGCGGGTGCAGTCCGCAGTGCCATGGTCGCCCACGCATTTTACGCAGCGCGGGCGAACCGAGAGAACAATTGTGGGCCGAGTGCCCATTAAGTTGGCAGCGATGGCACTGCCCTATTTTGCCCTTCCTGTGAGGGGCTTCAAAACTGATGCCAGACAACTGGCAAACGGTCTTGAGGGAGAAAATTTTTCTCCCCTCAGCGGAGCGGTCCGCAATCACAAGCACGAGCCTAAATGGGACGCGCGGAGAATTGCCTTTGTATAGGCGGTGGACCTCGTGGGCGGGAATGCCCTGGTCGCGGAGGTCCTTGAGGAGGTCCTCCTCGGATATTTGAGTTGGTACGCCAGGAATGACGACCCGAAGCTGGCGGTCCTCCTCGAGGGCATAGTTGTAATAAACTAATTTCCTCTCGAGGAAAAGGGCAGTGAGTTGCCTGAAATCGGCAACTGTCTGGACTTGCACCTTAATACCGGTGCCCATAGACTTGGCATGCAGGAAGTTAATCTTTCTGCGCGCCATGATACCGGTGAGAATTACCCATTGGTCCTCGTCGCGGACGAAGATGGTTGGAGGAGCCCTAGTCTTGGGCGCGGCGGCCGAAGCAGGCTGCGCGCCCGAACTCGATGCCTGAGGGGCAGGGGCGGCGGATTGTGACGGCCGCGGAGGCGAGGCTATAGGCGCGGCGGCCGGGGAAGGCTGCGCGCCAGAGGAGGAGGCGGCGGCTTGAGAGTGCCGCGGGGACGGTGGACGCGAGTCGGGCGTAGATGGTTTGCGCACGCGCGCGCCCTTGGCTCTCGAGGCCTTGGGCGGAGGGCTTGGCGCTGAGTCCGAATCGGTCTCGGCGCGCAGTGAAGCTGCGCGCTTCCTAGTGTTGGCAACTGTTTGCCAGCCGCCGGTCTCCTCGGCGTCCATCTCCCCCCCCGAATCGGGGACGACGGTCTCGGCGGCCGAGGAGATGGAAGCAGTGTCCATCTCTTCTTCCTCCGACCCCGACTCCCCCGAGGAGGGGGGCGGTAGGGACGCCGATGATGTGGTCGCGGATTCGGCTTCAGCTTCGGCTTCCGCCTCGGCCTCCACTTCTAACGCGACCTCCGGTCGAGTAGGGAGAACGGCGGCCTGCAAGTCAGGGCGCCTGGATGACATGTACGCATTTAGCGAATGAAAAGCTAGAGGATGATGACTAGCTAGAAATTGGAGTTGGATAGCGCCGAAGTCGGCAGCAACCTGTCCTGTACCTTCCATGACGTGGGGTAATTCGTCACGGTGAGTAGGAAAAAGCAGTGTACCTAACCCTAAGGGTAGGAGGGGGGGGGGTGACCTACGTGTTCCCTAAAGTGTGTCCCGAGTCAGTCTTAATGTACTCGGGGTGAATACCTAAAAACTTTTAAGTACTAACTAACTTCACAAGGACGGCGCTCGGCCGAAGGACACGGAATTACCCGAATTACAACTTTGACCGCACCGAGCGTCCGAACGCTTCCGGTTTCACGCTTCCCTGAAGGGGAAGCTTGGCCCACCGGGGCAAGGCCTCGACCGGGTGCGTTGGCACCGTTAGGATCCCCCGGTCAAAAAAACGACTAAAAAATGTAGTCGTAAGACGTGTTATTGCAAAAGAAACACCGAGTGTCCACCCCCGCGAAGCGTAATGATAATTACGAGCGGGAGTGTAGTACGGTGCGTCGAGCTAAACGACACGTGCCGTATAGGCGAGCGAAAGTACCGAGCGGACAGAAGGTCGCACGGTACGGGGGAGCGAAAGTACGGTGCTTGCGATTACGGCGCGCTGAGAAGCACGCTCGCTAAGCAACCGTAATAATAAATGCACCCTCTACGAAGCGAGCGCAAGTGAGATCTAAATAATTTAGACAATAATAACGCGACAACTCGGAAAAGAGCGCGAAACGTAATACGTGTAAGTAGTACGCACCGTACGACTGGAGTGTCTCAACTTATTTATTTTTTTTTTTTGTTTATCGGAAGGGAAGAAACTCCGAACGAGCACCCAACCGCCTCCGACGCCTCACGAGAGAACGTCGTGCGCGACCGGGTAGTGCCGGGCTCGAACCGGCTAAAACTACCCTCCACCGCCACTTGACCCTACAGGCCGTCGTAGCGAGCCGAACGCGTAGCGGGGAAGCGCGGAGGGCGCTCCCCCAAGATAGGTCGACAAAGCCTGAGGGCCCCTCCGTCCGGGGGGTACCCGAGACGGAGGACGGAACCTCGGCTCAGGTTGTCGACGGGAAAAATATGCACCTGCGTAACCTATACGGGTGAGGGCCGGTCCCAGAGTGGTTTTGACCGGCCGGCGTACAATCGGCTGAAGGCCCGAAATGGTGTGTGCCTATCTTGTAACTGAGCGCGAGCGGAAAGCCCGCGCTCAAGTGAGGCCCTATCTGTGAGTGAGTGATGTAATCGTCGAAGAGTACCTACAGAGAGGCCCTAGTGTTAACGCGCAAAACGTCGACGCCCCCTCCGGAGGGGGCGGTGTGATGTCGCATCGTTGTATGTACTGTTTAACAGGGCGTCGTTCGCCGCTGTTATGATGTCGTCCGGGTCCGACAAAAAGTCCCTAGGACGTCTACGGTGAGGTAGGGAACTCCCTGAGGGGGAGTAGTTCGGGGCGTTAGCAATAAGCTCGTTCGCGTGGCGAGAAGCAACCTCGAAGTGGCGCTTTGACGCCTCCTTGAGGCACTTTGAAACGGTAGGTAAATCTAAGTCGCGATGGAGGTCTACGTTGCGCTCAAACCAAGGGGCTCCGGTGGCGGTGCGCATGAATCTATTCTGAAGGGTCTGGAGCCGCCGGAAATGTGTCCTAGCGGCGTGAGCGAACACTAGGCTTGCGTAGGTGAAAATGGGTCGAATGCACGTTTTGTAAAGAGTCACCTTATTACGAAGGGACAACTTACTACGTGAACAAAGAAGTGGGTAGAGTCTGCCGAGGACGAAAGCCGCCCGGTGACGCACCCGCTTGATATGCGGGCCGAAAGACATGGAGCGGTCCATGGTGACACCCAGGTATTTGGTCTCGCGGACCCAAGGGATGGGACTTCCGAACATAGATATGGACGGGAGCGAATTGTAATGGTGCCGCCCGAATAGGACGGCGGCACTCTTCTCGGGATTTACCTCGATCCTCCAGCGGCGAAACCACTCCCCGAGGGTGGCGGCCGCGACTTGGAGGCGATGGAGGATGAAGAGGAGACTACTGTTGCTGTAGTATAGAGCGGTGTCATCCGCAAAGAGAGCTAATTCTACTTGGGGGGTGCGGGGGACGTCGTTTATAAACAACGTGTAGAGGGTGGGGGCGAGCACGGAGCCCTGAAGGACCCCTGCGCGGATATGTCGAGTAGAGGAGAACGCTCCGTCGATTCTGAAGCGAAAGCTTCTGTGCGACAAGTAGTCTCGCAAGATGAGCACGAGACTGTCTTGCACCTCTAGTTGGTACATCTTGTGAAGCAAGCCGTTGTGAAGACTTTGTCGAAAGCCTTCGCTACATCAAAGAAGAGAGCGCCGGTATATGTGGGTTTCCCTATGGCCGGCTGAAGGCCGGCGAGGATGTGTTCGGTGAGCCGCTGTACCTGCTGAACGCAGGAGTGACGAGCCCGAAAACCGAACTGCTCGGGGATCTGAAGGCCTTTGGAGTCTATATGGCTCCGCAGGCGGGCAAGAAGGATACGCTCATAGAGCTTATCTAAACCGTTTAGTAGGCTAATGGGACGATAGCTGGTGGGTAACGTACGGGGCTTACCGGGCTTTGGGATGCCGATGACGGTGGTATGCTTCCAGCTATCGGGGAAGATACAGTTTAGCATGGCGGCATTGAAGATGCACACCAAGAGATTAACTAAAATCGCCGGTAGATTTTTGATGACCCTGTTGGAGATGCCGTCAGGGCCGGGGGCTTTTTTAGGGCGAAGCCCCTTAATGAGGGACCTAACTTCGGTGAGGGTGGCTGGAGGCAGCGTATCCCGCGGGGGCATGTGGGCCCTGCACTCGACCTCGGCGTCCACCTCGTTTACGTGCAAGACGTCTACGTGATGAACGCTGGGGGAACACTGGGCCTCCACGCTGTCCGCGAGACATTCGGCCTTTTCGTCATCCTCGAACGCGGAGGCCATTAGGCCTAACTAACGGTGGCGTGCCTGTCACCTGATCGGTCTTTAGTGACCTGGCTACTTTCCAGTAAGCCAAGTGGGAAGGGGTGATCTCCGAAATGCGATCATCCCATGCGCTATTCCGAAAGGCGGAAAAGGCAGTTTTCACCTCCCGCCGAAGGGCACGCATGTGACTGCGATTCTCTTCGGACGGGAAGATGGCAAAGGCGCGCGTGGCCGCACGTTTACGTCTCAACAGATCCCTCAGGGGCCCCGAGGGATCCCAGCGAGTTTTCACCGGGACCTGCTTTGAAGCTTCCCGGATGGACTCCGTCAGGTGCGCTGTGAGCGTATCAATGGCTAGGCGGGTGTCCTCGGCCGACTGTATTATTGCCGGGATGGGACGGAGCCGCGGGTGATCGACGCGATTCAGCGTAATGCCTAGTTCACGCCAATCGACCACGGTCCGCTCCGCGGGCGGCACATTAGAGTCGGGGCCTAACTTTAAGACTACAGGTCTGTGGTCTGAGTCGAGTTCGTCTAGCACCTCTATGGAGCGCAGCGCGAGTGCCACGTTCCTAAGAAGCGCCATGTCTAGCACTGCCGGGCTATGGTTATGCTGAGGGGGAAACCTGGTATGTGTTATGGGGGCGATAACGTCGAAGTTTAGTACGTCGACGAGGTTATCTAAGGTCCTACCATTGGGGGTGGTAACACTACAGTTCCATCTGATGTGCTTACAGTTTAAATCACCTGCTACAATCACGGAAACGCCGAGACCGAACAGGGCTTCTAAATCGCTAGGGACTAGTCGCTTACGAGGGTGTTGGTAAGCGGAAACGATAATGACCGACGGATGGCCGGTCATGGCTATCCTGCATACGGAGACCTCCATATGAGTTAGAGGGGGCGCGTCCAGAGGGGTCGCGTGCAAACCTCTCTTATAGTAAATGGCAGTTCCGCCCCACGATTAGGCGGGCCTGTCATTCCTAACTATATCGTAGCCGGCCAGACGCGGATTGCGCGTGCCCGCTTTGAGAAGCGTTTCCTGGAGGAGAACGTCTATGCTATGATTCTGAACGAAGGCGATAAGTTCGCCTAACTGTTTGCGGACGCCTTGGGCGTTGAAAAACGCGATAGATAGCGTTCGGGGTTTGATTCTCGCCTGCGAGGGAATCATTTCACTTTAAATGCGCTAATCGCGCTTAAAAGCTGCTCGTGATCGGCGATGATCTGGAGACGTGCTCCCCAGTCATCACCGGCCTCGCGCAGAGACCTGGCTAGCTCCCTAACCTCATGGACATTAATTATTGAGGCGAAGTCTCGCACCAACGCCAAGTCCTCCTTGAGTCCGGTCGCGTCGCTAGTCGGCGCGGCCGTGCGGGGGGGACGATTTGAGAGGGGGGGTCGCACTGGCGGCACCACGGGCCTGAGGGCCACCGTTTTGCCGGAGGCGATTGTTGCCCAAGTGGGCGCGGGAGTGGGAAGCGCAGAAGGCGCGGGGGCGGGCGGCGCCGAGGGCACCGCGTTGCGCTTCGCCGCTACGGGGCGCGCAGAAGGCGCGGGGGGAGCGGCGGAGGTAGGGGAGGGCGCCACTGACGGCGCCGAGGGGTCTTGGGACGCCACAGCCCTGCGGGTCGCAACTTTCCGCCCCCCGCGCTTCCCCGTTCGCTTGCGGGTGCTCCGCGGGGCCTTCGGGCATCCGCGATAGTTCGCGGGATGCCCGACCTGCCCGCAGAGCACACATGCTGGCGGTTCGTCGCAGGGGGTGGGGCGGGTGCAGTCCGCAGTGCCATGGTCGCCCACGCATTTTACACAGCGCGGGCGAACCTGACAATTGCGGGCCGAGTGGCCGTATAGCTGGCAGCGGTGACACTGCCCTATTTTGCCCTTTCTATGAGGGGCCTCAAAAGGAATGCCAGATAACTGGCAGACGGTCTTCAGGGAGAAGATTTTTCTCCCCTCAGTGGAGCGGTCCGCAACAACAAGCACGAGCCTGAATGGGACCCGCGGAGAGTTGCCTTTGTATAGGCGGTGGACCTCGTGGGCGGGAATGCCCTGGTCACGGAGGTCCTTGAGGAGGTCCTCCTCGGATATTTGGGTTGTGACGCCACGAATGACTACCCGAAGCTGGCGGTCCTCTTCGAGGGCATAGGTGTAATAACCTATTTTCCTCTCGAGGAGAAGGGCAGTGAGTTGCCTGAAGTCGGCAACTGTCTGGACTTGCACCTTGATACCGGTGCCCATAGACTTGGCATGCAGGAAGTTAATCTTCCTGCGCGCCATAATACCGGTGAGCGTCACCCATTGGTCCTCGTCGCGGACGAAGATGGGTGGAGGAGCCCTTGTCTTGGGCGCGGCGGCCGAAGCAGGCTGCGCGCCCGAAGTCGATGCCTGAGGGGCGGGGGCGCCGGTTTGTGATGGCCGCGGGGATGTTCCTTTAGGCGCAGCGGCCGGGGACGGCTGCTCGCCAGAGGAGGAGGCGGCGGCTTGAGAGTGCCGCGGGGACGGTTGACGCGAGGCGGGCGTGGCCGGTTTGCGCACGCGCCCACCCTTGGCTCTAGAAGCCTTGGGGGGAGGGCTTGGCGCCGAGTCTGAGTCAGTGTCGGCGCGCAGTGAAGCTGCGCGCTTCCTAGTGTTGGCAACTGTTTGCCAACCGCCGGACTCCTCGGCGTCCATCTCCCCCCCCGAGTCGGGGACGACGGTCTCGGCGGCCGAGGAGATGGAAGCAGTGTCCATCTCCTCTTCCTCCGACCCCGACTCCCCCGAGGAGGGGGGCGGGAGGGACGCCGATGAGGTGGTCGCGGATTCGGCTTCCGCTTCGGCCTCCGCTTCTGACGCGACCTCCGGTCGAGCAGGGAGAACGGCGCCCTGCAAGTCGGGGCGCCTGGACGACATATACGCTTTTAACGAATGGAACGCTAGTGGGTGATGACTAGCTAAAAATTTAAGTTCGATGGCGCCGAAGTCGGCAGCAGCCTGTCCTTCCATGACGAGGGGTGATTCGTCACGGTGAGTGGGGAAGAGTGTACCTAACCCTCCCCGCCGGGGTAGGCAGGGAGGGAGTGACCTACGTGTTCCCTAAAATGTGTCCCGAGTCAGTCTTAATGTACTCGGGGTGAATACCTAAAAACTCTTAAGTATTAACTAACTTCACAAGGACGGCGCTCGGCCGAAGGACACGGAATTACCCGAATTATACCTTTGACCGCACCGAGCGTCCGAACGCTTCCGGTTTCACGCTTCCCTGAAGGGGAAGCGCGGCCCACCGGGGCAAGGCCTCGACCGGGTGCGTTGGCACCGTTGGGATCCCCCGGTCGAAAAAACGACTAAAAAATGTAGTCGTAAAACGTGTTTATTACAAAGGAAACACCGACTGTCCACCCCCGCGAAGCGTAATGATAATTACGAGCGGGAGTGTAGTACGGTGCGTCGCGCGAACCGACACGTGCCGTATAGGCGAGCGAAAGTACCGCGCGGGCGAAAGGTCGCACGGTACGGGGGAACGAAAATACGGAGCTTGCGATTACGGCGCACTGAAAATCACGCTCGCTAAGCAGCCGTAGTAATAGAGACACCCGCTATGAAGCGAGCGAGAGAGAAACTAATAAATTAGAGAGAGACAGCGCAAGAACTCGAGAGAGAGCGCGAAGCGTAAAGCGTTAAAGCAGTACGCACCGTACAACTGGAATTGTCTCAACTTATTTCTATTATTTCTAAATATATACATTTTTATATGAGCGCAACTAGCGATAGTACTAGTTATAACAATTGACTATATCTATCTCAGACAAATTACTAGATCTATCTCTATCGCACAATACAGGTGCGCACAACTAGCGACTATGCTAATTATAAATATATTTTCTTCTCTTTCACTCGAGTCCATTTCACTTACTAAATCACTTATACGCAACTAGCGGTGTCTAGTCATTATTCACTGTACTTTTGTTTACATGTTACAACGTTCGTTGCTGCAGCCGTCCGTGACAAATAAGCAAACTGAATATCAACTCCAAATTAGTATCAGCTATCAGCCTTTTACGATCATATCTTTTCATAATTAAATTATATTCAAAATTATAATTATTTTGAGAAACTGGCAAATGTTTTATTATTTTAGCGGCATCATTTATTAGGTTACTTATCAAATAATGCATCTTTTGAACAGAGGACAAGTATCATTATTAACTCAACTGTCAAACGTTGATTTAAAACTAGAAAATTGTGTTAAAGTGCCATTGAAAGTTTATTGGTTCATTTCGGTAATTTAAAACATTCTTTATTGCTCGTTACCTTAACCTCTGCTTTCCGAGATGTCAAACCAAAACAATTGTCACAACTGACCTTAATCGTATGTAGCATTATTCGATAAAAGTCTCAAAATTTGCCCTTTGTTCAAATACTATCGTGTTTATTTATAATAGGTGTAAGACGGGAAAGAAATAGGCATGACTTATGGTTTATTCCAAGGTAATTTCTCCTTTACGCAAGTAACTGTCGCTGGTTCAAATAATTATTCCCAAACATCATGGTACTCGTATTTAAAGAGTTTGTATTGATACACTTAGTATTACGAGTATTGTACTGTTATTTTCACGTTTTTTGTGAATTTATTATACTGGGTTTTCTTTATTTAAAAACACGTTCGTATCGGTGCGTGATTCAATTTACATTGATTGACGTCTTATTTTTTATTACCCTTCGGTATATTTCGTGAGGGATAGGAAGGTAAAAGAGACATATAATTTAATACTTGTTTTTGTGCTTCTGTTCTGTAGATTTCTTGCTATAACCTTAATTATTATAGGTGGCGGCATCTCGGTGTTGTTGTAACTTGGCTACTTGGATTAGGCAGCAGGAGTTCATGCGGAGTGGGCTTGGATAAAGTTTCTGGTGGTCTCGTATGCAGCGGCGCAATCCCTCTGAGGAGGGGATGAGGGCTGTGGTCAGCACGATCAAACATGCGACGCGCCATATCCACAACGAACTCTTTTATCGAGGGCACACCGGTATCCTGGGCGATAATGACATTCCTGACAAACTACGTTGCTCCAGCTGCCTGTCGTAGGGCGACATTATGGATCCTCTGCTGTCTGTTTCGTTGGTTCGGGGAGCATAACACATACCACGCTGGGGCTGAATTGGTTGGTTTTGACCTTTTGTACTCGTATGTCTTGTAGACACCCAACTTGGTTCGCAGCGGTAACTTAGAGTTGAGTACCGGTCTCAGCATGGGTTGCGCAGCCCTGGCGGAGTTTACTACGCTGTTGTCAATTACAGTTAGTTCTGGTCTTCTGCTATCTCATTCTGGGGTGCACGGGTACTCGATTTAAGTTTTATATACTCTTTTCGAGAGTTTCTTCTCGGGCCGTATCTACGGTCCCGGTTACTTTTAAGTGCGGGTGCAATTACGATGGTCTCCTTTTGTTAAGGCTTTTCCACGGCGGTCCTTCTACTCTGCCAGTACAGCCCTATGGCTAGGCAGTAGGAGCTCACGCGTCGTGGCCTTTTGTATGGTCTCTGGTGGTCTCGCATGTAGAGGAGCTATGCCCTAAAGCCATGGGCATGAGCTGTTTTATGCCCTCTCGAACAGGCGTCGAGCCAGGTGACGAACAAACTCCTCTACGGAGTGGATTTTTAGGTTGTCAGCGACTATGTCAGTTCTGACATACCGCGCGGCTCCCACTACCTGCCTCAGAGCTATGTTCTGCTGCATTTGCAATCACCTATGCTGCCAGGGTGAAGACAGCGCATACAAAGCAGGGGCGGCGTAAGTTAATCCGGAGCGTATGTAGGTCTTGTATACCCCTGTTTTTGTCCTGATGGGTAGTCTCGAAGATAAGGACGCAACAGTGCTCTTGCAGTGCGTGCTGAATTGATTGCACTGCTCGCCTGCGGCACCATGTTCAGCGACTTTGACCACGAAGACTTTTCTTGATTTTAGGAAATGTAAAGAAATCGTTAGAGCTTAGGTCAGGACTGTATGGAGGATGGTCAAGAATTTCTACTTTTTCCTGCTTCAAATACTCAATCGTTTGACGAGTGCTGTGTGAGCTTGCGTTGTCGTGGTGCAGGATGATGTGTCGCTTTGAGTTAGATTTTCGAAGTTCGGCGATGACTTGTGGTAAACAAACTGTGGTATACCACTCTGCGTTAACCGTTCTACGATCTTCAAGTGCAATAGTCGCAACATGGCCGGTTTTTCCAACGAACGTGGCCACCATCTTTGAAGTGCTTCGAGAACGAACAACTTTAGTCGGCTTTGGCTCGTCTTGAAAGACTCAGATTGTAGATTGTTGTTTGGAATCAGGATCGTAGGCATAGATCCAAGATTCGTCACCACTGATGATGTCGTAGACGTGATTTGACTCTCCTCGGTTGAACCTTTGCAGAGTTTTCTTACACCATCTGACGCGGGCCGCCTTGTGATCGTCGGAAAGCAGATGCGGTATCCAACGGCAAACTAGCTTTCTCACACCAAGCGCTTCATGCAAGATCTTCTGAATGGTTGTCCCTGAGATGCCTAATAGAGCCTCTATCTGTCGATACGTCACATGACGATCTTCGAGAATTAGTTGGCTCACAGCAATGATGTTATCTTCAGTGAAGGCGGATTTTGGGCGTCCTTCGCGAGATTTGTCACTAACACTAGTATGTCCACGCTGGAATTCTAAATACCAGCGTTCGACAGTCCGCAGACATGGGGCTTCATCACTGAACACAGATGTTAGCTCTTCAAAACACTAAAGCCGTGTCAGGCCTCTTCTAAAGTTAAAAATATAGAACAGTTCCAATTTCAAAATTGCCGGGAACTATGGAAACGACAGAACTTAAAAGGCATGCCTAGTATGAAACTTATACAAATATGAAATAACTCACCTAGTTCGAATTTTATTTCTTTCTTCAGTATTTTTTGGAAAAGCAATGTATTTTTTCTCATTAGTGGAGAATCAATACAGGCGGTCACTTGGGTTATGACAGAAGAGACAGTTCGCTGAGCAATAGAGTGACCACAAATATCTTTAGGCCTTTAATAAGACCCTGTTGCACAAAATGACAATGTTGTCAACACCTAAAATTAAATAAATATACATGTTGATGAAAAATAATATTTTGTTTTATTTTTAATTATGGTTGGTATGTACTGGCATTCACAAAACATGATAATGATAAGCTGATTCGCCTTGTTGTGTCAAGTCTACATACATCTTATTGTTCATAGGAAACCTTATTATACAAATGTTATTCATAGTATATTATGTAGATGTTTGCATGCCTAGTAATAAGTATTATTAGAATTATGCTGTCTTATTGGAATACTTATACGTCTTACTGTGTCTCTACAAATTATTCATTTCTTTCTACCACGATGGGGCCGACAATTAGACGTGCCTAGAAGGGAGAACGGAACATCGAAAATACCATTCCTGGAAACAAAAATAAATGCATGCCTTTTCCTCTCTCTCCTATAATTTATAGTTATAAATGTAGGGTAACGTGGGGCACAGTGTTACAAAAAAGCAATCTAGAATGTAGCGACAAAAATATTATTTTAATCTGCTTATTTTTGGCATGGATATAAACTATAACAATCTCTCTTTAATTAAAATTCTTCAAACATGAACATTATTAGCAACTACTGAAATTAAATTGCATTTTAATTAATTCAGTCAATTGTAACACTTAGCCCCGTATCTGGGGTATTCTGTTACAGAATAAGGGACACAATGTTACAACATAAAAATAATATAAAAATAACAGTAAAAGAAAAAGTACACGTTTTTAACTAATATTAATTTTTTTTATAGTATTCTTTGGGAACGTATAGACTTCTGCCTGACGTTTGGTCTGTTTTTCTGCAACATTTACTAGAGGAAGCACAATTTGAATATCCTCTAACGATACCGTTACCATATCCGGTTCAATAGGAAAGTAGAAATGATTGTCAACTTTGCCACTTTTACGTAAATAGCTAACGTCATATTCATTATCCTCAATGTTAGTCAGTAATTTTCCAACAAAATGCTTTGTAATGTTAAAAAATTTTAAAAAAATATTATTTTTAATTTATATTAATATTGAAGGATTGGTACGGTTGTGTTTATTTTAAAATTGTGATGAACAAAAATTAAAGTAACTAAAAGGTGCCGGATAAGAACATTGGACTGTTATATTGAAGTCTTCGATCTTGACTACTACATGAAAGTTAAAAAAAACGATATCTATTAGAACCAAATTTTTTTAAATAACAAAACAAAGCTCGGGCGCCACCTCGCGTTAAAACGAGGAATTAGTTTAAATTTTAAAAATAAATAGAACAAACGGATAACAAAATAAATGTTTATTCTAAAAACCATAAAGAGTTGGAGTAATATAGCTAGTTATATCTTTAAATTTAAATTATTCTAAGTTGTAATCACTATAAAAGTCTTTTCAACAAATCACTCCTTGTTTTAATAAAGAAAAATTGTACATACTTGAATGTCCAATAAATAGCACAAGAACATCAATCCAGCCTTCAAAACTTCAACAAAATTAGTCTCTCTCTCGAAATTTCCAAAAGCGCCTTGCAATTAAAATGATGAGCCAAGTGAGTTGCATCAGCACATGCCAATCGAAAGGGACGCCATTACGAAGACACGTAGGCCGAACATGTCGGCTATTTATCAAAAAATATTCCAAACATCCGCGTAGGATTTTGGTCAAATATAGTATAATTTAAAACAATATTAATGCATAAGGTAGCATAGTGCAAAATTAATCAAATAAATCGGACTATATTCCGTAAAATAAGATTCAAATTTTTATGACATGTTGACGGGACCAAAATAAATCGAAAAGTGCCGGATGACGTTTCCGTTTTAGCGGCCATCGACGCTTGCGCAGATTAAAAAGAAATATTTTGTGCATGATTGACACATCTCACTTTGCTATCGTAACAATATTTTTCTTACTTTTTATAAATTACTTATTTATTATTTTTGCAATAAATAACAAAATAGGCTTGCTTACAAAAAGAATAATGTTTTCTTTGTAATATTAAAATAATAAATTCCTAATAAATTTGCAAATGAACAAGCTTTGGAGCAACAAATAAGTTATGTAAACGCTGTATTATAAATTTTGACAAAATATGAACATAATTTGAGGAAAGGATTCAGGGAATAAGGTCTAAATTTGGAGAAATAAAAGAAGACATCATGTAGCGTAAATAACACGTTACAGCTTGACTAGCTGTTTGCCAACAAATTGAACGACAACAAAATCGTTCTTTTTCGGTTTCACGAAAAAATTTAATGGCACTTCATCCTCAGATGTTAAACTGTCAGAGGAGGATATCGGGATGTTTTCTACATCACTCTCCTCATCAGTAAATAGAACTCTTTTAATACATTCCACTGTCTTCATTTTCTTTCAAGAAATTCCTTTTTTTTGTGACATTTTCTTTCCTTTTCCCAACTTTTTGTTTTCTCTTTCCAAGGCTTATCTTTCAATTTCACTCTTAATAGGTGTATCAGTTGGAATGCAGCTTTTTCCTCTCTTTCTACCACGTTTTGATTGTAGTCTCGGTTGTGTTTTTGGATAAGCCCGACATCCTATAGGAGTAACTAGTGTTTCGTCTGGAGTAGATGGAAAAGTTACAAATGAAGAGTTTTCTTTAGATGTTACAGATGGTGCTTCCGCAGGTTGTGCAAGCAAACTTGGGCTCACGGATTCAGAACGTCTATTCACCACTCGTTGATCGGGAGAAGCCGGCACCTGAACTCCTAGCAGTCCTAGATCGGTGACAGCAGCTTGTTGAATTTCTGAGAAGTTACTTGATGTAGATTGACTGGAACTAGGGGCATCGTAACAAACTTGTTGATTTTCAAAGAGCTGACTAGACTTGAGGGCTTTAGGAGGAAAAGCTTCGTGTGACTCATGAGGCTGACTAGAACCGGAAGCATTATAAGGGTTTTCGAGTGGCCGATTCGTAACTTCACTTGGCATATAATCGTCAATCATCGTCAGTGAAAATGTGTCTATCAAAAGGAAATATTCCAGTTTTTCTAAATCCTGATTTAATATTTGAGTATCATGGCTCGATCAAAAGCCTGTCCTAACAATTCAGCAATATTGTAGATGGAAATCGTCTTTCCAGGATGACGCATTAGCCACGAATCAGTAGCTGCGTTGTAATATGCTTGCAGAGGCCCAAATACCGACACGTCAAGTGGCCGCAATCTGTGACTAGTATGTGGTGGGATAGTTAATAGGGTAACTCCATTATCTTTTGCAATATTCAATACTGCAGGTGCCAAGTGACTTTCGTGATTGTCAACAATCAGTAATGACGGGTTTTCTTTTGAAGTGGCCGTTGCCTTTACATAGTGTTTCATAACTTCAGGAAACAATTCACTGTTCATCCACCCGGTGGGCTGAGCCAGACCTAGAGTTCCTACTGGTGCACCATTAAGCATAAAAGACTTGAATTGTTTTCTGGGAAACACCATTGCTGGAGGTAGTGGTGCTCCCATTGCAGATACAGCACAACACGTTGTAACTAGTGTTCCTCTCTCGGCGCTCGTTACTTTATTCAGCTGTTTAGCTCCCTTTGCTGTAATGATTTTTTTTGGTTTTTGAACGGTAGTGGTTCCAGTTTCATCTAGGCAATACACTCTGCTGCCATCTGCGAAACTAGGGCATCGCTGCATAACATCTCCCAAATTATTAAAGAATACGTTCACATTATGGCGATTGAATGATGTTGCGCGTGTCAAGCTGCAAGGTTCTGGTTTTCTTAATGTTAAATTGGCATGCCGTTTTCTAAACCCGTAGAGCCAGTCGATTCTGCGATCTTCTTTTCTTCCCAGTTTTTTGGAATATTCAAATTATAGTAAACAGCCATCTCATAAGCGAGTTTTCTGCACTCAACCGTATCTAGACCATAGCACATCTTGGAACAGTTTATTAAATATTCTTGCAATGTGTTTTCTTGATCGAGACTGAATACGGCTCTATTGGCATAATTTGGAGTAAGTCGTATGTTTTCAGCTTCTTGCTCTGAACATTTTTTCTTCTTTTGAACATATCTTTGCAATGTTATAAAATTGCTACTTTTCGAAGACTTAAACCACTTTCTACCATGAGTATTGCTTCTGCCATAACTTTTTCACTATGAAGACCGTAATCTGTCTTCCTCTTACGATTTCGCACCATTTTCTTTTAATACCTAAAAATAGTACAAACAGTTAAATTGTATAAATGGTAATTGGGGCTGATTGTTAGAGTGTCACACAGTGCCCCATAACACAGTGCCCCGGAGTGGCAAACCGAAAAAAAAATCAAGTTAGCCTTTTAGGTTATGTTTACAAAAAACTACTTAACGTTAATTTATAACTTAATATACAGTAAATAGAGGAAAACCATGATCACTTACCTAAACATAATACGTCCGGAAAGAAATTAAAAACTTTATAATGATTTTTTTCTCGTTTGATCACACTAAAACCTTTTTCGTTTGTTATTTTCTATACGCAGTGAAAACTGCGTTTGGCTACTCAAGAGTTTGACAAACGTGTATACCAACATCATAAAAGTGGAAGACAGAGACAGAAATATGTGCATTGTAACATTGTACCCCGTGTAACACTGTGCCCCACATTACCCTATACTATATTTTGTTGTGTTTATGATAGACGAAAAACATTATTCCACAACATTAGTGTCTGTATTAGAGAAATAGACGATCGCGCCATGGCCAAATTCTATTAGGTAGATCTAGATAGACCTAGGTATACTAAGTTAGGACACTAAAGACTAAGGTAGGAATAGGAACCCGGGAAAAATGATTTTGCCTAATCATATATAAATATATATGATTATATATAATAACTTATATATAATTAGACCTGAGCAATTTTTAGGTGTAATTACATATAAGTTATTATACAGGATGTATATGAAAACGGGACAGTTACTTTAATGGATGAAAAAGCATAACTTTAGTATGTAGTTACAAAAAGAATTATCGAAAAAAACGTATCCGTTTAAGAGTTATGACCGTTTTAATTTTCAAGTGTTATCCCCACCATTTCTCGTAAAATTGGGTTGATCGTGTACAGTTACAGATTTTAAATCTTACGTTTTTTTTTATTTTGTAATAATTTCATCCGTTACTGAAATACAGCCTGAAAACCATTTTCGAAAATAATGCGTATACCCCAATGCGGGTTTTCAGGCTGTATTTCAGTAACGGATGAAATTATTACAAAATAATAAAAAAACATAAGATTTAAAATCTGTCTGTCTGTGCACAAATCATGTGATAAGCTCTATTCCTACTTGAAAACTAGACTCGACATTTTGAAACAGATTTGCTCCGCCGACAAATATGAAACAAAAGCGTCTGAAACTGAATCTAATATTGATTATTTCAAATTACATAATTATTAATACATATTCTCATTTAAATAAATAGTAAAGTAAACTTTTTTTTCTAAATTTCGCAGGCGTCCCGCTCTGACAAAAAAAAAAAGGTCACTTTAGGTACGACTGAAGTCAGAGACGCGGAGCGCTCGAGTTTCGACTTATATAATCTCGAGCGGTAGTGGGGAACAAGCCGTCAGTCGTTCTTTTATATGACGTCGCGAACACCGTCGCGCTCCGCTAGAGGGTACCAGTGTTCCCCTTTATGTTTATACGTCGTTGCTGTTGTACCATTTTTTCTGTTTTATCTTTTTTATGAGCATAGAGGCTAAGACAGAAAAATTAAATGTAGAACTGGCAAGTTAAAAATTAATAGTACTAGATACACATAGTCACCGCTAAGAACCCCGCCTTTCATAATGAGATGTCGTAGTTTAAATTTCCGCTATAGGCGTATTGATTAATGAGTTTCTGTATGTGAAAAACCTATAGACAAATAAAAAAGTACACTTACAACTTACAAGCTCTTCTTCGTCTGTGTCGTCGTATTAATTACGCTTGAATTGCTCTGCGTTAGTCTAACAAAATCGTCATTCTACAATAGTGAGTAAATCTGTATATGGAATAACACGGGTACGCTAGTCTTTTTCAGTCAAACCAATACACCGATACCTCGTGGTACTATTTTATGCAATTCGTACATCGTTTCATATCGGCAATACGATCCTCATAACAAGCTTAGCAATACTATCCTTTATTTTTGTTTTCTTTGCCCTTATTTTTGCTCATTGCATGCTTTATTTGCATTTTTACTTTTTTGCGTTGGTTCTATATTATTGCGTTCTGTTAGTTTCATCTTACTAGCATTTTCAGATTTTCCTTAATCACCTACTTTCCTTTTCCTATTTCTGTTCTTTTTAGTTTCTTTTTATTTACTTTTATCTTTGGTTACTTCGCTACTATCGGATTTCTTTTTCATGTCTCTCGTATCATTAAATAGTTTTTGACTTATTTTTTGAGCTTTATAATTCAAAGCCTTCGGACGGGCTCTTATTTTTGTGACTGCATAGTTCGACGTAGGCATAAATAGGTGAAGCGGAGATTTTCCCTCAACTTAGCCAACGGTATACCATATTCATAGTTTGCTTCAGAATCCGATTTGGACGAATAACTATGTAGCGGTTGGTGCATACGTAGCCTTGTGATAAATTCAGTAATAATTTCACTGTCAGTAGCATCTTCATAGTCTGAATCTTCATAGTGGACGAACTATAACAGACAAGTCTCTTTGCAGTATTCAAGCTATAAGAACTGGCGATTTGTAACTAAGTTGGCGTTCTTCTCGTGACTGAGTTAACTGTGAATTATGTTGTTCTATTTGTGAGCATGGTGAAGTAACTCGTGGAGCCGGACCCAAAATCAGTGAGTGCTGCGGTATGACTTGTGACCGCAGTGGAGTGACTTGTAGACTAAAGGACTGAATGTCAGTGGTACGCAAAATGTCTTGTGCAGAGTATACAGTCGTAGAGATTGCTTGCGAAGCTTTCACCGAACGATCATACTCTTCCTTGTGTCCTGCCATCGAAGAGGTGCCGTGAGATTCTTCCATATTTTCATTCACAGGTGCCTGTTTTTTCGTTAACACAGATGGTGCAAAAGCGCTTTCAGGTAAAATATCTGGATTCCAAGGATATAATTCCGTTGCTCGGAAGCCTATTCCTATTGCTCTAACTACTATTCCTAGGTATTCATTGAATACAGAGACATGAGGTCTACCGGATTTTATTAGGTGTCCTTAGAACTCTGTAAAAAGTACACGTAGACATTAGGACCCTATTCTCTAGCCCCATCCTTGTAATACTCACATTACTCCCTATATAAAATACTCACTATGGGATCTACCATGAGATTACCTATACTAAATTATCTTTATTAAATTACGACATTAATTATAAATGGGGGTGCCAATCCCACACAAGAAAAGCATGAACTTGAGACGAGGCGACATGTGGCCTAACTACTTGTTTCTTCTTAGATGAGTCAGCTCGTTCCGCAGCAAAAAGAAAAGGAACTATCCAGACACGAAACGCTTTTTATACCCTCACGACGAAGGTCACCTATGCTTCTACTCCTCGAACATTTAGTGAAGTGACAGTGGTCGATAAACCCTATCTAAAACTACATTTACCTAGCGAGTCGATAAGATTAATTAATATAAATAAGTATATGTCGTTTAAGTTACCTATAGTTAAATTATTATTCATTAGTCCTACTAAATTAATGAAGTTAAGATTTAATGTTTTATTAATTTAGACCTATATAATAGAAATATAAGAACCAAAGGATACTTCATTAGGGTCAATCGATACGTTTATCGAACGTACCTTTACGAACACACTCCTTAATCACAGGCAACAGGACCACTGGTATATTTGTCTTCATCGCCGTGTGACATTCTGGAAAGTTGTATATATTTACGAATTATTAAAAATAACTATGTAAGATGTTTGTTTTAATTATACCCATATATATATTCACAACTATAGTTTATTAACTTTACAATAACTTTATCACAATATAACTTTTTACCTTTTACAAGGAGCTTCATCATAACTATATAAAACCACAGACTACTACATATAACACAGATACAGTCTACATAGATAACAGAATAAGCTAAGACTACGATATTAAGTAATGCAGGTGTTGTCATTATTCATCAAACTATACTAACGTAAGCCTAGGTAATTCGTAGGGTTTTATTTTTATATTGACATACTTAATATTCAGGTATAATATATTTATCCATACGTTTATTTTGGCTGATTGGTTATGACCATTGCTTCACCGTTGTAAAAAAAATATTCAGTAAAATTTTAGATCCTAGAAGAGAACATCTTTAAAAACATTACCAATTTCAAGATCAATTCACAAGTTCCTAAAGAAGTCAGAATAAAAACTTGCTATGTGGTTGTCCTGTATCAGTCATTACATCAGTCTTTTTAATCTTTTTAATGCTTATTTTATTAGTATAAGCTTGCTTCGTGTCAGGTATCATTAGTTTTTTATTTCGAGAGAGTTAATTGCCTTACGACCATTCGGTGTCTGTATACGACGTCTTTTATTTTAAAATGTTTTGATCTATCTTTGGTAATAGTCATAATTTTTATATCAGAAATCTTTATCTTATTTAGCGTCGTAATACCTATATCATTAGTTAAATAGTTTAAAGAAATAAAATCATTATATGACAGCTCATTTACTCTCAGTGGCTCTCCAGTTTTTTGTCTCTTTAATTTTCTGTACGTAATGACTGGGAACGTAAACTGGACCCGGTTTCAACGAACGTTTTATTTTTCTTTTTAATACCGCATGTAACCCAACAGCTACACCTAAACGAACACAGTCACATACACCCAAAACGAAGATGACTCTGTAGTCACCTTTGTTTTGGGTGTGTCCTGTAATCAAAAATTCATGACTAATCGAATTTAGATCATAATATATTTGTTCTTCTTACGTCCAGAACAATTGTCCGAATTGAAGAATAAATCAACGGGCTCGTTACCCATATGTAAGCGTAGTTCTTTTCGATGAAATCTAGTAAACAGCTGCCGATTTCGTCAGCACCTCGATTGCCTACGCCTTCGCGCCAAAAATAATAAATACTATGCTTTACTGTAGATTCACTATTATTATTATCTTCACTTGTAGTTGCATGACTTTCTTTTCTTCTCTTTTCTTTTTCTTCTGTTTTCAATTTGCTAACAATGAAATTTATGTTAGTTTACTTTTCTAGTAAAACACTGAAACATGGCCACGAGTTAGCTGCAAAACAGCTTATAAATCATACACAGTTACAACCAGGTTTTTATTAATTTTAAGTCCTTCCTTGTTTTTTGTTCTTCTCTAGATATCAAATCGAGGGCTGGATGGGACTTGCGTTGGTGCTGTCGGTTTTAGTACCTCATCGTCCACCTTTTCCATATCATGTAGAAGTTGGCGTCCAACCCTATTCGTGATTCTAGCATACCACACTTCGTTTTTGGCATTAAGATCTCCCACCACTAAAGATTGCATATTCTTCATGAGATTTTGGATGTCTTGGGCGTCGTAGCCGCCATGAGGTGGCCTGTAAGCTGCAAAGACCGTGATCGTTTCTTCGCCCATCTGCACTTTGACTCTCGTGGTCAAAATGTTGTTTAATAGGGGCTTTCTCAACTCCTCGTGTACGAGGTCCTTCTTAGAAGAGCAGCCGTTCCCCTATACTGTGTGTCCTTTGGTGGTATATCATAATTTTTGTAGACGTGGTAGTTGGGAATCTTCAACTCCGTGTTTGGAGCTAACTTAGTCTCGCCTAAGAGTACCATATGTGAATTTTGAGTTTGGTACGGCAAAAAGTCTGAATACTTCGGCCGCTTCTTGTAGCCCTGGAGTTACATGTGGAATTTGGTGGGATTGGGCATCTTGCTGTGAGCAGCATTGATTGTTATGTAGGTTGTCCTGTTGGAGACGAACGCACACACAATCAGGTGCATTGTTACTTACACCATAACTCCTAATATTCCCAAAAAAAAATTCTATTGGGTCCTGATTGTAATTTCTTGTTAACGTACAATTAAGGGAATATGTTTAAGATACTATTTTCTAAGGTATTTGCATTCCTTCTATTGTTCTAATGAAATTCTTCGTTGTAGGAATTGACGTTTCATATTATCGTATTTTGTTTCTTTTTTTTGTTATAAAAATTAAGTTGTTTTTAGTAATTTGCTTGCTTTTTGCCACAGTTCGTGATGAGGGTAATTTTTTTACGACTCTCTCATAACCAAGTCTTTGACACTTACAGTAAGGCAATGGTAAGTAGGCCTTACTAGAGTTACAAAAGACTGTTAAACGAAATTCCTCCAACTCCTCTCACTCACACACAACTTTAACTTACAATATTCTTTAATTTTCGCACTTAAAACTCCCAAAAGCACAAAAAATAGCAAATCTGAATTTTGAATAAAATGCTAACCAAGCTTCTTTTGTTCGCGCCAAAAAGTCTAAATTCAAAACTTTCGCTTGCCTGATTATCAACTTTCCCAACTTTTAAAAATATATCGTTTATGTCATTAAACTTCATGTACCCACATAAATTGAACCGCAAGCTAGGTCATCACAATGTACATGCGGCCCAAGACCAGCAGCGCACAGCCGTCAGGCCTCATGTATCGAACGAACAATCATAATATTGTATCGTGGAGCCATTGGGAACACTCCAAATAACATCCTTCATGTAAAAAAAACAATCTACAAAAAGAAGGAATATAATAAAGTAATAATCTCTAATACTAGTATATCAATTAATTTTATCCTTATTTACATTAAAAAAAGGCCATACATACGTTAATATTTGCAAACTTAAAACTACACATTAGCTTTATTTTATCCTTATTTTGTCACATGAAATTCTATTCGGTATAGAAAATGTACTAGCATTCAAAGACTCGAATAAATTAGCAATACAATTAATAGCTATCATTTGCTTATATTCCATTGGAAGACTACCTCTGGCAGTTAAATGTTCAGTATGCTTATAGTAATTATTTTAGCTGCTGTTTTTAATCGCATTTTTTAAATTTTCTCTGGATATATGTGCTTTTCATTCATTTTCTGTAAATAACTGAATTCACCAAATTCTCTGTCAGCACTATACAATTTATATGTATAATTTAATTTAATTTTAATACTTTTTCTTTGTTATTCTCGTCTTCATCGACATACTTTCGATGTACATACATACAGACATACTTTACGCTGTATCCCTAACGGGGTAGTCAGAGAGGACGGAGCGCCAGGAGTCGCGGTCCTTACACACCTCTTTCGCTTCCTCAAATCTCATCATTTTCCTCGCACATTTTCGCCTAGTTATGCGAGTGCTTTGGCATTAGTCAGCCTTGGTCTTCCTTGGCTTCTTACCTCTCAATTTCGCTTTGTAGATTTTCTTCTTTAGTCTTTCATCGCTCATTCTTTCTAAGCGTCCGAACCATCTTAGCATTCCTTTCTTCATTTTTACAATAACACTGTTGTGCAACCCTATCATACTGCGTATCTCATCATTGTTTACCCTGTGAGCAAGCGTAACACCCCAAATATTTCTAAGAGACCGCTTCTCCACAGCATTCATCATACTTTCACTTGATTTCAGGCATATCGAGGCCTCACTTCCGTACAACAAAGTTGGCACCAACACCGCATTATGGATGGCCATTTTAGCAGTGTTAGATATATTCACACTGCTCACTAATGCGGACAGAGCACCGTTCACTTTATTGCCAGCTGCTACCCGTCTCTCCATATCCAACTTACATCTTCCATCCCTCGAAAACGCACTCCCCAGATACACAATTTCATTCACTTGTTCTAGACATTTTCCATTTACACAAATCTCACATTTCGTTTGTACCGTTTCTCTTTCAAGCACCAGAACCTTAGTTTTGTTCACATTAATTTTCAATCCTTTTGCTTCACAATTTTTTTTCATGCACGTGACTAGTGTCTGCAACTCTGCTTCTGATGGTGCTATCAGCACAGCATCGTAAGTGTACAATAGGCAGTTTACGACTGTGTTATCACATCCCATACCACTCACATTACCTTTCAATCTCTGGAGGCAACTGTCCAAATACTGCACATACAGATGTTTTGTTATTAAATTATTCCTTGATCCTTGGAGTAAATAAGGCACATCAAATATGGGGACAATTGTTTTTTTATTTACTTCTATCACATTATGTCTCGATTCTTTGCCTTCCCTGAGGTATTTACGTATCACCTTTCAATTCAACTATAGCGCGTTTTTTAATTCAAATGTCTTTAATTTAGTATACGACGCATTGTTTGAAATTTTATTTTTCTACCTTTAACAAAAAACACTAAGACACGATCACCAATTCTTTTAACCATGATTGGCGAAAATGAGTTGGTCTTTTTGAGCACTGTCGTAATGTATTTGAGGCATTATTGACATTTCATCGAAAATTAACACAATCTGTCTTCTATACGCCATTCTTTAAATATTTTTTTAATTTTATTAAAGATGATATTGTTTTATTTTTTTATATTTTCATAGACGGCTAAGTAAAATATTTTGATAACAACTTATATGATTTGCGACTTCTCTTATATAAAGATAAGGAAAAAACTTGCGGATCTTAACTAAGGACTCATTTTTAATTAGCTAGACCAAAATGACATTTGGGTGGGTTGGCACCTTATTGTATCGTAAAAATAGTGTTGTTCCCGAGTGATCGAGTATTAAACATTGTGATTAAATCTTTTTTATATTATAAATTTGGTTGTTCAGTAGAATGAGTAGCGTGGATTTATAATTATTTTTTTATATGTGCGTGGATTTATAATTTTTATTTTTTTTTTGGACTCCTAAAGTTTCATTCGCGGTATGGGACATAATGCGCGAATATTCAGTTGCCATTTTGTCGGCGGATTTATTGAAATTTATTGAGCCTATTCGGTGATGCAATGTGCTCTCAAGCCGTTCCCAATCCACTCCGACGTCCCGGTAAGACCTTGGCATCTGTTCGTCTCTGTTTCCTTGGCTGTTTATTGTTAGAAAAGGGTTGGCTTCCATTCTGAATTCAATCAGCCTATGGCCACTTGTGCTTGCTCCAACGTGCACTTTCCAGCTGTCGGGAACGAGTTATACCCCACGTGTTGTCAATGTGAGGTCTATATTTTTTCGTCATAATACCTATGTTTACAAGGGTCGCGGGTTGGCCCTCTCTGTTGTGCCTTACAAGACCGTGACTGTTTATGAAGCCTTCGACCTGAGTCCTGCGATATTCTGCGTCTCTTCCTCTTCCAATGTATTGGTTTGGAAGTCAGTGCCACATAGATTCTGTCACGACTTATAAGTTGTAACGTTGGCAGTGTGCAGGTGTTATTATGTGCTCGCTTTGTATGGGATCTTTCGGGTCTTAGGTTCTTATAGGCCACCCTGGAGAGAAATACAGTATAAATTTATATTAGGGCGCCTTAACTGTATTAATGCAAACGATCACAGTTGTGAAATAAAAGAAAAGGTTTGACAGTCCGTTCACCAATTTATTTAAAAGAACGAGATAACTAGTTTCTGAAAATATGTTAACCAATTAGAAGCCTCTGAAAATTGAGTAGCGAAAGAATTGCAAATGTCACGACGACAATTAGACAACAGATTTAGAACGATCTCGACAAAGTCAACTCCTGCAAAACAACCGGAAGAGACGTTCAGATTAACTAGAACATTCCAAGAACATATCTTTCTACTCAATTAGTGAAGGAGCTGCAGACAGCAACAAATTTCATCAGAAACAAACGACAATCATTAATTGTTCCTACCTCCAATTTTAACATTTATTTAGGGATACATACAATACATGATTTGGCCGATACGATACCGATTCTTAACAAAAATAATCGGCGATACCGATAGTGATGCCAATATTGATTGCCCTCAGGAGTGTGAAAGAAAAATAATGAATAAAAATGCGGAAATTAAATTGAAAAAAAAAAAGCATTTATTTGTTTGGAATGAAATAAATCACATAGTTATAAAAAAGAAAGATACATAGAGTTAGTAATTAAAATTTACTTTTGGTAGATTTTTGTTAAGAAAACAAAGTTTATTAAAATTATCAGCAGATAATCTGTTACGCAAATCATTTTGTATCAGGCCTGCAGTTGAAAAAAGACGTTCTGAAGCCACTGAGCTCATTGGATAGGACAAGTATTTTTGCGAAAGCATTTTTAATTTTGGGAATTTATCTTCATGGCGTTAATAGTTCTTTGGATCCTGTTTAATTGGAATATTTGTACATCTTAAATAGGATTCCACCTCTTCTTGCTCAGACTGAATAGACATGTTTGATAAAGGCTCATTTTCTTCTGCTTCTTTAATCAAACTGTCACAGGCAGAGCAGATACCCGAGAAAATCTCATTTTGATCTCTTCGTGGCTCTACAGAATTAGGACTCTCTGTATTTGTAATTAATGAAATCAGTATTTTTCTCGCATTCATGCTTGTAGATTGTAGATTGAATGTACGCAATTTGTAGCGCGGATCTAGTGCTGTTGCTAAAATAAATGTTTCGTCATTCTCTAAACAATCAAATCTATCATCGATTCCGGATATCAAATTCAGTACAAAAGTATTATATTCTGGCCTATAATTATCCTCCGTGGCCGTGGTGTACTGATCCTTGATCCGTTCTAAGACTTTTCGCAAACTGTTGATCAGCGGTATAGCGTCGGACAAGCAGGCAGACACTTATAGACTTTGTAGCTTCTTCAAAACAATTTAAGGCCGAGACAACCTGTTCCATAAGTACCCACTCTTCTGTAGTCAATTCAGTTCTACATTTCACATGAGGTAAAGATGCTTGAACTGCAAACTCGCTGCTCAAGAAGTCTTCTAAGCGCGTGAAGAGTAGAATCCCAGCGAGTGCTGACATCCTGGATGAGCACGTGACCAGGAACGTTATGAGATTTTTGCATTTCAGTAAGGATTTTATGACCTGACGTTGAATGACTGAAGTGGCCAATTATAGACCTCGCCTTTGTAATTATTTCATTTATTTTCTCTTCTGAAAACGCATCCTTCAGTACTAATTGTAAAGAGTGCGCCATACATCTGATACGTTCCACACTCACTCGTGTTGCCTATTACGGCCTATACAAGCCTATACAGGCCTATATTCGGTGCATTTTCTGTTACTACAGCTCGTACCTGTTCGTTGATACCCCAATCTTAAAACAACTGACGTAAGTTTTGAGCTATGTTTTCGCCGCTATGCTTTTCGCCTTCAAAAGGAAATACTGCTAGGGGCAGAGTTCTTTAGCTCAAAATTTTTATCAACTCCGTGAGCAGTCAGACTTATAAAGTCGTTTACAAATGAAGCAGCGTCGCTAGTCTATAAGTCAGTCGTGACAATTATGTGCGGAAGTTCTTGCAAAAGTTCCTTTATTTTTGTTTTTACACGACAGTACATGTATTATGTTTTCGGAAATATATGGACGGGAAACCATTTTGTATTTCGGGTACAACTGCTTCATGGTGCGTGGAAACCCCTGATTTTTTACTACATCGAACGGTTCCATATCTACACATATTTGTTCAGCTATCGTTTGCGTGATCGCTTTTGCTCTGGGGTCATCAGTATCATACATAACAGACAGTTGGGAGGATCCCACTTAGGATGGAGAGGGATTAAGATGGCGTTCTTTACTTTACTTTAATCTACTTTAATCTATTACAATGTCCTTGTAACATTTAGGCAATCTTCACTTATATTTAAGGCCCTTATGGGGGTAGGGGGGATGTGTAGTTTATACAGTCTATACACCGTCAGATATACCAATTATTATGGTATATTGGCTTCTATAGTCACTGTCTAAAACCGCATTTTTTAATGTTTTCACATTTAGCCCCTCTTTTGGGGGTAAGGGGTCTGTTTTAGGGAATCCTCAATAGGACGTTTTTTCCTAGTTTTAACGCATTACTCGATAGCGCTTACTCGATAGATGGACACCACACCGGAGATAATAAGGTTGCACAACCAAATGTAATGACAGAAGAGGTATGGTGTTACCAGCGGCTGGTGTTTTGCAGAGATACTAGTGAAAAATGTCATTTTTCTTTTAAATTTCGTGTAGTTTAGTTATAAACACAGACGAAGCGTCGATAAATATAATTTCCATTATACAGGCTGTCGAATATAAGTTGGCAAAAATTGGCGGCGCCTCTTGCGTTTTCTGTATTGCTATATTATCTTCTCAATTCCCTAAAATAAAATGTTTGGAATCTAAATACCTTTGGAAATGCGACTTCGTAATTTTTATTAATATTGCAAATGTTAGAATACGCTAATCTAAAGTTGTTCTTCAGTAAGTCCTGTTTGAAACAGTTCTTTTTATGTCACAAGCCGTTTATTGAAGATATATATTTCCTTAATAGGAATAATAATATTAAATAAAAGATATAGAAATAGGGATCAAAATTGTTTATTTTTTATAATAATTATGATCTAATAAAGGTCCAATTCCCGACATAAAATCTTCAGAGTAATTAATATCATCCGAATCCGAAGAATCGGAATCGTCGTCAACGTCGATGATAAATGGCTCCATAGCTTTTTCGAGCCTAGTGCCTCTGCAACGGTAGCTGTCTTCAATATTATTTACATGACGAC
This sequence comes from Zeuzera pyrina, assembly GCA_907165235.1. Classification (NCBI taxonomy): domain Eukaryota; kingdom Metazoa; phylum Arthropoda; class Insecta; order Lepidoptera; family Cossidae; genus Zeuzera; species Zeuzera pyrina. Next base: position 7,669,828 of record OU015644.1, read on the forward strand.
AATGTTTTTGCCATTCTTCAATGGTAATTCTTGAAAAGGCGTCTTGAATTTTCTGATGGAAAACCCAGAGACATTTGAATCACCAAAAAATCTTTTAAATGAACTCCATATGAATTCAATTCCATTGAAGTCGCAATGATACTGCGGTAGTCTGAGAACCTGTAAATAATATAACGCAATTAAGTTACACAGAACGTCGGTAGTCGAGATCAGCCAACTCGCAAACGGAAGATGAGGACGATGATGTTTTCTAGAACTCAAGTACAGTAATTTGTAACAGTTTCTCTTACGGTGCGGAAAAACATTGTTTTTCCAAAAACAAAAACAACACGAATGACCTAAACGTGTAACCTAAACCTAAATGTGTAATCATTATACGTATGGTCTAGTTCCCCTAGTAAAGAGTTAAAGAGATCAAACAGCTGCTCCAACTGACCTGCCTAAATTTTTGCGTCATGCTCAAAGCCACCAATCCGCACTGGGTACACATAGTCTACTCTACTCTATTCCTAGAGTAGTGGGATGACAAGGATTTATAATTTTAAATAAATTATAAAATAAACCAATAAGGACATTAGCATGTTGTTATGCCAAAATAAATCACTTACATTATGTCCATGTTCTTTTAATATTTCATCTACCATATAAATGTCTTCTTTTTTAATTGATTTGACGATTTCATATAATTCTGATTTTTTCATATTTTCCATATATGAAAGATTGTTATCTTTGATGAAATCTTTCATTTCTTGCAACTTGCTACCCATCATCGGTCGTTTATTAATTTTTATTACATGATAAGGGGTATTATCCAGTACAATTAATGAGTTTGGCTCTAAATTTGGTACTAGTTTCTCTCCCAATCATTTGATAAAATTTGTACTATTCATCTCATCATTGTAATCTGCTTTTAGTTTGAGATTTAAAACATAAAAGAGCATTGGATATAAAACCGTTTTCTCCTCCGGCATTAACAATTATCCACCTCTGACCTTCAGATACTTCAGTGAGAACACCATCTATTTCCTCGGACTGCCAACAAAGTTTCAGTTTGTATCCTGGATGCAGATATGTCTCATCCAAATAAACAATTGGCCGAGGATTACTGTGTTTTCGGTTTTCTTCCATTTCTCTTAGAAACTTTGACCGCCAGGCGACAATATCATTTCGCTCCATAAGTATTTTTCTCTTAGATTTATTCTTTATATATTTTAATCCCAACTTGTATAATACGTTCCTAAGTGATTCGACGCTCCCTTTGAAATTAATATCTACTTTCAAATCACTGTGCAGTTTTCTCAGCGTAGGCACTGAGTTATTCAAATAATATTCTTGGACCTTTCGTCTAATTACACATAGGTCAAAGTCATCCATATCACAAACTGTCAATTTACGTTTTCTGTGTTTTCCTGGCGTGACTAATTTAACAACACTACCTGCTTGCCTAATAGGGGATGTTGGTGAAGCAGTATTAATAGTTAGAGACTCTGGTACAATATTTCTGCATGAAGCACTTGCCGTCTCGGTCTTGGCCTCATTTTTTATTCTATATATGGTTCTTTCAGACACCTGAAATTAAATCAAACAATAATATGTTACGATTTAAGAACTTGTTGTACCTACCTATATTCGTAAAATAGAAAGAAGAGACAGGCTCTACCCTAATTATAAGGAATATGAAAAATGTAACAACTGGTAAGATTTTACCTGTCATAGCCGCTGTTCGAGCCATCACATTTTCAAACGGTATTATTGGCCCGTTATTGCGTTTTTCTTGTTCGCAAAATGACATTACTCCAAGAATAACTTCTCTGGCTGCACTGCGTACAACTTTAGGCATGATTGTTTGTAATTTTCACAAGATAAAATTATAAAAACGTAAACGCACACGTTCATCAATCAAACAACTAACACGTAGTGACAGGAATTGTCAAAATTAGTACGTTTTTTCGGCACATGCACTTATACTTGATTACCTATACCTATGATTATTGATGGGGGTCCTGCCTTCGACGTCCTAGTCGATGGAACCCTACATCCTTTAGAGTGGTATACTTTGATACATGTGGCGCAAGATGTGTGAGCCCTTTTTACTAGTAGAATTCTTCTTAGTATTGTTCTTTCTTCTTGAAAGGGCTTCACCCGACTGGTCCTAGCCTTTTTTTTTTGTTTATCGGAAGGGAAGAAACTCTACACGAGCACCAAACCGCCTCCGACGCCTCACGAGAGAACGTCGGGCGCGACCGGGTAGTGCCGGGCTCAAACCAGCTTAAACTACCCTCCACCGCCACTTGACCCTACAGGCCGTTGTAGCGAGCCGGACGCGTAGCGGGGAAGCGCGGAGGGCGCTCCCCCAAGAGAGATCGACAAAGCCTGAGGGCCCCTCCGTCCGGGTGGTACCCGGGACTGAGGACGGAACATCGGCTCAGGTTGTCGACGGGAAAGTATGCACCTACGTGCCATTGAGAAACCTATACGGGTGAGGGCCGGTCCCAGAGAAGTTTTAACCGGCCGGCGTACAATCGGCTGAAGGACCGAAATGGTGTGTGCCTATCTTGTGACTCAGCGCAAGCGCAAGGCCCGCGCTCAAGTGACGCCCTATCTGTGTGTGTGTGATGTGATCGTCGAAGAGAACCTACATAAGAGGCCCTGGTGTTAGCGCCCAAGACGTCGACGCCCCCTCCGAAGGGGGCGGTGTGATGTCGCAGCGTTGTTTGCAATGTTTAACAGGGCGTCGTTCGCCGCTGTTATGAGGTCGTCCGGGTCCGTCAAAATGTCCCTAGGACGTCTACGATAGGGTCGGGAGCTCCCTGAAGGGGAGTAGTCCGCGGCGTTCGCTATAAGAGCGTTCGCGTGGCGAGAAGCAACCTCGTGGTATCGCTTTGACGCCTCCTTGAGGCACTTATTTACGGTGGGTAGACCTACATCGCGGTGAAGGTCTACGTTGCGCACGTACCAAGGGGCTCCGGTGGCGGTGAGCATGAATCTATTCTGAAGGATCTGGAGCTGCCGGAGATGGGTCCTAGTGGCGTGTGCGAATACTACACCTGCGAAGTTGAAAATGGGTCGGATACACGTTTTGTAAAGAGTCTTAGCATAGACTTGGCATGCAGGAAGTTAATCTTCCTGCGCGCCATAATGGAAGTGAGGGTTACCCATTGGTCTTCGTGGGTGAGGTTGGGAAGATGGGTGAGGGAGCCCTGGTCTTGGGCGCGGCGGCCGAAGTAAGCTGCGCGCCCGAGGTCGATGCCTGAGGGGCGGGGGCGGTGGATTGTGACGGCCGCGGGGACGTGGCTTTAGGCGCGGCGGTCAGGGAAGGCTGCGCGCCAGAGGAGGAAGAGGCGGCTTTGGTAAGCCGCGGGGTCGGTGGACGCGGGGCGGGCTTGGCGCAGAGTTCGAGTCGCCGCGCTGAGAAGCAGCGCGCTTCCTAACATTGGCAACGTTGTGCTATTCGCCGGTTTCCTCGGCGTCCATCTCGCCCCCACGGCAGGAACGACGGTTTCGGCGTCTGAGGAGATGGAAGTAGTATCCATCACCTCATCCTCCGACTCCGACTCCCCCGAGGAGGACGGGAGGGACGCCGGTGAGAGTTCGTGGATTCGTCCTCAGAGGGGGTAGCGTCGCCCCGCAAGTCGGGGCGCAGATTTGATATCGACGCCATTAAGCTTTAGAGGGCCTGCGGGTAATGCCTACTCAAAAAGACGCGGCAGTATTCGGTTACGAGGGGTCAATTTTCACTGCAGAGGGTTCCCCCATGGCAGAGGGTTCCGCCATGGCAGTAAGTGCTGCCACCGTAGTGGCAGAGGGTTCCGCCATGGGTGTTTTGGGAGTTACATCTCTCCCCGCCGGGGTAGGCAGGGGGGGCTGTGTACTAAGTGGGCCCTAAGTGCGTCCCGAGTCGGTCTTATTGTACTCGGGGTGAATACCTAAGAACTCTTAAGTACTATCTAACTTCTCAAGGACGGCGTTCGGCCGAAGGACACGGAGCTAACCGAATGACACCTTTAACCGCACCGAGCGTCCGAACGCTTCCGGATTCACGCCTCCCTGAAGAGGAAGCGTGGCCCACCGGGGCAAGGCCTCGACCGGGTGCGTTGGCACCGTTAGGATCCCTCGGTCGAAAAAACGACTAAAAAATGTAGTCGTAAAGCGTGATATTTGAAAGAAACACCGACTGTCCACCCCCGCGAAGCGTAATGATACTTACGCGCGAGAGTGTAGTACGGTGCGTTGAGCGAACCGACACGTGCCGTATAGGCGAGCGAAAGTACCGAGCGGACAGAAGGTCGCACGGTACGGGGGAAGGAAGATACGATGCTTGCGATTACGGCGCGCTGAGAAGCATGCTCGCTATGCAACCGTAATAATAAAAGCACCCGCTATAAAGCGAGCGCGAGAGAAAATCTAAAGAATTAGATCGAGAATGGCGTGAATACTAGAGAGCGCGAAACGTAAAGCGTTAGAGCAGTACGTACCGTACGACTGGGATTCTCCAGCGCGGTCCTAGTGGTCGGCGGTAGCTCACTTTTTATGTAATTCCGTGTAAACAAAAGTTGGCCCTATAGGGATTATAAGCGGCCGTGTTCTAATTAGCCAATCATCATCGATCGGTTGAAGTTCATCCTTATTTCGAGGGCATTTTCTCGGTCCGTGACAATGGTGCCGGTCACTATCCCGGGGGTATCTGGTGGTTGGGCTCTTTGACCCTCTGCTTGATAGGCAGCAGGAGCTCACGCGGCATCGGTTTGTGTTTGGCTTCTAGTGGTCTTGCATGAAGGAGGGCAATATCTTGTCGGTGTGGTTTGAGGCCGTGGTCGGCGTGGTCGAATATCCGCCGCGCCAACTCCACGACAAACTCCTTCATATATGACATACCCGTATCATGTGCGATGACATTATTCCTAACATATCGCATTGCTCCTGTTGCCTGTCTGAGGCAGATGTGGTACACTATCTTAAGTCTGTAGCGCTGGTGAGCGGAGTACAACGCGTACCACGCCGGAGCTGCGTAAGTTAACCTGGATCGGATGTAACTTTGAAGACCCCCCCCATCCTCCCCACCTTGGACTTTTACGGAAATCTTAAACTGATCACCGGTCTCAACGCTGCCCTCGCCATTCTGGCTGAATTTATCACACTACTGACTTACGGGACCATATTGAGGGGACATTTTGTTTTTCTTCTATTTGTTGATCTGTGGATTTGTTTTTTTTGCTTATTCTTTTGCCTTTGTTATCTTTTTTTTCTTTCTTATCTTAGATGATATTGATTTCTTTGTTTTTGTTTATTTTGTGACAGATCAATAATTTTATATGTATTCTTTTTTTGTGTGCTTTATGTGAATCTTTTCTTCTGTTTCTGTGTAATCTTCACTTTTAATGCCAATGTTTCATCCAAGAAATATGTCCAATTCTTTTTCTCTTCCGTTCTGTTTTGTTTATAGTCCCGTATCTCATTTCCATAAGAATGTCCTTAAGTCGACTTCTCTGACATTTTAATTTTTTTCACGATATTTTATCTGGTATTTGGTAATCTACTTAAAACCTGATTTCGATCAATAAGAATTATTCCTGTTTTTCTGAATACAGACAATATATTATATAGACAGAATGTGTACTAAGATTTTTCATTAGTTTATTCAATAATCTCTGAAAACAACCCCTTCGAAATTGTTTCTTGGGTCTTCTTACCATCAGTTTTTTTCCATTTCAATAAATCATTACGCCATGCGATCTTCATGTAGCGGAAAAATGCCACATTGAGTGGTTGTATAAAATGTGTTATATTGGCAGGCAAAAAAAACAAAAAATATTTTGAGCTCATGACAAAGTCCTATTACATCCAAAGATGGATGGGATAATAGATTACCTATTACCTATAATACACTTTTTCCCATCTTTGTCTTTAAAATATGGCAACATGATCGTTTCTATTCAATTTTCAAATATATTCGCATCAAATCATCCGGTTTGCGAAAAATTGTACTGTGTTCCTGATGGTCCATTTTCAGTTCACGTATCATACATATTTTGGGCCTTGAACATGTGGCAACTGTATAATATGTATACATATATACATACGTACTTATATACATACATATATTTTCTTCACGCTGTGACTGAGCCCAATGAAGTAGCTACAATATGTATGCGCACAAGTCGAACTCGTGATTTCTCGGCCGTCGGCTTCGTGTGCCCTCGTTTGTGATCGGGCGCATTCGACTTCAGAGCTTCGCCTATTGCGATTCACGACACGACGCCGAAAGGCCGCTCGTTTCGCTCCCAAAATAAAGTCTGTTGTTCTGATAAAAATACAAAATAAAGTGTGTACACGAAATCAGTCTTTCGCTGTATCTGGTATTAAATATCGATACGCTACATACATACGGTGGCACTTTGTCGGCGCCAGGATATATCATCAACGAAATGGAGGCCTTAAAGCGTTTTATCACTTGCTCAGGGTACTTGTTATATGTTTCGTAATAATTTTTTTTGCGTCCCGGGTCGTCCGTCAAATTGGTTTCGTTTTAGTTTATAATATTGTTTTGACTGAATTTCTCCCAATAAAACTTCTAATTTTTTGAATTAGTCTTTAACCCTTGACCGAAATAGGTATTTTGCATTACATAACTCGAATCCTTCATAATTATTATTAACCTACCTTATAATTAACACATACATGGATTATGAATGTACTATGACTGTACGGTTATGTGTTTACAGACCTCCGTCATCTGATTTTAGCCAATTTTTAATTTCTATGGAGGAGAGTCTCACAAGACTCAGCAAATGTAAGAAGTCGGTAATAGCGTGTGGTGACTTCAATGTAGACATATTAAATAGTTCGAAGGAAAAAGATATGCTCATTTCGCTCTTTCTCTCATTTAATTAGTGCATATTTTCGATGAACCGACCAGGGTTACATACCATTCCGCGACATGTATAGATAACATTTTTATGAATAAGTGTGAAATTATAGAACATACTATTGTTAGTGGTAACATACTATTGTTAGCGTTCAGATCATAAAGCTCAGTCAATAAAAATAGAGGACATGAAACATAAATCAGAACAAATATTTGAATTTAGGCCATTGGGAGAGAGTAGGCTAAAAAATTTTACTCATGATGTAGCCAAATTTGCAAACACGGCTCTTCTGGTTGATGATCCAAACATCATGTATGAATCTTTAGTCAAAAACCTATCCAAAATATTTAATAAGAATTGTCCAAAGAAAAAGAAAGTAGTCGGCAATAACAAGTTACGTTTTGCGGATTGGGCGACGAAGGGCATAAGAAGAAGTAGGGATAAACTCATAAAGCCTATGCTTTATGAGTTATATGATGAAAAATCTTACACTGCAGATGAAAATTTTCATAACTATGTTCGCACTTATTCGAAAATATTTAAAAAAGTATCAAACACGCTAAAACGATCTATATCGCGAATAAAATTAAAAAGTCAGACAATGCGATAAAGGCTACATGGAACACTATTAATAACGAAGTTGGTAGTAAACGAAATAGAAATAACGAAGATTTTTCAATACAAATTGGTAATAAGGTTGTTACTAATAAAATTGAGGTTGCTAATGCTTTTGAAAATTATTTTTCGAATACACCTATAGAAATAACGAATGGTTTGGGAGCGTCTTCGCACACAGCAGAGACGTTTTTGAGAAAAAATGTTGGAAAATGGTTCCCTAATTTTCAATTTAGGTACACATCTTCACTTGAGATAGAAAAAATTTTCAAGTAATTACATAAAAAGAAAAGTGAAGATTTATGGGAACTATCAGTTCATGTCATGATTGGTGTAATACCTTTATTATCACCAATTTTGATAGAGATATTTAATAAATGTGTCGATCAAGGTGTGTTTCCCAATTTAATGAAACACAGTAAAATTATTCCATTATTTAAGTCAGGTTGTATGTTGAATCTAACAAATTATCGCCCGGTGTCAATATTGCCAGCATTGAGTAAAATATTCGAAAAAATAATACTCAATCAAATGCTAGCACATTTTATCAACAGTACGGGTTCACGAGAGGGCGGTCAACAACTCATGCGAGAGCAAGCTTGATCAAGACTGTACTTCTGGCTTGGGAGGGATCTCAGGATGCCATTGGTGTATTTTGCGATCCTTCCAAGGCTTTTGATTGTGTTAGTCACGAAATTTTAATTTGCAAGCTTAAATACTATGGAATTCGTGGTAACGCTCTCGATCTCGTGGTCTCGTATTTGTCTGACCGGGGGCAAAAAGTGAGTGTCAATGGGGTTTTGTCTGTTGGTTCGAGGTTAAGAATGGGCGTTCCCCAAGGATCAATTTTGGGACCTTTTCTGTTTCTAGTCTACATTAATGATCTCCCATTCATGCTCAGGAACTTATGCAAAATAGTATTATTTGCTGATGACACTTCATTGCTATTTAAAGTGGATAGAAAGAACTTAGATATTACCTGGGTGAACGGGATCCTGGCGGACGTCTCGGGGTGGTTTGCTGTTAATAAATCACTACTGAATGCACAAAAAACCAAATGTATTAAATTTTCCCTTTCTAATGTACCCAGAATCCATGATAAAATAGAATTGGGTGGGAAACAGTTAGAATTAGTTAGGTCTGCCAGTTTTCTTGGTTTAACAGTAGATAGTAAATTGCAATGGGCGGATCATATCGGGGCATTGGCTAGTAAGCTCGGTTCAGCGATATATGCCATTAGACGCATTAGGCAATTGACGGATGCGGATACGGCTAGGTTGGTGTACTTCGCATATTTTCATAGCCTAATGTCCTATGGCCTTTTGCTGTGGGGATCAGCGGCGCATATTAACTCGATTTTTATTTTACAAAAAAGAGCGATACGTGCTATTTACAGTATGAATGCACGAGAATCACTAAGAGATCGTTTTAAAGACATTGATTTACTGACCTTGCCGTCCTTATACATCTTTGAAATTATTATGTATACGAGGAAAAATATAGATCGATTTACAAAAAAGGCGATATTGGTGGTATGGAAACCCGCGGTTGTGATAAATTGGTTGTTCCAAAATTTAGATTACATAAGTCAAATGTTTCATTTTTAGGCAACTGCATTCGTTTTTATAATAAAGTTCCTCGAGAAATTTCTCAATTAACAGAGAATAAATTTAGATTGGTTATAAAACGTACATTGACTAGACAATCATACTATAAAATAAACGATTTCATTGAAGATAAAACAATAGTCTGGAAATGATTTTCTCTGCACATGCATTTACTGGCTCTCTGAATATTGTATTTTAATAAACCTTTTGTAAAAGGATGTTGAAAAAATTATACCTGACTGAGTTTCTTGTCGGTTCTTCTCAGTGTCAAGGTTTTCTTTTCTCTTCTCTTTGAACCGAACTAAAGTAGATTTGACGTTCAAAAATACCTTGTGATTGGGTTTACTTGAATAAATTGATTTGACTTTGACTAAAACAAGTTTCACATACAATATAAATCAAATTTTTTTAAATAATAAATTTAAATTATGTTTTCGTTTATGTTATCATTTAGTATTATTGTTCCGCCAAATGATGACCACATCATTTGGCGGGAATTTTTGAGCTCCCTACTTTGGGAAACTATATAATACTAAAAAGACTAAACGAAGAAATCAACCTATTTCACGGGATTTTACATACTTTCTCCTTATCAAACAAAGTTTCTATGCGAGATCCATTATAAAGAAAAAAATTACAACAATCTAAAAGTATAAACATAACATTTTTCTTCTTCATGTTTTATGCAGACAAACTTGTAAGCATTTATCGCTCTTTTGCGATTGTTTGTTATCAATTTTAGGACTACATAAATAGCATCTTCCTCTCTTTGTTAATCCACTTCGAGTATTAGGTGGATCGTTTTGAAATCCCAAGAAATTATCAATTCTACTTTTCAAATCAATGAAGAACATCGCATCTTTCTTTCCGTAATGAGTGGCCTTATCAAACAGTCCCATTTGTTTTATGTACTGATTACATTTCATACGTTTTCCACTTTTTAATGCCTTCCATAAAACAAAAACATTAGCAACTAGCAATATTCAATAGAATCGGAGAAATTTCGCATGATCAACGCTGTTAATGTCTGATATATTGTTAAAATGGTAGTGGACTGTGAATAAAAAGGAAGGAAAAGGATTGCACTTACATTGGTCGGCTACTCCACTGATATGATATTTGAGTAAAAAACTTGCCGTTTTCACAAAAGTTGAAGGGAGGAACAGGAGAAGCGGGATAGTCCACGAATGCGTTCCGAAACTTTGACAAACGCTGAGTTCTGTTACAGACTTAATATTTAGCGCATTTTTGATCAAGAGCGTCAACACCACCTTGTATCACATTTTTTTTATTGGTATATACTTACGGTTTCATTACATACAAATAAGACTAACATATTTCATTTTACATTCCACAATAATACTGTAGAGGTTAGTGTGTGACAGATGACAATTGTCAACGAAGCAATGACTAATAGGTAACGCGTTCGGAAATTTGTTCGGAATCGAGTACCTAGTATTACTTTATTTCTTCTCAAGGAAAATCAATAAATATTGCAATTTAAGTTTATGTTATTTAAAACAGAACTTAATATATTAAACTATTAATTATTTAGTTGTTTTCATTATAATGTTAATTGTTACTTTCGTTAAAATACATTTACTTACGTTTCGTCCAGTAATCACATGGAATGTTTGGAAACGTCGATAGTAATAGTAATAATTATCGTGGTAATAAATCGATAATCGATTTTTTGTATAAAATATATATTTGTTATAAACAAAATAATCAAAATGTCCCTCGGTCGTCTACGGTGGGGTCGGGAGCTCCCTGAGGGGGAGTAATCCGCGGCGTTTGCTGTAAAAGCGTTCGCGTGGCGAGAAGCAACCTCAAAGTAGCGCTTTGACGCCTCCTTGAGGCACTTATTAACGGTGGGTAGAACTACATCGCGGTGGAGGTCTACGTTGCGCACGTATCAAAGGGCTCCGGTGGCGGTGCGCATGAATCTTTTCTGAAGGACCTGGAGCCTCCGGAAATGGGTCCTAGCGGCGTGTGCGAACACTACGCCTGCGTAGTTGAAAATGGGTCGGATACACGTTTTGTAAAGAGTCACTTTATTACGAAAGGACATCTTACTACGTGGGCAAAGGAGCGGGTAGAGTATGCCAAGGACGAACGCCGCCCGGTCACGCACCTGCTTGATATGCGGGCCGAAATACATGGAGCGGTCCTTGGTGACACCCAGGTATTTGGTCTCGCGGACCCAAGGGATGGGACTGTCGAACATCGTGATAGATGGGAGCGTGTTGTATTGATGCCGCCCGAATAGGACGGCGACACTCTTGTCACGATTTACCTCGATCCTCCAGCGGCGAAACCACTCCCCGAGGGTGGCGGCCGCGGCTTGGAGGCGATGAAAAATGAAGGAGACATTTTTATTGCTATAATATAAAGCGGTATCGTCCGCGAAAAATGCTAAATCAACTTGGTGAGTCGTCGACGTCCCTCGTCGTCGTTTGTAAACAACGTGTAAAGGGTGGGGGCGAGCACGGAGCCCTGGGGGACCCCTGCGCGGATAGGACGGGGGGAGGAAAGCGCTCCGTCGATTCTGAAGCGAAAGGTTCTATGCGACAAGTAGTCTTTGCAAGATGAGCACGAGACTGTCTGGCACCTCTAGTTGGTACAGCTTGTGAAGCAAGCCGTTGTGCCAGACTTTGTCGAAAGCCTTTGCTACATCAAAGAACAGAGCGCCGGTAGATGTGGGTTTCCCTACGGCCGGCTGAAGGCCGGCAAGGATGTGTTCGGTGAGCCGGTGTACCTGCTGAACGCAGGAGTGACGGGCCCGAAAACCGAACTGGTTCGGGGATCTGAAGGCCTTTGAAGTCTATATGGCTCCGCAGGCGGGCAAGAAGGATACGCTCATAGAGCTTACCTAAGCCGTTTAGTAGGCTAATGGTACGATAGATGGTGGGTAACGTGCGGGGCTTACCGGGCTTTGGGATGCCGATGACGGTGGCATGCTTCCAGCTATCGGGGAAGATACAGTTTAGCATGGCGGCATTGAAGATGCACACCAGGAGATTAACTAAAATCGCCAGTAGACTTTTGATGACCCTGTTGGAGATGCCGTCAGGGCCGGGGGCTTTTTTGGGGCGAAGCCCCTTAATGAGGTACCTAACTTCGGTGAGGGTGGCTGGAGGCAGCGTATCCCGCGAGGGCATGCGGGCCCTGCACTCGACCTCGGCGTCCACCTCGTTTACGTGTGAGACGTCTACGTGATGAACGCTGGGGGAACACTGGGCCTCCACGCTGTCCGCGAGACATTCGGCCTTTTCGTCATCCTCGAACGCGGTGAGGCCATTAGGCCTAACTAACGGTGAGGTGCCTGTCACCTGATCGGTCTTTAGTGACCTGGCTACTTTCCAGTAAGCCAAGTGGGAAGGGGTGATCTCCGAAATGCGATCATCCCATGCGCTATTCCGAAAGGCGGAAAAGGCAGTTTTCACCTCCCGCCGAAGGGCACGCATGTGACTGCGATTCTCTTCGGACGGGAAGATGGCAAAGGCGCTCGTGGCCGCACGTTTACGTCTCAACAGATCCCTCAGGGGCCCCGAGGGATCCCAGCGAGTTTTCACCGGGACCTGCTTTGAAGCTTCCCGGATGTATTCCGTCCGTGCACTGTGAGCGTATCAATGGCTAGGCGGGTGTCCTCGGCCGACTGGATTATTGCCGGGATGGGACGGAGCCGCGGGTGATCGACGCGATTCAGCGTAATGCCTAGTTCAAGCCAATCGACCACGGTCCGCTCCGCCGGCGGCACATCAGAGTCGGGGCCTAACTTTAAGACAACAGGCGATGTTTGCTCAAGTGGGCGCAGGAGTGGGAAGCGCAGAAGGCGCGGGGGCGGGCGGCGCTGAAGGCACAGTGTTTCGCTTCGCCGCTACGGGGCGCGCAGAAGGCGCGGGGGGAGCGGCGGAGGTAGGGGTGGGCGCCAATGTCGGCGCCGAAGGGGCTTGGGACGCCACAGCCCCGCGGGCCGCAACCTTTCGCCCCCCGCGCTTCCCCGTCCGCTTGCGGGTGCTCCGCGGGGCCTTCGGGCATCCGCGATAGTTAGCGGGTTGCCCGACCTGCTCGCAGAGCACGCATGCTGGCGGTTCGTCGCAGGGGGTGGGGCGGTTGCAGTCCGCAGTGCCATGGTCGCCCACGCATTTTACACAGCGCGGGCGAACCTGAAAATTGCGGGCCGAGTGCCCGTACAGCTGGCAGCGATGACACTGCCCTATTTTGCCCTTCCTATGAGGGGCCTCAAAGGTTATGCCAGATAACTGGCAGACGGTCTTTAGCGAGAAGATCTTTCTTCCCTCAGCGGAATGATCCGCGACAACCAGCACGAGCTTGAAGGGTACGCGCGGGGAGTTGCCTTTATACAGGCGGTGGACCTCATGGGCAGGAATGCCCTGGGAGCGAAGGTCTTGGAGGACGGCCTCCTCGGGCAGCGTCGTAGGGACGCCACGGATGATCACCCGGAGTTGGCGGTTTTTCTCTAAGGCATACGTGTAGTAGCCTATTTTACGCTCTAACAGAAGAGCGGTAAGTTGCCTGAAGTCGGCGACTGTTTGCGTTTGCACCTTGTTACCGGTGTCTAGGGATTTGGCGTGTAGGAAGTTTATTCTCCTTTGCGCCATGAGTGAGCTCACAGTGAGCCACTTGTCCTCATCCCGGAGGAAGATGGGAGGGGGAGCCCTAGTCTTGGGCGCGGCGGCCGAAGCAGGCTGCGCGCCCGAGGTCGATGCCTGAGGGGCGGGGGCGGCGGTTTGTGATGGTCGCAGGGATGTTCCTTTAGGCGCAGCGGCCGGGGACGGCTGCGCGCCAGAGGAGGAGGCGGCGGCTTGAGAGTGCCGCGGGGACGGTGGACGCGAGGCGGGCGTGGCCGGTTTGCGCACGCGCTCACCCTTGGCTCTAGAAGCCCTGGGGGGAGGGCTTGGCGCAGTGTCTGAGTCGCCACGCTGAGAAGCAGCGCGTTTCCTGACGTTGGCAACGGTGTGCCATTCACCGGTCTCCTCAGCGTCCATGACCTCCCCCGCGTCGGGAACGACGGTTTTGGCGTTCGAGGAGACAGAAGTGGTCTCCATCTCCTCGTCCTCCGACTCCGACTCTTCTGACGAGGAGGAAGAGAGGGACCCCGAAGAGGTAGTCGGAGGTAGAGGTAGGAAGAGGCGGTTTCGGCTTCGGCTTCCGCCTCGGCCTCTACTTCAACCGCGACCTCCGGTAGCGGGGAAGTAGCGGCGCCCCGCAAGTCGGGGCGCACTTTGGGACAATTTTTGTCTACTTCGGATAAGATCTCCGGATGAGATTTGCGTAGATACGCAAACGCATTCTCGAAATACCTAATTCGATTTACTAGGTCGGTGAGCTCCATGACGTGGGGTGATTCGTCACGGTGAGTAGGGAAAAGCAGTGTACCTAACCCTCCCCGCCGGGGTAGGCAGGGGGGGAGTGACTTACGTGTTCCCTAAAGTGTGTCCCGAGTCAATCTTAATGTACTCGGGGTGAATACCTAAAACCTCTTAAGTATTAACTAACTTCACAAGGACGGCGCTCGGCCGAAGGACACGGAATTACCCGAATTACACCCTTGACCGCACCGAGCGTCCGAACGCTTCCGGTTTCACGCTTCCCTGAAGGAGAAGCGCGGCCCACCGGGGCAAGGCCTCGACCGGGTGCGTTGGCACCGTTGGGATCCCCCGGTCGAAAAAACGACTAAAAAATGTAGTCGTAAAACGTGTTAATTACAAAAGAAACACCGACTGTCCACCCCCGCTAAGCGTAATGATAATTACGAGCGGGACTGTAGTACGGTGCGTCGAGCTAAACGACACGTACCGTATAGGCGAGCGAAAGTACCTAGCGGACAGAAGGTTGCACGGTACGGGGGAGCGAAAGTACGGTGCTTGCGATTACGGCGCGCTGAGAAGCACGCTCGCTAAGCAACCGTAATAATAAATGCACCCGCTGTGAAGCGAGCGCAAGAGAAATCTAAATAATTTAGACAAAAATAACGCGACAACTCAGAAAAGAGCGCGAAACGTAATACGTGTAAGTAGTACGCACCGTACGACTGGAATTATTTTTCCAATACTTACCTCATTGCATATATACAATTTTGTGTCGCGCAACTAGCGCTAGTCCTAGTGATAACAATTGCCTACATCTATCTCTTTCACACAATAGAGGTGTGCACAACTAGCGACTATACTACATAATAACGTTTATTGCTGCGGCCGTCCGTAACAATTCTCTTTTTAATGTAATTCGCAATTGATAAAATTAAAGTTCATCTTTTCTTTTCAGTTTTATTTGTAATTTTTTCTTGAAATGTAGATTTTAACATCTTGAATATTTGAAAAACACTTTTTTCATTGTGTGGCAGGGTAACTGAGGTATCTTTAATTTTTAGTAAGTTTAAAGTATTCCTTTATTTTAATAAGACTCCATTTTTTTGTCCGCATACAAATTCTTTCCACGCTCACTGCAGTTATACATTTTTAATTTTATAATGCACTACTACATATTTTGGGATTGTTAATTTTATCATTATAATTAATAATAGTAGTAAATATAATTATAAACGAATAAATAAAATTAATAACAAACGATTCAAACTGACGCAAGGACCACAGCCAATATAACTGGCGAAATTTTACTCGCACTTTCACTAAGCAACAAGTGTTTACATGATGAATTTGAAGCTACTGAGCATTGTGTGCAAGAGGTTCCGATTGGTGTCCGGCGAAGGGCTTATATTAGTCTTAGTTATCAAGTCGTTTGGTTTTCAGAAATTAGGCCCCGGAGAAGACCTCGAGGTCCAGCGGTCTCGCATGAAGGGGCGCAGTATCACTATGATCACTCGCTCAAGCTTCCATGTCTGAGGAAAATGACCGGTCCTCATGATGCCGTTGAAAAGCCTGGTGGTGGCAGCAACCAGGCGGGGAGGCATGCCGCGAATTGCAGCGTTTGGTATGCCATCGGCGTACCTACCTTCCAGCCTCGACAATCCGCGACGTATCTTGGCTGGGGAGAAGACAACAGGTTGGTCTTCGGCTATCAGAGGGGTAGTCAGGGCTTCTTCTACTACCCTTTTGACCTCATCCAATTGGGCGTCCGTCTGGGTTCTTAAGGGGAAGAACTGCTTTTCCAAATGGGCCGCAAAGATCTCCGCTCGTTCCTCGGCACTGTAACGGGGGGTACCGTCCTCGTGAAGCAGCGGTGCGACCGGCTGGGTTGTAGTGGCCATCAGCCGACAAAGACGGTGTAGAGAGCTCCTGTCGTCCCAAGGACTTATCGAGCAGTCTCTCCCATCTGTCGGCTGAGTATTCCTTAAGTTCTTGCTTCACTCGTTGAGCCAAGGCGTTGAGCCTCGCCTTGGTGTCCGGGCCTCTGTTTAGCTGCCACCGTCTGCGCAGCTTCCTTTTCTCCTCGATGAGGAGGCGGATGGAATTAAGGAGGTCACGGTTGATCCCCCGGAATGCGATCTGTTGGGTCGAAGCGCTCAACGCGTTACGGATGCAGATATGGATGTCTTCCGCAATTTGCTCGACATCTTCAGCGGTTCTGACCGGTCTGGTCGGCGTGGACTCGTCGCACAGCCTGGCCGGCGTGGACTCGTCGCACAGCCTGGCGAATTTCTCCCAGTCAGTCTTTGTTCCGAGAGGTGGAGGGACTGTGAGGATGGGGGCGACGTTGAACTCCGCCAGGACTGGCTGGTGGTCGGAGCCCGTATGGTAATCCAGTACTGAAAGCTCCATCGGAATCCCCCTGCTCCGATGGACTACCAGGTCAATGACGTCTGTAGCACAGCAGTCGTCGAATGGGTGGTGTGTGGGGCTATTCGGTCCACATATCTCATAGCCGCTGTCCTCCGCGTCCCTCTAGAGCCTGGAGCCAATCACGTTAGTGATCGCCGAGCCCCAGGCCGTGTTCTTGGCGTTCCAGTCCCCGGCCAAGAAAGTGGGGTGCGGGGAGTTTAGGAGTTCACGGATCTCTGCAGTGTCCAGGGCGTGCCTGCCCGGCCTGTATATGGCAAACAGCCGCATGGGGCATTTCCCTGTACAGATTTCCACTCCCAGGGCGTGCAGGGAATTGTGGTCTCTGTACGGGATGAAGCGATGTGGGAGCCGGCGCTTGACTAGGACCGCCAGCCCTCTGCGACCACGAAGGTTTGGGTCGTCCTGGCGATGTACTATGTAGCCCGAGATGCGATGGTTCCTCTCAGGGGTCTGAGTTGGGTCTCGGAGATAAGGGCAACATCAATTTGCTGCTGCAACAGCACCACTTTCATTAATACGAGCTTTGAAGCTAAGCCGCAGGCGTTCCAGTACCGGATCCTAAGTGTGGGCGTCATTTTCCTGTGAGGAGGAGGCTGCACAGTTTCAGGATCCCTCGCACGAGTCACGTCCTTGAGGAGCTTCAGTGTGACCTCCCTCACTCACATGCTCACCGCAGGGTGACTCGGGAGGTTTTCGTCTGTCAGTCTTGCTATTAACGGCAGTATGGTGCCCTCCATGTGGCCAGGTTCGGCTGATTTGGACGAGTGTGCGGCAACGTTTCCAGGCGCGGAAGCAGTAGCGATCGTCACGGGAATGGGCGCGTCCGTACCAGAGCGCTGGGTACTCGGCTGCATAGGGGGCGCTTCTGGGGCCTCCTTTTTCTTCTTCTTATTTTTCCCCTTTCGAAAGGAGGGGCGCGCTCGCGCGATGGGGTCATTGGCGGGTGCTATCAAAGACGCCTGGGTGCATTCTTCTACCACCCTTGGGTTGTGGGTGGCCTAGGGTTCCTCTTGGGGTCGCAGTTTCTTCGGGAGGCTGGTGGTTTTGGCCGGTGTCCCCGCCTTCCTGTTCCTGAGCTCTGGTGCTCTTACAGGACAGCTGGGTGCATTGGCCGTGTGCGAACCCCCGCAGTTCGTTCACGTGGGTGGCTCCTCCCTGTGCCGAGGCCAGTCGCTTGCCCTATGTGCCCCACCGCACCTTACGCACGCCTGGTGGCGGTGGCAATTGTGGGAGGAGTGGCGGAATCGTTGGCACCGGTGGCATTGGGCCACGCCTCGTTTGCCTCGCCACTCCTCTATCTTCACTCCTGGCATGCACATGAGCTCCGTGGTCTCATAAATAGCCGGGACTGTTGCTGGGGTGCGTTTGACTTCGCCGAAGTAGATACAGCCCCGGGTCTACCCGCCCGGTCTCGAATCGGTCGCACGTACTCCGCTTGGTTGCACAGCTCTTCCCTTATGTCCTCTAGGTCGGTGTTAACGGGAATGCCCCTAATGGCCACCTTCACATTACATTCTGGAGGGGGGGAGTAAACGAACCAGCTAATCCCCTCTGACTCTAACTCGGATAGGTAGGACTGAATAAGGCGAAACTCCTGTTCATCAATCGGCAGAAATCTGATTCCCTTGCAGTAGGGCCGCGCATTGGGTGCTCTTCCTAATTTGCCCTTGATGGCCTTGAAATGAGTTGACCAATTTGGCAACTCTTCGACCACTAATGGTTTGTAACGGGGCGCACGTACCGTCTTGGTCTGCGTCCCAGCAGCTTCTTGTGTTTTATCCCCCATCTCCGCCAGTAGTCGGGGGGGGGTGTTGCTTGTATTGTTAGGCCCCGGGGTACGCCTGACGGACCTGGCTTCCCTCTCGGTCTTTGTGGGAGCGGCCCTTGCTGGCCCGAGTTCATCGGAGGCCGGCTTCACCTTCGCTACTGAGGCGTAGCTCGGGGAGGTCGCAGTCGACGAAGGTGAGGAGGGGGATCCCTCGGCTCCTTAGCCTAGGGTCCCGAAGGGGGTCGGGGATGTACACCTTCTTGGCTCTGATATCGGATCCGATGTTATCGCATGTTGCCAATCTGGGGCTGCTCTGCTTTCTTTTCACGGAAGCACGTGATTTTTTCAACTCCATGGGTTCTTCGCGTGGTATGGGGTTCTTCACGGCGAGTCAAAACCCCCGTCCGAACTCCCGAAGGTCTCCTAGACTCGTCGACTTTTCCCCCGGTGGCGCCCACTCGTGGCGAGTAGCGGTACATGCCGCCTTCTCCATAGGTGGCGCCCTCTCGTGGAGAGTAGCCGTACTTGCGGTCGTTTCCGTGTGTGGCGCCCTCTCGTGGCGAGTAGCAGAGCCATCGGTGGTAGCTTGTTCTGGGAGTGGCTCCATCTCTCGGGAGATTGAGTTATTTCCCGAGGAACTAGATGCTGCCGATGCTGACGATAGCGATCTGGCGACAACCGCAGCCATCTGCATGCCCAACTCTGTGACCTTGTCGGCGTCAAGTATGAATTGTCCATGCGGCGTATTAGTTTTGATAGGCCGGAATTGTCCAGCCGGCGTAGCCGGTGGAGCTGTCCTGCGGAATTCCTGTGCATCTTCCAATCTCAGTGGCGGCTCTGCGGGCGTACTCGGCAACATAGCTGAGGCTGCGGTTCGCGTAGGCAGTGGCGCCGCAGCGGGCGTATGCGGCAACTCGGTAGGGGCTATAGGACGCATAGGCGGTGGCGCTGCTCCGCGAATGTATGCATAACTCGTCGACTGTAGCGCCGTTGTGGGCGTATGCGGAAACTCAGTTGAGACTGAGGGACGCGTAGGAGGTGGCGCCGCTCTACAGATATTCATAGTACTTGAGCTCGGCGCCGGAACAGATTTTTCGCGCAACTCAGAGCTTCCCGTCGGTCGCATAGGCGGTGGCGCCTCCTGGTGGGCAGTAGCGGAACTCATGCCGCTCTGAGACGCCTTAGCGGTCGTTCTTGAAGTTTCGACTCCGTATCGTTCTTCTCGTCTGTGACGAGCTTCCCGTCTTTCTTCCTCGGTCTTTGTATCGCGCGTTTGCGCGGAACGCGACCGGCCGCGTGTTTCGCCCTCAGAAGGGCGGTTTGTAGAGCCCTGAGAAGGGCTGTTTGCTTCATCTGTCAAGTCGTAACTCGACATTGGAGCCTCAGTGGGAAGTGAGCGCCGGCACCGCGACCTATAAGCGCCGGTCCATGCGGCCAGATACCGAACCCCCTCCCCTGGTGGTTCCCGCTGGTGGGAGGCTGGGGTCGGAGGGAACGGCGTGGGCCGGACCAGGACGCCTAGGACGCACTCGGCGCTGAATGTCACCGCTGCCCTCCAACACGAGTAACCGATTGAAGCGACGGTGGTGTATTCGGCTGCTTATTATAAATAATAATAATGACCGTGTGTGTGTGCAGGTCCGTGCGGTGCGACGGCTGGGGCAGCACAGAGAGCGAACGTCACCTCTCGGCCCGCTTTTATAGGAGCCGCCGGTGTTACCCACACTACTTCTTATTTAGGTTCCAACAAGCAATACATTCCAATACATGTAACAAAAAAAAAGAAAAAGAACACAAGATAAAGAAAATAAACTTAAGAAACAAAAAAAAAACAAAAAACTAAGATAATTAATTTATACAAACCCTAAATATTCATTTGGAAATAAAAAGCCTTTAATTTTGATGCAAAAGTTCTTGGTATGTTATTAAAAATATCAATGTCAACAGACGGCTGGTGAAGAAATTCATTGTACATGCGACACATTCGACTGACTGGATTGAAGTAAGAGGTGTTATTTTTGAAAGCATTAAGTGTTAATGTTTTCGGATGGCGAAATTTTGTGTTGGTGTTAAAATTCATAGAGGACAGTAGTAGTACAGGAGAATCTATGAGAGTGTATAATTTTATGTAAAGTAATTAAATAAAAACTTTTCGCTTATTTTCTAAAGGTAATAAATGAAATTCGTTCAACCTAACCTTATAAGAATTTAGTTTACGACTAGTATTGAATCGATAACACAAGACTCTCAGAAAAGATCTCTACACCCTTTCTATGTGATCTACATGAACACTATATGTAGACGACCAAACGACACAATTGTATTCCAAAATACTTCTAACCAAACTACAGAAAAGATCTATTAAACTTGCAGACCTTTTGAATACCCTGGTACACCGAAAACTAAAACCAACCGACGCAAACTCCTGCTTACTATATCTGCGTAGTGTTCTCTAAACGAGAGTTTTTCATCAAATATCACCCCGAGATCCCTCACAGACGATTTACGTCGCAAGATTTGATTATGTAAGGTATAATTGTAAATAATTTTCTTCTTTTTTGTGGTGAAAGATATTACATAGCACTTACTAACGTTCAGTGACATCTGATTAACAGAACACCATTTATGAATCTGATCAAGGTCTCTTTGCAATGACATTGCATCATTAAAATCGGAAATAGAAGAAAACACTTTGAGGTCATCAGCATATATTAAACAATTACAGGAAAGAGACTATCAGATCATAAAAATAATGAAGAATAAGGGACCCAAATGAGAACCCTGTGGCACACCAGATGTAATAGCGATTGATGATGAAACCTCGCCCGCAAGAGCCACTACTTGACTTCTTCGAGACAGATACGATTCGACCCAGCGTAATAAATTACCGTGGATTCCCATGGCACTGAGTTTGCGGCAGAGTATCGAGTGGTTCACTTTATCAAATGCTTTAGAGAAATCAGTGTAGATAGTATCCACTTGTCCACAAAGAGCAAAGACACCGCAAATAATTTTTTTTTATATTCTAACAAGTTACTGGTAGTAGATCTGTGCCGAACGAAACCATGCTGCCTGAAATATAGAAGCGGCTTGATATGAAAATAGAGTGCATCATAAATCACTGATTCAAAAATGTTAGCAAAAAAAAAGAGAGAATGCTGATTAGTCGATAGTTTTCACAACGAGACTTATCGCCAGATTTAAAGATTGGGACTACATGAGCCATTTTCCATATTGTTTGAAAAATACCTGTAGATAACGATTTATTAAAGATTACTCCCAAAGGTACACTAAGTTGAACACCACAATTCTTAACAAAGATAGCGGGTGTACAATCTGGACCGGCACCCTTACGAGTATCCAATCGATTAATTTTGTATAAAATATCATCTCTGGAAACAGTAACACTATGCAAAATGTTATTATTATTATGCGAGGAAGGAAAGTCACTTCCTAGCACGCTAACCTTGCTATCGAGAACAGAACCAAAATACCCAGAGAAGAGTTCACAAACTTCCCTACAATTACTGGCAGATAAATTTCTATAAGACATGGTTTCGGGGACAGAATTACCCGATCCTTTTTTGCTATTAATAAATCTCCAAAAATATTTGATATCACTGCCTAAGGAACTCAATAGACGAGATAAAGTTGGTATGACATTCATTAATAAGTTTTTTACTTCATGTTCGTAACATAGCGAAGGTATCATAGACTAAACCCGAAGAGAAACCCACCACCTCCCTTAGAAGTTTTAGGAATGTTTTTAGATATTATGTCATTTAGCACATGATAAAATCTGTTAGTAAGGACATTGACATCACCAGAGCCCAAAACCTCGCCCCAATCAATATGATCAAGTTTTTCATTGATTTTTATGTAATTACATTTATTATAAGGTATCCGAATAAGGAGTCTGACCCCCTCCCACAGGTGTATCGCATTTGGATCTTCGCCGTCTGGTAACATTATTACATGCTGGACAAATCCAAGACGCATGAAACTCCCTAGTAAGAGACCCAAATTGGTCTGGTCCCATGTTCAGACAACTGTAATGGTATTTATGTTGGCATGTTTGACACTGAAGGGTTTTTCTGGGTTCAGTTCCAGACCCACATGCGCCGCAATTATTCATACTTCTATTTAGTAAAAATGGAAAATTATATTCTGAACGCACCCAATCGGTCAACAAATTAGTTGTAATCTGTGATAATAAAAGTCAGAGTGACATCGTCAACAAAACAATAGCCGTCAACTGTCACAACAATGAAGGCGGTATATAAAGTTACCATAAATTTGGATTTATATTTAGGTTTGTAGTATAGGTATATGTATATGTTTCTAGTAGTCAGAATCTGAAATTAGCTTGAATTAATGAATATATTCTTCAGAAATGCGCTCAACCATTGAGACAGTCCAGACGATATGCTCAAACAAGTATGTAGGTATTATTCCGTGGATAATTGATCTCGAGAAACCGTTAGGCTCAGTAACTGTTCATTTCAAAACCTTTACATCAATATCAAACAAAAAATGCGGCCGAAACTGGCTTAAAAATATCCAATGGGTAGTTAATTGTGTATGGCGTAGCATTTATGTCAGTTCAATCTTGTTTATTTTGCTGTTAGCACTGGTTAGCACCAAGAACAAACAACTATAACTCTCTCACAGATGTATCACGTATCACTAAAAATGTATATTATCAATTAATCACTTTATACAGCAATTTCGTATTTTATCAGTATTTTATTTAAAGAGCCGAAGTAAACAAACCCATTTTTGTACCCATCTTGTGGTTCAGGGCGGGAGTAAGGAAGGCCGCATCGTCTCCTTTGACTTCTTCTAGTCTTTTCTGTGTGTGCGTCTTCTCGTGTTAACTACGAATAGCATGCGGGTGAAAAGCAGCCACCATGTGGTACACCATTAGCTGTGGGATGCGTCGATGAAGAAATTCCCTCGACTGTCACCTTAAATTGCAGTCTTAAAAAAAAAAGACTTGTGAGTGTCGTGCCTGAGTAAGCTTTATAGCAGGAACCGTGGTACCAGACACAGTACCACAGTTTGTTAACAGAGGCAGTCATGAAGTTTACTACTGTGGACAGCTGGAGGGTCGTGCTGTGTTCACTCCTGAACTCAAATTATTTTTAGCTAGGTATGATGGCAGAGGCGAAGGAAGGCAGCAGCAGTCTTTCAAAGAGTTTCGATAAATTTGATAGAATTGTGATTGGTCGGTAGCTCTCAGGTGTAATATGGGGTTGAGATTTAAACACGAACAACCTCAGTTAACACGAATTTATATAAACAATATTAAAAAAATACAACGAAAGGTCGTGAGGTCTGTACGTAACATAAGCCCGTCTGATTCCACGTCCGAGGTTCTTCCACTTCCCTGAGGTGGCAGATTGTCGGCCTGTGGTAAGCAGTGCAGCTCTGGAGGTCGGAAACAGGGGTGGCGTCTGGGTCTCGTTGGCGGGTGCGCAGTATACGCGCAACACGCAGATCGAGCGGCAGATATATTTGGTTGGTAAAGCCGCAACTCTAATCATGGACCCTGGAACGAGCCGCAATGATGATGAGACTCTTGGAGTTCCACCAATCGGAACCACCACATCCACAGCGAAGCAGAAGGCGTAGCGGTGAAGTGGCGGTCCCGACAATAAGCTCGGAGTTTACACAATACCATTAGTAGCAAACAAAAAGCAATTTGATAAAAAACAAAAAAATTAAATACTAATAATAACAATTTTACTACTACTACCGTTTTAAAAAAAAATAATCGTTACAATGTTTAAATAAGGAGGAAAAAAAATCTATTACAATATTGATATAATATAATTGCACAACACTTACCCGATTACGGGGTGAAAATGTATGCAGCTAAGAAAACTGCACTATCTCACGTAAAAGGTATATCACGATTTTATAAATTGATTAAATGCAAATGCAAATAAATATTTAGTATAAAATAAATAATATGTTCAAATATTTAGTCATGAACAGTACGTTAAATAAGTGTGCACGAAACAAGACGGTAGCAGCAAAAAAAACAGTCCGAGAGTGAGAACAAGGTCACGCGTTCGGCGCATCCACTGTCGCGCTCTTACCATACGAACACAGCCGATCTTTCCCGGATTCATCGTAATGATGAGATTCGAGGAGGCAAAGGAAAAAATCAAGAATCGCGACGCTCGACGCTCAGTCCTCTCTCCCCACTCTGTTAGAGATACAGCGTGATGATATATACTATTAATTACAAGTATTATTTTCATGTAACGAACTTTTACGTTACACAGGATTGGTATCGTCTTTCCCCGGCTTCGGTAGCGTAATCGTTTTCCCCTCTTTCCAGGTCTGTGCAAAGGGGCTAGTCCACATAATTGTAAGTGTGATACTTGGGAGCGGGTGAATGAGACAACTGTTGACTTATGACTGACTATATTTTATTTTTTTATTTTTTATTTGGTACACAAGAGGCAACAGCCACAATAGATTTATAATACAATAATGGACAAACACAACATAACTAGACTGAAACCCAAAAGCGTGCATACACATTAAAACATAACAAACAATAACTTAAAAACAATATTGTGCATATAAGACAATAATCTATGGCAGTCGTTGGGCGAGTGCTATTTGAGTGTGGTTCTATATATTTGTTATAAAATCTTTTTACTGTATTACGTATATGTTATGGTTCGACACACACTACATAATACTATTAAAGAGGCGGGTAAGGGGTGCAATAGCTCTGGATGGATGTTTCCGGAATTGCCATATTGGTAACGCGGTCTGCGCCGGGGGCCTTTTTGAGCGGTAGTTGAATAATAGCTTGTCGAACTTTGGCAGATGAAAATACTGTAGGGGCTTCCTCTGCTGGCATAGGCGTATTAAGTTATTATTTTAGTGCTCTCGTCCTTTTCCGTGTCGAGTCGTAAGACGGGTTCGGCTGGAACCGGCAGCCGACATGACGTGCGAAGAGTTTCGGTCTATCTTCGGCGCGAAAGCGGTGTGAGCCGTCTTCTGAAATGAGCGGTACTATTGGTGGAAGGGCGTTGAGTAGTTGTCTGCATAGACTACGTATGCAACATACAGTATGCTACTCCAGCTATCGCCTTCATCGATTATTAGTCTCTCCCAGCAATTGGCGGTATGTTCCTTTGCAACGTGGCTTGCTCAGGCCAGCAGAGTGAGGTGTGGGTTGAGTAATTGAAGCTGTTAATGAATAATATCACCTGGAGAGTGGTGTACATAATTTGTTTAAGGGTGCTTAGTACACCTCTGCAATCGACATCTAATGGGATAGATATTTAAAGTTATTAAATTAGACACAAGAAAATATCACACGAAGATACAACATTTATTTCTTATGCCTATGGGTAATCACAGGGGTGAATTCAATGAGTTCTTTAAATAAATAGTTTATAACAATTCCTAAAGATAAATGATAATGTAATACAACATTAACTTGTTTCTTATTGCTTATTTATAATGATAGAACATCTAGTATCTAACAGCACTTATGTATTAATAAATTTACTATTAGTATTAATAAAGTAATTATTATCATTAAAGTTTTACAAGTATTGAGCTCAGATGTTACTCGTTATACAATAACATAATTCATTTATGTATCATAAATCCAAGAGGAATATACTTAATTATAAAGCTTTAGAAATCATTGCATATTTTATGTATTGCATTTAGATTCTCAGTATTACTACAGACACATAAATCAAAGTATATTTTATACATTATAATTAAATATTAAATTTAGAGAGAAAAACTTAGTATATTCACAATATCTTTACGTGGAGCTAATATCTAACGGAGAGTCATTTATTAGTTACAAATAGAAAGTGTTACCAATCTTATCTCTGATAAATCACAAGAAAGAGGTGGTCATCCACCAACTGTACTCCTCTGCGTTCCCCTTTGTAGAGCATATACTTGAATTATAGCACCCACGTGCCACGATCCTCTAGAATGCCCCTTTTAAAAGGTTCTGCGACCTGGCCACGCGTTCTTCCACCCACAGCGAAGAGGATTCAGACTTCTTGAGAGACACATAATACTGAGCTTTAGATGATTTAGCACAGTTTTTAGAACTATTCCTAGGTATTCATTGAATACAGGGACAGGAGGCCCACCTGATTTTGTTAGGTGTCCTTAGAACTCTGTAACAAGCACACGTAGACATTAGGATCCTATTCCTTAGCCCTATCATTATAATGCTCACCTTTCTCTCCAGATAAAATATTCACCATGGGATCCACCATGAGATTACCTATTCTACACTAACATTATTAAATTAAAACATTAATTGTAAATGGGGTGCTAATCCCACACAAGTAAAGCTAGACTTGAGACTAGGCGACATGTGGCCTAACTAATAGTTTCTTCATGGATGAGGGAGCTCGTTCCGCAGCAGAAGGAAAAGGAACTATCCAGACACGAAACGCTTTTTATACCCTCACGACGAAGGTCACCTATGTTCCTACTCCTGGAAGAACTAGTGAAGAGACAGTGGTCGATAAACCCTATTTAAAATTACATCTACCTAGCGAGTCGATTATATTATTAATATTATATAAGCGGTGTATTGTTTCAACCCGCTCTAATTGCGCATTACGCGTCGCGAATAAAAGCGATCCGCCGCTGGCCTCTGGGACCAGTCGGGTGAGGCCCTTTCAAGAGAGAGTGCAACTACTAAGAAGACCACAGAGAAGCCTACTTAGAAGCAAGAAGAATTCAAAGAGGAATTTAATAGACTTCAATAAGGGCTCACCCATCTCGCGCCACATATATGTGTGTTGACATATATATGTAAACTGGTCCATTTGGAATACAAGAATATTATTCTGGGTTCTCGTGTTTCATTCTAAGAATACAGTCCACTACTCTCAGTGAAGTTGGGGCACTGGCGAGGAGGAAGACACATCGAAGGCTCACCCCGCCCAACAGAACTTAAGACCTAATGTTTTATTAATTTAGAGATCATTCTATCTGAAAACAGAGGATACTTAATCAGGCTCTATCGATATGTTTCGATATGGTCTGCGATTGGTTCAATTGCCAGGCTTCCCATACACTTTTTGTGTTAGACGATCATGTGGAGACATTTAGGTATAGAGAATGTTTCGTTTCTTCTCATAGATTTAGGTTCTCGCATGCTAAGCCTTTTGGATGCTTTCCGTTGTCTTTACTGCCAACACATCTACATCCTCACTGGTACTAATAGCTATAGAAGATGTTGTTTCCGCCATTCCCTTCCAAAAAAGTTCCCAGTTCTAACAGTTATTGGGAGGCCCCACCGGAGGGCGCATTACCTTTGGAGAAGCCCTTTTAAGGGTTCGTAGCTGTAAAGCTGTTACATAGGAGGCTTTTACACTCGATCTGTCACGACATTTGTCACTAAGCATTGAATTGCAGTTCTGCGTAAATCCAAGAAATCGAGTATGTAACTATTAATGTTGCAATAGTTTCCTTGCTATTAATTTCCCAAGAAGTGTGCAAGATTTCGAGAGATTAAATAGGCAAAGTGTCCCAACTATCAACTGGTACGTCAGTAACTTTTAATGAGTCTAAGCTTTGTTGTAAAGTTACTAAAAATTCCTTTAAGTTATTGTTATTTTAGCAAATTTTGTTATTGCCTTTAAATAAACATTTTTTGTTTTCATAGCTTATAGTTAATATATCTAAAACCTCAGTAGTACTCATCGTTCAACAGTGAAGAAATAAGTCCAGCCGCTTTTGTAGTAAGGGCAGATAAATACTGCAGCTTGTTAACTTTAGGCAAGTAGTCAGCACTATTTACTGATACGTAAAATACATGCGTAACGCCAGCTACTAACGTATGTTGCAGTCGAACATAGGCAACTCAAGCTATGACAGCTTTACACACGGTTTCTTTAAAAATGGGTATCACCGTTGTCTGCTGTAGAATAAAGAAAACCAGGATTTAATGCCATCGTGGAAGGTCGTTGCAGAGGTCTTGTGATCATGGATTCCGTCTATGCTTCCACATTGTCTGCCTAGCTGACATCACATCCTGCCTGCCACATCTGTTGTCGCAAGGCGTGGGAGAAATTACGTGAGCAAGTGTATATAAGCCGATGCGTGCCAAGATATGGGTCATTCTATATCATTCTACGGCTTTAGCCGTTGTTGTTCGTCGTCGGCTATTCGTGACAACGTGTTATAGTTTGTAATTTGTTATTAATTATTGATAAATTCAATGTCATTCAAATTTGGGGGTCAACTGAAGAAGCGTGCTCGTCGCGACCCCTGCCAGCCCTTTTCAGGGCTGCAATTCCTCTTCTGTGCATACCATGCGGGACAACGGCAATGATAATGTTAGGGCGTCCCTCGAAAGCTACGTACACCGGTCTGTCCCTGCCGGTGTGTGCAGAGTGCAGTTCGGCGTTGGGGACCTAGCGGCGGGAAGTGGAGGGAGGAGTGCAGAGTAGCTGCGTGGAATGTGAGAGGTGGGATTGAGGAGAAGATGAATGAAGTGATTGATATTATGGAAGAGAAAATATTGGATGTGCTATGTTTGAGTGAAACCAAGCGAGGCGGTAGTGAACTTGCCGACTTGCCCGGAGGAGGCATCGCTTTGTGGTCAGGGGTACCACAAGGAGATAGGGGATGCCCAAGGGGTAGGCGTTTTACTGTCCTCTCGTATGGTTAATTGTATGACTGAGTATGAATGTGTAAATCCCAGACTGCTCTGGGTACGCCTCAAGATTGGGTTGACAAGAATTTTTGTTTTGGCAGTATATGCCCCAGTGTCCTCTGTCGGTTTGGCTGAACTAGAGCAGTTCTGGGAGAATGTTAGAGAAGTTCTAGCGACGGTTGAAGAGAACGAAAGAATTGTTGTGTGTGGAGACATGAATGGATGGGTCGGGACAGCTCGAACAGGATTTGAGTCTGTCCTAGGCAAATATGGAGATAAGAGAGTGAATGATGCTGGTGAGATTGTGTCAGGACTGTGTCTGGGAAAGGATCTTTTTGTGGCTAATACCATGTTTGGGCACAAAAGGATCCATCAGTACACGTGGGAAAGAAAGGGTGCGGGAAGTAGGATTGATTTATTCCTGGTGGATAGCAGACTTAAGAAGCAGGTAATGGACACAAGAGCGTATAGAGGAGCCGATCTCGGGACGGACCACTTTCTGGTGATAACCAGAATAAGGGGTCTGTTCGCAGCATGGCGACATCGCCTAGTGTCCAAACCTGCAGCGGTTAGCCGGATTAAAAGTTGAAAACTGCAGGATGCGGCTACCAGGAATGAATTTGAAAGGGTATTATCCAGTAAGCTTGATGATAGATTGAAAGTGATGAGCGACGATGTTGAAGAATGCTGGCAGAACCTTAGAGATAGTATGATTGAGGCTGCGAAAGAAGTGTGTGGAATGAATAAGATTGGGAACGGCAAAAAGCGTGATGTGTGGTGGGATGATGAGATGAAAGTGGCTGTGTATAAGAAAAAGAAAGCATGGCGAGACTACCTTGCTACTAATGACTGTGGTATGAAAAATTTGATGAAAGACAGGTATAAGCTGCAGAAAGCAGAAACGAAGGCACTAGTGAAAGAGAAGCGTTAAAGGTGTAGGTTGTTAGATGAAAACAAGATGTTGGACAACTTCGAGAAAAATTCCAAATTATTTTGGAAAGAAGTACGTAAGTACCGAAGTGGTCCGGCACCTTGCAGAATGAATAAAGTGCATTCGAAAGAAAACAACCTGCTTACAAATAAAAAGGAAGTTCTGCAGCGATGGAGTGAATACTATGGAGAACTGTATGAGAGTGGCGACTCCGTCTCTGATACTGAGAGCGATTCTAATGAATTGCCACACTCGGGCCAGGGACTGGAGGATGCCATTAGTATGAAAGAGATTGAGAAAGTGATAAGAAGTTTGAAATGTGGAAAGGCTACGGGAATTGATGAGGTGACTGCTGAGATGATCAAGTATGGTGGTCCTAGGGTCTGGGATGCCTTCTGTGCACTCTGCAACCTTTGTTGGCAGAAGAGGGAGGTTCCAGAGGACTGGCGCACGGCAGTCATAGTACCTCTATATAAAGGGAAAGGTTCCTACCTAGACTGCGTGCTATAGGGCCATCAGCTTGGTCAGCTTAGCGAGTAAAGTCTATACTAAAGTATTGACTGAACGTATGAAAAGCGTTTCAGAAATATATTTGTGGGAGGCGCAAGGTGGATTCAGGAACGGTAGGGGTTGTATGGATCAGATTTTCTCGCTTCGCGTTATCGTGGGGAGGTTTCTGGCTTTAGGTCGGAAAGTTTTCTGCGCTTTCGTGGATCTAGAAAAAGCATTCGATAGAGTATTGCGGAAGAAATTGTGGAGTCTTCTGCCTGAATATGACGTGGAGGGCTCCTTACTGCAGGCTGTGAGGTCATTATATCGAGACCACAGAGCCTGTGTAAGGATAGACGGGGACATGTCGCCTTGGTTTGAAGTCTGTTCTGGTGTCAGACAGGGCTGCGTGATGTCTGCCTGGCTATTCGTGCTGTATTTGGACAGTTGCCTCCAGAGATTGAAAGGTAATATGAGTGGTATGGGATGTGGTGACACAGTGGTAAACTACCTATTGTACGCTGACGATGCTGTGCTAATAGCACCATCAGAAGCAGAGTTGCAGACACTAGTCACGTGCATGAAAGAAGATTGTGAAGTAAAAGGATTGAAAATGAATGTGAACAAAACTAAGGTTCCGGTGTTTGAAAGAGAAGCGGTACAAACGAAATGTGTGATTTGTGTAAATGGAAAATGTTTAGAACAGGTGAATGAAATTGTGTACCTGGGGAGTGCGTTTTCGAGGGATGGAAGATGTGAGTTGGATGTGGAGAGACGGGTAGCAGCTGGCAATAAAGTGAACGGTGCTCTGTCCGCATTAGCGAGCAGTGTGAATATATCTAACACTGCTAAAATGGCCATCCACAATGCGGTGTTGGTGCCAACTTTGTTGTACGGTAGTGAGGCCTGGATATGCCCAAAATCGAGTGAAAGTATGTTAAATACTGTGGAGATGCGGTCTCTCAGAAATATGTGCGGTGTCACGCTTGCTGACAGGATAAGCAATGATGAGATACGCAGTATGACAGGGTTGCACAACAGTGTTATTGTAAAAATGAAGAAAGGAATGGTTAGATGGTTCGGGCACATGGAAAGAATGAGTGATGAAAGACACGAAGAAAATATACAGAGCGAAAGTGAGTGGTAAAAGAAGCCAAGGAAGACCAAGGCTGGCTTATGAAGATCAAATAGCCAGAGTGTTAGCAGACGGAAATGTCAAAAGCACTCGCATACCTAGGCGAAAATGTGTGAGGAGAATGATGAGATTTGAGGAAGCGAAAAAGGTGTGTAGGGACCGCGACTCCTGGCGTTCCGTCCTCTGACTACCCCGTTGGGGATACAGCGTGAAGTTATGTTATGTTATGATAAATTCAATGTAAAAGTGAATATACGAGTCTGTGTTCTTAATTCGCGCAACAATAGTCTTCCTCCGTTAGTTTGGCTATCTCTTTTAGATTAGCCTGGAGTAGGTCCTTGCTCCTAAGGACGGCTTCTGTAGCTCTCTTGAAGGCCTCCAGTCCGGCTTTCAATTCGGCTGTGTAAATTACATTTAGCATGCATAGAATAGAGGTCTTGAAATAATCCAACCTAATTTAGTATTTTTTAGGTAAGCACCATTAGTTAGACATATTTTACCTTCAAGAAGTAAATCTCGAAAAAGGTTGCGCCTACAAGTAAATCAATAGAATGACCTTCAAAAAAACTGGGGTCGATACGCGATTTCATTTCATTCTTGCATTTTTGAGCGCACTGTGATTAGTATTGCCGGCGTTTCGTATTTGTTGAGTGTACTGTATTATTTGCAGTTTTAATTTATTACACAAATTTACGTAATGAGTCAACGTTCCTAGAAAGAGAAATAAATTCATCCAGGGACTCCATTTCCAATTCTGTCTGGATTGTAGCGACAATAATCAAACCAAAATAAGAAATATTACACAGACTAAATGTATTTAAATATTTCTATCTCCGCAGTATTACACACACCACAAAAGTCTAAGCAACATGTGTACTTTTGAACTTTTGAACGATTTTTACTATTGTGATATATTTATATTTCTTTTATAAATAATAACTAAGCATTTTTTGACGCATTAGTGACAAGCAACAAAATCATTCATTCAATTGTTCATTTAATCACAGTAATTAACAATATGTGTACCCTAACATACGTAGTATAAAATAAAGTTAAAACGAAATTAAACTTTTCATGTTTTTCAAAATGAAATAATGACATTTTTTTAATTATTTGCTAATTCAATACAAAGTGTGACCCCCTCTGTTATTTAAAACTTGTCGGCAGTGATTTTTCATTGAATTTATGAGATTGTTTATCTGATCCTACACCAATCGGTCCCAATGGAATTTTAACAAGTCTTTCGGTTGTTGGGTTGTCGACACATTCTCTAGAATACATCTCTGGAGCATGTCCCATGCGTGCTCGATGGGATTGAGGTCTGGCGATTGTGCAGGCCACGGCAATGCCCGGATGTTTTGCATTGCCAAGTACTCTCTGGTCCACCGAGCTGTGTGCGAACGCGGATTGTCATGTATCAGCATGAAATCTGAGTCAAGACTGGTCAAGACTGTGCAAATGGGTGAAGATAAGACCCGAGGACATATCAACGTAACTTTCAGCGTTCATATCGCCATCTACAAAAACAAGCTCAGTTCGTCTATTCTTCATAATACCCGCTCATACCATCACTGTGGAACCACTGTAAGGGTGCACTTCCTGGACGAATCTCAGCCGTTCAGGATTTCCGGGACAACGATACACTCTTACCCTTCTCGTATCAGACCTAAATCCAAACCGTGACTCATCACAAATTAAAGTTTTATCCCATTGCTCCTGGGTCCATGTGAAGTGTTCCCTACACCATTCGTTTCGACGGGCGCGATTCCCACGGCGTATAGGTGGGCACCTAATAGAGCTTCGTGTTCGTAGACCGTATTCATGCAGCCTATTTCTCACGGTTTGGTGGCTTACAACAACACCGTTTGAGAATTGTAGCTTAAATAGTAGCACCAGATGTCTCTGTATTATGACATACATCGTGACGTGATATGTCTGAATCAAATCGGTTTCGTTAAGTCTGGAAATTTATTTAAAATATTATAGAAAGAATAAGATTCCTGTATTTATTTTATTGACATTTCATTACATTTCACTGTACTGACTAAAACTTTAATATTGGTTATTTCATCAATTAATTTTCTAAAATGCAAATCATCTACTAACAACTTAAAAAATCTGCACCCAGTAAAGGTTAGGCTATTTTCGGCAATAATTAAAGTACAATTAAAATTTCTTCTTAAATTAAGATTAAGTGTTACTGCTTTAAGTCCATATGTCTTTATTTGTGTACCGTAAGCGGCAAAAAGTTGATAATCACATGGTTTTTTATTTTTCTAAATAAATAAAAATGTAACTTTGTTTTATGTTCTACAATGTAAAAATGAAGGGAGAAGAATAATAGATGATTACTACAAGCTGTGGAACTTCCCAAACTGCTGTGCAGCTATGGATGAGAAGCTAGTAAAACTACGGTGTCTACCAAATAGTGTTTCTGATTACTTTGATTACAAAAAAAAATTCAGTATTATTTTATTTGCTGTAGTAGATGCAAATTATAATTTCATTTATATAGATGTGGGAACAGATGTAAGAGCAAATGATGCTTGTGTTTTTGAAAAATCGACTTTGAATGTAGCGATATCTGCGAATCTACTGAACATTCCTGTGGAAGGTGTATTCATAGCGGATGATGCATTTTCCTTAAAAAGATACATTTTGAAACCATATAATAGAAGGGGAGAATTTGAGGAAAAACAAAAAGCATTAAACTATCGATTGTCTAGAGCTAGACGTGTAGTTGAAAATTCATTTGGCATATTGGTGTCAAAGTTTCGAATATTCGAAAAACCTATTCCACTCTCTGTTGTAAAAGTTGAAAAGTTAGTGTAAACAACTTGCCCTCTTCATAAACTGGCTTAGAAAAACAAGTCCAAATTATATTAACTCGCAACGTTGACTTGAAACAGAACATTGGAAGACAGGACGCATTATCCCAGGAGAATGGCGAATTGTACCATCTGAAGCATTAGCAGACATGCCGCTGACCAGGTTAGGAAATGTCAGTGAAAATGCTCACAGAGTACGAAATATGTTCGCAGAAAAATTCAGCACTACAGATATTGTGCCTTGGCAATGGCGAATTATAGGAAGAGTAAATTAATTATGAATAAATTTCTTTTCGGCAAATTTTTTTGTTTTCTTGTACTGCATTTATAAGGTTATTATAAAGTAACTTTCGAACTCTCGGGGACAACACATCAAACAACAAACTCGACTGCGAAATTTCGCCAACTAATTTAATACATTGTAATTAAATTTACATACATATACATATCTTCACGCTAACAATAATTAAATTTGACCTAGTAAAAGCAATATATTTGTGTTTTGAGTGACCATTAGATACTTACGAAATTCGATGAACTTTCCCTTCGAATACATACAGCATTCAAAAATTCATCCGCTTGTTTAAACCAAAAACTTAGATACATATACTTCATCTGTTGAACAGCCACTTTTCGTTGATTGTTTTATTTTTGATAATTCGCAAGTGTATCGGGTACGGATACTTTTAATTTTTAATTTTATATCCTCTTGATTCACGTCGATATTAAAATCTTCAATTAATGATTTTATTGAATTTGTGCGTACGTCTCGGTTTTTATAACCCTCCACTTTATAATGCCACAGGCTAAGATACTTTTTATAATGTTCCAAAAATAAAGGCGTAAGTTCCTCTTTCCATTTAAAACCATTTTAAACTGCGGTGCACAAGAATGAACATCGACTGAATCTTTCAATTCTTGTGTTTACACGTTCAACTTTCTTTCAATTACGTTGAATGATGAACGACAAAATTGAAAATATTGAACAAGGTCAATTCTTTCAACACAGTTCAACAATGACATTGAATAATTCATTTTTATGTTTACGTGATTCAATTTTGTTGCTTCATCCAAATTGAAAAGCAAAAGTGAACCGTGTAATATCGCCATTACGCGAGCCGCGGACCTCTGCAACGGAGACGATAATATGTCTCTCTCTCACTCTCTCATTATTTATTTGTACATTTGTATTAAAAATATTATTAAAAAATTCAAAATTCAAAAAAGTTTATTCAATAACTCCTAGATGTATTTACATGGGCTGGTGTCCCCCTTTAAGCAAGGAATTGCTTGTATTGGGAGAATCCGCTCTTCCGTACATTATTGTTTCTAGAAATTATAATTATCTAAATTATAGTATACGTACAGTGTTTTTCAGTGTGAAAATATTAATTTATAAAAAAAATACAATTAAATTGAAAGAATATAAATAAAATGAAATTCAAATTATATTTAAAATTAGCTTAAACTAAGTTATAAATTAAGACTAATAATAAATTAAAACTAAGGCGTGTGTGTGTGTGGTGTGTGTGTGTGTGTGTGTGTGCGTGTGCGTGTGCGTGTGTGTGTGTGTGTGTGTGTGTGTGTGAGCTTATATGGGCGTGTGGGTGATAGCTTCCACTTCGTCATAAGTTTTAGTTTTTAACCACTCAGTAACGGTAGTTTTGCAATCATGGTATGATAGTTGGTATATGTCTATTTCCTTGTTTATTGCGTTATAAATGTAACTCGCTTGTCGATCATACTGTCTTTTTGCGAAGTTTGTTTTGGTTGGAACAACTGGAGCAACAAAGTCCTTCCTTCTCTTGCAAAGTTTACTGGAATCAAATGGTAGATTGCTATGTTTTTTCAGTAACAGAAGTAATATGTACAACTTTCTCACTGTCAGAAGTTCAGCTGAAGATACAAGCTTTCAGTACTAAATCGAAAAGGTTTGAAAAACATGACCTTAAGAAGAGATCTCTGCGCTCTTTCCAGCTCCAAAGTTTCATTTTCGTTGCCCCTCCCCAGATTGGCAAGCAATATGTTAACACCGATTGTGCTAGAGAAACATAAATTTGTTTTAACAAATTCTCTGTGGTAATATGTCGAAGCATCTTATGTATGAGCTTCCTTATTCTGTTCTTCATAATTTCCGAATGTAAGTGCCACGATAATCTCTGATCAACTATTACACCTAGGTATTTAGTATGTGCCAGTTTGCTAATTTTTATACATTGGCAATGAAGATCGTCAAGTTTCCTACATGTGTGGATTTTGATTTCAAAGTCAAGTGCTGGCTGAGTGCGCTGGTACTTCGTGAAACAGACGTAGTTTGTTTTTTGGACATTTAGTGTTAGCAGATTGGTCCCCAGCCATGAGGATATTTTTATAAGTCCACTTTCAGTTAATTTCCCGACACTCTCCCATGTTTTACCCGCAAAAACAATTGCAGTGTCATCCGCATAGGAATAGATCTGTCCTCCAGGCACATCCATGTTACATAGGTTGTTGATGTATACAAGAAAAAGTGTCGGACCGAGAACACTCCCCTGTGGGACACCATATGTTACAGTTTCCTCCGAGCTGATGACCTCTCCCAATTTAACTTTTTGTTTGCGTTCACTAAGATATTGTCTTAATAATTCAAGGGGTGTACCTCTTATTCCAATGTCTTCAAGTCTACGTAGCAGTATGGAGACAGAAACAGTGTCAAACGCTTTTTTTATGTCAAGGAAGACAGCTAGACATTTTTTTCCTCTGTCCACATTTTCAGTAATGGCCGATGTCAGGCCTATGATTGCATCTTCCGTGAATTTTCCTTGTCTGAAGCCAAATTGTGAGGGTGATATAACATTGCGTTTATTTAGGTAGGTTACAAGTCGTGTATTATTTATCGCTTATTAACTATTACAATTGATAGTCCACCAATATACGGCTGAATACAAATATAAAACCACACGTTAGTTACTAACGTACAAAACAAAGATAAATATGAATACAAAACAAAGCGTGTAAATAAAATAATTAACATTTCCCTTACGTATCTATTTATATAGGTAACTAAACAAAAAACTATGACAAAAACAATGAAATTAAGCGAAATAATGTATGTATACAATAATATATATTTTTACAGGCTATTTATATAGCTTACTCTCGCCGTCCGCAACATCAAAAACAATTTAAAATAATACTATATTTAAAACTTAGAATTTGTACGTTAGTTTAACTCCGAAAAGGTCGGTATCTCTGTAGAGTAGTCATTACTCGTAGTACAATTTATATTAGTGACAGTGAAGGGTTCAAAAATCAATGGAATACAAGTATAATATTTTTTGAATTACTTCAGGGGATAAAAGTGATTCATTAGCCCCTATCAAAAATTTAAAGGGTGGTTTTCTACATAATAATAATTATCGCTTTATATGAACATTAATTTCTGTTAAGTGTAAGGTTCGGTTTTCGAATCCTGGCAAAAATTTGAATTTTCTGGTGTAGAAATATTACATGAATGTATGTTAGGATGTTCATTTGTTTCATAACGTAACTGAGGCTCAATTAACTGCTCTATATAATTTTCAAAGCTTGTTTGTGCCATATCATATTATTTTTATTGCTCAGGAATGCAACATAGCTTAGTTCTGCGTAGGCGCCGTTCGAATAAGTTTGTTGCATTTTATATGCACTGGGACATTGAATATTATGATGATTATTTAACAAAGGTCTGAGTGGAATGTTAGCAGATCTCTATGATATTCCACTCATAGGTTCAGGGTTCGATCCCGAATTCTGTTTATAATGAGAGTTATTAAAAACTAGAGGTCGATTCGACGAATGTTGATTATAATTTGCCCTGTTAAAGTTAGAATAAGGTTGTCGAAAATTATTATTGCGATAAAAGGGGGGTAGCATTGGCCTGCTCTGATACATAAAATTAAGTCTTCGAGGTTGTAAAGGTTTGTTGAAATATGAAGGTGATTTTAAGTTACTATTATTTAAAGAAAACGGTTTATTTTCAACTGGTAATTTCAACTTGAAACTAATTTGGGGATTATTTGCCGTATATACTGAATATTTTGTTCCTCTTTTAAATAATTTAGAGCTGTGGCATATCTGTCGGTCACATAGCTCTGATTGTAGTTCACAATGGTTCTTTACGACCAGAAAAAGATGTTTTTAATGTCAGAGCTTGCAAAAAATTTCTCCTACAAACTTTTACATCGACTTTTTGGCGGGAACGGGAGAAGTGAGGATGTCATTTTATTTAGATTTTCTATTTTTTTTACATTTTTTAGACTTTAAGGTTTAAATAATTTATTCTCATTAAAACATATTTGTCACTTACATGAGAAATAACATTGAATAAACAGCTGGTGCCGTAAGACATAAGTAATTAAATATAGATAAGTATTTACAACAGCACAGTATTTAACCAGATAGAAGTCAATATTCATTATCACCCAACAAGACGTGTTTTATCAATTGTGATTTAAAAATTGGAAATGATTTCGCTGCTTTAATATTTGATGGAAGTTTATTATAAATCTTGACTAGCTCGTTGGCGCAGTGGCATA
This sequence comes from Zeuzera pyrina, assembly GCA_907165235.1. Lineage (NCBI taxonomy): Eukaryota > Metazoa > Arthropoda > Insecta > Lepidoptera > Cossidae > Zeuzera > Zeuzera pyrina. The sequence goes on from OU015644.1 coordinate 7,709,064, forward strand.
TGCATCTGCTTTCCAAGCTAGGGTCCCGGGTTCGATCCCCGGTCAGGTCAATTTAGGAAACGAACTTTTCTAAATTGGCTTGGAGTCTGGGTGTTACTGGGAGCTCCCCCAGAGTTCGTTGTGTGATACCCATAGTACAAGCTTACTGCTTAATTTGGGGTCACACAATCTGTGTAATGGTCTGGAGTATTATTATTATTATTACAAATCTGTGCGCCCTTAAAGCTAATAGTTTTTTTTTCCGTAGTTAGTCCGTATGGAAGGTACGATAAGATGACTTTGTCTGCTTTTTCTAATAAAAACGGCTTTTTCTAATAAAAACTGAGATGGGCCTATAACTTCCTGGATCTGTTTTGTCTCCCGATTTGTAAATAGGACTGACTTTTGCGAGTTTTAAATACTGAGGAAAATCCCCATTTAGTAGAATTTCATTAAAACATGCTGTGAGAGTATTTATAATCAATGGCTTAATACATCTAATTGCTTTAGTGTTGATACCGTCAATACCGGTGCAAAAACTTTGCTCAAGATTATTGATTATTTTATTAACCTCGTCGACGCTACAGGGATCTAGAATTGATAATTGTACAGTTGGACCTTTTTTCGGTTGAGATAATGCGTGGGTTGGATTTATCTGGAAGTGCTTGGGTATTTGGTTTGCTAAAATAGATCCTATAGTAGAAAAATATTGGTTGAATATGTCACAAAGGACAAAGCCAACTTTTGTATGGGCGCCTGCCCCACCAAAAATCTTCGTGGACAAAAACAATGAATATATCATTTTAAAGCTTAGGTATTATAGTTTACAAAAACGGAAATAACTATTATTTATAATGTGGGAGATCGTCGCTATAATTCAAGAAAAATCGCGTAAACGCCTGTTATTTTTTGTACAGCAATTACACCTGTTGTTTTTATTATTAAACATACAGTACAAAATCATTGCGTACATGAATTGGTAGGCGTTTGAGTGCTTGCTATTTCTGTTTTATTCACCTGTCATTCTGAAACAGCTTTTTTTTGTGCTTTTAAAGTCTACAGTTAAGTTATGCTGTATAGACTAAAGGCAGTATACGATGGTAAGATGGGATAGAATATCGAATTTTGTTTCAACAAATCTGAAACTAAATTAATTTTTCATTCTGTCAACCTGTTAATTATTCAGCCAGTCTACATGAATATTTTTTCTGTTTTTTGTGATAGAAGTTAAAAAATATTTAATTAAAAAGATTAAACCATTAAATCGGGGATGGTCAACATGATGGAAAAATGAATAAGGTGCTTGAGTGGAAACGATTGCACATGACATTTAAGTGGGCAAAAGGCTGAAGTTAACCGAATGTAAGGAAAAACAATGATTAGGGAGATAAGTTGGATGACCTGATTTAGTTAGTAAAAAAAACATAAATTTTAAATAAGTATATCTTTTTATTTACATATTTTACATAAGTAATAATTATCGTGAAATACGTATTAAAAAAATATGAAAAATGCTTTATTGAGATAATATTTGTAACGGAAAAATTACAGGTGGAATATAAAATCTAAATAGTTTTATTAATAAGATATTACCTATATTTTGATTGTGCAAAGTTCAGTATCAATAAATGCTACAAACTAGAACTTACAACATGATATGACGCTATAAAGACAATTCATTTCACATTCTATTAGAACAAAACATTACAAGGAAAAGTCAAGTCTCTTTTTTATGCAATCCAGAATACGAATTTGTATTTATTCATCTTCAAATGTAATTAAAACATTATCTAGGAATGACGCTGGTGTATTAACAATATTAACAATGGAAAAGAATAGCACACGAAATGACATGTAACTAAACCCAAAACGAAATTAATGGAACAGCCACAGACTAATGCAAAACACATGTCAGTGTTGCCAGCCCCGTCGTACAGTAAAATTTCATACATGCTTTTAAAAAAACTGTAGAAAACTGTAAGGTTGATTAAAAAACGGTAAATCTACAGTTTTTCCTCATTTTTCCCAACAATCTACGCTATCGTGCATTATGTGGAATTGTTAAAATAAATGTTTATTTAGTAGTGTGATATTGGAATTTTTTTTAGTGGCTTAGTTTGCCTCAACGGATCCTACTGGAATGACTGCCGCAATATATTTGTAGCCAGAAATTCCAAGAAACGCTAAATGTATTACATTGACATTTTAATGAAATTACAAAAAGAATATATCCATCGGCTCTATGGCATAGATCTCTTTGCCTTCCCTCTCAAAGGACAATAGTACAAAAAAATGGGCGATATTTACCGGAAGTCAAACAAATTCATTAAAAACAAGTAATTTATTTTCCCACGGTTAACTGAGTTACAAACTACATGTTGGGGGGGGGCGAGCCTTCGACTCGTAGATATCTTCGTTCTCTCGCCGGTGCCCCAACTTTACTATTCAGCAGTGGACTGTATTCAAGACGTATTCGAAAGAAACACGAGAAACCAAAATAATATTCTGTATTTCACATGAACCAGTTACAACATATATATGTCATACACATATATGTGACGCGAGGTGGGTGAGCCCTTCAATAAGTCTTCGGTCTGAATTCCTCTTGAACTCTTCTTTGCTTCTAAGGAGAACTCTTTACATCTGTCTTCTTAGTAGTTTTCCGATGTCTTCTTTCTTGAGAGGGCCTCACCCGACTGGTTGCCAGAGGCCGGCGGCGGATCGCTTTTATAGCCGGCGCGTAATGCGCAATTAGAGCGGGGGCTAAAACAATACACCGCTCTCTCATTAACAAACATCTCTCAATACGTATAGACCCTTTTTTGCTACATTTAAAAACAGATAAGTAGATAAATCAGTAAGCAGGTAACATACACATATATTCACACATTAATCTCGTCCTATCCCTAATGGGTAGACAGAGGCCAAGGCTAGAAGACTCTGTAAAGTATTCAATAACTTATTGGTGATCCATTAAGTCTTAAAATTTCCTTTAGACGATCTCCCATGCCAGCAACCATATTCCAATACATATCAGTGCCCCGCTTTGACTCCCATGTTGAATAAACTAATTCTTGTAAGTTAGCCTTAGTCTTAACGTCAGATGAATCTCAGTTTAACACCATTTGACCCCATAAATTTTCTATAGGGTTTATGTCGGGACTTTTAGAAGGCCAATCAATGACAGTCAAGTTTTCTTGGGTATTAAGCCAATCCCGGACAATTTGAGCGCGGTGAATTGAGCAGTCATCTTTAACAAAATATATATGCTCATGTGGATATACAACAGGCACAGTTGGCAACATTACATTATGTAAAATATCCAAGTAATCTTGACTGGTATTGCGACCCCCTATTTCCACTATTTCACCCGGACCCATTGACGACATCCAACCCCAGTAACCTAAAGTGATGCGGCCGCTGGCTCGGCATGGAAGAACGTTGGCTTCATTATAGCGTTCACCAGTTTTCCTCCACAATATTTTACGTCCATCCTTGTCCGATTTAAAAGTTTTTTCATGCGTGAAAATAACAACATTGTTTAACCAGTCGAAGTTTTCAAAACCTTTTGCGAATTTTACTCTCGCGCTTGTGAGTATCATTGAGCAAAATTTTTTTTGCTGGTCTACGACATCTTAATCCCCCAGCACGCAAATGGTTTCAGACTGTTTGAAGAGACACTCCTTGCGCGGTGGCCGTTGAGCGTGTGGTCTTGAACAGATCTTGTAAATGCGCAGCGACATTGTCTCGGTGACGGCGAGAGGCCGTGTAGCATACGTCTAGGGACAGGCCGATGACGATCTATGCTACCTGAGTCCGCATATCGATATCGATGCATCCATAATTTAACGGTTCGTCTCTGTAAAAGAAATATCATAAATCAGTGTTATTATTATTTTACAATTCAGTATAATAATTTAGCCTAGATGCCTAGGCTAATATATAACAACAAATATTTAATATATAAGCTCATATATTTCCCAGTCAAAATTTCCTATTTGAATAGGAATAGATCTGTAATACTTTCATTTATTTTTAATTAATCTGAAACATTTCAATGACGAAAGTGGTAACAACCGAAAAAGACATTTCAATCGTAATAAGGTAGCCATCATAACTAAGGACGCTTGATTGCTATTTTTATAAGAATATCGTTATTCAACAAAATAAGCATTAAAACAAAATATTGTTCACAAACAATAAGACACATTCATTGTGTAAGTAAAGTAAATATTACATAACACTCGCCGATATCATTAAGCGTCTAGCGATTTCACTGATAGAAATATTTTGTTCATATAATATTGTGATCTCAGCCCTTTTTAAAACCCCTAAGTGAGTAGTATCCATCACGCTCACAAAATAAATGCACTCCGAGATCGAAATCTACAAGGTTGACGAAAAGAAAAAGATAACAGTCCTTAATCACAACGGCTATTCAAAGGCCATTGGAACAAGTTTAATACACGCATGAACCATATAGAACACCTTATTTTTACCCTCAACTTTACACTTAATCAACTCTAATATTATATGTAATTATATGTATATTATATGTAATCGCATTAGACCACGGGGGGTGAGGATTGAACTCGAACGAACACTCATGCTTGAAACGTCAATTCACTAGCATGCCTTGACCACTGAGCTACAGTAGGATTTATCGTAACGCGTAAAATTACGAATACTATTTACTGCTTACTATTTTCACAGGCTCTTTAAAGTGATAGTAGTGTGCAGGTGTGTAGTATATACTTCTCATCAAAAAAAAATCGAAACACCCCTGAATTTTAGTTTTGAATGAGTGTTATGAATTTTTACGCTAAAACAAAAAAAAAAAATAGTTCCAGTTAATTGCGGATATTATAAGGTATCGTTTAACAAACATTGATGTTTCAAATTAAAATTAAATTTCTTTAGCTAGCGTGTTTTGTTCAACAGGTATGGTTTTACCCTTTGAGAAGAATTTGTAAAATGTTAGAAACAAAGACGTAAGACAAAAAAAAATTTTTAAAAAACTTTATTCAGTATCTCGTATTTCCTCCCCGGGCTCTAATGACTGCTTCCATGCGGTTCCGGTTCCTCATGGAACGGATGAGAGTCACAATCTTGTGTTGCGGGTTGTTATCCCATTCTTCTCATATAGCTGTTTTAAGCTGGCCAAGCGTCTCCGGAGCAGGATCTCTCGCTCTTACCTCGTCTCTTCAACTCATCCTATAGGTGTTCTATGGAAGTCATATCCGGGCTTTTTGCTGGCCAGCCCATAACCGTAATACCGACTTCGTTGAAGTATTCATTTACAATGCCTCTGGTATGAGCCCTGCCATTGTCCTGCATAAAAGTGAACTCTTCGCCAATAAAATGTGCGTAAGGGACCACATGAGGCTCCAGACACTCTGCGATGTAACGTGACCCATTTAACGATGGTAAGCGAGGTCTAGATACAAAAGCAAGTTCGGTTTTTCCATCGGCGTTTATGCCATCCAAACCGTCCATGAACCACTACCGTAACTGACTCTTTCTTCAAAGCAGCACTGTGCAAAACGCTCTCCCTCTCTTCGATACACCTTCTCTCTTCCGTCGCTACCATACAGCATGATCTTACATTCGACGGAAAAGAACTTTACTTCATTGAGGGTATGATCAATTTAAGTGCTCATGTGCAAAGTTAAGGCGCGCTCTTCGGTGATCTACCGTCAATTTTGGGCCATTAGCTGGTATATGAGGTTTCAGGCCACGTTCCGCCAATCTTCTTCTAATGGTAGAATCGCTCACAGTCAATCCTCGAATCTCACAGAGCCGCTGCTACACTTGAATAGAGTTCAATCGACAATTTCTTAGAAAAACCGACACAATATACCGGTCATCTCGTTCAGACGTGACTCGATGTCTACCAGATCCTGGACGGCGAATAAACATACCAGTCTCCCGATAACGCTGATACACTATTGACAGCAGAGAGGCTAAGATGCAATTGTGCAGCCACAACACGTTAACTAAGCCCTGAATTCAGCAACGCCACGACTTGGGCGGCTTTCGTGGGCGAGGTGTCCATATTTGTTAGGAAAATAATCTCCTTGGTAGGATGTTACAAAGCTTTGTTAACGATCTCTATTAAAAAAACGATATTTTTGAGAAAAAAATTGTGAATGAATGCAGAAATTCCAACGGAATACACATTAAAAACAATCTCCACATTGAGCTCCACATTCATTTATTCGATGAAAATTCTAAAATTTAAGTTCAAATTTGGAATTGTGGTACACCATTGTGTATACTAAACTGCCAGCTATTTATTGGAGTATTTTTTTTAATAATATCAAATCCCTTTTTTATTTAAATGCCGCCTGTAGTGTTTCGATTTTTTTGGTGAGAAGTGTATGAAGAAGTAATTCTTACACAGGTAAAGCTTAGTGTTGATAGGTTAGCGATAATTCATGCTACATAGTGTGTCATTACGCATACAAAGAGTATAGTGGTGTGAGGTGGTAACTTATCTCCTTTGTTGTTTGTACTGCTTTACGAACCCCGGCGAGAACACCACGGGCTCATCATGGGGTTGCAGGGGGCGGTTTAGGGCCTCGCTCACCGTGCCTCGGATATTCGTCAGCAAATCGGGATCTTGAGGTGGCGTTGGTGTAAATTGCCTCTCCAGATGGTCTGCGAAGATCTCCGCTCTGTCTTCAGAACAAATATCTGGGATATCCATCCTAGTGAATCAGCGGCCCTGCTGCCTTCGGAGGCCCGCTGCACAGTCGACAGTCTGTGGATCGAATTCCAGTCGTCGTTTGAGTCCTCCACCAGTCTCCTATCTGTCAGTGGTGTACTCTTCCAGCTCGCTTTTATTTTGCTGGGCAATCCTATTGAGCCGGATCTTGGTCGCCGGGCATCTATTCTGTTGCCAGCTCCTTCTCAACCTTTTCTTTTCTAGCAGCAGTTGTTGTATGTATCCTGGAATTGTTTGACACACTCTTCTATGCGGGGCGGGTCTCGAAGCCACCGTAAGTGCATTATTTATGCAGTAGGTGACTCCTGTGGTTAGCTCCTCAATGTCTTGGGGGGTCCTCACGGGGCTGGTAGTACTAGTCTCCTCGATGACTTTGGAGAACTTCTCCCAGTTACACCTCGTACGAGGGGCTGGAGGCAGTATCACCCTGGGGTTGGCTTCTAATTCCACCAGGACCGGTAGGTGGTCTGATCCCGTGTGTAAATCTAGTACTGTTAGTGTGGGTACTAGTTCCTGGCTGTTGGTGAATAAAATCGATGACGTCCGAGAGGTGGACGTCTCCAAACGGGTAGCGAGTGACCTCATTTGTGCCCCAGACTTCTCCTCCATTGTCCTCCACGACTCCTAAGAGTCTGGACCCTGGGGAGTTAGTAATCGCTGACCCCTACGCATGGTTTTTGGCATTCCAATCGCCAGCCAAAATGGTGGGGTGAGGGGAAGCTAACAGGCCGCTGATTTCCGGTGGATTTACTTGACTGCCCCCTGGTCTGTATATAGAATATATATGGGTCGGCGTTTGGTCCACACAGACCTCCTCTCTCAGGGCTTGGAACGATGTGATATTGGGCTGAGGCAGCGGTCTGTGCAGGAGTCGTCTTCTCACGAGGACCATGAGGCCTCTGACTCCTCTCTGGCTAGCGTCGTCGAATCGGTGTGAGACGTATCCCGGAATTTTCAGTCTCTTCTGGGGTGTTAGTTGGTCTCCGATATTAGTGCAACGTCGATACGTTGTTGCATGAACAAGATTTGCAATAATTGTTTCTTTCTGACGAGGCTGCAGGCATTGCAAAATATGATCCTTAGGGTCATGGCGGCTTCATTATTAGGCCGCAAATTGTACTCACTCTTTGGAATATCATGATAGCGAGTTCTTTATTGTTGATGATGGCTTTCACCACCTCAACAATTACGCCTCCTGCTGCCTCCTTAGCTCGCATCCTCGCTCCTTCGGAGCGATTGGAGGTGATTGTTTCCGTAATTTTCCCTAATAAGGGTGGAATAATGCCCCAGATGAGGGGGGGTCTCACTTGGGGTGGTAGTCGGCTGGTGCAAGGTTGTGGGCCCTGCTTCCGTGGTTGGGCCACTTGCAGAGCTCTTCCCCTTGGTCTTCTTTCTCCTTTAAAAAACATAACAATCAGTCTTATGACGTTACATGGCACATAAGGATATAAATTATAAGTACAATATAAAATGAACTCTCATCTCTTCACTTTTCTTGGTAGCGCTCGTCATAAACAAAGGATTAATATTAAGGCTCACAGAACAGCATTATTTTCTAAAAGTTTTATAGCAATGATACCAAGAGTTTATAATAAGTTACCAATACAGCTTAGAAATTTAGACGATGGCAAATTGTTCGAGAGGAAACTTCATAAATTTTTAATCTCAAAAGCATTTTACACTGTTCAGGAATTTTTAACGGATGGAAATATATGAAATGATTATTGTAAAATGACATTTAAGAATCAATGTATCATGTTTCTTTAATTGTTTGATGTTCTTTTGTTGTGTGAATTGATTGTTGATTATTTGATATTAATTGATGGTGTTCTCAAGTTGACATTATTAATATTTGAATTGTGTAAATACTTTATATATGGCTTAAAATTTGTATGCCGTTTCTAAGGCGGAGCACAGTGGCACTAAGAATTTACTTATATCACATAATTGACTGTACCTGTGTCTCACAAATAATAAATAAATAAATAATAAATAAAAAAAAACTATTTTCGTTGAGCACATGTGACACAAAAATCAACTTTGTGTTCATCACATATTGCTACCTTACAATTTTCACAAATGCTCTTGGTCATGCGCTTTTTTTATATTGGCACATGCCACACAATTTTCTTTTGCGATTTTCTTCTCTTGAAGAAGAACAAGATGTCCCTTGTTCATTTTCTAATTCCTGAAGAGAAGTTTGACCTGACGACTGCTGCTCTTGGCTGGTGGAGGGTTTCCCTAAAAGAACGACCCGAATCTTATCTTTCACTTGGGTCGGCATCGTGGTTTTGGCCAGCCTTACTTTCAGCCAAGGCTCCATGAGTTGAAAATGTAGTCTTTTCATGAAATCCCTTCGTGTAATTATTTTTCGTCCAGCTGTCAACAAATTGTGACACTGGATAATGTAACTATTGATTGACGCAATATTGATCATTCCATAAAAGATGCACATCGGCCATCTACTGGTTTTTCTGCTACTCGACATATTAGAGCACATCTGGTTGAAAGTATCTACACCTCCTTTGGTTGAGTTATAAAACTCAATCATGTGTGGTTTTTAGTGGATGTGTTTACAGTACCTTCCTCATCGCAAGACGACAACAAGTATACTACTTTCGACGGCTTTGCTTTATAGGATAGCAAAGTAAGTGATCCGTTAACAGAATATTGAAGTATTCACTTGTTCTGTTATTATTTAGTTCTTTTGGAATCTCCCTTTTATTCGCTCGAAGTGTACCAACTATTGTTAATTTATATGGCTCAAGTTGCAGGCTTTTTGCTAAAGGAATTGATGTAAACCAGTTATCGGTAGTAACATTCCTGTTTGAACCATTAATTGTACGCGTCAATTCCTTTACAAAATATTCGCCTAAGGGTAGTCCTCCAGTATCTGTCCCTTTTCCCAAGTATGGTATGGCATCTACCATGTAATAGGTCCCACTGTCACACATCATTTCAATTTTAATTCCATATTTGGCGGGTTTATTCGGAATGTATATACGGAATTTGCATCTGCCTCGAAAGCCAAGTAATTGTTCGTCTATTGTAACGTTAGTCCCTGGAATATAATTATTTCGACATTGTGTTATAAGCATATCCCAAAACACTGTACTACGAATACTGGTTCCTTTGAGGCAGTTGTATAATGCTGCTTTGTGAGCCTTCTGAAGGAGCAGGATTCGAGCTACTTGGCATATCACTTTTCTCGTCTAAAGAAATATCAGGTGGTGGACTTACATGCCTTTCTTCGGAATCTGATGGTTCGTAATTTTCATCACTTTGGACATCATCTTCTATCACTAAGTCTTCGGTCTCACTATCAGAGCCATCATTCAGGTCATTGTCACTAAGCTCTTGATTTAAAAGATTGATTATCGTGTCTTCATTTAACGAAGACATGGTAAAAATCTAGAAAGAAACACAATTTTTGTCAAAAATATTCACGGGTAGTCAAATCAAAAAAGTTACGGTAAAGCTAACCATCCGTCGAAACGACGGGCAAAAGCTACATATCTCAAAAACTGTGAAACTTACCTGTTCGGTGCGTGCGCCACTGCGACGAGCTCACCGGCGACTGAGTTGACTAGCCGAAGCAAGAAGATCGGACGCGACGTTAAAAAGAGACAGCGATATTACCTTGCGCTGCCCGTCGAATCGACGAAGGTTAGCTATCTAGGGTTAAGCGTAATAGACCACATAAAACGAGACATTTTTTATTTTAAAAACCAGTATCCAGCACGTGATTAATCAATAAATTAATAGAAAAACAAAAATAGACAAATCTCAAACAAAAAATGAAAAAATCATACGTCAACTTCAGCCTGATTATCGTCGTCTTCACTAGAAAGGTCATAATCCGGTCCAACAATTTCACTTTTAAGTGCCTTGTAGAAATGCAGATTATTTGGTGGAACATAGTTCTTTACTGATTGATTTGCATCACATATTTATATTTAGCCTTTTTTTAAGGGAAAAGTATGATCTTACACCACTTCCTGAGGTAAAACAGATAGAATGGATTGAACATTCCTCATTATAGGAAAATATTCAAGTAAAGGCAGTCCAGTTGATACAATGACCGCTATAGTTTCAATGTGATCTTTACTATATTCAAAAATACGAGATTGAGATATTTTAAATCGAATCTTTTCTGCATTTGTAACCACTTTTTTAAAATAACCTTCGTAATGAAATGAAAAAGTCGAGAATCATTTTTTGGTCGACATTAACAACTTTAAAGTTTTTAGAAGCTTGTTGAATACATTCCGAATATTCAGTGGCAGTAAAAATGTAATATTTTTTTCTATTTAACTTCTCTATTACACCAAAACATCGATCATAGGGCAAAAAAGCTGTGCCCCGGTTCAGGAAAGCGATAACAAATCTTGTCACGGCGAATTCTTCAAAAGGCTGTAAAGATACTGAACTAAAGTTTAGTTTTTGTTTTGTGCTGCTGCATTGCCTGAGAAAAAGTACAGTGTTTTAACTATGGTTGGTAAGATATTATTTATGTAGCGATTTAAAAATGATATGATTTCGTTGGGTGACTTACGAGCTATGGTTTCATCATATAAATAAATGTGAGCAATGCCTGTTTTTGCTGAATGGATGCAAAAGTTATATGCCCAAAGTTGACGTTTGTAAAAAGCTTTACCTGCTGGAATTTTAGACATCGTTAAGTTCTGTTGCTAATCAAAAGTTAATACCTCGCATTGATCATTCGAAAAAGCAATTTTACTTTTCTCTTTTAAATCAATAAAAAAAGAGTCAGCCTAGGCTTGGTGGAATTTGTTTTTTGTTTCTATTTGTTAGATTTCTTCGCTATCTAATGTCTTATCTTTTAATTTATTTTGGAGCATGTCGCATTTTTTACAAGTATCTGAACGAGGTGATCCAAAGCTGTAATGTATCTATAGTATTTTGTTTAAAGTATCTATAGCAAAAATCAAATGAAATTATTGGCTTAGCACATTGTTCGGGATTATGTTCGTACTGTTTTAAATACCGCGTGTAGTTTTAAAGCGTCTTCATATTTTAGGAAGCCGTAGAGCACAGACATTTACTTTGTATAAAAACCAATTGTTATGTAAAAAAATAAAATAAAATAATCAATGTTGTATAACTTTCGTAACATTATCTGTTTCTCTCCTCGATGTACATGTACATCATACATTACGCGCACGAGTTGAAGCAGTCGGAGCCTGAGAAAGGGAACAGGTGCTTCCTCGTCACTACCGCGTTCGATCTGCATTATGATCTTTATAATTTCTTTCAATTCTGGTCCTGACGTAGAACCTTCGCGGAAATAAAACTCTATTGGTTGCGGCCACTTATAAACGGCTTTTCTAACCATAAATACTAGCACATGGTCTGCAAATCTGTTCTTTCTATTATTCAGCTCTACGAAGCTATTAACTTTGTCGATTTTAGCGTCATATGATAATCCCGGTCCTAATGACATTTCATCGATGATTATGGAACAATATTTTTATGATCTTTCAGAGTGTCAACCTGGAAAAGTACAAAATAACACAGAATTAACACTCATGTGTACACATTACACTCACTTGCATGGTTTACCAGTTTTGACAACAATTCAGTATATAAAAGACAGAAAGAAAGAAATATATTTATTTGGCACCATAAAATACATAGGCAAATGATTAAAATAAAAGGCACAATAAGTAAGCTACACCACTATTGGCTGTGCATATACATGGCGGCAAAAAGAACTCCACGTCAGCATAAGCAGCGCCTTCTGTAGGAAGTGGCCGCGCTGTTTTCCAGCAGAGCCCTTAGAGTGAGTTATGGTTATTGGACAGCGATTAATTTGAACAAAAATTCTTATTAATAAGAACTCTACTACACTAATAAAACATAAGACATGCTAATAGGTAACTAAGATAAGTAATAGATACCTATGACTACATAAACGACAATCATAATTTTCGTACAGTTGTAATAGGTACATATAACATTACAATTGAATAAACCCTTTAAATAAGATATAATAAAATACAATAATAATAAAGGCTCACACACACATAATTTGTACACACACACACATATATACATACATATACACACCCATATACAAATACATACACATTACACACATACATACATATATACACAAACTGATTTTCACACAACTGATAATAAGAACGTAAATATAGGTAATAATACCTTTTTCTTCAAATGCTCAAATAGCTTCGGATTAATTCCAGCTTTATTGAGTCCTCCTTCTGTTCAGCGTCGATGATGATGGCAAAATAAAAATTCTATGATAGAACCTGTAGCACTTAGACTTTGCTTCATAATAGTCTAGTGCTATCAAATTTTCGTTCAGAGTGAAACGCCGTCCTTGTTTCTTTTTCTTGCTTAATTTTATTTCCATTGCCACAAATCATTTTTATGTAAAGGTTGAGGGAGCCAGTAAATTTTTAAAAAGATGCATCTTTTGAACATATTCTTCATAAATTCTTTTAGCAGTGACACTACAATTTTCCGATTTGTGAATTAATCTTGTTCTTTCTGTTCGTATGATGACTATAGCAGAGGACGGTTTTACTATAAAAAAAATTATCCATTAATGATTGTCATGTCGATATATAATTTTAATCCATAATATAAGATTGCTTTCCTGTAAAATAATACGAAATTAAACCTGCAGATTTTATCCCAACTTCTGCAGAGGTTGATGGTAAAGCTCTATTTTCTGGAATGGTAGTCGGTATTTCTACCACCATTGGTGCTGCTTTTACCTAAACCTAACCTAGTATCACCTAAAAACTATGTCAAAATTAGCATAGGCACAGTGTTCTAGTACAGTCCTAAAAAAAATTTTAAAGTGAAAATGAAATTTATTTTGGACATCCGAATTAACAATCTTTATTATTGTGATAAGCAGCTATGATGATCAACTGGTCATATAAGTACATACTTAAATATGGTGCAATATTGTCAACTAGTGAATAATAATCATTGGCAGCAAGCCATCAACCTAAAGGCCGTTTTCCACATAAAATGAGAAATGCGTTTTATGTCAATGACAAAATGAGCGGAATCAATGTTGGCTACATTCGTCTCTCTGCTTTGGTGGAAACAATAACACCAAAATATATGACGTACACGCAAACATGCAAATACAGGCAAATAAAGTGGATGCTGACTATGCATAAAAATCGAACCAAGTTAGTAATCTTCATAGATGAAAAAATTATGCTCATTCAAGATTTTTTTATCCCAATTAGCGAAAGTAATAAAATATATTCCTTTGTCCAGGAAATCTATGGAGAATTTTTTTCAAGAAATGTTAGCAGAGCCCTCGAACGAATTTAAATTAAATTCGTTCGAGGTTGGATCCTGAGTATCACCTAATCACACGCGGTCTCTCTATTACGTGTATACGTGAAGTCGTTCATCATGCGTTGTAACGATACGGCCGGAGCGGGAAACGCTTCATATAGATTGTGCGTCCGGTCTGTAATTTGGCCGAAAGTGCCATCTGGTTCGGGTTGTGTTGACGTAAGATAATGTTGTACCCCAGCACCGTCAGTAAAATCACCGAGGCCGCTCAATTACGTGGCGGCTCCAGCGGCGATTTGACACAAGGGGTATTTTTCCACAAATCGAACGAGGTTGTCTTGATCCCTCGTAGCAGTGCCTCTCTTTTGATCGATAAGCGCAAGTTGGTATTAATTAATTGCTGCCAAATGTCAATTACAGATTTCGAATTTTTTTGCAAAAAATTGGACCTCTAATCTCTAAAAAGGACACAAAGTGGAGAGCTTCTATTCCTTCCAAACTGAGACGGCAGTTACTTTCGAGATTCCTGGCTTCAGGAGATAGTTACAAAAGCCTTCATCTTACTTTTAAAATATCAAACCAAATCATATCAAAAATTGTAATGGAAGTGTACACTGCTCTCTACCGGATTCTAAAGGAGGAAGTTAAGGTAAACAAATGTTTAATTTCAATCAATGTTTATTAATGAAAGACAGAAAGACAAAGATAATTTTACAGTTCCCATTTAAATTAAAATACCTATTTGGGTTGATATTATGAAATCTTTCAATGTATCAGCTAGACCGTCATAAATAGTGTTGGGTCGTATATACTCCCTGGTACCGTATGACCTTGTAGAAAGTGAAGGTTGGTCAACCTTCGGGCTGGCTTTTTCTACTGGTGCTGTTTATGTGTCAGCCGAACCATCATGAGTAGGGTTTAGATTATACTGTATAGTGTTAAATTAAGGAAAATCTACAGTCGTGGGCGCTGTTTGAGTCTGCGATTGAAGAGAATACACTTCTTGGAATTGCGGTGGCGATGGTGTTATTGTTGAAACAGAATATGGTCTGAGAAAGTTTAGCATATGTTCATCTATTTTAACCATCATAACATCCCTACGTTCGTCAGATAGCGTCCGTATCTTTCTTGCTATAAGTTGCCCAAAGATGGTGCATTCATCATGCCATTTTTTGGGCGACTGTTCCTGGGCAACTGCTATAAATATTGCTTCACCCCAAAAAGTTTCTGCTAAATTAGACTCGATAAGCATGCAACGTGCTTTATCTAATATGGTTCTATTTTTCCTTTCTGCTAACCCATTTTGTTGAGGTGTATATAGTGCAGATAATCTTCTTTATATAGCATTTATTTTTAAATATTCATCAAATCTTTTACTCGTATATTCTGCGCCATCATCTGATTGCAAGTATTTTATCTTCTTACCAGTGTATTTTTCATTCTCATTTTTAAATAGTTGAAATTTCTCAAATGCTTAATTTTTTGTTTTCATTGTATACGCTCTGCAATATCTTGTACAATCATCTACAAAAGTTATGAAGTATTTTGATCCGCTCAATGTTGGCACTTTCATTGATCCACATATATCTCTGTATGAACTATCTCTAAAGGTTCTGATGTTCGTTGCATTTCTGACCTTGGGTATGATAACTGGCTTAATTTTCCTTTTATACATATTTCACAATCATTTAACTTACTACACACATCAAAAAAGTCTAAGCAACATGTACGATTTTGAACTTTTGAACGATTTTTACTATTGTGATGTATTTATATTTCTTTTATAAATAATAACTAACCATTTTTTGACGCATAAGTGACTAAAGCAACAAAATCCTTCATTCAATTGTTCATTTAATTACAGTATTTAACAATATGTGTACCCTAACATACGTAGTACGAAATTAAACTTTTCATATTTTACAAAATTAAATAACGACATTTTTTTAATTATTTGGTAATTCAATACAAAGTGTGACCGCCTCAGTTGTTTAAAATTTGTCGGCAGCGATGTTTCATTTACAATTTAAAAGATTGTTTATCTGATCCTGCGGCAATCGATCCCAATGGAATTTTAACAAGTCTTTCAGTTGTTGGGTTGTCGACACTCTGTCCAGGTTCTCTAGACCACGTCTCTGGAGCATGTCCCATTGGTGGTCGATGGGATTGAAGTCTGGCGATTGTGCAGGCCACGGCAATACCCGAATGTTTTCCATTGCCAAGTACTCTCTGGTCCACCGAGCTGCGAATGTAAAACACATGAAATCGGTAAAAAATAATTAGCTTTTATTTTAATTAAAACAAAACCGAAAAGGTTCTATTTTTAAAATCAGCCAATATGTTTCCGAGAACAAAAAAGATTATATGCCAATCTACTTTTCTAAGAAAAAATAAAGTTAATAAAACATGCAGTTTCTGTAAATAATACGTGTTGCTTAGGCTTTTTTGATGTGTGTATTTTTATTGAATTCTAAGCTTTGTATAATATTGTTTCTCATAAGTGCAATTTTTAGTCGACTTTCATTGAAATGTCCTAATTTTCTATAACGCGACCTGGTTATAACCTTTATTCATTTATATTGACGATTCTCTTATATGTCATTTGTTAACTATCGTTGTCCTCACATGTTATAATGGTAGTATGGTACAATGGTAAAGTAGGGAGAAGATATAAATTGCCTGTGATACAATAAATTCAGTCAGTAGAGTCAGTTTTGTGGCGGACAGAGAATACGGCTGGTGGCTGTCGTCTTCGGGTTGTAAGAATACTGCTAGGGTGTAATTATGATGCAACCTTTACACTGTTCTTTTATAACTGATTGATATTGATATGATATTATATTGATGATATTGATAATGGCCATAATGGGCAATAATATCCCATGTTCGATCTGTTCGCATCCTTAATTGTGAAAGCCCACGGTTTGTGCTCCTCAATAGAATGGAAGTTAACACATTGCGCTCCAGAATTAGAAAATAAACTAATTGTAGACCTGCCCTAGATATTTATTTAGGCCGTGGTCACTCAAAAGGGACAAATAAAAAAACATTTATAAAAAAATGAAACCGACTTCAAAAAAGATCACTGAAAAGTATGAAATAACTATCTCTTACGGATCGAAACTTAATTAAAAAAGTAACTATATAAATACGATACAAATACCCATATAATTAAATTTGACAGTTATTGAAGTCGGTGCCAAATCAATGTTCGACAACGGAAAGTCTATTAGTTTAGTAGGCTTGGCACCGACTTCAGTAACTGTCAAATTTAATTATATGGGTATTTGTATCGTATTTATATAGTTAATTTTTGTACTTAAGTTTCGATCCGTAAGGGATAGTTATTTCATACTTTTCAGTGTTCTTTTTTAATATTTATAGCTACATTTTCCTTTCCTTTTACTTGAGCTACGCAGTTTTCCGATGCTAATTTTAACTTCTTACCATCTTCATTTTGATTAAGATTTATATTTTTTTCTTTTTTATGACATATATGAGAGATGTACATTGTACATCCACTATTTAAACACCATCTTTATTTATTAACCCTTAACTGTAGTGGTGAAAAATAATAACGACTCTATAGTGGTGGGTCCCTTAGACCCATGTATTTTTAAACGCTAATAAAAATTAAATTATGTTAAGTTCATATTACTTTTTTTTATTAAAACTCTTTGTTGGGGTGGCGAGACTTCGACGTGTTTTCTTTCTCCTCGCCGGTGCCCCAACTTTACTTGTAGAGTAGTGGACTGTATTCACTAGATGAGAATGAAACACGAGAACCCAGAATAATATTCTTGTATTCCAAACGAACCAGTTTACATATACATGTCATACACATATATGTGACGCGAGGTGGGTGAGCCCTTACTGAATTCTTCTTGCTTCTTTAGTCTTCTTGGTAGATGTCTTCTCTCTTCAAAGGGCCTAACCCGACTGGTTGCCAGAGGCCCGTGCGTGGTCCTTCTCACAGCCCCTTATGGGTTGTGGGGAAACCTGTCCGAGGCCTGATTCGCCTCTCTCAGGTGGTCGTCTTTCGCCTCCCGTTACAGCGGGAAGGTCGTTGGGGGTGGGTCGAAGTTAACTTCTTCCCTGTATGCTTTCTTGGGTTGTTTGTTGTTTGTAATCCGGTTGATTGGGCTTCGTCTTCCTTACCTTCCTCTTCAGTCGGAGTCTACGTTGTGGTGGTCTTCGAGGATGTCCCTTGGGAAGGCTTTGTAGTCCGGCGGCCTCGCATGTAGGGGCGCAATGTCCCTAATGTGGGGGTGTTCGGACCCATCGGCCCTCCGGAACATGTTGCCGGCGATCCTTCTAATGAAGTCTCCGACGGACTCGATCTTCAGCCCTCTCGCAATCGTCCGATTCCGGACGTATCTCGGGGCCCTGGTTAGTAGGCGCAGCGAGATGTTCTGCTGCGCCTGTAGTTGTTGGCGGCGGCCCTCCGGGGTCAGCGCGTACCACGCTGGGGCTGCGTAAGTGAGACGGGATCTGATGTACGTTTTGTATATATTAAGCTTCGTATCCATCCTGAGTTTGGACATCAGGATGGGTCTTAGCTTTGCGCGGGCCGTCCTCACATTGTACACGGTGTTACGAACGTGGCGGTCCATTGTTAGGCCACCATCGATCGTAACCCCTAGGTACTTAATGTGAGGGGCCCACGGGATCTCCTGTCCATTTAGCGTCAGAGCGGGCGGTAGGCTCGGGCGCCGGCGGCCGCTAAAGACGATAGCCTGGCTCTTACTGGCGTTTGCGACTAGCCGCCACTTTGCCAGCCACGTTGCCAGCATGTCCAGGCTCTCCTGTATCCTCTTCCTGCCCATCTTGGGATTCAATGTTGGGGTTAAAAGTGCAGTGTCATCTGCGTACAGTGCCAGGTGAACCCCCTCCCGGACCGGCATGTCGTCGGTGTACCACGAGTAGCATGCCGGAGATAAGCAGCTACCTTGTGGTACACCGGCCCTCACGCGGAATTCGGTCGAGAGTTCCCCTTCCACCGACACTTTGCCGCTTCTGTTCTGTAGGAACGAACCTACAAGCTTCGTTACCCTCCTGGGAGTCGAGGTGTTGGCTAGTTTGTGGATGAGACCGCTGTGCCACACGCGGTCAAACGCCTTCTCCATGTCCAGGAATACTGACACCACGTGCTCCTTTTTGTTGACCGAGGCGGTCACAAGGTGCAGTACCCTGGACAGTTGGAGCGTCGTACTGTGCTCGCTCCGGAAACCAAACTGCTCCCGTCGCGGAGTGATCGTCGATACTAGGTGGGGCAGCAGCAGCCTCTCGAACAACTTCGAGAGGTTCGACAGGAGTGCGACCGGTCGATAGTTTTCCGGTCGAGTGGCGTTTTTCCCTGCCTTCGGAATCATGATGATTTTTGCGCACTTCCATGGTTGCGGGAAGCAGCCGGTTCGCATCATGCCATTATACAGCCGAGTGAGGGCTGCTATCGTTCGGAATGGCAGATGGCGAATCGTCTCGTTGGTGATCTGGTCCAATCCAGGGGCCTTCCTCGTCGGTAGCCTACTAGCGAGCCGTCGGACCCTATCAGGCGTGAACACGATAGGGTCTTCGTCCGCTGGCACCTCGGTGTTTAAGTAGGTTTCGACAGTCGACTGGATCGCTACTTCTTCTTCAAGATTATTAGGTGGATTCGGTTGGAATTGATCCTCCAAGTGCCGTGCGAATATCTCCGCCCTGTCCGCTGCACGGAAGCGAGGGGTGCCGTCCAGGGAGACGAGTGGGATGGTAGGTGGTGGGGCATTCGACAGTTGCCTGCAGAGCCTGTGTATTTTGCTCCAGCTGTCGCCCACCTCCCCGATGTGCCTTTCCCAGCTGTCAGAGGCGTGTTGCCTGAGTTCGCTGGATATTTGGCTGGACAGTTGGTTCAGCCTTCGCCGGAGTGTCGGAGACCGGCTGAATTGCCAGGCTCTCCTTACCCTTTTCTTCTCATTGATTTTCCGCACAATATGCGGAGGAGTTGCGGAGTTCCTTCTGTTTCTACTCCAGTTTGTGTCGGGATACTCTTGTGAAGCCAGCTCCATGGCCCTCTGAATGGACCATGTGATGTCGCTTGCGAGTGCTTCCACATCTGCGCTGGTTCGTATGGGGTAGGTGGGCGTCGTTCGTGCAAGTAATTGCTGGAACTGGTCCCACCTGATTCGCGGGGGTCTTGCCGGGGGTCGGATGGTTGTCGGCTGCATAGTTAGACATACCTTAACGGGCTGATGGTCAGAGCCCGTATGGTAGTCCAACACCATCTGCGTGATTCCGCCTGTTGTGCCGTGCACCACCAGTATGTCCAGCACGTCAGGCGCGGAAGTATCGTCGAAGGGGTAGTGAGTTGGCGCCTCTGGTCCCAGGACATCGAACTCTTTGGTTTCCGCCAACGCGAAGAGTTGCCTGCCCGCCGCATTGGCCACCGCCGAGTTCCATGCCGGGTGCTTGGCATTTAGATCACCTCCGATAATCGTCGTGGCGTTTCCGTTGAAGAGGGTTACCACTTCATTTAGGTTGCCCCTGCTAATTGGCGGTCTGTAGGCTGCAAAAAGCCTTGTGTTGCGGCTGTCTGTTCCCAGCTCGATCCCGAGTGCCTGCATCTCCTCTAACCGTGCTGGGGGCAGTGGTTGGTGGACCAGCCTGCGTTTTGCTAGCACCATCAGACCCCTGCACGCTCTCCGATCCGCTGCCTGGTCATCCTGGCGATAGATATAGTAGCCAGGGAACTTCACTATTGTCTTGTGCGACAGCATAGTCTCTGAAATGAGAGCCACATCAATATCCTCTTCTTTGAGGATCATGCGGAGCAGCATCACCTTATTTCTTACTCCGCAGGCATTCCAGTGTAGAATCCTGAGAGTCGCCATTGGAAAGCGTTTTTGTGGCATCAACTTGAGAGAATCCTATCTTATTGAAGTTGATGTAGCCTCATTAGTCCCTCCATAATTACTTGTGTGGGGTCTCCCTTTGTCGTGATGGCCTTGAGTACTTTGAGTAGTATCTCGACCGTCGCGGTAACCACGGGTGGCTGTCCAGCGTTGTTGGGCCCTTGAGCTCCTGTAGCCTCGCTTTCGGTGATTCCTTGGGGAGGGTGGGGCGTCGCTTCTGGTGCGATTTTCCCCTCTTTCCTCTTTTTATTGCGCCTCTTCTTGGGCCTCTGGTTGATGTTGGGATCACCTCGGGTTGTGGGGGGATTTGCAGGGGCCATCAGGCTTGGCCCGGCATGTTCCTCCACATTAGCCGGTTGTTCCATTGGCGGTCTATCATTGTTTTTATTTTTATTCGTATTGGCTGCGAGGGGGGCTGTCCTCGGCGCTGTCCCCGCTTGCTTATTCCGGAGCTCTTTTCTCCGGATGGGGCATATGGGCGCATTTGCGGTGTGAGCTCCACCGCAGTTTGCGCAGGTCGGTGGTTCATCTCTGGGTCTCGGGCAGGCATTGGCCGGGTGTGGTCCCCCGCATCTCACGCAGGCTTGGGGGCGGTGGCAGTTGTGGGACGAGTGGCGGAAGAGCTGGCATTTGTGGCATTGTGCCACGCCCTTCTTCCCTCTCCACTGCTCGATCACCACCCCCGGTATACACATCAGCTCCTTGACCTCATAGATGGCGGGGATCGTCTCGGGGCTGCGCTGCACCTCCGCAAAAAATATGCAACCCGGGCGACCGCCTCTCGCCCGGATCGGGCGCACATAGTCTGTGCGGAAGCCCATTGTGCACAGCTCTTCCCGCAGTTCTTCAGGGTCGGTATCAGCCGGGATCCCCCGTATCGCCACCTTTAGGTTGCGATCCTTCGGCAGCGAATACGCGAACCAGACGATCCCGGTACTTTCGTGCTCGGTCAGGTGCGCTTGAACCACCCGGAATTCATTTTCATCCTGCGGCATGAACCTGACGCCCTTCCCGTATGGTCTTACGTTGGGTGCGCGTCCCAGTTTTCCTTTGAGGGCCCTCAGGTGTTTGGGCCACTCAGGAAATGTCTCCACAACCAGAGGTGGGTAGCGCGGCTGTCGTGGCTGCTTTGAAGGTGTCGGATGGGTGGCCGCCTGGGTGCTGGGTCCTCCCTTCGTCCCTTCGGGGGTCGTTTGCGTCGCCGGCGGTTCAGTGCCAGTTGTTGGAGGTCCTGGTCTGGAACCTGCCATCGACGCGTAAGTGGTGCGCGTCGGCGGTGTTGAGACTAGTGTTGGGATCTGTGACGACTTGGTGCCAGGCCTTAGTCTAGGGTCCCGTATGAGGTCTGCGACATAAGGTGTGTTGGGGTTTAAATTTCCCCTCTTCCCGGCGCTGTCTGTGGTCGCGAGCGGGCTGCTGCTTATCTTCCTCTTGGAAGTGCGCGCCTCGTTTTCCCACTCCATGATGTTCTGGGGGGCCTCATCGGTAGCGAGCAGGTATACGTTTTGAAATTCCCGCAGGCCCTTAGTTTCCGCTTCTCTAGTTTCTTGTCTGGTTTCACTACCTTGAGTCGGCCTCTTGCGGCCGTCTTCGGTACTATGTAAGTCTGTTGGCAGCGATGTATGCAACCGTGGCTCCATCTCATGGGTAGTAGCAGAAGCTACGGGAATCGCCTCCGTCGGGTTGACAATTTCAGCCCATCCCTCTGGATCTTCCAACTTTAGTTTCATAAGTTCGTCTTGAATATGTTGTTTCCTGGATTTACTAGTTGCGTAGTAATATCCTGTGGAATCTGCCAATGTTGACGGTGCAAGTGGCGCCGTCCTGCGGTATTCTTGGCTTGCTCCGCTCGGTGGCGCCGGAGCGGCGAGTAGCGGCAACTTTTCGGCTTCATTCGGTGGCGCCGATGCGGCGGGTAGCGGCAACTTCGTATTTCTCGTTGATAGTGGCGGCTCCCGACGGGCGATAGCAGGGCTAGCCGGAACTCCGTGCCGTTCGTCCCGTCTTGAGCGAACTTCACGTTTATTTAACTCGACTGGCGGCTTATTTCGCCCTTAGAAGGGCGGTTTGGGGAGCCCTGAGAAGGGCTGTTGGAGCTCTGATAAGAGCTGTTTGACGACGAACTCATTTCTGAGTTCGTCGTAGGCAGCAGTAGTGGGGTGATGTGCCGGACCGCGACCTAAGGCATCGCCCCTCAGTCCCCGCGTCCCTTCCCCCGGTGATTCCCGCTGGTGGGAGGCCGGGTTCCGGACACGCGGCGAGGGCCCGAACGATACCTTGGCTGCACTCGGTGAGTGGATCTCCCCGCTACGCTGCTAAGCGCGGTCGTTATCCGAATCAACTATGTAAACAATAGTGAACGGATGAACGAGAAGTGTGCAAGTGAGAGGTCCGCGCGGTGCGACAACTGGGCAGCACGTTGCCAGAGGCCGGCGGCGGATCGCTTTTATAGCCTTTTTTTTTTTGTTTCTCGGAAGGGAAGAAACTCCACACCGGCACCCAGCCGTCTCCGACGCGTCACGAGAGAATGTCGGGCGCGACCGGGTAGTGCCGGGCTCGAACCGGCTGAAACTACCCTCCACCGCCACTTGACCTTACAGGCTGTCGTAGCGAGCCGAACGCATAGCGGGGAACCGCGGAGGGCGCTCCCCCAAGAGAGGTCGACAAAGCCTGAGGGCCCCTCCGTCCGGGGGGTACCCGGGACGGAGGACAGAACCTCGGCTCAGGTTGTCGACGGGAAAATATGCAACTGCGTGCCGTCGAAAAACCTATACGGGTGGGGGCCGGTCCCAGAGTGGTTTTTATCGGCCGACGTACAATCGGCTGAAGGCCCGAATGGGTGTGTGCCTACCCTGTGACTCAGCGCGGGCGGAAGGCCCGCGCTCGAGTGAGGCCCTATCTATGTGTTATGTGATCGTCGGAGAGAACCTACATAAGAGGCCCTGGTGTTAGCGTGCAAGACGTCGACGCCCCCTCCGAAGGGGGCAGTGTGATGTCGCAGCGTTGGTTGTATTGTTTAACAGGGCGTCGTTTGCCACTGTTATGAGGTCGTCCGGGTCCGTTAAAATGTCCCTCGGTCGTCTACGGTGGAGTCGGGAGCTCTCTGAGGGGGAATAATCCGCGGCGTTTGCTATAAGAGCGTTCGCATGGCGAGAAGCAACCTCGAAGTAGTGCTTTGACGCCTCCTTGAGGCACTTATGACCGGTGGGTAAATGTAAATCGCGGTGGAGGTCTATCTTGCACACGTACAATGGGGCTACGGTGGCGGTGCGCATGAATCTATTCTGTAGGATCTAGAGCCGCCGGAGATGGGTCCTAGCGGCGTTTCCGAACACTACGCCTGCGTAGGTGAAGATAGGTCGGACACACGATTTGTAGAGAGTGACCTTATTACGAAGGGACATCTTACTTCGTGGGCAAAGTAGTGGGTAGAGTCTGCCAAGGACGAAAGCCGCCAGGTCACGCACCCATATGCGGGCCTATCATATCATTATATTGTTGTTTTTGTGCTATAATGGTAATGTCGTTCGCTTTGATCATGCAATTGTTATCCAGACTGATTAGACCACTGTTGGTGAGACGGTCCGAGGAAACTTGGTCGTCGCAGATTATTCTTATTGGACAAGAATCGCAGCAAAAGTATAAGTAAGTATTACTCTTATTTAATCGAACCCACGACTCATGGCATGTCACAGATTTAGTCTCATAGAGCTTAGATTTTTGGATCTTTAAAACTAAGCTTTCATCAGCCTTCATGCGTAAAATTGGTCGTTGCAATGACCATAGTAGTGTGATTATATCGAAAACGCATTTTTTGAGTTCCGTCTCCGATACTGGTATATATGAATCTTTTCTTAAATTGATCGCTATGTAATCTGAAACTGGTAGTGGGGTGACCATGTTGCTGCCGACTTTCGTTGGTATCGAAAATATTTTTTAAACTTCTTAATTATCTCTACTCACAATAGGTATTCTAATTTCAAAAATGAAGTATTCTTTGTACATTTTCGCTCTCACTTTTAACAGATTGTATATTTTTAATAATGCGGAATTAATATTATCTATCGGTAAAGTCAAATCTTAAGGTATTTTGCCAGAAATAGTATTTAATTCTTCTAACAGCTGATCTGGTTTCAAAAGAAATGGTATCTAATAATACATCCTGAATATTTTTTAAATTTGTTAAAAGACTGTTAGCTGCTATGGATAACAATAAAAATTCATTGATTGCCTCCATACTCTGAACTTGCGTATTCACTCTATTGGTTTCGTTTTATAATTGGTTAAGATACTGGTTAAATAGTTTGTGTTGCTTATCGACATCATTTTTCATTCTATTCAGTACCGCGACGTCGGCGACGCGCGTACCTGCCCGGGAACTACTGACTCGATAAAAGATTATTATATCGTAACTAACTCATCGTAGCTATGAGTCAATTGTAATAAGACCGAGTTACAATGAGCCTTTACAACTGATTCGGTACAGGTGTTGTTTAAGTGATTTATATATTTCATTAACAGATTAGTTCCTTGGCAATATGGTTCAATATCGTAGTAAACTATTAACTTCCATTCATCTTGAACAATATGTAGCATGGACATTTTATCAAAATATAAGGTCTGTGTGTCGTTTATGTTTACGATATTATAAGTACACTGAATAGGTATTATTAAAAATGTAAACAACATAAGTGACATCGTTATGAAATGGTAGGGGAAGGTGTTATACCTGTGGACATTCGCCGGATTTTGAATGAAAATAAGGTTTAATGACTTAATTATTATTTATTAGCCGTAAAGTATTACAAATGTTGTTACAGGATTAGTTAACGCTTAATAATTAGCAGTCTTTAGTTTTGTACGAATTATATTTATCAAAATTAACCACTTTTTTTAAAAACACTAAATTTGTCCACAGGTACATCTTATGATTGTACCTCTGGACAGAAATACTCGTACCTAGGGACGGCAATGTACCTATAGACAGATCACTTTTCCTTACATAATAATTCTATAAAAATCAACAAAAATAAATAGAATATCTTTGTAAAGCAACTTTAACATTAAATATATCAATTATTCTTTTCTTTTTTGGCATCGTAATACTTTTCATATAGTTCTGAGGCAGAATCATCGGAGACATCTGAATCACCATCATCTAAAATATAACACTTCTGACATACAAAGTCCGACTCCTCATCTGATTCAAAATTATCTAAATGTGATCTTGATACACATTTCTGGTGATATTTTAAATCGCATAGAGAACAATTGAGCATTTTGTTTACATATTCATGTCTTTTACATCCCATACATATGGCATAAGGTAACTGCTGATCTTGAAGAATTCTGACCCTTTTTCCTGCAGATTTAATTTTTATCTGGCTAGGGCCAGCCTTTGCTAGCAATTTGGAGGAATGTTTTGTCGGTAAGCTTTTTTTCTTATTTTTGTTCTTTTCTCAATTTTTCTTTTATTTTTCGCCTTTCTAATTGCTTCGTTCTTTATGTCGTTTTTTTCTGGTGTGTCAGTTAAAATCCTACTCTTTCCAGGTTTTCTTCCTCGTCGAGTTGCTTTTCGAGGGTCTGCTTTTAGAAATGGGCGTACAGATTCTGGCGTTATTTGTGAAATAAGCTGTTTTCTCGGAGTGATTGCTGCATTTACCTTACCTTGTCCAGACCCATCAACAGTCTCATCAAGAGCGGCCATTTCTAATTGACAAACAGACCTGCTTGATACTGCAATCACTACATCTACTGATTGAGTTTCTGTATTTAGATTTGTTTGATGAACTACAGAAGGTCCAGCAATATGCACAACTTCATCTACACTGCTATTAGGCTCCTGGTAGTCAATAAGATTTTCATCTTGATTGCATTTCAAGTTGATTGCTAACTCTTCAGTGACAGACTGATTTTGAGTTGATCTATCAGAAATTGTGGTCAATGGCTCCGGTCGATCAGTAACAAATGAGCATAGAAAATCTTCTTCACTGAATATATCTCTATTAAATGGGCATATACCTGTTACTTCGAAACTTTTAATTATGTTTTTGGGTGTGAAAGCAAGGGGATATGCTTCACCGACGATTTCTGAAATATCGTAAATAGTGATCGGCTTTCCAGGGTGATTTAGCATCCATTTATCGGCTGCTTTGTTGTACTGCGCCTTAAATAACACACACAACGATCCAAGGGTTGTAAATTATCTGATGTGTGTGGAGGCAACGTGAGCAGAACTATACCATTATCGACAGCTTTTTCAATAATCTCAATTGAGATATGCGTTTCATGGTTGTCCATTATTAAGAGAACCGGATCTTCTTTCGTAGGTTTGGCAAATTTTATGAAATGATCCATATATTTTTTGAAGATCAATTCAGTTGACCATCCGGATTGGTTGGCTGCACCAACCATACCTGGAGGGGCACCTTTTAACATGTTATCTTTAAAGAAAACTCTAGGAAAGACTATTA
Organism: Zeuzera pyrina; assembly: GCA_907165235.1. NCBI lineage: Eukaryota > Metazoa > Arthropoda > Insecta > Lepidoptera > Cossidae > Zeuzera > Zeuzera pyrina. Next base: position 7,736,444 of record OU015644.1, read on the forward strand.
AAGGAGGAACAGAATTTCCAACTGCATTTATACAGGCAATCATGGTATTATTAACTCCTCTTTCTCCTGATGTGAATTTACCCAGCTGTTTAATTTTTTTTGGAGCCAGCACTTTTCTCGGGTTATGAACTGTGGATATTCCGGTCTCATCTAGATTATAAATATTTTCAGGGGTGAAGTGGTGTTTTTCAATTACTTTTTGGAGGTTATCAAAGAATTTAGAAATATTAGCTCTGTTAAATTTACTTGCTCGCGCCAGACTGGTTGCTTCGGGTTTCCGTAGGGACAAATGTGAATGACGTTGACGATAGTATCTTAGCCATCCCATCCCAGCCATTTTGTATTCGTGCCAGTTATTTGGGATGTTTTGTTTTTGCTTCACCGCTGCAAACTGGTATGCCAGTTCTCTGACTTGTTTAGCATTTAAGCCCATATGAAGATAAGCTGCTTTTTCTAAATATTCTCCAAGCTGTTTTTCTTCTTCCTCATCAAATTTTTCTCCACGTCATTTCTCAAAATATCTACATTGTTCTTGCTCAGATCCTTTTCCTTGTTTATGTGAAGGTATTTAAATATCGTAGATTTTGGTATTTGATATTTTTGTCCAACTTTTCGCAAAGAACATCCGCTTCTAGCCTCTTTAATTGCCTCAGATAATGTCTCTGAACACAACTTACGTCGCGTTTTTCCATCTTTACTACGAGGCACTGAAAAAATGGAAAAAAATGATTTCTAAATCGTAATATGTTAATCAAGTAAGAAAGTCGAACTAAAATTTGTACCTGTGGACAGTCCATAGGTACATACACTTCGATGTCCACAGGTACAAATCTGACAGTATAACCTAAAAATATATTACCGGCATGATATGTACTAGTTTACACTGTTATACCGCTGCAAATGGATGTTTAACGATATACACTACAGTTTGACCAAAAATAATCATCTATATTCTGCATATATTCACAAAAAAATAGGACGAAAAAGAGATAAATACTTACTTTTTTGAGCGAAAACCTTTAACAGTCTGTCACCGGTCACTCAACAAAAAACACAAAATGGCAGCAAGTCAGTGTTGCCACATTCAAAATTACTTTACGTATGCGTTCAATTCGTTCAATTTCTGTGTTTATTTTTTTAAATATCAGTGGTGTCCACAGGTAAAACCGTTCATAGGTACAACACTTTCCCCTATACGCCTTTTTTGGTTCCATCTTTTGGTTTGAATTCTCGCTTTGGTGATTCCTTATTTGAATTCTTGGTGTCACTTTCACCATACGCACTGGTTATTTTGGTTTGTTTTTTCATCTACCGGTAATAAAGACAATTTTACGACTGGCCTTTTTAAGATTCCGTTCTTGGTCTTATTGTTGACGCAGCCAACCCAGGGTTAAGCGCGCATCGCCGTGGAAAATCATTCGGTGTGCATGGTCAATGAGCATGTTAGTTAAATGATGGTTATGTGGTAGTATTGCAGGATACTTCATATTGCTATGTATGTTCGCAGTCGCAATTCGTCCGCCGACTCTTAATATGTCTTGGTCATCTATAAATGGATGTGTTTTTAATAAACTACTTTTAAAGTTAGGCAGGTTATGTTTTTTAATATAAGCGATAGCATCCGAAAATTCTGATTGTGCATATCTAATTAATATATTGTTCGCCTTTCTTATTTCTGGTATAGTTAAATATGATTGTTTATTGCGCAGTAATGACATCATCCGTAGTATCCAGGCTGTTACACGCGACACTCGCGTAAAATCGCTGTGTCTGCTTAATATCGAGTCAAAGACTTCTTTCTTATATTGTAATGTAAATACATTACATTCACTTGAACTGATTTTTTCACCTCTTCATTTGTACTGTAAGTAATGTTTTTTTCAATCTTTTCATCGAACGGAAATAACCAGGTTGGACCATGCTTCCAAGTGGTGTTTGGTTAGTTGTTTTAACGTTCTCATCGCTAAAAATGGTGCAGCCTTGGTGCCGTATGTAACGGTGACCAACTGGTATTCTCGCAGTAGTTGTTTTGGGTGATCACGCCATACTATTTTCTGTAGTGGTTGATCGTCTTCGTGAACTAGTATTTGCCTGAACATTTTTTTCAATGTCGGCAGTAAAGGCTATTTGGTATTGCCTCCAAATTATGATAAGAGATAATAAATCTTTCTGTAAATTTGGTCCACTAGACATGAAATCATTTAGCGAATAACCCGTCGATGTTTTTGCTGATGCGTTAAAAACGACACGAGTCGCAGTGGTAAGTGACTCCGCGCGCATGACGCAGTGGTGAGGTAAATATGATTCCGGTGTCTGGTTACCGGTGCACTGATTCATGTGATTGAAATATACATATTCATGAATAAGTTTGTAGCAGTCATATTGAGTCTCCATCGACATGGAGAACAATAACTTATAATATTTATAGATGCACGTAATTACTTGAAGGATAAATTAACTTTCAACTTCTGTTATCTAGAAAAATAAAGCATTCCTTGTTTAACCTAATTGTTTACAAACAACATTCACTATGACAGACGGACATGGACAGCGTAGACCAGTTTAGCTTTCTTAAATCACGTTTGAAGCATTGACCTTAAGCCTTTCAGTAGGAATAAATTTGTCATAAATATAGTATCTTTGAGTATTGAGTAATATTAATGTAAAAATCACAAACTACGAATTAACTAGACCTTTAGTAATATTATTGTTAATAATTCGTTTGTAAATAGAACTTTCTACAACATTCTAGAACACGCACACGGCTTCGATGACAAATGTACCGTTGGTCTAGATCAGCCTTTCCCAAAGTGGGCGATAACGCCCCCTTGTGGGCGCTGCAGGCCTAAAGTGGAGCGGTAAGAGACCCAGAAAAAAAATGGGGGCGTTGTGTAGAGGCCTGGGGGGTGATTTGTAATTTCATTTAGCTAGGAGGCACCTTAGACAACGACTGCATGACTCAAAGTGGGCAGTAGACAAAATAAGTTTGGGAACCCCTTCTAGATTATCTATACTTAGAAGTATGGATGTAAAGATATGTTCGATAAACATATTGATAGACTCTAAATATGTAGCCTTTGCTTTCTGATGAAATAAGCACTAAATTAATGTAATATTAGGTCTCTAGTTCATAAACTTATCAGTACTAACGAATAATAATAAAGCTATAGTTGACATAAACGTCATACACTTAGAAAGAATTAATGAATCTTATCGACTCGCTAGGTAGGTGTAATTTTAGATAGGGTTTGTCGACCACTGTTTCTTCACTAGTTGTTCCAAGAGTAGGAGCATAGGTGACGTTCATCGAGGGGTATAAAAAGAGTCTCGTATCCGACAACTTCCTTTTTCTTTTCTCTCTGCTGCGGGACAAGCTGCCTTATCAACTCATGAAGAAACTAAAGTTAGGCCACATGTCGCCTAGGATAGTCTAAGCTATATTTGTTTGGGAGTAACAACTCCAATTAGAATAAATGAGTTAGTTAAGTTAATAATATGTTAAAGTAGTTGAGGTAATCTCATGGTGAATCCCATGGTGAGTACTATAGCTGTAGATAAGGGCAAGCAATGATGATAGGACGAGGGAATAGGATCCTAATGTCTACATGTGCTTGTTACAGAGTTCAAAGGACACCTAAAGAAACCAGGTGGACCTCCTGTCTCTATATGTAATGAATACTTTAATCCTCGACCTGGAAAAAACCGAACGTTGATAGGTCCCGCATAAACCACTCCGCATGTCTTAAACGGTTTGCTAAGCTTCAATCGTATTGCGGGAATCTTGCCTATGAAAGGTGTTCTCGTATTTTTTGAAAATCTTAAGCATGTAACGCATTCTCTGTAATGTTTCTTCATTAAATCTCGAGCTCGTAAAATCCAGTAGCTGCTCCTGAGGTGATTCAGCATAAATTGTGGTCCACCGTGCATTATTTTGCTCTGCGCATCCGTACTAGTAATTTAGTGAGATGATTTTTACTAGGCATAATTATAGGATGACGCTTATCGTAATAAACTCCTTCTCTTGAACTTGTTTGATACATTTCTTCAATGTTTGATCCATCTCTTCTTTTATAATGAATTCTTTCCTGTTCTTTCGTTCTGATTTTGGTATCTTCAAAATTAAAATTCTTCTACGGTGTGACAAAACTTTCAACATTTTTATTAGCGACGAAATCTCTGCCACGGCCATTCTTCAACAGATAGCGTGCACAACGCCTTCACTTTCTCTTCTTCATGTGTATCTTGTACTTTGACCATTTGTCTTTTGATTTTGGGCTCTTTCAACCATTTGGTTGTGCCACCACAAGATGTACTTAGCCAGTTCACCAGGACTCGAACCTTGTGATGCACAGTCGGATGGGTTCATGTGCGTTGAAACATGTCCCCATTGCTCATAGTCTGTCATTGTCAGTATCTCAGAAACTCTGTTACGTAAACGTAGTCCAACTGCAAGCTGGTCCTTTCAGCCACGCCAAAACTACAGTCAAGTCAGTCCAGGCATATCGATCTTCTTTAGGAATGCCCATCACTTCTGCATTTTCAGACAATAGTTTGGATGCTAGAGTTGCTCCAGATTCCAGTCATGGAATTGTCATTTCTTTATCGATGGGAGCAACTTTTGTTTTAGCTGACAGCAAATTGACTGCCACACGATTGTTCTCATCTATTACTCGAAAATATACACACCCGGCATAAGCAGACATAGATGCATTTGAAAATGCATGTAGCTTTGTTTAAATCCTGATGATAAGTTAAGCCATCGTGGAACACAAATGTTCTTTATTTGTGCTAACTCTCCTTTGTATTTTACCATTCTGTTGACAAATCTTCGGTCAAGTCATCATCCTATTCCAATCCTTGTCATATTTTCTGGATAAACAATTTTGCAATGATAAGCGCAGGTGCTATCCACCCCATAGAATCGTACAATCTCGCAATGTCAGATAGTACCTGTCGCTTGGTAAATTTCCTTTTGACTTCAGGCAAATTTATTGTGTATTCAAAATTGTCTGTTTCTTTGTTCCAGCATATTCCTAGAACCTTTCGTTTCTTATCTTGTTGAATCGCTACAGAATTATTTGTCCGATGTTTGTCCTTGCCATTGTATTCTAACAACTTTTCGTTGTTGCTACTCCATTTACTCGTTGTAAATACGTACAGCTTCATCTTCCGAATCACAGCCAGTCATGAGATCGTCCATGTAATAATAATCATTCTTCGTGATCTCTGCAGCAATTGGATACTTGTTCTTTTCATCATCAGCCAGCCGTTGTAAGGTCTTAACGGCAAGGTAAGAAGCACAAGCAGTCCCAAAGGCGAGCGTTAAGAGATTGAAGTGCTGCATTTCTTGATCCTGATTGTCGCGCCATAAGATCCTTTGATATTATATAGACTCAGGTGTTACTTTGCGGAAATCCATTTCATGTGATAAATTCCCAAAATCTTCAGCTATTTTCCGCTCAAACTCCCAAAAACCACCAATCGACACGTGTTTCGTCCCTCAACGGAGCATCCTCAGGATATACCAGAGATAGGATTCGGTCAGCTAACCAGCACCGAATCAACAAATGAATCAGCTGCACAACTATTTAAACCAGTTACCTATGATTGGTCACTTACTTTTTGGTGCGTGGCGTTCGTACCGACACCACGTGCTCCTTTTTGTTGACCGAGGAGGTCACGAGGTGCAGTACCCTGGCCAGGTGCTGTGTTCGCTCCGGAATCCTATCTGCTCTCGTCGGGAGGCAATTGTTGAAGTTAGATGTGTTAGCAGCAGCCTCTAATAGCTTCGAGAGGTTCGACAGGAGAGCAACCGGTCTATAATTCTCCGGTCTGGTGGCGTTCTTCCCTGCCTTCGGTATTATCTTCATTATTATCTTCGCTATCTTCCAGGATTGAGAAAGCAGCTGATGCGCATCATGCCATTGTATAGCCGGATGAGAGCTGCTATCGTCCGGAATGGCAGGTGGCGGATCGCAGCGTTGGTTACCTGGTCTAGTCTGGTGGTCTTCTTCGGTGGTAGCCTATCAGCGAGTCGGCGGACCCTACCTGGTGTGAACACAATTCGATCTTCGTCCGCGGGCACTGGGGTGTTCACGTAGGCCTCGACTGTTGATGTGATCTCTTGTTTCTCTACCTGGTTGTTGGGCGGATTTGGTTGGAACTGGTTCTCCAGGTGGTGTGCGAATATTTCCGCTTTATCCGCAGCGCGGAAGCGAGGGGAACCATCCGGGAAGATTAGCGGGATGGTGAGTGGGGGGCGTTCGCTAGCTGCCTGCAGAGGCGATGGATCTTGTTCCAGCTATCGCCCACCTCACCAGTCTGCCTTTCCCTTCCTTTTTTTGTGCCATTTGTGCGCAAAGTTAGCCAGCAATCTGAAGTTCCGCTCACTGGCGACCAATTCGCAGTGGAAGACTGGGCCCTCCCCCTCCCTTCGAATCCCGTCGAGCATCGATCGTCGCTCACCATCGTGCAATCTGCACTCGCACAAGACGTGGTCCCGAGTCTCAGCCGACTGATCGCAATAACACAACGGGCTCCCACAAAGCGCCATACTGTGAAGCCGGTGCCTGAAACAACCGTGACTGGTGAGCATCTGCGAGAGCACGTAATCCGGCTCGACTCAGCGCAACAACAGACGCCTAGAAACGTCGGGAAAGAAACTGTAGAGATCCCGCTCGTCGGCGCAACACGACCACCGCTCCTGCCTTCGGAAAACGACATCCTCTTCTATCGCGATCCTTCTGAGTCTGCGCTCCCTGCCGGTGAGACCTGTGCACCCCTCATGAACGCTCCCCGCGCGGAAGACCTCCAGGTCGGCCGGCAGAACACCTGTAGGCCTTGGTCAGCAGTATCAATGCCGGTCTCTGAGTGCGGAGCAGTAAACTTCGCACGACGTGCATCGACGTGCGTCGGTACCATACGGATGCAGCGTATGTGAGGGTGGCAACATAGGTGCCTCGATATATAACCTTAAGCGCTCGGTACTTCACGCCCCACGAGGAGGCCGACACGCGTGAGACCTTGCCGACGCAGTTGGCGGCGTGCTCCCCTGTGTATCTCGCGTGCATCGCGCTATCGTGGCACCATTCATCCTTAGTAGTGGACCTCGTATAAATTTACCCTTAACGGTAATAGTCTGGGACTTGGCCGGGGAGAACTGAAGCCTGTTACGAGTCCCCCATTGCGACACTGCCGTCAAGACGGCGTGCGATTTGCGCTCGATGGATGCGTGGGACGAAGCCTCGACCACCAGCTTCACGTCATCTGCGTAGGCCACGAACCGACGCCCTTAGGTCGTGGCAATCTAAGGAGATCGTCCATGAGGATATTCCACAAGGTGGACCCCAGCACCGACCCCTGCGGACAACCCATCGTGGAAGCCTTCCACAACACCCTTCCCCCAACGAAGAAGCCTACGCGTCTGTTATTAAAATAGCTCACCAACAATCTATAGATGTTGGGAGCACATCCAGCCTGTTTCGCCTTCAGAAGAATCCTCCCTCCTCCCGCCTCCCACCAGGCGTTGCCGAAATGTCCAAAAGAATGAGCTGAATGTATCTGTCCGCGGCGTCGTTGATTATACTATTGATATCATTTATGGCGGAAACCGTACAACGACCGCGGACAAAACCGCGCTGCGACTCGGAGACTCCGCGGCACAAGCAGGGCGAGCAGACATTAATCAGCCTTTCTAAAATTTTTCCCAACACCGATAATAACATTATGGGCGGTACGCTTTTGGGTCGGACGGAAGCCTGCCGTTTCCTTTCGGCAAGACAATCGGACCTCCCGCCTTCCAGACATCTGGAAACACTCCCTCCGTTATGCACGCCGCAAACATACACGTCATCTCCGCAGATGAAACCCCCCACGCACTGCGAACTATATTCCTCGTGAAGCCATCGAGTCCGGGCGCCGTGTTCGGAAGTTCGGCTATTACGCGCTCAACAGCGTCACGGCAAGGGGGATCTACATCGACACCAGTCGGCCAACGCGCGGCAGCCAGGCGAACACTGCGATGGTACTGGCCGTCGGATTCGGGATCATCATCCGGGCACAAAGATCTAAGAAACCCATCCATTGCGGTCCTAGTATTCAGGGCATATCCGTCTTCGATCTTTGCACTATTGATTATGTTGCGCGAAGAGCGCAGCCGGCCGGTCGCCACTCTGTACGCCTCGCCCCAGGGGTCGTCATTACTAGAATCCGCGGTCGAGCGGAAAAATCTCAACTGAGAGTTCCTCATGGCCCGCCTGTAACGCGACCTAGCCTCGCGGAGTCTATCTCTTAGCAAGTCATCACCGCCTTTGCCGCGCCTGCGGGAACTCTGCCATGCCCGGCGGGCCGAAGAAACTTCACGGCGGAGCCCGTCCAGTTCCGAAGACCACCAATCGTAACCACCGGAGTCCCTCTTCCTGCGACGACCCAGACACCGATCGGCGGTACCCGCAAGAATCTCCGTGTACCAGCTGCATATTTCATTAGTGGACCCCCCAGTGCGCAGTCTCCCCATTCGCGCATGAAACGTCGAACGGAAGTAGGCCCAGTCCACCCCGCGCTCCCGGTAGTACACACAGGCAGTGGCGGCTGGTGGGTTATCGAACTGGTGGTGCACTTTACTTGCTCACTAAGTATTAAGATTAGAAATTGCAACAAAACAACAATTTACATAAAATATGTTAATTTTTTATTATTTTTCAAACATTAAATCAATGCGACGACATTTTTCTGAAGCGAAATGTTCAATCACCTTTTTATTAAAATCGGGTATTGTTTGTATAAATTTTTTTTCAATACTGAGCACAGAAAGTGCATTTAGCCGATCCTGAAACATGGTGTTTCGCAGAAAAGTTTTGATTCTTTTCAGTGTCGAAAAACATCACTCGCTTTCTACCGAAGTCAAGTGTATAGTGCACAGAATTCGCAGTAGTTTCATTGACTCTGAAAATGATTCAGTGAGGTGATTATTATAAAACAATTGTAAAATTGCAATTGCACTATTTACGTTGATGAAATCGTCGCGATTGTATATTGCGGAGAGTTCGTTTTTCAATTTGTATTTGTCTAAAGCGGCGTAAGTGGAAACTGTGATCGTGAAATCTTTATCAGGAAAAGTAGAACGGTACGTGGCAAAGTTCTCGCAGTAAAATAATTTGGCTGATATCAAATGATTACAAAAATTGAATCTGTCTTTCATTTGAGTAATAACTATATCGCACACTTCTTTTGCTATGACAGAGCTAGACGATTTAAACCTTTTTTGAGGCGGTTCTTCAAGTTGATCTATAATATAATAATAATATACTCAGACATTTCACACAGCGCCATCTAGTCCCAAAGTAGGCTGCATAACGCTTGTGTTATGGGTACTAGACAACTGATATACTACTTATATACTTTTCTTTTGTAAATATATACATATTATACATAAACACCCAGACTCGGGACGGGAATCGAACCCGCAAACCCCCGTTTACTTTCCGACGCGCTAAGCCGTTGCGCCACGGAGGATTACGATCTATGGTGTTACGTGCAATCTGTGTACTGATTTCAAAATCATTAATACAGTTTTTTATATGAACCAAATCAATATTCCTTTTTTGCATTTGTTTGAATAAAATTTCACTATGTGGCAGAACAGATTGAAAAAAATCAAGCCAATATAAAAAAGTACTGTCATTCAAATATCTTTGTAGCATATCAGCCTGATTTAGAGAATTGGTATCATTTTCCGTTTCTATAATGGTGGTCATGCATTCTTTAAAAGACTCCTTGTAGCTATGTACTGAATCAACCGTCCGCGAATTAAAATTCCATCTCGTTTGCGGAGCAGCTGGAATCTTTTTTGATACAATAGTTTTCAAAATCTCTGTACGCTTCGGTGATCGTGAAAAAAACTTTGGAAAAGCTTGAAGGTTAGCAAAAAATTTCTGTACGGTTTTGTTTTGACTTACACTTTTTTCTATTATTAAATTTTGTTGGTGGGCGTAACAATGAACGAATGAAGTATTTGGATAGACGGTTTTTACTTTTACAGCGAAACATTAGGTACTATAGTAACGAGAGGTCATTCATGCCGCTGCTGTCGCCGGCCGGCGAATTTCGTCAAACATCGGGTGCTCTCGGTAATCTTCGGTTCGTACGTGCGGCGCACGAGAACAGCCCCCTTACTCTCGACGCGATCGAGTTGCGTTCAAATCGTATTGTGATCGAAAACGGTACTCTTGACGCTTTCAAGTGCTTTGATTTCGAATATGCTTCGAAGCGCAGTCGAAAATAAACGTCAAACGAGTCGATCGTCAAATAGTTACTTTATTGGAATCGAGAAGTGCCATATTTTTGTTTTAATTGAGAATTAAGCAGTGTAAAACATAGTAAATTGCGGTTTTACATCATAATAAAACGTGTTGTGTTATTTTAAAACTAGTAAACTGTCCATAGTTACATAGATTTATCTGCAGAAGTACAGACTAGAACTAAAAGCGATGGCGCGCCTCGCTGCAATGTTTAATGTTTTAGACGAAGCCAATCGCCAAGATTTGCGTAGAATGCGCAAATTTGCACGCTTGGTTCGTTATACAAATAATGCCGTCAATATTAACGAAGATGATTTTGTGCAGAACTATAGATTTAGTAAGGACTTATTTTTTGAATTAGTGGATGAACTGACATCTTTGATGAAAACATCGTTGCGTCAAAGTGATATACAAATAATGCATAAGGTATGTTTAATGGTTAAAGAAATAATGTAGTAGTTAAGAACGATCTAATGCAATACTACAATCTAACGCTTAAACTAACTAAAATCACTTTAAATACTTAATAATACATTTCAGATTCTTGTGGCTCTCTCATTTTTTGCGACAGGGAGTTACCAACGTCTTGTGGGTCGGAATCATGTCACTTTAATGTCTCAACAGTCAGTGTCGAGATGCATTAAAGATGTGACAGATGCCTTAAATAACCCAATAGTTTTGAAAAAATACATAAAGTTTCCTACCACGCTTCGGGAGAGAAATGTCATTAAAACTAAGTAAGTAAAAATAATTTTTGTTATAGACTTTTTAAATTTAAAAAGTTTGTAAATAACCAATGCCCCCTACTCTCCCTTTTTCTTTATCACTCTGGTGAGCATTTAAAAGACTTTTCATTGTTAAAGCCTAACATGCTCAGACCAAATACAATAAAATATAAAATAATTAGGATGAAAATTAAATAGATAGGTCGAATCATGTGAATAACAACTGATAACAATTTTTAATACTTTATTTCAGATTCTATTCACAATACAAAATACCAGGAATTATTGGGTGCATTGATGGCATACATGTTGCCATGGTACGTCCACATGAAAATGAGGAGTGGTATTTTAATAGGAAACAGTACCATTCGAGAAATGTGCAAATTGTATGTACTTACTGCTTATTTTAAAATTGTTATGTAACTCTGTCTCTTATAATTAATTAGATTTTTTATTATTACAGATTTGTGATTTTGATTTAAACATTATAAGTGTAGATGCATCTTTTGGGGGAGCTACTCATGATTACCACATTTTCAACCAACACGTGGTGAAGAGTCACCTGATGCACCTTTTAAATCAAGGTGAAAGGGTGTGTTTACTAAGTAAAATTAAAAAATTCTAATAAGATAATATTAACTATAAATTACAAAACAAGATAATATTCACTACTAAAATTATGCCTTTTAATACAATAAAGTATAACATCAGTCTTATTCTCATTTACAATTTTACATTATATAACGATGACAAGTATAATATTACATAGATTTAATTCATTTTAAAACACCGTTTTAAATTTTGTGCATAATTCTTACTATTTTCAGTACTGTAGATAAATGTGAAAGTTTTATAGGTACCTTTTGACTGCAGAGTAAGTTTGCAGGCCAAACTTCCCATACAAATATTTTGTAGATGGAAGGTAAAACATATCTACGCCTTTGTTATATTGAATCTTATATTTATATTTTAGGTGATTCTGGATATGCACAACGGGAGTACATGATGACTCCCATAGTTAATGCTTCAGCTGGTTTACCAGAAGAATTTTATACAAATACACATTGCTCAGCGAGAAACCGGGTGGAGAGAACTATTGGATTACTCAAAGCTCGCTGGCGATGTTTATTAAAACATAGAGTTCTACATTATAAACCCGCCATGGTCGCGAAGATCATTAACGCATGCTGTGTTTTACATAACATGTGTAATCAGGCACGCCTCTTTATGCCCCCTGACTTGGAAAATGTTGAGTTTTCTCTTTCACAAGAGTCACAAGAATATGTTGAACCTGCAGCACCTTCTGTGGTTAGTGATGAATTGCAAAGAGGAATAGAAGCTCGTCATCACATCGTCCAAAGATTATGGAACACGAGACACAATTCATGAGCAATAAATTTTTAAATTAACAAACATTAAATACTTATGTACCATAATACTCAATAAACATTTACAATTTACATGTTCTATTTGTTCTATTTCAGAATGTGTATAACACAAGAATATTAGTTACTGAGAATTTATTTAATTATATATTCTTTCTGAACTAAAGATTTAGTACACATGGCGGACTTAATGCCAAGTTGCATTCTCTACCAATCAACCATTGAGTGAAATGAGTAAATATTCGGCCAGGAAACCTACTACTAAAAATATAATTACATATTCATACATAGGTATATGGTATATATATATACTATACACACAATAGTAATATACAAATAATACAATAATACACAAATAAAAACGATATACAAAATAGTACATAATATTTAAATAAATATGAATACTAATGAGGCATTAATGCTACTTAGTTATCTTAATTTAAATAGAGAATGCAATAATTTAACTTATAATTTAATAGTACTAATGGCTAGTAGCTTCACTACAATTTTGGTCGCGCCAATTAGCCATTTATCATAATTTTATAACATATTAATAGCAAAAGTGGGTTTAAAATGGGTTGCTTATGTATTAATGAGGCTGTATATAAAAGTCTGACTTTGGTCTTCATGTGACAGTTGTCAGGCAGCAACAATTAATCGAGTACATTTTATTGGAATGGAGGTAAGAGATAATTATACCTTCCGCCATGTGCTGTTAAATAGAAGTAGTCTAGTGCAATCAGTATTAGTGTATCTTTAGCTGCATCTGTGAACGGTAGGTAATTGTTTAAATTTGTTTTCTTTTGTTTTCAGGCGGAAGTGTGTAATTGTAAATAAAAATTCAAATAATATTTAAACTTCTATTTATTATCCTGAATTTTCTTTTAAATATAAATAAATAAAAAATGATTAATAATAATAGGGTAAGTGACCCAAATGCTAGCCTTGCACCAATGGCCATGTTTATGGCTCAATTTGTTTAGTAAATTTTTAATGTTTTAGGAAATAAAACTTTGTTACTTATAAATATACTAGTAATAACAAACATAGAGCAAAACAATTTAAATACTTATGGCTAGTTACGATTGACATTTTTATATGAAATGTTATTTATTTTGGTTTAGAGTAGTAATAGCATTAGCTATATTATTGCCTGTTTCGCGTATAGCATCAGAAAAATTATGTAAGTTGCTAGAAATGCTTTGAAAACTTTCAGAAATTCGTTCAAAACTTTCAGAGATTCTATTCAACTGGGCTGAACTACTTTCTAAGGCACGTGCAGTGGTCAATTCTGCCTGCACCCGTCTATCTTCAATAGCAATAAGGCGTTCCCGTTCGACTTGCAAATTTGATCGTCGTCCTTGTCTTTGTTCCCTCTCCCTGCAAGAAACAGCAGCAGTGGTTGAGCGAACCCTTGTACGAGGACTTCGGCGAGGTGCTGCAACAAATTATGATAACTAATATAAAACCATTCGTAATTAATTTCATTACGTATTAGACCACAGAGGCTTTGTTTTTTTTTATTATGAACGTGCTGACGAGCTAGAGAGCACATATCTTCAAATTGTGAAACAGGCCCCTCATATTTTTATTTAAGTTACATTAAAATTTTAATAATCTCCAATAGTAGTAGTAGTAGTGGAATTTTCATTGCCGGGACACAGGCCCCTTCCCCCATCACAAAGAATAATTTATAAATGATTTATATTTTGACATGATATATATTTTATATGATATTTGGGCCTTCAAGTTGGTAAAGTTTTAATCAGAGATAATATGTTACTACTTACCTTGAGTGAGTCCACGTGGAGAATTATTTTGTGCCAGCCGGCGCCTTGGAGCTGTGAACAAGGATGTAACATGTTAGTACTGTTTAAAATTCCCAATATGAAAATACTAGTAGGTTTCGTTATCCTGTCCAAATTAAAGGAATAATGTAATTGTCTATACTATCAGGTACATTATTTTTCGGGTCTCAGCTGTTAGATTTCAATAAATGTAAGGACTTTGGAGATAAAAAATAGATTTAGACAAGTTAAATTTCTTGCATCTAATAATGTAAATTTGAATGCATCTGGTATTTTTGTATCTAAAAGTTACGAATTTTGAACTAAAATACCCATAGATAACTTACAACATTGAGTTGAGGCATTTGGTGTTGTCGCAATCTACTGCTCAGTTTCACTGACCACAGGTAGCTGTTGTGATACTACTAGCTCATCATATTGAGGTGTGCAAGGTAAAACATGTAATTGCTCAGAAGTTGAGGATCCTGCCTGAAAATTATAATAAGTACAACTGAATAGACTATTTTAATAAAATAAAGTAGAAATTCGAGCCATAACTTTAATTTTGTATTACCATACCATAATTTAACCATAATTTTGTAATTATTATATATTTTTGTAGGTAATATTGGCAAATCTGACTACTGCTAGGTATATTTACATCTCCTTATGAGCCTTTACAATGTTCATATTATAGTTACGCAATATCCTACATAATTGTTAACTATTTGATATACATACATATCCTCACGCTGTATCTCTAATGGGGCAGTCAGTAAGGACGGAGCAGCAAGAGTCGCAGTCCTTACATACTTCTTTCACTTCCTCAATATATTTGATATACAATTCTACATTAGTCAAATTAAAGTAATATATAAGTTAACAGTAGGTACGTTAGGTTTATCTGCACCTTACAATAGCTACTATGGAGATAATGAGATAAATAAATATTACAACATTAACATAGAATTTTTACATAAAGTAATGTAGGTATATTTACCAATGGCACGTTTAAGGATCCCCTTCAGCAAATCCTCTGCCACCGAGTAACATCGCCATTCTTTCCTCGATGTTAAACAAAGGAGAGATATACTCTGTACCACCACCAGTCTGTCTAGCTGATGCATTTACTTTGGCAATGTGCCGTTTCAGTGCATATTTTTTGTCAGCCCAAAACTATAACATAAAATTATAAAGCATATTATACAGCAATAGCCAGTTACCTAACTAATAACTAACAGCATTTTACCGCTATCAAAATTAATTAATATTATTATAATTGTACCATATATATTAATAAATGATCCTTTGTATACCTGTGTATAATGTTTTTTTATTAAGCCAACAACTCCTATTTTAGTTGGATTGGTTTGATAAAAATTAAGTACTTGCTGGGTAGCCCTTCTCGAAGATCAAAAATCTCTAAGATCTTCTTTACGGCCACTTATTTATAAATAACAAAAGAATGGTAATAATAAAAAAAACAGGGTAACATACCTTACACCACGCCTTAGCATCCTTAATTACTCCATCTAGAGCATTAAGAGAGACGGCTATTTCTTCCCATTTCTTTTTTGTTTCATATTTTGCTTGCGCAGTTCGCATGTGACCTTTGGCTATACCTGGATTTCTTTCTAAGAATTCAACCAAAGTTTCCAATTGGAGATAAGTTGGGCGACTTTGCGTGCGTTGATTCATTTCTTTTATAAAATAATGTGCTTATTTAGTGTTGATTAATACGCACTTTATCAATTACTTGCACTGAAACACGTCTTTCTCTTGGTTCACAATAACAAATTATGTTCCTTAAACGAATGCATGTAATTTAAGAAAGTAATAAATTATCTACTTGGAACATTTCAAGTGTGTTTACAAATTTAAATTTTTTGTCAAATGTTCAATAGCAGTCAAGTGTTTTTTTTTCCACTGCTCCACTCAACGTTGTCAAAGATCTCGTCACACTCAGCCATTAAAAGTAGATTTTGGATTAAATTTAGTTTGTAACTAATGTACTAAATGTTGTTTCACTTTATTTGAACTTTATTTGTTATATATGTCAATATCCAGTAGCTACAATTAGAAATAAAGCATTATTCTTAGAACATAAATAAATTTTGCATCGACTCTATAAAGAATCTTCATTTGAAAAGCTATGACATCATCGACCGGAAACAATTAACGGCTGACGTAATAACTCGATTCGGTTGCGATCGCGTTTTTGATCCGAATTGGATTTGAAAGTGTCAAGAGTACGATTTTGACTTCGAGTTCAGATCGAAGTGAATTCAAAACAAAATCGAGATCGTGTTCAAAACAAATTCAAGAGTTAGCCTGCAGACTCATTACTCGGTACATTTCTATGAACTATCTTTTGTTTCACGCGTCAGGCATATTAGTTCTTAACTCATACAAGTTATATTAGTAGTCCTCGTGCACTCGCTGAAGCGCACGAGAATTTTTCTATACAGGGAAAATAAGTCTTAATAGTTTATTTGTTATAATTGAAAATTTTAAAAGTTAGCATTCTTAACATTCTTCAGGGGAGTTCCAGATTACTCAATTTATTAATTGCGAAAAGGCGGTCTCCGCCTTCGGTGAATGCTGTGTAAAAGATTTGCACGACTAAAGCGAATAGTCGGAGGACTGCGGCTGCATCTAGCGTCCTTGTCTTTTGGGAGGGCGCTGTTGTTGTAGCTCTGGGCATGTTGGTCGTGAATTTCACCTTTTTATATTGGCTTCTTTCACCTTCTCCTTTTTTCGTCAGAGGAGTGGAGTCTTTCGCTGTGGTTTTGGAATTCACGGCTGGGATCGTGGTTGTTGCCGTGGGTCCGTCCCGTTTCGTCGGTTTTTCCTTTTCTTCTTCTTTCCCTTGATCTTTTGGGTTTTCACCGAAGGCAGGTTTGCTGGAGGCATATGGGTCGTTGGGTTGTGTTCTATAGACTTCCTTGACGTTGTTGGTAGCTGTTGTTTGTTCTTCGATTACGGTTTTCTTCTCACCAGAAGCAATACGTGGGACAGGTCCTTGCTCTTTCTCTGTCTGAGATAAAGCTGAGCTCTAGGGCCTGTCCACAGTCGATTTGTCTTTTTCATAGGTATGGGCGGGGGGACCTGACCCTCTTTTCTCCTCATCTCATTTTTGAACGCAGCACACCGGCGATCATTTGCGGTGTATTGTCCATTACAGTTGGCACAGGTTGGGGGATCGGCCCGTGGTTTTGGACAGTCTGCTGCAGCGTGCTCGCCTGCGCAGCATACTCATTTCTGTGGTCGAAAGCAATTGGCTGATGAATGGCCTAACAGCTGACATCGATCGAAGCCATCGAACGTGGGGCTGTGCGCTTTCCCTAGGCCCCTGATAAAGGCAATACCTTACAGAGACCATCTAATGTTATACAATTACAAACAATGTAACTAATACAAATAATCGTGAGTAATGTAGACAATAATCCTACTGAATTCTATGGTACGCTAATCACATGTTCACATAATCATCAGTGTCACACAGCATATACCACACATTATTCATTGTGTCTACAACACTAGTTTTTTTGTTGTAGTCAACGTCCAAAGGTAAAAATGTCCGTAGGTACAATACATGACCCTACTCATAAAGTTTTCAACATAATTTGTTATATTTGACAAGCGACTTATTTTCGCCATGACAACTTCATTTGCATCACATAATATGCCCAAACGGCAGGAGCTTGTTTTTCATTTTATCCAACAAATTTTCATCGTACTTCCTAGTCTCAATGCATTTGTAAGAAAGATTTTACCGTATTGTCATGTTGTTGGAAATGTCCTGATGGAATCTTTCGCCTTGTTCGTCACTCACAGCACCCAAATTTGCCGGAAAGAAATCCAGATGAGAGTCCAGCACATGTATTTTTAAGGACATATTACACCCCAAAGCTTTATATGACATTATAAGTTCATTTATTAAATCTTTGTAATTTTCCGATTTATGGTTTCCTAGAAAATTTTGGACAACGTTCACAAATCATTTCCAGGCGAGTTTTTCCCCATCATTCAGTTTTTCTTCAAAGCTCTTATCCTTTCAGTTGTCGTTGTTGGGGGGGCGAGCCTTCGACTCGTAGATATCTTCGTTCTCTCGCCGGTGCCCCAACTTTACTATTCAGCAGTGGACTGTATTCAAGACGTATTTGAAAGAAACACGAGAAACCAAAATAATATTCTGTATTTCACATGAACCAGTTACAACATATATATGTCATACACATATATGTGACGCGAGGTGGGTGAGCCCTTCAATAAGTCTTCGGTCTGAATTCCTCTTGAATTCTTCTTTGCTTCTAAGGAGAACTCTTTACTTCTGTCTTCTTAGTAGTTTTCCGATGTCTTCTTTCTTGAGAGGGCCTCACCCGACTGGTTGCCAGATTTTTTTTTTTTTTTTTTTTTTTGGTTTCTGAGAGGCGAAATGAAACCCCCGCGGGCTACCCAGCCGGACTCTACGCCGACTGGGGAGTGTCGGACTCGAACCGACTAAACAAAACCCCTCTTTGCTGTTAGCCCTAGTGGCTTTTACAGCGTCACAGGTCGCGTTGGGGCGAGCGCTGAAGGCGCCCTGCCAGATGGTCGACCGCCTGAGGGTTCCTCCAGCCGAGGGATGCCTCGTATGGAGGGCGGACCTCGGGCTCAAGGCGTCGCCAGGGGAGCTTTCCGCACCTGCGTGCATCTTAACGGGCTTCCTATTCGGGTGAGGGCCGGGCCTCTAGCGGACCCGGCCGGCGAGACGGCTGAGGGCCGGTTAGTGTGCCTAGTGTTCCGCGTGGCAGTTTACAATGTGGCTTAAGGCCCGCGTGTGTGCGTGTAGAGCTAAGTGATCGAGCTTCTAAACGTGAGACCCTACGGGTGTCGCGGGGGTCGTCCTCGCCTCCGCCGGTGGGGGCGGTGCGGTCGAAGTGTGTAGGTTGGCATGTTCGAGTTCGAACGTGTAATGTCGTCGTCGCTGTCGCCTAACACATGTCTAGGTCTACGATAGCGTTTGCGGACGCGGCGTTCGGGGGTGTACGATGACGCCCTGACCACTAAGGGATTCGGGTGTAAGGAGGAACGGTGAAAGAAGCGTTGGGACGCCTCTTTTAGATGTTGAGTTATAGAGGGTAATTCTAGGTCGTAATGCAGATCTACGTTGCGCACGTAAGGAGGGGCACCGGTAGCCCTGCGCATGAACCTATTCTGAATAACTTGGAGGGAGTTGATGTGAGAGCGCGCAGCGTGAGCGAATGCTACACTGGCGTACGTCATGATAGGCCTGACGCACGTCTTATATAAGGTAACTTTATGTCTGAGGGACATTTTGCTTTTAGCGCAAATGAGCATGTTGAGACGACCGAGGACGAACGCGGCGCGGTCGCGGACCGTTTTGATGTGTTGGCCGAAGGTCATGGCACTGTCAAGGGTGACTCCTAAGTATTTGACTTTCCTAGTCCAAGGGATATCCTGGCCGAAAAGTGTGATCGTTCTGAGAGTGTTAGCGCGGCGGGCGCGGCTGGTCGTCGTTCCCCTCGAGAAATACACGGCGGCGCTTTTCTCGGGGTTGACTTCGATTCTCCAAAGACGGAACCACTCGCCTAGGCTCGTGACCGCGACTTGGAGGAGTTAGGAGACTCTGAGGCGACTCCGGTCTGATGTGAACAGAGCGGTATCGTCCGCGAATAGGGCGAGCTCTACACCGGGGGTTTTGGGGACGTCGTTCGTGTAGAGCGAGTAGAGCGTGGGCGATAAAACGGAGCCCTGTGGGACGCCTGCCCTGATGGGGCGGGGAGAGGAGAGCACCCCTTCGACTCTATAGCGGAAGGAGCGGTCTGACAAAAAGTCCCGTACTATGCGTACGAGATCGTCAGGCACGCCGAGCCGGCGTAGCTTGTACACCAGCCCGGCGTGCCAGACTTTGTCGAACGCCTTCGCTACATCGAAGAAGAGGGCCCCCGTGCCTATAGTGCGACTCGGGCGGTTAAGGCCCTCCAGGATGTGTTCCGTGAGGCGGTGCACTTGTTGTATGCACGAGTGTTTGGCTCGAAAGCCAAATTGCTCGTCTATGAGGAGACCGGAGGTGTCTAAGTGGGCTTTGAGACGAGCCAGAAGGACCCGTTCGTAAATTTTCCCTAGCACGCTAAGGAGACTGATTGGGCGATAGCTATTGGGGCTACTGCGGGGTTTACCCGGTTTCGGGATTCCGATGACGATCGCTTCCTTCCAGGCGGCTGGAAAGACGCGGTTCGCCATGGCGGCATTGATAATTGCTGCTAAGAGCGCGAGAAGGCGCATCGAGAAAATTTTGACTACTCGGTTGGAGATGCCGTCTCTACCGGGGGCTTTTCTAGGTTTGAGAGCCTTGACAATGTCCTGAACTTCGTCAACCGTCGCGGGTCTGAGTTGGCAGGGGTCGGTCGCGGGCGGTAGGGAGCCTACTTCGCGATTGACCATGTCTAAATGATTCTGATCTACAGGCTGAGAGCTAGGTGAGCATTGGGCCTCCAGAGTGTCGGCCAAGAGTTCGGCTTTATCTACATCGTCGAAAGCTGTCTGTCCGTTCGGTTTCGTCAGGGGCGGCATTGTTTGGAACGTGTCCGATTTGAGAGATCGGGCCAACTTCCAGTAAGCCTGGTGCGTCGGCTCGATCTCTCGCATGAGATCGCTCCACCTGTTATCCCTAAGTTCGGAAATTCGGTATTTGACTTCGCGTTGGAGGGCGCGTAAGTTGCGTTTATTCGTTTCTGAGGGAAACGAGTCGTAAGCGCGGGTCGCGGCGTTCTTGGCTCTGATCAGCCGACGGATGTCTCCGGGGAGCTCCCAACGGCGGTCGTTCGCCGCCGGGACCTCACGGGAGCACGCGGAGACCGATTCGCGGATGTGGGCGGTGAGCGCGTCTATCGCCGCGGTCGCGTCCTCGGCGGAACGGATAACGTCCGGTATCGCGTTAAGCCGCGGCGAATTCTCAGCGTTTAGCGTTTCGTCTAAACTCTGCCAATCCGTCACGGTTTTTGTGAGCGTCCTAGTGTCTATCATAGGTCCTAGTTTGAGTAATACCGGCCTATGGTCAGAGTCTAACTCGTGTAACGCCTCTATTGAGTGCAGCGTTAGAGCTACGTTCTTTAGAAGCGCTATGTCGAGTACGTCCGGTCTGTGTGTTGTAACTCTGGGATAGTGGGTGGGCGTCATGGGGGCGATAACGTCAAAGTTAAGGACATCGGTTAGTTCGTCTAAAGCTCTGCCATTTCGCGAGGTGGTGTGCGAATTCCAGCGACGATGTTTAGCGTTGAGGTCGCCGGCGAGTATGACAGAGTCGTCTAAATTTAGGAGGGCCTCTAGATCGCTTCTAATTAGCGCTTTACCGGGAGGGAGATAAACTGACGCGAGTGTGACAGGCGCGTGCCCCGTGAGGGCCACCCGGCACACCGACGCCTCTATGTTGGTGAGGGCGGGCGTATCGATCGGAATGCAGTGCAGGGACCTTCTGTAGTAGATAACAGTGCCGCCTTTGGGGGCGGGCACCCTATCGTTTCGCACGATGTTAAGCCCGGAGAGGCCGGGGTCGCGATTTCTAGGTTTCAAAAAGGTTTCCTGCACTAGCATTATATCTATTTGGTGGTCTCGCGTAAACTCGTGAAGAAGATCGCGTTGCCTGCGGAGTCCGTCCGCGTTAAAAAATGAGATTGAGAGCCCGCGCGGTTTGATGCGCGCGGAGGGAGTTGTCTCGTGGGTGCCCGGTTTTATAACCTACGAGGGGACGCCGTGAAGCGGCTTAGGCTGTCCAGAAGGGACGCGTGTTCGGCAAGTATGATGAGCCGTCCCATCCCGTCGCTACAGTCGCGGATTTTACGCGCGACTAATTTAATTTCGTTAAGGTTGACTTCCTTAACGAGGTCGGCGAGCATTCGGATGTCGCCGAGGAGATCGGACGCCGGCGCTGAAGGAGCCGGCGCCGCTGGACGCGTTTGAGGCGCGGGCCCCTTACGCCGCGGTTGTTGTGCTGGCGTCGGCGCTATGGTCTCTCGGGCCGGTAGAGCGCGCGCGGGCGCGGATTTAGTCGACGCTGAGGGCGCGGGTTTGTTCGGCGCTGAGGGCGCAGGTTGAGTTGGCGCGGAGGGCGCGGGTTGTGGCGGCGCAGAAGGCGCGAGTTGTGACGGCGCGGAGGGCGCGGGTTTGGCTGGCGCAGAGGGCGCGGGCCGTGTGGGTGCGGAGGTCGCGGTAGGGGCGGCCTTAGGTTGGGCTGGGTGCGCAGGGGGGCCGCGGCGTTGGCCCTGATGTGCTCCGCCGGCTCGGCGCGACTTACCCCCACGGCGGCGACGGCGCGGAGCTCTCGGGCATCCGCGATAGTTCGCGGGATGTCCGAGCTCTCCGCACAGTACGCAACCGGGTGGGTCAGACGTCTCCGGCGTGCGGGAGCACTCGGGGGTGCCGTGGTCTCCGTGGCACTTGACGCACCTAGGCCGTGCGAAGCAGTTGCGGGCCGAGTGCCCGTACAATTGGCAGCGGTGGCATTGACCCACCGTGCCGCGCTTGTGCGGGGCCTCTACGGAGAGGCCGGAAATCCTACACACGGATTTTATGTGGAAAACGGCCTTTCCCTCGGGGGAGAGGTCGAGTACGACCAACACGAGGTCAAAGGCCTCCTTCGAGCGAGGCTTGTAAAGGCGGTGGACTTCACGCGCCGGGAGGTTTTGCGACTTAAGGTCGCCGAGGATGAGCTCTTCCGGGAGCTCCTTGGGGAGGCCGCGGATGACCACGCGAAGCTGGCGCTCCTCCGGGAGCGCATAAGTGTGGAAACCTATGCGCTCCGAGCGTAGGAGCGCTGTGAGCTCTCGATGGTCAGCCGGGGTGGGGACCTGCACCTTAATGCCCTGTGCAGTGTTGCGGGCGGAAACAAATTTTATGCGGCGCGCGTCTAAGGCCCGAGAGACCCTATCCCACGACGCTTTTTCTTGAATAAACACCGGCGGCGGTGTTTTGATTTTGTCGGCCTGAGGGGCCTGGATGGCCTGTGAGGCAGGCGCTTTTTGTTCGGCCAGAGGGGCCGCGGGAGCTCCGGAGGCCTGAGGGGCCGCCTTCGTCGTTTTGGGGGGCGGGCTAGGCGTGTCGCCTTCCCTCGGGGAATTCGCCCGCTTCCTCTTGACCACTAAGCGCCAATCGGCGCTCTTAGTGGCCTCGTCCTCTGAAGAGGAGGGAAGCGCTATGTCCATTTCCTCTTCGGAGTCCGAAGCCTCCGTCGGGTCAGGGGAAGCGGGCGAATCGCTAACGGGGGCCGGCTTGGTTGGTTCGCGCGGCGGGGGCTTCGCGACTGTAGCGGCGGCGGAAACAACGGCCGAGTAAGACGCGGGGGTGGGGGCGCGGGGCGCGGGTGAGACCCGGTGGTCCCACAGGTCGCGAATATGGGAGTGTGATGACTCGAGTTGAGCCATCACGAACGCGCGGAATTGGGTGTCCGTCAGCGTGTCCATGGCGCTGGTAGAGCCGCCAAGTTGAATGAGAGGACCTCCCTACCGGGGATAGGCAGGGGGGAGAGTGCCTACTTTGTAGCCCTGGTCGTACTGTGCCTGTCTTATTGTGCACAGATGTGTACCTAACACCTAGGTCTTATATAAACTTCACTAACTTAACACTAACACTTAGCGATACGAGTTGGCGCGGCCGCGACGCGACGCGAACACACTAATAATCACTACGCACGATGCACAGTGAGTACAGCGGTGGCAGCGCACGCGGGCGCTCGGAGAAATCGTAACGATTCGAGTTGGCGCGGCCGCGACGCGATAACCCGGTCAGCGCTACGGGGAGCGCAGGCGCGACGCGATAACCGGTCGGCGCTACGCGGAGCGCAGGCGCAACGCGACACGACACGACACGAACGCAGTAATTCGCTACGCACGATGCGCAGCGAGTAGAGCGATGGCAGCGCAACGCGGGCGCGCGGAAACGGCACTGAGCACTGAGAGGCGAGGCGAGCGAGCGAGCGACGCGTGCGTCTCGTACGGCGGCCGAGAGCAGACTCTGGTTGCCAGAGGCCGGCGGCGGATCGCTTATATAGCCGGCGCGTAATGCGCAATTAGAGCGGGCTAAAACAATACACCGCTCTCTCATTAACTAATCACAAGCGCGCATTACGCGAGCCGCGGGCCTCTGTGACAGAGACGACACTATGTCTCTTTCTCGCTCACAAACTATGTTTACATTCATCTATTTAGACTTATCAAGCTATTACAATAGATAATCTTATCCTCGTACGAATACAAACATAATCACACATTAATAACCTTTACTAACATAAACAATGCTTGATATAAACACAACAACGTTTACTTAAACACTATTACGTATACAAAGCGTGTAAAACAATAACATTTCCCTTACTTGACTAATTACTGACTAATAAAAAGGCTCACAAAAACAATAATACTAAGGGAAAGACTGTATATAAACATATATCTATATTTACACGCTATTCACACGAGCTTATGTCTCGCCGTCCGCTACAGTCGTATTTGTGGACCTACAAATATTCCCTCTTTAATTTTTGCCTCGATGAGTTTGGGGAATTTCTCTTTCAGATATACAAATCCACTGCCACCTTTAGGCATAGCTTTTACA
This sequence comes from Zeuzera pyrina, assembly GCA_907165235.1. Taxonomy (NCBI): domain Eukaryota; kingdom Metazoa; phylum Arthropoda; class Insecta; order Lepidoptera; family Cossidae; genus Zeuzera; species Zeuzera pyrina. Next base: position 7,761,250 of record OU015644.1, read on the forward strand.
AAAAATTTTATCAGGCCGAGCTTTATGTGCAACGGTGGTAAGAGAATGTCATCAGGGTTCACTAAAGGATCATTTTTAACATTTTTATGGCCTGGAGTGAGTGATTTACGCTTGGGCCACACTGTCTTTGTATAGTGATTTTTTCTGTCCCTACTGTCCCATTCGCAAATGAAACAGCAAAATTTTGTGTAACGAAGCTGTAGTCCAAGCAAAAGTGCAATGACTTTAAAATCGCCACAAATTTTCCAAGCGTGTTTACTGTATTCAGTTTTTTCAAGAAGAAATCTCATATTTTCGTAAGTCTCTTTCATATCAGAACCATGAGCAACCGGCACTGAAGGAAGTTTATTTCCGTTATGCAGCAACACTGCTTTCAAACTAGTTTTTGAGGAGTCAATGAACAATCGACAGTGATTTAGACCATATTCAAAATTTAATAAATTCATCAAAACTGGAACGTTATTACAATAGACTAAATCACCTGCTTTAGAAAAGTAAAGTTTTATTTCATCGTCACGATGTCGAAAATAAGAAATCAGGAGTATCGTATCAGGAGAAAGTAAATTCCAGTCGTTTAATCTAGACCCTAAAAGCTCAGCCTGTTTTTTAGACAGATTCAAATCACGTACTAAATCGTTTAAATCACTTTGTGTCAATAAGTGCGATTCTTTTGAAGTTGACGGTTCATAACTTGGGTCACTATCTTCAGATACCTTATCGTGCTGACTTAGAACAAGTTCCGGAGTAGAATCCTGACTTTCTGATCGATTTGGAGGCTTTGGCACAGGCGTTCGGCACTGTGTAAGATGGGTCTGTTGGCCGAAGACAAGTTTGGATACTGGATAGTGTGTATGGACTTGGTTGTAATGCCTTTGAGTCAAACAAAAATAACAATCACAAACGATCCTCTGGTTCGGTCCAAATCATTGGTATAGCAAATGGCATATGTATGGGTTCTTGTTTATCCCAACCTAGTAGCAGTCTCACACACGTTACACAACATTTATGTGGAACCCAGGATTTCTCACAGGATTCCTCACAGGAAATCCAAAACAGTCTAAATAGCACTGTTCAATTAATGATGTGAAATATCGACGCTGAGATGTAAAAGTTAATTCTCCACACACATAACAAAAACTGTCGGGGTTGTTAGAACACTTTCGTGGCATGTGTACGATGTAACAAACGTATATAAGATGTAAGTTAGTTGAATGCAATAGTTATACAGTCGTCTAAATGAAGTTATTCAAAAAAAGACACGTATATAAGGTCAGAAATAAATATGTAGCTGTCACAAAGAAACTGGACGTGATTGAAACAAAATTATTATATATTATTAATGAGGGTACACCAACATGAACAAAAATTATCAGAAAGTTCGTGTGACAAAAACAGTGTTTACCAGTGTAATTTATGTTTTATCAGTCTTCTATTTTCTCTTGTAAAGCGCACCTGTTTAATTTTTTAGTTATGGGCTATGTGATACTTTCTCTTTTAATTTTGAAAATACAGAATTACCATCGCCAACAAAAGAGAGATATTGTATGCCATGCATTTCTTCTGGCTTACTTGTTACTTACTTACTTTACGTTACTTGTTGATGAACCTTAGTAATTCTTAAAACATGTGTTGGAACATCTTTATTTTGAAATCACATAATTCATGTAACTTTTTCATGTTTTTTTCGAACTCGAATACTAGTGTTTTCTGTGACTCGAGATCTAAGTCTTGATCATGATTGATGCTGAAATAAGTTCTAATTTTAATTTATAATAAGCTCTTATTTTAATCCCATGACTTACCCACGTGTGATATTTTGTAACATTTTAGTAACAAGAACGAGGGTAGAATGGGATGTTCGTGTCCTTCTCGCTGACCTATTGGGTAGCGGGGAAACCGTCCCGTGGTATATAACCTCTCCACGGTAGTTTTCAATCGCCTCGCCCTACCAGGCGAGGATCACTTGGAAGATTGCCGTAGCAATCTTTGGTTTGGTTCCTTGTTTTCGAATAAGATTTTTGAGGTATTTTTTGTGGATGCAGCTGAAGAGTGGCCGCCCTTGATCATTGTGAACTGATCAGGTTCTTTGGATATGCCCGATGCGGCAATGGTCTCTCGAGCCGTGAAGCTATCCCTCTGATGTGAGGGAAGCCCGATCTATCGGGCCGCCTGAACATATTGCTCGCCAGTCGCTTAACGACTTCCATGATGGTTTCGACTTTTAAATCCCTACGTATTACGTCGTTCTTGACATAACGAGGGGCCTTCACTATCAGCCTAAGTATGATGTTCTGCTGAGCTTCTAGCCTGGAGCGTTCCCGCGTTGAAGTGAGCGCATATCAGGCTGGGGCAGTTTCGCTCGCTGGTAGCATACCAGCGCATAGCAACCGCGCACCGTTTGCATGTACCGGTATTACCGGAATATGACGAAGTGCAGGATACATACAGGATATTATTATTATTATTATTTATAATATTGGTCCTTACATATGAAATTAGCGTTTTGTCGTACTGACCACTTTGATCTGAAATATCTCCTCTTTGGTTAATAATTCCAAATTCAAATTTATAAATTCATTTAACTGGTACATTTGAGTTTTGAAAACAGTCATTCATTTGTTTTTTTCCTCATTATTTTTTTCTTTGGCGTCGCTTATTACCGCACAATGGAAAACATGAAATATCGGTATATTTACGATTACGAGTTCTACCGTGGCACCAGTGCTGCAGAAACAGCTCGAAGGATTATTGATGTGTACGGCGCTGGTGTCGCAAAAGAAAGCACGGTACGTTTTTGGTTTCAACGTTGTCGTTCTGGAAATTTCGACCTTCGGAACCAACCCCGTGGACGGCCGGAGACCAAAGTGGAAAATGAAGAATTAAAGGCTATTGTGGAAGCGGATCCATCACAAAGCACTTCAGAGATAGCTGCAGGCTTCGGGGTAAGTGACAAAACTGTATTAATCCACTTGAAGCAAATCGGGAAAGTAAAAAACTTGAACGATGGGTACCTCATGAATTGAGTGAATCGAACTTGCAAACACGCGTCGACTGCTGTGTTACTTTGCTCAACCGACACAATAATGAAGGGATTTTAAATCGAATCATTACTTGTGATGACAAGTGGATACTGTACGATAATCGGAAGCGCTCGTCGCAATGGCTGAACCCTAGAGACCCAGCCAAATCCTGCCCTAAACGAAAATTGACTCAGAAAAAGTTACTTGTGAATGTTTGGTGGACTAGCGCCGGTGTCGTTCACTACAGCTTTCTAAAATCTGGCTAAACGATTACGGCAGATATCTATTGTCAGCAACTGCAAACCATGAAGGAAGAACTAGCTGCTAAACAACCGAGATTGGTCAATCGCTCTAGGCCACTGCTGCTTCACGACAACGCAAGACCAAACACTGCACAACAAACAACCACTAAGTTAGATGAGCTACAATTGGAATGTCTGCGACATCCACCGTACTCCCCGGACCTTGCTCCAACAGATTACCATTTTTTCCGGAATTTGGACAACTTCTTACAAGGAAAAAAATTCAACTCCGATGCGGCAGTCCAAACCGCCTTCAAAGAGTTTATTGATTCTCGCCCCCATGGTTTTTTTAGTAAAGGGATCAATGAACTACCTATGAGATGGCAAAAGTGCATAGATAACAACGGTGCATACTTTGATTAATTAAATATATTTTACAAAAAAAAAATTGTCTTTATATTCCTCCCGTACAAAACGCCAATTTCATATGTAAGGACCCAATAGTATTAATTTTTACAAACATTGATTACTCCAACAGCTCTGACAACGTAGAGCTTATATTTGCCATGTGTGTAGTTAACCGTTGAAGCTCCTCAACCCTCTGGGCCTCTATACGAAGTCGTCGCTCTTCGATGGTGCGGGCCCAATTTGGAGAAGCTTCTGCTGAACGAATATCTAAAATAAAAAGTTTTCTGTGATAATTTTTTAGGACTTTCTATTAGTAAAAAGAAGTCATGACTCAGCTTTATGTTTCTTCCTATTTGATGAAATTTTCCAAGCAGATGTCTTATACAGTAAGATATCATATCCTCGCGCTGTATCGACAACTAGTCAAGTGCTAAATTGCAAAACACCAAATCGTAAAAAAAATAATTTGGATGTGACTGTCCATACACCACGGCTGAGTGGACACGATGGGCTAAGGCTCCGTCTTTCATAATGCGATGCAACAGGCGTAATTTTGATTCCCGGCATAGGCGTGTTGACCAATGAATTTCTGATGAATAAAAACTTACTTATGTCAAATGAAGAAGTATACTTACACGCTCTACGTTGTCTCGGTCGCCGTATTACGCTTGCGTTACCCTGAGCCACTGGAACAGAATGGTCACTGGAATCTGCAAGCATGCGTAAATTCATGTATGCTTAATTTTGTTAATATTACACGTTACTTCATAATTTTTTTTAAATGTACCGTAGGCGTACAAACTCCAATTTCTTCATTCACTTCCACTACCACCTCCGGCGACGGCATTTCATCAAGCTACAAGATACAAAATAATATTTGTTATTGTATATTTGTTATTGTATATTTGTTATTGTTATATTTGTTAATAGTATCACAATTCTTATTCCGATTAAATTTTTTCAAATATACCATAGGTTTAGGAGCTCTACTTTCATCTCTCGTTGATGCCAAAGAAACCCTCGACACCCCCTGCGAAGGCGTTTCATTAATCTGCAACATGCGCAATATATCTCTATGTAATATAGTATTTATTATAGCAATAAATACTGTGTTACCGTAATTTTCGGCAATTTTAAAGTGTTATTAAGTGCGTCTATTATATTATTATTTAAATTGAAACTAACAAAATCAAAGCTTACATTTAGAGGTATACGGACGCTTTCAATACCAGACATTGCGATATCACCAATTACGGCTAATATCCGCTCGTCTAGCTCCGTTAGAAGTTTCTTGGGAAGAGACCACAACTAGTACTATTAGCGTGCATGTGAAGGGTGGTTTTCTTTTTCCCGATGTTATATTTCAGATTATGACAAAACTAAAAAGAAGAACGAAACACGACAGTTTTTAAGCAAGCAAGAAAATATGCAAATAATTATTATCGAAGTTCTTGCTTTGTAATTCATTTCACAATGACATAAATATGCGTTACTTACTTTACGCCATTCTTCGCTTCTTTTCGTGACACCCACGCCAACAGCATTAAACTTACCAGCGATTGTATTCCACATATTAGCAGCATAGGCATTGCCCAAAGCCCCAAGTGGAAACCGACCTGCTGCTAAGTTTTGGTTTTCTTCCATGGCTCCAACTAAGAAAGCAATTTGTTGCTCGCTAACCTTTCTTCTTGCGGGCATTTTTTAAAAATAACGTATGTAATGAAACTTTTACATATGTATGTGAAATAAAAAATGTTAAATATATAGTTACTATTTCTAACAATTATTGAATTATAATCAAAGAGAATGTAAAATAATTACGTAAATTATAATCACAATTATATGAGCTTAATATATGATATGTATTCAATACTAAAAGAAATGAAGAGATAAATTTGTGCTCAAGAAATCAATAACGTGAGCTAATTAAATCATTCATTCTTTTTAAATAGTCAATAATATTGAAGACGATGGTGATTAGGTGTTGTCCGTGTGACATACAAATTCCATTTATTTTAACCAAGCGTAATCGCTTTGAACGTGATCGCCTTCAGTATCAATGTCGATTACGACGGCGTGAAGTTAGACAATTAGCCCACAGGTCAGGTCAATATGATAGCACGAAGATTTGGTGGGTGTAGTGATACTATCAAGATAACCTTATTCAAGGTATTTTGTCAGTGTTTCTACACCGTCCAACTCTGGATTAATAATTTAAAACGGTCGCATAACGCCATGAGAGTGCAGTACAATAATGCTTTTCGCACTGTCATAAGACTGCCTCGTTTTTGCAGCGCCACTCCTATGTTTGCTAACGCTGGCGTTCCAAATTATTTTGCGGTGATCAGGGCTCGTATAGCATCCTTCTGGATGAGAATACGAAGCTCTGAAAACATTTTACGAACCGTCTGTGAGTTATATTTATTTGGTATTTTATTTAATTTTACTGTTAATTTATGGTGTGTTTATATTTGATATTTGGGTTCTGCCGGTCAATAAAAATTTATTATTATTATTACTTTTTCGGTTTTTTTAATAAATTTCTTAATTTTAATGTATTTTCGTAACTTATTTTTACTTTTTACATTAAAATGATTGCAAGTCTGATAGACACCTATCAGTCTGTCTACAGTGTACACCTGGATCTGTTAGTCCACAGGTCTGAATAAAGATAATTCAGCTGTGTCAGCACCAACCACCTCCTTGAACAGTCTCTGTTTGTGAAAGCTCTTGTTCTCTCCTGTCGTCTTATAACTGCTGAGCAAGCCTATGCGACTCATTCAATTCAACTTCCAATTCTGCAACTGTTCCCAGTCTCCGCTCGCAGGTGTTACTACATTGGAAAAAATTGTTCACCGTCTCTTGGAGTTGATTTCGTTGTTCAAATACTTCTATAAGCTGTTCATGTAACTCCACTAGTTGACCTTTTAATGCTAAATTCTGGTCGACAACACGTTTAGTCTCTTCATATTCCTCAATCTCCCTCAGCAATTGTTCGTTCACAAGATAAATTCCTTCATTAACTTGTGGATGTAATTTGCAAAACTATCCTTCGTATTTTTATGTGCGTAGCAGCCTTTATGGACTTCTTAAACTGAATAAATATTCAGTTTTTGCGAAGCGTTAAAACATTTTTTTGGCTTAAAACCTTAATTTTTCTTTTTTTTCGTCTTTGTGACTCTGGGGATGCAATTTCTCCTTCGTCATTTGTGTTATTAGACGGATTCGGTTGAAACTGGTTTTCCAGGTGGCGTGCGAATATTTCCGCTCTGTCCCCAGCGTGGAAGTGAGGGGAGCCGTCCGGAGAGATAACTGGAATGATTAGTGAGGGAGCGTTCGCTAGTTGCCTGCAGAGGCGATGGATTCTATTCCAGCTATCGCCCACCTCAGCAATATGTCTTTCCCAACGGTCCTTGGCATGTTGTTTCAACTCGGCCGTGATTTGGTTGGTCAGGCGATTCAGTCTTTCAGTCAGCCGCCGAAAAATCGGCGAGCGGCTGAATTGTCAGTCTCTTTTTAGCCTCTTCTTCTGGTGCATCTTCACGATGAGGTGCTGAGGAAGTGTAGGTGCGTTTCTACTCCTATCGGTAGTGGGTTCTTTTTGCGCGGCTGACTTCATGGCTCTCTGAATACTGAGCGTGATATCGTTCGCCAGTGCGTCGACATCTTCGCTAGTCCGGATGGGATAAGTGAGTGTTGTTCGTAGTAATATCTTATGGAATTGTTCCCACTTAACCAGCTGGGGTCTTTCAGAAAAGCAAACTGGTATCGGCTGCAGGTCCAAGCGCACCTTAACGAGCTGGTGATCTGAACCTGAATGGTAATCCAAGACCACTTGGTTTATCCCGCCTACTTCGCCATGCATCATTAGGGTATCTAGTACGTCTGGCGAGGCGGTGTCTCTGAAAGGGTAATACGTTGGCACTTCCGGGCCCAACACATTAAGAGCTCTTGAATCGGCTATTGTGAATAGATGTCTGCCCGCAGCATGGTCACCAACGAATTCCATGCCGGGTGTTTGGCATTAAGATCACCGCCAAGTATTGTTATTCCCCTTTCATCGAAGAGGGTTTCGATCTCGTTTAGGTTGCCATGGTGTTTGGGGGTCGGTAGAATGCAAACAACCTAACACTCTAGTTGTCCACACCCAATTCGATGCCGAGAGCCTGAAGTTCAACGAGTCGAAATGGAGGCAATGGTTGGTGTACTAGCCTGCGTCTCAGTAGAACCATTAAGCCTTTGCACGCCCTCTGGGCGGCTGACAGGTCATCCTGGCGGTAGATGTAGTAACCAGGAAATTTAAAGATGCAATATGATTTCAGTAGATTTATTTTGTAGAAAGCAGACACACCTAAACCTAAACCAGCAGTAATCCGCAAGCATTGCTTCATTCCAGCGACCTTGATATCTCCGTTCCATCACAGAAATATCTTGATGGAACCTTTCTCCATGCTCGTCGCAGACAGCACCACAGCTAGGTGCAAAAAAATCGAGATGAGTGTGGAGAAAATTAATTTTTAAGGACATATTGCATCCAAGATTATGATATTTTTGAAGAAGTTCTGTAACCAACTGAGCGTAGTTATCATCTCTTTTGTTCCCAAAAATCCACGTATAACTCCCTTGAGAGCTTCCCAAGCTTCCTTTTCTTTCCCTTCCAAAACTAAGTCCAACGCAGGATCCTTTACAAGTTGACATATTTGTGGCCCAACAAAAATTCCTTCCTTGACTTTTGCATCACTTACACCCGTATTTCTAAAACGTTTCCTCAAACCTTCCTCAGCTCGACTCAACCTCACTCAGTCAAATTGGTGTTCTCGGTGAACAAAAACTTCCTCCACTAGAATCTTTCCTCATTCGAGTGGAGGAAACGAACTGTCAAACTCGAGGTAGCTCACGACCTTATGGCGTCCTCAAGCAATTAAAGTATTGTGTTCGTGTTGCGTTTATTGGTTTTATTGAACACGACAATGAATTTCGAAGAATTTAATGATTTTATGGACTGCGTTTATGACCGTGCTTATGTTTATTTGTCACGCCGTTATATACGAGATGCATAAAATCTAGGGTGTTGTAATAACAATAAATTCCGAAGAAGATACCGGTTTAGCAAAGAAACGGTTACAAACATTATATTGCCCCTTTAGTTCCCTATACAAAGGGTGATAACCGTGGGCTTCCGATACCACCTATAATACTAATTTTATTAGCTTTGCGGTTTTATGCTACCGGAAATTTTCAGGTTAGTATTTCCCATACTGATTTAAAATATTAATAATTACCTCATAATTATGAAGTAATTAAGCTATAATTAACTTTATTTTTGTCAATTCCAGATCGTTTGTGGAGACTTGCATAAATTAAGTGAGCCAGTTACATCTAGAGTAGTATCAAAAATATCAAAGTTATTAGCTGTAAAGTTTGGACAATTTGTTAAATTCCCATCAGAGAATAAACAAGGCGATATAAGACGGCGATTCGACTGACCGAGGCTCGGCGCACCATCGAGTTTTCCAGAAGGCACAGCCCTTCCTATCATATGCCCAGCTCGCCGCTCCTCGGCATGGGGCCCAGCCGCAGGTTTCCCCGTAGCCGTACCACCAGCCTTGGTGCTGGCATTCGCCGTGCTTGAGGGCACAGGTTTCCTTGCACCCCTGTGTTAGAAAGTAAAAGACCTCCAGCATATAAGTATCAAATGAAATGGATACGAATATGGCAGATACTCCATCGAAAGAAGCAATTTTTTTGTACGACACCAACAATATGGGTATCAAATGAAATAGAATAAACAGGGGAATGTTTCTGCGTATGCGATGTCGCACTGTGCGGCCGAAGGCCGCATTGTGCAGGCAAAATTCGAAAAAAAAAGTATCTAGATAGAGTTTTTTCATCGTTGAGTTGGCTGAAGTAATCCTCTAAGACGTGAAAACCGTTCGTAGTAACGTCCTATACCCTGAGTCCCCTCTTTTCTTTCAGTCACAACGTGGCCTTCGCCCAAACATCATATCATTGTAGATACACAGGGAAAGTTATACACGTGTGAAAGTTCTTGTAGTAAAGGAAATCTAACAAAACCAAATGGAATCTGCGTCTAAAGGTTAGTAAAATACGTAAAAACTTAAGTAAATATCAATACCTTAACAAACAATTTTTAGCAGTAGAAATATGAGGATATATTTTTCGTATTTTTTTATGTAAAATTTGCGTTTTCAAACCATATAATAACAAAACGCCATCGTATGCTGCCTTAAAACCTATTAGAGGTTACTCAGAAAAGTATAAGTTACTGAATAAAACAAGATTTAGCTGCTATCTTCTGCTACTTTAGTTTTTATGCAACTTTTTGTATAAAAGAAATTGAATATTCGATGACGCAGATATAACGACTAATAAAAAGTTAAAGAAAGGAAGCGTGAAAATATTAAAATTAATAGAAAAAAAGCATCGACAGAGAAAGTGGGAACTACATATGTATAAAACTAGAAAGAAGGGGAATAAGACAAAGAGAGAAAGGGAGAGAAGAGGGGGAGCCTATACAGTAAACAGGGGATCCACACTTATAGTAGGAACGTAACTTTCTGCAGAATTTCGATGTATACTTGAGTGTGTGTGTGTATGTATGTGTGTGTACGCGCGCACTAGGCAGACATTCCATATTTACATAGAGTACTATAAACTGGACTAAAGCTAATCGACGTAGGTGTAAATATTCGAAAATAAATTTTTAAACGAGGAAGCATGTCAGTTGTATGGTATGACTGTCTCGCACCTAGAACTACTGGAAAAGTACACTACAATTATTATAAATATAAGCGTAGGTACTCATTTCTTCTTCTTACTTGAATGGACACGAGTTACATCAAACTTTTCCTTTTATAAGATTAATGTTACTATTAATAAAAAAATACGCAAATTTATTTTGAAATATTTTAATTGTGGCATAGAATTTTTCGGTAAAATATACAGTATGACAATCCTAGCTAAATCTTAAAATATGATTTTTTGTTGAACTTATTCCAGATATTAATTTTTGTTTATTTTACCAACGTAATTTAATGATGATAAAAAAAATGTATTTATTTTTTAGGTTCCAGTAATAGAAAAGGTGATTTAACAAGGCTGAAATTATTCAATGAAATAAAAAACATTTTAAAGAATGATATAAAAGAAATTTATGCTAAGGTGGAAACACTTTTATCCGAAAGTGAAAATTCAAGTTATCATTTATCAGATGAAGAAAAAAATATCAGATCAAGTACATAAAATGAGATCAAGATGGGATTCAAGTAAAAAAATAGAAGAAAAATTTTTGAAAAAAATAATGATTGGTTACAAAAATCCATTGTACTGAAAAAAGAAAACCAAAAGAAGAAAAAAAAAATAAAGTCAAAACAAAAACAAAATGAAAAAATTCCAATGCAGGTCGGAGAGAACTCAGTTTCTCAGAATCTTCTGAAAGAAGTAAACGCAGGAAAACAGAAGAATTACGAGCGAATATATCAACTGAAGCTCTTCTATACTCAGCAACAACAAAATTGTGATCTGAAGGTAATACTGATTTTGCAAAAGTGGTGCGTGATATTTCCGAAGGGAGTCCTACAAAAGCTTCGAAATACAGAAAATCTTTGGAGTCTGCGAATAAATAGTATGGGATGGTAATACGGCTCGTCATTTTTTTGAAAAGTAGGAACAATCTGCAAAAATAACTGGAATTATCAGTATATTATAGAGCAAGAATAGAGAGCAGAGGAGCTGCAACTACCAATAATTGTGATCATCTCCAGAAAAACAACCAGAAAGCGACATTAAGCAGGAACTGGCCGACTTACATAAAGAAATAATGTCCTTTCTTACAACCTTAAGTATAGCGCAAAATCAAAAATTAGAGAAGATGCATCACGATATAACATCTGAGATTAAGGAATAGATCTTTGCAGTTACGTCTTTGACTGAGAAAGTGATCGAGGAGCAGAAAGTTATAAAAGCCGATTTATTAGAGTATAAGGAAAGAACCTCCGCCACCGAAAACAGTATTACTATGTTGTCAGGACTACCTAAAATCGTTAACGAGACCAATGTAACTGTTAAGTCTCTTGTTACCGAAAATAATAACTTAAACCGGTTCTCAATGATGAACAACCTTGAAATCTCAGGTGTGACCTTGACTAAGGGTGAAAATCTATTTACTATACTTCACAGCATATGTGTTCGCGTGTGATACACACTATTGGATAGTGATGTTGATACAATACACCGCGTTCGTCGTTTTCGAAGCGGAGATGTTAATGTTCAGCAGACTCTACCTCCGGCTATAATAGTTAAATTCACTCAACGCAGACGAAAAAACGAATAACTAGCCGCCGTGCGTGCTCGACGTGGCCTGACCACCACCGACATCGATCTGACGGGACCAGCATTCAATATCTAAGTGATCATTTACCTTCGACCAATAAACTATTATTGAAGCGTGCTAGACAATTAAAAGTTGAACTAAATTATGCTCAGACCGGCGACGATTTCTGTGGATGGCCCTAGTGACTAAACATGTAAATAACATTCCCCATCGCTTTTCACGCCGCCGTCCTATTGTTACCCACATGGGTCCGAAACAATCGATTCCGCACCGAGATAAGGGCCTACAATACGCTTCGAGTCAATGCGCGGCCGATTCCCCTTGACTGGGATCGCAGGGTTTGTTCTTCTTGGCTTACAAAAGGTGCACTTCCCTAACACCGCCTTCACTGCGGGCCGTAGTCGTAACACCCAATACTGTTGCCGTAGTCGTAACACCCAATACCGTTGCCGCATCGTGTTGACCAATTGTTTTCTTCCTACATGACCGCTTCTTCGATGTTCGTCGCTGATGATGAGCTGCGCCAACGGGTGCGCACCATCCAAAATAGGCGGTTCTTTCATGGCGTCTGGGACTGATACTGAGTTTATTCGACCGTTAAGTCACACTACACCCTGCTCGTCCACCTTGGCATCGAGTTTGTGCAATCGACTACTGCGCTCAACCGTCTTACCACGTTTCAGAAAGCTTATCTCGACCCGAAAGCTCTCTTGTTGAGACTCCTTTATGAGCACGCATTCGGCGTTCCTTATGTGCGCCAATTCAATTCTGTCAGCTTTTCTCCGACACTTGTCACGTCGATCAACGGCGCTTTCTTATACGCGTAGGCCGCCGTGACGTACTCCTCTTCGTGGTCGAGGTTCATTATCTTCTCCCTCGGCCAACAGTCTTCCGGTTCTCTCAAAAAGGCCGGTCCGACGAACCATCTGTCGCCACTTTGCAGCCCGGTGTTCCTCGGGCGTGTGGCGTCGTCGGCCGGGTTGTGCCCTGTTAGCACCCATCTCCATTGTGTCACGCTCGTCAACTCCGCTATTTCCCCTAGCCGATGCGACACGTACGATGTGTACTTTGCCGAATCGTTCCTTATCCAATGGAGCAATGTCTTCTAGTCGCTCCATAACACTATCTCGGGATACGACTGCGGATGTTGTTTAACGATTTCTGACGCCAGAGCGCGCCTATGAGAGCTGCTTGTAGCTCCATTCGCGGTATACTCTGCGGTTTCATTGCCGCCACCTTCGCTTTTCTGGCGACTAACACGACGTTGACTTCTCCTGTAGCGCTATTCTCACCGCGCCAATACGCCACCGTCGCATATGCTTGTTCGCTAGCGTCACAGAATATGTGCAGCAGTCTGCATTTGTCCCGTTCATGCCGTAATATCGTGGCAATCGCAGGGTTTCCACATACTCCATGCCGCTTTTCCAATCGTTAAACGTCGCCGCTTCATCAGGCGGGAGGGGGTCGTCCCACGCGATCTTTTGCTTCCACAGCTCTTGCAGCATCACTTTTGCTGTAATAGTATATAGGCTGAGGAGCCCTAGAGGGTCGAACAGAGACATTACTGCTCCTAGTGCTTCCCTCTTGGTCGGGACACGCAAGCCAGCTCTCACTTCGTCTGGCACTCTGGGCATTGCTGTGTTAAATGTCATCTCGTCGGTTGAAGGCAACCACAGCAATCCTAATGTTTTAGCGCGAACGCTCTTGTTATTTCCGAGTTCCTTCGGTGAATGTGCTCTATTTTCTTCAGGGATCTGTTGCAGCAGATGCGGGCGGTTGGTACTCCATGCGGCCAATTCGAAGCCAGCCTTGCCCTGTACTTCCATGACCTCCTTCATAACTTCTGCGGCTTCCTGTTCGGAGTCGAAGCAAACGAGCCAGTCGTCCATATAGTGATTCCTCGTTATGACTTCGAACGCACCTTATCCCTTACATTCCAGCGCGTTTTTGTTTCGGACGCTATGCGCCAGAAACGGTGAAGACATAACAAATCTCGTCGGAGGATCGGTTTGATTATCGCCGCGCCACAAAAAGTGCTGTGCTGTTGTTGTTGTTGAGGCCGTGTGTCGGACCTCGGGCTCACACCATTCTGGCGATCTCTTCATCGATCAGGGTAATGGTGGACCCTTCATCCAAAAGCACGTACGTCTTCAGCTCTCTTCCGTTCGGTCCCTTGATGGTTACTGGACACACCTTCAACAAAACTTCGCTGTCGCTATTTAACAGGTGCGCCGTCGCCGCTGTTGCCGACGCATCCTCAGATGTCGGCTCTCTCGCTGCAGGCACAGGTTCCCGCGATGGTCCTCCTCTTTGAGTCCCATGTAACAGAGGATGATGTGGTCGGTCGCAACCGTCTATCCCGCATCTCTTGCCTCTGCACGTTGTCCTCCTGTGCTTGCTACTTAAGCAAAGGTAGCAAATTCGAGCCTCCTTCGCCCAGTACCAGCGTTTCTGTGTCGCCATCGACTTGGGGCACCTCACTGTAAGATGCTCCGCTCCACAACACCAGCAAGTTTTCACACGCTCTTCAGATCGCTTTGCGATTGTTGTGATTGTGCGATTGAACGATATTTGTTGTTGCGATTGGCTTGATCTCGCTTTAATTCCGTAGCGGTGAACACGGAGGCCCCTCCTCGGCGGTGGCCGTCGGTTCGTTGTTCGTTGTAGTTTGATACGATCCTGCGCCATCGATGGCGCCGCTGGTCCTACTCCTTTGAGTACGCTCGCAAACTTTATCTCGCGGTCTGCTTCGTTCAGTAGAAAACGCGATAACACTACTATTTCCGGGTCCGATGGTTCTGCGTTCTTCATTGCGTACTCGCTCCACTTTGATTTCAAATACGGGGGCAATTTATCTACTATCTGTCTTGACAGGTAGGGTGTTGACAAGTATTCGCGATTGCCCACCCTATCGATTGCTGCGACTATGTTTTCCAATCTCCCGGCGAAACGTTTCAATTCACCCGGTGTACTTCCCCATTGTGGCAATCTCCCGATGTCCTCTATGGCTCTCTCTATGACCAAGTCAGGCCGACCGAAGTGCCTCTCTAATGACTGCATAATCTTCATGGGGTCCGTCGCAGTAAACAAAAGCGCACACCGTTTGGCGCACTTCACCTCGTATACACGCCCGTAATCTTAAAATATTCTCTGCGGGCGGTATACGTAAAATAGGCAAGTCTCTCATCTGCCTCGTCGGTTCTTTTGATTCTCGACTGTTCGACATTCCCTCCATCGCTTCCACCCAACGTTCGATAGTACGATCCTTCGTACGCGCTGGTGTGGGTGACCTGGGACGCCGCAGAGTCTCTTCGGTATATCGTTCTGTGCGTTTCCCTCGGGGCGGTGAACGATATTTGTTGTATTCCGGAACCGGCTTATCTACGTATTCTTCTCCGGATGGGTGTGCGTACCGACGCTCCAGTTCATATTCGCGCTCGCGGTCTTTCACCCACTCGCTATCTCTTTCGCGCTCGTGATCTTTCACGTGCTCGCTATCTCTTTCGCGCTCGCGGTCTTTCTTGCGTTCGCTGTCTCTTTCACTCTCGCGATCTTTCACTCATTCGCCTTCTTTTTCGCGCTCGCGGTCTTCCACGCGCTCGCTTTCTGATTGGCGCTCTTTCGCTCTATCAATCGACTCCCCCCGTATGGACGTAGGTTTCAGCCAGTCGCTTATCTTCTGGTCTACATCTACAGGCTCCTCTGCGCATAAACTTTCTCTGTCCGTTTCTTTCCGGATCGTAGCGACATCTACGGCAAGCCTCTTTCTAATCAGCATTGCCTGTATTCGTAATTCTTCCCGATGAATCTCCGCTAATCGTTCTTCGGCTTCTAATTCGGCTTGTCTTATCCGCCTCATAGTACTGGCTGTCGAACGACCCGACCGTACTGACGGGACGCGCGATCGCTCCTGAAAGTCAGTGGTTACTACAGGTGCGCGGGGAAAGGCACTGGTGCCTCTTCGGTCGCTATTTGATTAATCGCGGGCTAAACGGACGCGGACGCGTACGGTTCCATCACCAGTTCGCGTGAACCAGCGTGACGTGTGCTCGCGGGCGCGTTGGACATGGACGGTGCCGCGGGGGGATCTTCATATATCCGCTGCATCTCCGTCTCTGCTGCTTGGCGCGTGCGGATGGGGCTTCTGTTGATCGGCATCTTCGGCATTTGCAAGCCCCTAACCGGCCCTAACAGACCTTCGGGAGGGCCCGGTTTTACTCGGGATACGCTCCATTAGGGATGGACATGCGACCGTTTGGCACCGTTAGGTGGCCGGAGTGAAATCCGCGGTAAAAACCGCCTTGCTTCTACGACGCTCGGCGTACCGACGCTCGACGCACGATGCTCGGTGCACGACGCTCGGCGCTCGATGCTTCGGCGCTCGAAGCACGACGCTCAGCACTCGATGCTCAGCGCGCGACGCTCAGTGCACGACGCTCGATGCTCGTGCTGCGCTTCTTTCAGCAGCTCGGGTTTCCGCCTCTTCTGGCGGGCTTCAATCTTCAATAGGCACTTTCCGATTGCTTCACTCTTCAATCGGCACCTTCCGATTACTTCACTTTTCAAGCTCTTTTTTTCGGATCGCTTGGCCCAGTAACTTCTTCCATTCCGGCTTCTATGGACCAGGAACTGTTGGATGGGCTAGCCTTCGACGTGTTTTCTTCTATGCACCTGCGTGCCGTCGAGAAACCTATACGGGTGAGGGTCAGTCCCAGAGTGGTTTTGACCGGCCGGCGTACAATCGGCTGAAGGCCCGAAATGGTGTGTGCCTATCTTGTAACTCGGCGCGAGCGGAAGCCCCACGCTCAAGTGAGGCCCTATCTGTGCGTGAGTGATGCGGGTGATGATCGTCGAAGAGAACCTACAAAGAGGCCCTAGTGTTAACGCGCAAGACGTCGACGACCCCTCCGGAGGGGGCGGTGTGATGTCGCAACGTTGTTTGTGATGTTTAACAGGGCGTCTTTCGCCACTGTTATGAGGTCGTCCGGGTCCGTCAAAAAGTCCCTAGGTCGTCTACGGTGGGGTAGGGAACTCCCTGAGGGGGAGTAATCCGCGGCGTTCGCTATAAGAGCGTTCGCGTGGCGAGAAGCAACCTCGAAGTAGCGCTTTGACGCCTCCTTGAGGCACTTTTGAACGGTAGGCAAATCTAAATCGCGATAGAGGTCTACGTTGCGCACAAACCAAGGGGCTCCGGTGGGACTGCCGAACATAGATATGGACGGGAGCGAATTGTAATGGTGCCGCCCGAATAGGACGGCGGCACTCTTTTCGAGATTTACCTCAATCCTCCAGCGGCGAAACCACTCCCCGAGGGTGGCGGCCGCGGCTTGGAGGCGATGAAGGATGAAGGGGAGACTAGTATTGCTGTCATCCGCAAAGAGAGCTAATTCTACTTGATGGGTGCGGGGGACGTCGTTTATAAACAACGTGTTAAGGGTGGGGGCGAGCACGGAGCTCTGAGGGACCCCTGCGCGGATAGGTCGAGGAGGGGAAAACGCTCCGTTGATTCTGAAGCGAAAGGTTCTGTGCGACAAGTAGTCTCGCAGGATGAGCACGAGACTGTCTGGCACCTCTAGTTGGTACAGCTTGTGAAGCAAGCCGTAGTGCCAGACTTTGTCGAAAGCCTTCGCTACATCAAAGAACAGAGCGCCGGTAGATTTGGGTTGCCCTATGGCTGGCCGAAGGCCGGCAAGGATGTGTTCGGTGAGCCGGTGTACCTGCTGAACGCAGGAGTGACCGGCCCGAAAACCGAACTGTTCAGGGATCTAAAGGTTTTTGGAGTCTATATGGCTCCGCAGGCGGGCAAGAAGGATACGCTCATAGAGCTTACCTTAACCGTTGAGTAAGCTAATGGGACGATAGCTGGTGGGTAACGTGCGGGGCTTACCGGGCTTTGGGATGCCGTTGACGGTGGCATGCTGGGTCGGAGGGTCGCAACCCTCCGCCCCTGCGCTTCCCCGTCCGCTTGCGGGTGCTCCGCGGGGCCTTCGGGCATCCGCGATAGTTCAGGGGATGCCCGACCTGTCCGCAGAGCACGCATGCGCGCATTTTATGCAGCGCGGGCGAACCTGACAATTGCGGGCAGAGTGCCCGTATAGTTGGCAGCGATGACACTGCCCTATTTTGCCCCTCCTGTGAGGGGCTTCAAATGTTATGCCAGATAACTGGCAGACGGTCTTGAGGGAGAAGATTTTCCTTCCCTCAGCGGAACTGTCCGCGACGACGAGCACGAGCTTGAAAGGCACTTGCGGAGAGTTGCCTTTATAAAGGCGGTGTACCTCATGGCCAGCAATGACCTGGGAGCGGAGGTCGCTGAGGACGTCGTCCTCGAGGGCATAGGTGTAATAACCTAATTTCTTCTCGAGGAGCAAGGCGTTGAGTTGCCTGTAGTCGGCAACTGTTTGCACCTGCACTTTAATGCCGGTGCCCATGGATTTGGCATGCAGGAAGTTGATCTTCCTGTGCGCCATAGTTCGGCTAAGTGACACCCATTGGCCTTCGTCGCGGACGAAGATGGGTGGGGGAGCCCTAGTCTTGGGCGCGGCGGCCGAAGCAGGCTGCGCGCCCGAAGTCGATGCCTGAGGGGCGTGGGCGGCAGATTGTGACGGCCGCGGGGACGTGGCTTTAGGCGCAGCGGCCGGGGAAGGCTGCGCGCCAGAGGGAGCGGCGGCTTGTGAAGGCCGCGGGGCGGGCGTGTACGGTTTGCGCATGCGCTCACCCTTGGCTCTAGAAGCCTTGGGCGGAGGGCTTGGCGCAGTGTCCGAGTCAGCGCGCTGAGAAGCAGCGCGCTTCCTTACGTTGGCAACAGTGTGCCATTCGCCGGTCTCCTCGGCGTCCATGTCCTCCCCCGCGTCAGGAACGACGGTTTCGGCGTCCGTGGAGACGGAAGTGGCATCCATCTCCTCGTCCTCCGACTCCGACTCCCCCGACGAGGAGTAAGGGAGGGATCCCAATGAGGTAGTCGCAGTCTCCGCTTCGGTTTCTGCTTCCGCCTCGACCTCCGCTTCGACCGCAACCTGCGATCGTGAAGGGGATAAAGTGTCCCGCAAGTCGGGACGCTCAAACAAATTGTCACTAACACCTTGGGACAGTTGTGGGAAGCATTTAATAATCCTTCCGATAATGGGGCGGATAGCTAACGCGAATTCCGCGTCGCTTAATGAATTAAAAAATTCCGGATTGCCTTTGGCAGAACGTACGGCAACCGTAGTGGCAGAGGGTTTGGCCATGGCAGAGGGTTCTGCCACCGTAGTGGCAGAGGGTTCTGCCATGGGTGTTTTAATTAGTTCCTATCCCTCCCCGACGGGGTAGGCAGGGGGGGGTGTGTGCTAAGTGTTCCCTAAATGTGTCCCGAGTCAGTCTTATTGTACTCGGGGTGAATACCTAAAAAGTCTTAGATACTAACTAACTTCACAAGAACGGCGCTCGGCCGAAGGTCACGGAACTAACCGTATTACTCCTTTGACCGCACCGAGCGTCCAAGCGCTTCCGGTTTCACGCTTCCCTGAAGGGGAAGCGCGGTCCATCGGGGCAAGGCCTCGACCGGGTGCGTTGGCACCGTTAGAATCCCCCGGTCGAAAAAACGACTGAAAAATGTAGTCGTAAGACGTGTTATTACTAAAGAAACACCGACTGCCCACCCCCGCGAAGCGTAATGATAATTACGAGCGGGAGTGTAGTACCACAGTACAAGTGTAGCGTCACACGGACCGACACGTGCCGTATAGGCGAGCGAAAGTACCGCGCGGGTGAAAGATCGCACGGTACGGGGGAACGAAAAGGACGGTGCCTGCGATTACTACGCGCTGAGAAGCGCGCTCGCTAGGCAACCGTATATGGGCACCCGCTATGAAGCGAGCGAGGGACTGTCTATTAATAGACGTAATAACGCGTAATACTCAAGAGAGATCGCGAGCGAAAGACGATAGTCTAACGCACCGTACAACTGAGTTGGTTGCCAGAGGCCAGCAGCGGATCTCTTTTATAGGCGACGCGTAATGCGCTATTAGAGCGGGCTAAAACAATACATCGCCCGCCTAATCACCCAATTACAAGCGCGCAATCCGCGAGCCGTGGACTTCTGTAAACAGAGACAACACTATGTCTCTTCCTCGCTCGCTCACTATATTTATTTATACATTGCATTCATCTATTTATTTATACTTCTCTAAACTAGTACAATTTAGTCGTACTATTAATATTACTCTACGTATGAATACAAAGATAAACACATATTAATACTCTTCACAATATAAAACAATGCTTGATATAAATGCAACAATGCTCAATACAAATACAATGATAAAGCGTGTAAACAAAACAATAACATTTCCCTTACTGTGCGTGACCCGGCTGGGATACGATAACCGATAGCCTCGAGACCACTATGCACACCCGAACTGAACCGCGTGTACGCCGATCCGCTAACTGCAACTCGATGACAGGAGCGGGGTGGGTTGGTGAAAATGAGACTCTTCTATTGTTTTTCTATGATGAGCTTCTAGTGTTCTTGTGGCGTGGTAGTTGGCGTAGCAGAAGAAAGTGCGGTGGCGGAGCAGTAGAAAGTGCGGTGACGGAGCAGTCCCGCTCAGGTCACGTGGTCCTTCTCACAGCCCTCTTGTGTGGCTATGGAGAAACCTGTCCGAGGCCTTATTCCGCCTCTCTCAGATGACTTTCTTTAGCCTCTCGCTACAGCGAGAGGGTCACTGGGGGTGGGTCGAAGTACTCTTCTCCCCTATGTCGTCTTCTTCTTGGGGGTTTGGTTTTCCGGATGTCAGGCTTCATTTCTTTCATTGGTTTCTTCAATTTTCCTGCTGGTCCTCAATGATGTCTCGCGGGAAGGCCTTGTAATCCGGCGGTCTCGCGTGTAGAGGTGCAATATCCCTTATGTGGGGGAATTCAGACGCGTCGGCTCTCCGGAACATGTTTCCGGCGGTCTGGCGCACGAACTCTTTTACGGATTTGATTTGGAGTCCCTTCGCGATCGTCCGATTGCGAACGTATCTTGAGGCCCTCGTAAGTAGGCGCAGCGTGATGTTCTGCTGCGCCTGTAATTGTTGCCGGCGTTCCTCCGAGGTCAGAGCGTACCATGCCGGGGCTGCGTACGTAAGGCGGGTTCTTATGTACGTCTTGAAGATGCTGACCTTTGTTTTTGTCCTGAGGTTAGATATCAGGATGGGTCTCAGTTTTGCGCGGGCCGTCCTCACATTGTTCTCGGTGTTCCGAACGTGGAGGCCCATTGTTAGGCCGCCATCGATCGTAACTCCTAAATACTTAATGTGAGGGGCCCACGCAATCTCCTGTCCGTTCAGCATCAGTGCAGGCGGTGGGAACGGGTGGCGACGACCACTAAAGATAATGGCCTGGCTCTTGTTGGCATTCTCGTCTAGCCGCCACTTTGCCAGCCACGCTGCCAGCATGTCGAGGCTCTCCTGGATCCTCTTCTTGCCCATCTTAGTATTCAGTGTTGGCGTTAGGAGGGCAGTGTCATCCGCGTACAGCGCAAGGTGAACTCCCTCCCGGACCGACATATCGTTGGTGTACCACGAGTAGCATGCAGGTGATAAGCAGCTGCCTTGTGGTACCCCATCCCTCACGCGGAACTCGGTCGAGAGTTCCCCTTCCACCGATACTCTGCCGCTTCTATTCCTCAGGAAAGAGTCGATGAGCTTCACGGTTCTTCTTGGGGTCGAAGTTTGGGCGAGTTTGTATGTTAGACCGTGGTGCCGGACACGGTCAAACGCCTTCTCCATGTCCAGGAATACCGACACCACGTGCTCCTTTTTGTTGACCGAACAGGTCACGAGGTGCAGTACCCTGGCCAGTTGGAGTGTTGTACTATGTTCTCCCCGGAATCCGAACTGTTCACATCGGGGAGTGATTAAGGGGACATTAAGTGTGGTAATAGCAGCCTCTCAAACAGCTTCGACAGGTTCGACAGGAGAGCCACCGGTCGATAGCTCTCCGGTTTCGTGACGTTCTTCCCTGTCTTCGGAATCATTATGAGTTTCGCTGTCTTCCAGGGTTGTGGGTAGTGACTGGTGCGTATCATACCATTGAACAAACCCACCACCTCCCATGGCCTATAACCATCTGGTTATCAAGGCCGAATCTCGGGGGGGGTCACGCGCCTCGGCGCTTAACCACCCCCCTACAAATTTCACTTTGTTCAGTCCCTGTCGTTGTTTCGTTCTCCCCCTTCTGGGGCCGACATCACAAAACGGTACTCCGTCGGCTGTCCTTGACCGTTCCCGCTATCTACGAGACCTTTCCATTCTCTCTCTTTCCGCACTGGTCCTCTGCCACTCTCTCGCAAATTCCTTTAAGTGCCAGAAGTTCTTCCTGGTCCTCACCAGATCGCCGAAGTAGATTGGTCCAGGGAGTTCCCTTTCTAGCCCGTCCAGCATTCTGCTCCGCGCCTCTGAATACAATGGGCAATCCCACAGTACGTGGTCCCTATATTCATCTTTATCGTGTTCGCAATCACATTTGCCGCTCTCCGCCAGGCCCAGGTCCCTCAAACGTCCCCTGAAACATACCATTGAACAGCCGGGTAAGGGCTGCAATCGTCCGGAATGGCAGATGGCGAATCGCCGCGTTGGTTATTTGGTCTAAACCGGGAGCTTTCTTCGGCGGCAATCTGCCGGCCAATCGGCGTACCCTGTCCGGTGTGAACACAATCTGATCCTCGTCCGCTGGCACTGGAGTGTTCACTAAGGCCTCGACTGATGATGTGATCTCTGTTTCTTCCTCTTGGTTGTTGGACGGGTTCGGTTGGAATTGGCGCTCGAGGTGTTGAGCGAATATCTCCGCTCTATCCGCAGCTCGGAAGCGGGGAGTGCCGTCCGGGGAGATGAGCGGGATGGTAGGTAGGGGGGCGTTCGCCAGTTGTCTACAGAGGCGGTGGATCTTGCCCCAGCTATCGCCCACCTCACCGATGTGCCTTTCCCAACGGTCGGTGGTGTATTGCTTGAGCTCGGCTGCGATGTTGTTCGACAGTTGGTTTAATCTGGTTCGGAGGGTCGGGGAGCGGCTAAATTGCCAAGCTCTTTTAGCCTCCTCTTCTCTTTGATCTTCCGAGCGATACCCAGGGGGATTGTTGGAGTCATCCTGTTGCTCCGGTTGTTAGTGGAGACGTCTTGTGATGCCAATGCCAAGGCTCTCTGGATGGCGAGTGTGATGCCACTCGTGAGCCTTTCGACGTCCGCGCTGGTCCTGATGGGGTAGGTAGGAGTTGCACGTACAAGTGTTTGTTGGAACTGCTCCCACCTAACACGCAGAGGTCTTGCTGGGAAGCAAGTTTCCGTCGGCTGCAGCTCTAGGCTTACCTTTACGGGCTGGTGGTCCGAGCCCGTATGGTAAAATAGCACCCTTTGGGTGAGTCCGCCTGGCTCGCCGTGCACCACCAGCACGTCCAGCACGTCAGGCGAGAAGGCTGCGTTGAAGGGGTAGTATGTTGGCTCTTCTGGTCCCCGTACATCGAACTCTTTGTTTTCGGCCAACGCGAAGAGTTGCCTTCCCGCCGTGTTGGTCACCGCCGAGTTCCATGTCGGGTGCTTGGCATTCAGGTCTCCCCCGATGATCGTACATGCACCCTCGCTGAATAGGGTTGCGATCCCTTCCAGGCTGCCCCTGGTTCCTGGGGGTCTGTAGGTTGCAAACATCCTGATACATCGGTTGTCCAGGCCCAGCTTAATCCCGAGCGCCTGTAATTCCTCAAGTCTTGCTGGGGGCAGAGGCTGGTGGACTAGCTTACGTTTTGCCAATACCATCAGTCCTCTTTACGCTCTCTGGTCCGAATTGAGGTCGTCCCGTCGGTAAACATGGTAGCCCGGGAATTTCACAACTTTGTTGTGAGCTAGCATCGTTTCGGAGATGAGGGCCACGTCAATGTCCTCCTCTCTTAAGATGAGGAGTAGCATTGTTCTATTGCTAACTCCGCAGGCGTTCCAATGAAGGATTTTTAAGGACGCCATTGAAGAGTGATGTTACAGCTTCATGTTTGGAGGGTTTTACTGCAGTTGTTGCAGCTTCACTAGACCCTGTATGATGATTGTGGAGGGATCTCCCTTTGCTTGGATGGCCTCGAGTACTTTGATCAGGATTTCTATGGCCGCGGTGATCACCGTTGTGTGGTACCCTGGGAAGGGTGGGGCGTCGCCTCCGGTGCGATTTTCCCATCCCTCCTCTTTTTGTTTTTCCTCTTGGTTTTCATGGGTCGTTGATGTGAGTTCGGGTCAGCTCGGGTGGTGGGGGGTTTGCTGGGGCCATCAGGCTCGGCCCAGCGTGTTCCTCCACATTGATTGGCTGCTCTGTTGGCGGTCTATTATTCAAGCGGGCTGCGGGAGGGTTTGTCCTCGGCGCTGTCCCCGCTTGTTTGTTCCGGAGTTCCTTCCTCCGGACGGGGCATATTGGCGCATTTGCGGTGTGGGTCCCTTCGCAGTTTGCGCAAGTCGGTGGCTCCTCCCTAGGTCTCGGGCAGGCGTTGGCCGGGTGTGGCCCCCCGCATCTCACGCAGGCTTGGGGGCGGTGACAGTTGTGGGACGAGTGGCGGAAGAGCTGGCATTTGTGACACTGCGCTACCCCTTTCTTCCCTCTCCACTGTTCGATCACCACCCCCGGAACGCACATCAGCTCCTTAACCTCGTAGATGGCGGGAATCGTCTCAGGGCTGCGCTGTACCTCCGCAAAGAAGATGCAACCCGGGCGACCGCCTCTTGCCCGGATCGGGCGCACGTAATCCGTGCGGAAGCCCTGTGTGCACAGCTCCTCCCGCAGGTCTCCACGGTCGGTGTCGGCCGGGATCCCCCGTATCGCCACCTTTAGGTTGCGATCCTTCGGCAGCGAATACGCAAACCAGACGATTCCGGTATTTTCGTGTTCGGTCAGGTACGCTTGAACCACACGGAATTCATTCTCATCATGTGGCATGAATCTGACGCCCTTCCCATATGGTCGTACGCTGGGTGCGCGTCCCAGTTTCTCTTTGAGGGCCCTCAGGTGTTTGGGCCACTCAGGAAGCGTCTCCACTACCAACGGTGGGTAGCGTGGTTGGCGAGGCTGTTGTTTTGAATTTGGATGGGTGTCCGCTCGGGTATTGGGGTCACCCTCCGCCGAATTCTGGGTTCTTTGGGTAGCCGGTGGTTCCGTGCCGGCTATCCGGGGTCTTGATTTCAAAGCCGTCGTCGTCGTCGCTAAGTGACGTTCGTAGACGGTCCTGGAATCCTCGATGGGGCCTGCGGCGTTGAGGCGCGGGGTCTTAATCTGGGGTCCCGCTGGGAGGCCGGGACAACTGGTTTCTTTTTCGCGGCGTTGTCTGGGGCTTCGCTCGGGCTGTTACCCTTCCTTTTGGAAGTGCTGGCTTCACTTTCCCATTCCATGGTATCCTTTTGGGCCGTGGTGTGGTGGAGTCGAAAGTCACTATAACATTTCTGTAGCCCTCTGACAGCTGTTTTTTCCCCTATGACTTCACTTGTTTTAGCTCGGGTCGGCTCCTTACGGCCGTCCTCGGTAGTGTCGATGGTTGTTGGTAACGAAGTGTGAAGGCGTGGCGCCATCTCGTGTGTGATAGCGGGAACTTCGAGGTTCGCTGCCGGCGGGTTAACAATTTTTTCGTACCCCGCGGGGTATAAACTTTTCAATTGAAGAAGCGACGTTTGGATTTGCTGCATTAGTTTTTCGACAAACGTGTGTTGTCCAGGATCTTCAGTGTGTTCAGGATGTTCCGTCAACGTCGATGGTGTAAGTGGCGCCGTCCTGCGGAATTCCTGAGTAGCTATAGTTTTGACTTCGCTCGGTGGCGCCGATGCGGCGAGTAGCGGCAACTTCGTTGTCTGAGTAGTCTTCATAGTTGGTGGCGCCTCCCGACGGGCGATAGCGGGGCTAACTGGAACTCCATGCCGTTCGTCCCGTCTTGAGCGAACTTCACGCTTGTTTGCCTCGGTTTTTTATTCGCGCATTGGCGCGGAACGCGACTGGCGGCTTATTTCGCCCTCAGAAGGGCGGTTTGGGGAGCCCTGAGAAGGGCTGTTAGAGCTCTGATAAGAGCTGTTTGACGACGAACTCATTTCTGAGTTTGTCGTAGGCAGCGGTAATGGGGTGATGTGCCGGACCGTGACCTAAGGCATCGCCCCTTAGCCAGTCCCCGCGTCCCTTTCCCCGGTGATTTCCGCTGGTGGGAGGCCGGGTTCCGGAAACGCGGCGAGGGCCCGGACGATACCCTGGCCGCACTCGGTGTGTGGATCTCCCCGCTACGCTGCTAAGCGCGGTCGTTATCCAAGTCAACTGTAAACAATAGTGAATGGATAAACGTAATGTGTGCGATCGAGCGGTCCGCGCGGTAACACGGCAAGGCGGCACAGTCCCGCTCACTGGTTCCCTGCACACTAAAGTACCAAACGATGTGTCCGCAACTAGCGAGGGCTGTAGCGATACCGATTCGGGCGCCCGGTCAGTAGCTCTATCTATGGACTGTATCTATCTCTATCTAACCGGGCGTTCCGCGCTGCGGACCTCTGACCCGGAGAGGAACTCCGGGTTAGATTTGCACATATATGCAAACGCAATTTCTAAAAACCTTGTTCGTTTTGAGTCGGTGAGCTCTATGACGCGGGATGTCGTCACGGTGTGTAAGGAGCGTGTTTCCTAACCCTCCCCGCCGGGGTAGGCAGGGGGGGGAGTGACCTACGTGTTCCCTAAAATGTGTCCCGAGTCAGTCTTAATGTACTCGGTTGCCAGAGGCCAGCGGCGGATCTCTTTTATAGCCGACGCATTATGCGCTATTAGAGCGGGTTAGAACAATACATCGCCTGCCTAATCACCCAATTACAAGCGCGCATTACGCGAGCCGCGGACCTCTGTAAACAGAGACGATACTTATGTCTCTGTCTCGCTCGCTCACTATTTATTCATACATTGCCTTTATCTATTTATTTATGCTTATCGAACTAGTACAATTAAATCTTACTATTCATATTTCTTTACGTAAGAATATAAAGATAAACACACGTTAATAACCTTTAGAAATATAACACAAAGCTTAAAACGAATACAAAGACAAAGCGTGTAAACAAATCAACAATATTTCTCTTACTTAAACTACATACTGACTAGTAAAACAATAACAATACGGGAAATACTGTATACATACATATATATTTACATACACGCTATTTACATGAGCTTAGGTCTCGGCGTCCGCCACATATACTTTACAATTACAATATGTCTATATTAACGTGTATCTATTTGCCTATAAGTGCTTCTTCATTACTGACGTTTATACTTATAACTATCTGTACCTATTATTACTATTTCTTTACATTCTTACTCTATAATTTACGCCGCAAACACTGTTTACACTTATATTGTTTTTACGCCGCGAACAAGTACTGTGGAACGGTGTATTAAGAATACAAGAATTTGCGCGCCGAGAATCGTACTTATGAGTGGCCCACTCCAATTTTTCATAGAGGTAAAGGGGCTTTGCTTTCCTCATAATACCATTAAATAAACTCGCGAAGTGCAGTTGTCTACGCGACTCCATGATTAACAAGCCGGCCTTACATAAGTATGGTGTGATATGACTTCTTGGTGGTATTTTATAAGAAAATTTGATACACGCAGTTTGTACGCGTTGAATGACACGCTTAGAACGGGCGAGCAAAAAAGGACCAACAACAACGTCCGCATAGTTCAACTTTGATAGAACCAATGACTCGGACAATCTAAGCCTACTATCTTCATTGAGCAGATGTCAAATTTTATGTGGTACCTTTAGACGAAAAAAACACCTTTTGACTACATTCAAAACATGTTTCTCGAATCGAAATCCGTTATCCATCTGTACACCAAGATTCCTAAAATTGAACATATTCAACGGAACAGCCCAATATAGAATAGAATAAGTTTGAGACAGTACATTACTAACTTGTTTCTCGGACCCTAGAACCATGTATTTCGACTTATTAGGGTTCAGAGATAATGCATTGTTACAGGACCATATCGCTATTCTGTCGAGGTCCGAGTTGATCTTGCTAACAATAGGCGCTACATATTCTTTAGAATCAGACGACATGTAAATTTGAACGTCATCAGCATAGGTGAAATTTACAGTGATGGATTTGATTGACAATGTCTGACGCATAGAGAATAAAAATAAGTGGACCGAGTATTGACCCCTGTGGTACGCCCCTATTGACCGACTCCCTACTAGACCAAGCCTGAGTACCATCACTTTTTTGTATTTTTACTATTTGTGATCTACCAGTAAGATAACTATTGAATTGACGCGATTGGTACGCGATCGGCTGCTTGTTTCGCCTTCAAAAGGGCGGTTTGAGGAGCCCTGATAAGGGCTGTTTGTGTCTTCAGACGAGTCGCTACTCGACATGAAGGCCTCGGGGGGGGATGAAGACGGTCCATGCGGCCAGACAACGAACCCCCTTCGGAGAGAGCGACGTGGGCCAAACCGGACGCCTAGGACGCACTCGACCCTAGGAATCCCCGCTGCTCTCCACGGCGAGTGCGCGACTGGAGCGAACGTGGTGAATTCGGCTGGTTATTTGCAAATATATAATAGTCGAATGTCCGTATGTTTGCGAGGTCCGTGCGGTACGACGGCTGTGGCTGCACCCCTTACGCACGCCCTACGAGTACTTCTCGCTGTCCTGTTAGGCAGCGGAGAAACCATCCCAAGGTATGTTACCTCTTAACGGTGGTCATCAGTCGCCTCCCCCTACCACGCTAGGGTCATTTGGATTACTGCCGTAGCAGTCTTTGGCTTCTTGTTTTTTAGGATGCGTAGATTATAAGGTTTTGTGGATGCTATTGTGGAGTGTCTGCCCTCGGCTGTTATCAGCTGACCAGATTCCTCGGGTAAGCCCGGTACGGCAGCGGTCTTTCAGCAGGCCTCTCGATTTTGGGCCCGATTCCTTTTAATTGGGGGAGGTCAGATGCATCCGCACCTGCGAACACCTTTCGCGCCAGCCGCTTGACGTGCTCCTCAATGGATTCCAGTCTTAGATCCCTGCAATCGGCGCTATTGTTCAGGAACCTATTGGCTTTAACTATCTTCCTTATCGACAGGTTTTGCTGTGCCTCGATCCTGGCCCGCAGTCGTGGCAAGACGAGGGCGTACCAAGCCGGGGCCGCGTAAGTCAATTTGACACGCAGATAGGTGTTATAGACTCCCAGCTTGGCATGAACGGGAAGGCTCGAGGACAAGACTCCATTAAGCCTTCTTCGGGCTGCCCTTACGCTGGCTATCAGCGACTCAACGTGGGACTTCAGAGTTAACTTGCGTTCTATCACCACGCCCAGATATTTCGCAGTTTGAGACCATTAGATGCCCTGGCCCTCTAGTTGGAGCGGGGCTGGTAAGGGTGGGCGTCTGTTTCCACTAATGATTATGGCCTGTGATTTTTTTTTATTTTTATTATTCAGCATCCCCCTAGCGTGGGCAAAGCCAGGGCCCTTTTCTGTCTTTTATTCCAGTTCTCACTCACATTAAAATCATCTGGGTTGAATTCCCTTCCATTCACTATCTACCTATTCGTTGGTTAGCTGCTGTAATATTTAATTCATAAAAAATCACTTATATTTAATACACTTTCTTTTATAGCTACTCTTATTCTAATACATTTGCAACTTACACACTATATTCTACTTTGTCACATTGTCACTTATTCTAAACTTACCCTAATCCTACATGCTAATATCACAGTATTTATCATCACATTTTTGCTTATCTCTAGTTATATACTTATGTATACTTCTTATTTATTAATAACAGTTTTTTTGTTCATGTCAGTTCTTATCCTTAAATTCCTATATAAGTTCGTCAACTGTTATAATTACCTGTGATTTGCGGACATTTGCAGATAGGCCCCACTCTGCAAGCCATTGAGGAAGCATATTTTGGGACCTCTGTAACTTCTGGGCAGCAAGGTCAGCACGGATAGACGCTGAGAGGTATGCGGTGTCGTCGGCGTAGAGGTCCAGTTGCGTTCCCTCGGTCGCGGGGATGTCATCTGTGTAGATGGAATAGCACGTAGGGGACAGGCAGCTTCCCTGTGGGACTCTTGCGCTTATGGGTCTCACCCCGGACAGCTGTCCTTTTACCATCACCTGAAAGGTTCTGTTCTGCAGAAAGGAGGCAGTCACCTTGACAATGCGGACCGGCATGGGGAGAGTGATCATCTAGTAGCACAGACCGAGGTGCCAAACTCAGTCGAACGCCTTCTCCTTTTCGAGGAATACCGCAGCCGCATGTTCCTTTTTGTTCAACGCCCGGGCCATGTGGTGAAGTACCCTCGACAACTGGAGGCTGGTGCTGTGCTCCTTCCGGAAACCAAATTATTCCTCTCTCGGGGAAAACCACCTGCCCATCTCCTGCAGTAAAAGCTTCTCGATACAAAGTCCACCAGACTACCTGACCCACTAATGTTGCAATCGAGGTGTCCGCAACTAGCGACTGTCGTTGCTATATCGACCCGGGATGCTCGACCAATCATTCTATCTCTATATCTATATCTATCTCTGTCTGGCCGGGCGCCCCGCGCTGCAGACACTTCTGATTGGTTCCCGCATGAGCCAAGTAATCCAGCGCACGAGCTCGTTTTCTGTAGAGTGTAAGTGTTGTTGTTTTAAACTCCCATACCTAGGCGAAAATGTGTGAGGAGAATGATGAGATTTGAGGAAGCGAAAGAAGTATGTAAGAACCGCGACGCTTGGCGCCCTGTCCTCTCTGACTATCCCGTTAGGGATACAGCGTGAGGATATGTATGTATGTGTGTTAGTGTTGTATGTATGTCGGTGCGTGTATGTATATGGCTCTGTGCTTGTATTTATTTCTGTTAGTTTTGTAATAGTACTAATGTAATAGTAACTATCTCATGACTATTCTAACTATAACTATCCAATACCTATTCTATGTCTATATATGCATATTTTAATGTGAACTATAACTATGTTAACCTTTAGTCTGTGTCTATTTGTACTGACATACTGTAACTATGTACACAATATACTAATCTATAATTTCACACTACTCGCGTACTATTTTACACTGATCGTGTTTATTTACAATCACTGTACTGAACACTATCGTCCGCTCGTTTTACGTCGCAACCATTTTCATTATAAATCACATAGATAATACTTACAGCATAAATAAAATAGACCATGAAATTTTATAACTATGCATTTGATAACACTAAATTAGTCATATTTTACTATTTAATATTAATAACTGAAGTGCAACAGTAACATAATTTTCACAAAATTAAATTATTTATTCAGTTTCTTATTATGTTATTTTAAGAAAAAAAAAGATTTTCAGTGATTGTACAATAGAAAAATGAAGTGCCGTGTAGTTGGTTGCAAGTCACATTCAGATGGATGCTGTGATACTCTAAAAAATATCACATTTCATGTATAAGTATCAAATTATACAATATTACATCGAAAGTTCTATTATTAGAGGCTAACAAAAATTTTTCAGATATTCTTCGCAGTTTACAATTTAGTAGGGGACACGCTTTGCTGAATTTTGTATTTCCAAGTACTTAAATATTATAATAGTAGGTATTTTACCTATGAAGTTGCCGTTCTACGATACTGGCCTTTGGAATTGTAATGTGTATGGCCCATATAATAAACCCAAAAGAAAGAGGTGGTGATCCACCAACTGCACCTACTCCTCAGTTGTCCTCTTTGTAGAGCATCTACTTCAATTACAGCAACCACGTGCCCCGGTCCTCAAGGATGTTCCTTTTGAAGGAACTGCGACCTGCCCACGCGTTCTTCCACCCAGAGCGAATATTATTTACTTGAATTCTAGCATTCACGTGCCCCGGTCTTCAAGAATTCCCCTTTTTAGAGGAACTGCGACCTGGGCACGCGTTTTTCCAATCAGAGCGAAGAAGTTCAGACTTCTTAATAGTCATATAGAGTAGTGAACCAAACCATTCTAGGTACTCATTGGATATCTAAATATTACTGAACTTTAGATGGTTTTGAATAGTTTTTAGAACTATTCCTAGGTATTCATTGAATACAGGGACATGAGGCCCACCTTGTCTATCAATCCCGGGTCCATCAATCTTTGAAACGTACTAGGTGCATTCTTAGGCCCAAACGGCATTCTAAGGAATTCATAATGTCCTCTTTCAGTAGTAAATGCTGTTTTCTCTACGTCATTCATATGTATCTCGACCTGATGATATCCACTGGGAAGATCAAGAGTACTGAAGTATTGCGCACGCTCTAGACGGTCCAAAATGTTATAAATACTTAGAAGTGGATATTTATCTTCTATAATGCGGTCATTAAGTCTTCTGTAGTCGATGACCATTCCCCATTTAATTTTACCAGAGGCGTCTGCTTTTTTAGGTACTATGTGTACCGGACAAGACCAGGGGGAGATAAGACAGAGTAGAATAAGACACGATATTGATAACATATTATTATTTCTCTCCTCTTCTTCGTTTACATGTTCAGTGCGAATTTGGTCAACGTCAACGTTATTTGTTGTTTGATGTATAGAGTTTAATGTGTATCGAGAATTGTTTCTGTCATTATAACTATACGGTTCTAATTCAATTTTAGTTTTATTACATATAACTTTCTTGTTATCACTCAAATTAATGATCGACGTTTGAATGTGCCGTTCTCAACGCGTACAATTGCAGCTGGTGATTTGAAATAGTTAGCCCAGTGTATATCGTCATGTACGTATTGTCCGTCTGTATAATTGCTTTTAAGATCATAATTTTTTCACATTTTGGTTCTATATTTGTTTTGTAGGATAATCAAAGAACACTGTAATGACGGTAGATGAAGTGCGTAATATTTTGTTTTTTAAATCTACATTACAAGATGTATTTTAATAAGTCTAATCCTATAAGACCTTTATATTTATTGTCGAAATTAAATATTAGAATCTTATGAAACAAATCACTTTGGAATACGGGTGGTAAAGGTAAATATGCAACGTAATTGTGTTTAGTTTAAGCATGGGCTGTTTTTACTTCAAACGGTTCAAATTCAACAATGTTTTGAAATATTGTACCGCGAATAGCATCTGGAGAAATCATTGAACATGATGCTCCTGTGTCTATGATAAATTTACCTTTAAATTCGGGTATGTCAATATATCCTAAGTGATCTTTATCTTGGTAATTCAGTTTAACTAGCTTAGGTCGTTGTCGACTTTGTCTACAATAAAATCCTGAGACATATTCATCTCGTCTTCCTTCTGAGGCTCGTATATTTCATCCTGACTGTATTGTCCAACGTATTCTTCATGTCCAGATTCCGGTGTATAGTATAACTCCTCGAAAGCAAATTGAGGTCTTTCTGGTTTATTTATTGATCTCATAGTAACGTCCGAACTTTTCTGAGGTGGATTAATTTGAGGTGGATTCATTTGTTGTGAAACCTGCTGCGGAACATTTGGTTGGGATCTATAATTACCAGATTGACGGAAATTACCTGATGATCGATTTTTCCTGGGCAGCATAAATTATAGAATAGAACCTGCTGCGGAACATTTGGTTGGGATTATACCAGATTGACGGAAGTTACCTGATGATCGATTTTTCCAGGGCAGCATACATTGTACCCACTGTTGTCGATGCTCAGGTGACCAGTTATTTTGTTGTGGCATGAAAGTACGTTGTGTGTTAAATTGTTGCTGACTAAATGGTTGATTATTAAATGGTTGGTGGTTTAATGGATGGTTGTTAAATGGTCGATGGTTATTTGTATAATGTGGGTTTTTTTTTGGTAGATCCGTTCTTGGCTTAGCCTGAGATGTTGATGGTGCGTTAAGAGACATATTTCTATTAAAAGATAAGCGTGCCTCTTTTTGCCTATCAGTTAAAATAGCTAATTCTAATGTTATGAGTTTCGCTATTCTTACGCCAATAGATACATGAAAATCTAATTGGTTTATATATTGTTCAATAACCATATTTTCGTAATGGGTTTTATTACTGTGCTTACCTATAGAGTATGAAGTATCTAGTATTTCTCGCAATCTTTTCCGTAGGATTCTGCATCTTCTGATTTATGACGGCGCATGCGAGAGAGTTCCTGCATTACTTGAATTTCGTTTCTAGGTTCTCCTGATCTCCTAATTAAAGCAGCTTTAATATCGTCTCATGAATTCAACGACTCTTAATATGCTTTAGCAACTATAGCCGCGCCACCGAGTCTACTTTTAATTAAACATAATAAAGTGGGGTGTCGTTTTACATCCGTTGGTGGCGCGCTGTCACTAAATTTATTATATTATCTACTTCGCGTATGTAGTAGGTTTTTAATGTTTTCCCATCGTAACGTGGCATTAAATCCAACAGATATTTAAATGTAGAATCGAAGTCAGTAAGTGCCATTTTATTTTATAAATAGTGCACTTGTACTTAATAACAAAAGAGCGTGAGCCTAGCGATGTCAGCCTATAGACAAACACTCTCGTGGATATTTATATATATATAACGATTGGAAATAGAGCACGGGATAGCAACTTGGAAGGTCAAGAGTACTCACCACAGCATCTTTTGCATCTCCAACCGGGTCTCGTTAGGTACAGTTATCCAATTTTCCGGAGTTCCGTAAGTAGTGCGGCATCGACAGGTTCAAAGTTCGAATCGCGGTAGCAACGATTAATACCGTTCACTTTAACTTTGATTTTAAAAGTCCTAATAGTGCCGTGATCCTACCGACTGCGCCAGTTAAGTGTTGGCAACCGGAACACTTAAAAAAAAATATAAAATATTTATTTATTTAATAAAATTACATTGATTTCTAATACTAAAATATTATTAGACGAATTACACGAGACTGGCTTTCAAAGTAATGTGTGTCTTATTTATAATATATTCATTAGGGTGTCCCAGCCTATAAGGGCGAAAAATTTTTTTTCGGTTTTGAATACGCATACCCTTTATATATTTTTTCTAATTGACCCTAATAACTAAAATATAAAATATTATCGAAATCGGATAATCGGATGAGTCTGTGTTCCTGTACGCAACGCAGTAAAAATTGTTTTTGTTCCTCTTCAACGGTTCCATGGAAATCTTGCATCAATTTAACTGCTCTCTCTGCTGTATCATTAACGGCTCTCAATGTCATCATCTGTTCCTTAACTCGCAGAAAAGAAGCATTACTAGGCCATGAAGAAGGACAGTCGTTGAGAAAACTGTCATCAATTTTAAAACGATGAAACAAGGTCTTGCTTTTGTTAGAAATGAAGTAGTCGATTTCTTTCTCGTAAACCACACAGGTCTTCTTTTGAAGGAATGTAGCGTTTACTGTAAACTAGTGGATTTTCCTTAGATAAACTTTTAACTATCTTTATTTTTGTTTCTTGGTTTACATTATCGTCAAATAGAGACAAAACAGCTACTTCATCAACCAAATACCATAAATGCTGACAGAACTTCTGTAAAGCTGCTTTACAATAAATAAACAATACTTAAATATCTTACAATCTCGCCCCAAGTGGCATGACGCTGTCTAATGTGAAAGTAGGTTCACTAGTAATTTTAAAGGAATACGATGTTGCATCTCTGTATTGGCCTATGGCTAGAATTACACAGATATTTCCGGGCTCTGATAGTAAAGTAAGAGTTGTTGAGGTTAAAATGGCCAATGGTAAAACCCATAGACGTTCCATTGTAAAAATTTGTTTATTACCTGTAAAATGTAAGTGATTAGTTATGTACTTTCAAACATTTTGTATTAAAAGTTTTCTTACATTTGTTCTGGATGGCCAGTATGTTGGGACTACCAACATTTTTTTGTGTTCACAACATTGTATAATATTTTTTACTTTGGCAACATTGTCAGTTTTTTATTTTTCTCTCTGGTCTGTCTGTCTGCCGTGTGCACATGTGTTGGATAAAAATACAAGCATTGCTATTAACTTCTTTTTATTTATTTGTAATCACCCTATGGATACACCATACAATACATCAAACTCGCTCACAGGTGATGGAGAAAACTTTGCTTACAAAAATTTTAAACTCAATTTTTCCCTAATTTCTCGAAGGAATACACAATTTTAAAGAAATTATAGCTTGGACTTCTATTAATTACGTGTTTTATTCGATATCGCTATTTTCCAATGAATTAATTCTTTATTGTACAACATTCTAAAACGTTCGTCCTTCGGACACGCAGGTTTATGAGAAAACGGCATTACAAACTTTAAATTCAACCTTTACTTTTATTTAAAAATGCCTAAAAAAGATTTGTCTCGATCCGCTAATTGCATTGTCAACTTCCCCTAAAACTTATATTACCTAAAACTTAAAAATGAAGTAACCAAAACTAAAAAGTTTCTGACAGGTGAAAACGGCAATTTTTTGAAAACAACCCACCTATGCATAACATAATTTAATTCAATTTGTCAGTTATTGAAATCAGTTAAAACTTGTCATATGAGCCGATCTACTAGTCTAGTAGTCTTAAGATCCGATGGGATTCGTCTAGCAGTAGACTTCATCCACCGAAGGTACGTGTAAGCAATCGGGCTCTTTTGTTATGGGCAATGAGGCGTACCAATCATAGTATTCTTCAGGAACGATTTGTTTACTGCATAATCCAAGTAGATCTTTCTTTTTTGATTCGCTGATGAGCAAAAAGCTATGCTAAAGTTTTTTTTTTTAATTTGCAACGACTGTGCTTGTACTGTAGTGCGATTTCTTGCTCTGGTACTGCGACGGTGAGATGACTGAAATATTTTGAGAAACTTTCATCCATAAGAATCATCAGACATGTCGTAATTAAAATAGATTTTCGAAGTTTCTTCTTTGCGATACTGCATTCTTTGGATTTTAAACCAAGTCACTTTATTTCCATTAAAATCTCTTGAGCGATTAAACATACTCTCTTTTGCTATTTTTTTCACACTTCACACGTATTAGAATACAGACAAACCTCAATCACATGAGATGGTACGCACGTGGAAAGATAATGATCCAGAATACTTCCGATTTCAGAACTACCTCTTTTCCCGTTCACTTCCGACCAGGCAAAGCAATACGCATCGTTTGGCAGTGCAGCTTCGTAGATGCAAAGATTGCAAACACATAGTTTTCGACAGTAATAAAGCTGTCCCACTAATCCTGAGGGTATTTGTAACACAACCTGCAAGTCAAACTTGCAGGTTGTGTTACAAATACCCTCAGGCCTACTTTTTTAATATTATCCGCTTTATTGTAGTTAGAACATGTCAAAGATTAATTAATGCATTGCTCTTTGTACAGCTGATACATTTTCGTAATAGATAATGAAGCGTCTAAATAAAGACCAGCTCGTGATTCTTCTCGTAACCTCTGGTCGCTTGGCTTCTCTCTAGTGGTCCTATTTCGTCTTCCAACGCAGTGGAAGAGTCATTTGGGGGTGAATCGAAGGTTAACTTCTCCCCTATGTTCTCTTCTCTATTGGGTGCTTCTTGTTATCCGGGGTTCGGGCTTCGTCTTCGTTTGGTATCTTAAACTGTTCGACTGGTCCTCTAGTATGTCCCTCGGGAAAGTCTTGTAGTCCGGCGGTCTCACATGTAAGGGCGCGATGTCCCTTGTATGGAGATGCTCGGACATATCGGCCCTCCGGAACATGTTTCTGGAAATTCGACAAACGAATTCCCCGACGGATCAATGCCTAGCCCTTTCTCGATCGTCCGGTTCCGGACCTATCTTGGGGCCCTGGTTAGTAGACGCAGCGAGATGTTCTGCTGCGCCTATAATTGCTGTCGGCGGCCCTCAGGAGTCAGGGCATACCATGCCGGGGCTGCGTACTGCTAGGAGGCCTGGTCTGGTAGACTTTTTAAAAGAAAACACTTCGACCACCAATTTATTCTTTTAAGTAATTGGTGCCTCAATGCCTGCTTGAGATCGGTTCTGAATTAAACGGGCTAAATTCTTAATGTAGTATTGGAATCAATTGGATGGACTCACTGAGTGATTGACACTATGAAATTAATTTGATTGACTCACTCGCGGTCATGCGGGAAATCGTCTTTTATATCGTTTGTATTATTGTTTATTTTATTAAAAGTCTTATATGTCTTGATTATATTATTTATTTTAATATTACTTAGGAGTACACAGATATTGTCCTCACGTTATTCTTATTAGTCATGTAGTCGACATAGAGAGTAGATCTCACAATAGACAATGTGGTTCCACAGATTATACTTAGAGGTTAGACTCGTTTACACATATACTACATCGTTGGCTACCGCGTGGCGTATTTACGCGGCGTTGCTTTGATCAGCAAAATCGCCTTGAGTAATTGGTCTTAACAGTTCCCGCTTTTTGACGGAGCTTTATCTTAGAGATGAAGCAGAGTCCGAGAGAAGAAAGAAATAACAAGACAAGCGGAGACTGAGGCACTTGGATACAGAGTGATTAATACAAAGATACAGAGTAAATAATTCAAAATACAGAGTAAAAACACAAAATAAAAATACAGAGTAAAAACACAGAGTAAAATAATTAATTGTTTGAAATGTTCCTATTAACAGATTAATTAAAAACATTTTTTCTTGATGTTGTACGAGGAGGTAACACGGGCAATGATTTTACAGATTTTTGATCATCCGAACTTGATGAGATTTCAGTTAATTCGATCGAGTTTTTAATTTTAGACTCATGTCGTATATTCCTTCTCGTATTACATTGGGTAAATATTGGGATGCAGTGAGGTGATTCCTTAGTTTTATAAATACATTTTATGATTTTATAAACAGTAAACAAAACTAAAAGGGTAATTAGAATGTAAGTAATAGTAGAGTAATATACACCATATTTTATGATGTGAGGCTCTTGTTGAACTTTATTGAGTTCTTTACTGAGAACTTTATTGTCTTCTTCTTCAAGATTATTCAAATTATGGTAAGAATATTTCAGACAATTTAAGTCTATGTTAGTTAATAGCAATGGAGATAAAACAGACTTTTTAAAAATACTCTTAGTACAACAATCGTCTTCTGTAATATTGAAGTCTATATGTAATGGATTGTTTTTGAAAGTTGTATTGTTTTTGAACATCCTATACAGTTTTCAGTTAAATTTAGAATATCAGTACTAGAGATCGAATAATCTTTTAAGAAATTGTCACATTTAACCGTTAATTTGCAATTCTGAGATTGTAGTCTTCTGCGGCCTCTCCAGGCTTCTATTCTTAGTCCTGGTAGATTTAGGAGTTCATTTATTCCATAGAGTTTATTTAACTCCTCGTGGCTCATGCCATCGAGTTCTACAAATAGCGTCATGGCTAGTCGTCCCCTTCGAGACGGAATCTGTCTTATGTGTCTCGGGTGAAACTCACGATTTTTCAGTTCTTGGGTTATTTCCTCTAGTGAGGTATCTGTAGGCAGACCGTGTATGCCCACTTCTGTCGGTAATTCTTTTTGTGTCGCATACATGTAGAATTGGATGCTGGGGTCCTTATTCCTGGCTTCTATTAGGTAACGCTGGACTACTCTAAATTCGTCGTCCGACTTGGCCAGAAAACGGAATCCAGTTCCAAATGTTTTGGTGTTAGCGGGGCAGCCTAACTGTTGTTTTAAACAAACTAGATGCTTTGTCCATTCTGGTAGTTTATCTACCACTATGGGTGGGCATGTTCGGGCATTGCGTACTTTGAATGGGCCTTGGTCTTTGTCTTTATCATTGTTGTTAGGTGGTTTGTCTTCTACTGGTGGGGGTTCAACTGGGATTTTCCCTAAGGATCTAAAAATAGCCGTTGTGAAACCCATTTACAAAAGTGGTGATATAAGGCCAACGTTAAAAATTATCGCCCCATTGCCATTCTTCCTTCTATTTCTAAAATCCTGGAAAGAATCTATAACATCTTACACTACCACTTTTTGTCTAAGTATATATTTATCTGTTTAATGTACGCTGCACCAAATGAACATTGGTGTCCGTAATTTTACTATGGTGGCACTGAAAATCAGCGCCGCGGCTGGTGCCTAGCGCTGGTCGCGACATCATGCTGAGTGTTCACCATTTTCAGGGGACGTAGCACAGTGCGTGACAGCGTTGTTTCATTCATTCATTCATTGTATTTTATATTGTATTGTATTTACTATATAATTGTGTCATGTACTGTGTTGTGCCATTGAAATAAATATTATTGTTATTATTATTATTATTAATTATAGATAAAAGGGGCTGGTACAATACTTAGAAAATAATAAACTTCTATGCCCATTTCTTCAGC
The DNA here is from genome assembly GCA_907165235.1 of Zeuzera pyrina. NCBI lineage: Eukaryota > Metazoa > Arthropoda > Insecta > Lepidoptera > Cossidae > Zeuzera > Zeuzera pyrina. The sequence goes on from OU015644.1 coordinate 7,801,512, forward strand.
CTCGTCTGCCAGTCGTTTTCCTATAGGACTGATTTTCCGTGAGTTCCACAGGGTGTGTTTGGCATTGAGGTCTCCTAACATCACTGTGGGTTTCGCGTCATTAAGTAGAACCCGCAGGTCTTCCTTGTCATGGTTCTTGCGGGGTGGCCTATAGGCCGCATATATATTTATGTCTGTTTCCCCCGCTGAACTCTGACCCCTGTGGCTTGTATGAATTTTAGGTCACTAGGTCTACCCAGATCTTCATGGACTATATCCCTTCTAATGAGTGCCGCCATTCCACGATAGGGGACTCCTTGTGGGGGGATACGTCATCATTTCTGTAGGTATGGTAGTTGGGTATCTTCAGATCCTTTTTGGCCGATAGTTTTGTTTCTCCCAAAAGCAGGATGTGGATATCCTGGGTTTGGGTTAGCATCCTTAGGTCGCTGATTTTATCCTGTATGCCTCCTGGGTTCCAGTATACTACTCTTAGTGCCATCTAAGGGAGTTCCAGGTTCGTCAGTTTATTAATAAGTGCAAGGTGAGGATCTCCGCCCGATGTAAATGATATGTAGAATTCCTGGACTATTATGGCGAATAGTCGGAGTATTTCAGCTGCATCTGTGGGTGGGTCGTGAAGCTGACCCTTTTTTGTGTATTTTGTACGTTCTTTTTTGTGGATGCTTCGGTTGTTGTTAGGCTTTTCTTTTCCTCAATTTTTGTATGTAGGTTTTCTCTTAATGATTTAATAGGTATTCCGGAAGTAGTAGATAGCCCGCTTTGTTTTTTGGGCTTCTTCTTCTTCTTACTTTTCTTTCTTATCTCTTTGGCTTCCTCTGGTAGATTGGCTGGTGGCATCAAGGTCGTGGAACTCTTTTGGGTGTTCAGTGTATTCGTTGCCGACGTTAATGGCTTGCGGTTTCGGAAGCGATTTGCCAAGTGTAGGTTGGTTCCTACTTGGTTGGGTTTGTTCCTTCTCGCCTTCTTGGGTTGACGGTTTTCTTGCGTTTGTTAGTGGTGTTGTCGGAATTGGAGGGGGTACCAACCCCTCTTTTCTCCTGGCCTCTTTTTTGAATACTGCACACCTGCGGTCATTGGCCGTGTGCTGTCCCCCACAGTTGGCACAAGTGGGGGGATCGGTTCGTGGTATCGGGCAGTCCATTGCGTTGTGTTCTCCTGCGCATCGGACACATTTTTGCTGTCTGAAGTAGTTGGCCGATGCATGTCCGAACTGCTGGCATATGTGACACTGCGCTGGTCCCTTGCGTCCCCTCCATGCTTCCACTGTGATTCCTGGGAAGTTCAGTAACTCGTTGACCCCATAAAGACGAGTTATCTGCTCTTTGGCAATGTGGTCTAGTTCCACGAAGAAAGTGGTCGCTGATCTACCTCTTCTGGGTGGAATTGAAAATGAAATGAAATGAAAGTATTTATTTGCAATTACATTACTCATTAAAAGTACAAAAAACTAAGATCTACAACTGTAATAAAAATACTATAACCTAAGAAGCACTCAATAACAGAAAATGTATTGCAAAACGGACCCAACTCAGCATGAGCTAGCTTTACAGCCAGCACTGATCTTCCGTTGGACCGTTTGGTGACGTCTCTGAATAAAGATACTAATACTATATTAAATATATTAAGTAGATGCATAAGTAGGTACATAGCTATCCCATCCCATCAACCAATAAAAACACTGATGTGAAAAGTGATATACTCACGCAAACATACAAAAATATAGATGCACAAACATATACTCACACACATGCACATACACGTACATTTATACACATATATATATTTATTTATATACACACATGCACATATACATTACCTACATATTACTGTTAATTATATTTTAACATTTATAATAATAATAGAAATTAACAATACAATATTTATTAGCAGACATTGGGTATGTCCCTTACATAGCACTTGTGTTATGTTTCTGAGTTTCCTCATTCCTCTGGTGCTCGCACAAATATTTCTTCAATTTATTTCTAAATTGTTGAACACATTGCAGGTTCCTTATAGGTGGAGGAATATTATTCCAACATTTTGATGCACTATAGCGAAAACTACCCCTAAAAGCGGCCGAGGCATGCTGAGGTGTCAAGAGTTGCATAGTGCATTGCCTGAATCTACGAGACCCATGGCTAGATTTCCAGCACAACTTTTCATAAAGATAACTAGGAGCTTTACGCTTTATGACACCAAAAAGAAGGCTAGCTAAATGAAGTTTTTGGCGATGTTTCATTTTTAGAATTCCGTGTTTATTGAGATACGGAGTTACATGAGCTATCAAAGGAATGTTACAACAAAAACGAGCACATACGTTCTGCACCCGTTGTATCAACTTTTGTGTTCTTGCTAAAAGACGGCGGCCAAAAACGGCATCCATATAATTTAATTTAGATAAGACAAGCGATTCCACAAGCTGGATACGTAAATCTTCTTGTATGAATGGTCTAATTTTATATAATTGCTTTGGCATGTCTTGGTTCAAAGCCCTTCGCTTTCAGTTCGGCCTTGTTACCTTCAATAGGAGTGTCGCGAGGTAGGCCATGTATTGCCACTTTGGTTGGCAGCTCTGTTGGTGGAGAGAACATATAAAAATGTATGGAGTTGTCTGTTTTGCTGGCTTTCAAAAAGTGGCGCTGTACCACTCTGAACTCGTGGTCGGTCTTTGCCAGAAATCTAAATCCCGCTCCGAATGGACGGGCATTCGCAGGGTATCCAAGTTTCTTTCATAGGGTTTCTTAATGCAAAGGCCAGTCTTTGAGTTTATCCACTACAATAGGTGGACATACCCTAGCGTCTCTGGTTGTTGCATTGGCTTAATTATTTGGTGCTGTCTTAGAGGCTATTGTTTCGGTAGACTCCACTTCATCCTGCTGCATAGGTGGTAGGGGTTGAGCTCGTTGGCGGTCCTCTTACCAGGGGCATGGTTCCCTGGGGGGAGGTCGCCCGGTCTCTTCCCATATTTGGGTCCAGTGCTGCGTAAGAGGTTGATTTGTCCGGGCGCACTGAGGTCCTTTGCATTGTGCGGCCGGTCGAACCCTCCTTCCCTTCTATGCTATGTAGGAAATCTGAGTTGTCCACTGATGTCACCGACCTCGGCAGGGAGGGCAGTGACGATGAGGAGGATGGTGATGGTGATGGAAATGCAGGAGGAGGCAGACTTTTATTATTGGCTGCTCTTGAAGGGCCCGGTTCTCCTATTAGTCTCCACGATGGTTGCAATTGGACCATCGGGGATTTAGGTGGTGGCGTCGTCTATCTCTTTTGTAGGAGTAATGTCTGTTTGTATGGGGGATAAAGTATCCGCTGTTCTTTTGGCTTCACTTGCTCTAGGGTTAGTATCCTCATCCAATGGGAAAATTATTTCCCTGGTGACGATGTCCTGTCCGCTGATGGGGTTTCTAGTGAGGGGCGTAATCTCACCTGTGATGGTATATCTTACGACCACCGTTTGCTCTTCCGACCCGTCCCTATCTCTACGGTGCACTCGGCGGTATTGTCTTTGTTCCATTGTCTTAGTTAATCACAGGGGAAGGGGGTGAGGGGCGGGGGGGGGGAGTGTAGGCCTCGGCCTTGCGTCCTATCGCACTAGTACACTAACACTATTGCTATACTACACTAACACCGCGTCCAAGCGCTAAGCGTCTATGTCGCACAGTATTTAGTCACCCAATTCGGTTACACGCGAACTTTAACCTCTGCCCACCCCCATCGTGCCCTCAGCGCGTGCTACTCCGCTAGGTTGGACCCGTGAGGGTAATCTAGCAAGCGCCCGCGAGTAGGCAGACGGAGGCGAGAGAAGAGGTATCGGTTGTTGTGGCGTAACTCGTGGCGGAATGTCGCGTCCTTAACTAATAAAAGGTTAACATTTCCTAAATTTTACTTGACAAGATGTAAACACGTCTTATTGTCACACTCGCCCTGACGGGGCGGCGGACGGCGTGGTGGGAGCGAGACACAGTACGTTCGCGTGGCGCCACCTTGCGGCGGGAGATTAAGTACTTTCCTCTTTTTCATCTATAACGCGGTTCGAGGTCTCATCTGCTGCCCTTTCCGGGGCAAGCGGGTACTCATCGGGGGAGGTCCCCATTTCGAGAGCCTCTTCTCAGGCCGTTACAACGGTCGTGGACACTATCAGGTGCGGATGCACCTACGTAGGCCGGTCCTTCGTTAAGGCTTCATATTCTCGGCGGCTTCCTTTACTGGTCTTCCTCGTCCAGTGGGATGGAGGGCGACTGTAGGAGTTCGCGCGGCGTTGGCCGAAATTGGGCATCTGGTGGTCAAGCGTGTAGGGGGGCTATACCGTGTAAGTGGAGGTGTGGGCCATGGTCAGCGCCGTCGAACATCCGCCGCGCCAGCCTCACAGTGAACTCCCTCACTGATTGAATACCGGTATCCCTGGCGATAACGTTATTGCGGAAAGTTTAGTTTAAGTTTTTATTTGTTTCCTACTAATTATTCTGCAGTATGAAAATAAAAAGTCTTTTTGCACCGAATAATTATTACGATATATTTCCTTAAATACAAACGGTATGTACAACAGACGTGGGGTACACCGGGCGACTGCGTGACCGTTGCACCTTACAGACGAAATTGCTACGTCTGCACATTGCAAACTTGTCGCGCAATCGCTACATCATTCCTCCCCCTTTTTTTTAAATATATAAGTGATAATAAACTATACTAATTAAACATTGTATACATTTTCTTTATCAACAATATTTAAGATACCTAATATCAACAAAGTATATAAAAATATTTATACGTTAAAATTCGTTACTACATAATTAACAATAAAAAAATGTATTTAAAAAAACCGTTCAAAAACCATAATAATACCATGTCTTTTAATTTATCATCTTATCATTTAATGTAACAATACTTGCGTGATTAAAATTAAAATTAATATGTTTTTGCACTTTAAAACTAAAATTATAACCTAAACAATTATTTAAATAAGACAAGAAAAAAATAGAATATAATAATAATGGTTTATAATGACAATCACGACACGGAACTCTAAAACTACACTCTACTCTTACTATACGGCACAATAAAGTTACGAAATTACAACTTTCGATGGCGGTACCGACATCGCCGCCTGCGCTGTTTGTTGCGCACATGGGGCTGCTGTCAGAAACTTCCTAAATAACCATTTCCTCGTGTTACTTTGACACCGCTTATACAAACAGTATATGCACACCATCGCTGCTATTGCCGAAACTGCGCCCATAATAATTGAAAATTGACTCAGCTGAGCTTCTATTCCCGATAGATTTGATTCTGTCTGGGCAATTACGACTTCTTCTTTACTGTAACCTTTACCCATATTTATTATAGTTTAGTAACGCTGTATGTAGTACCAATACCCGTGCATACAGAACACGTAATAAAAAGAATATATATACCTAACGCTTTATATGTCTTTTGTTTTATAATATAGTTTAAAAGTGCTCAATTGACTAAATAAAATTAATAATCTAACTTCGCAATGTAGTTATTTCGCAATAAAGTTGTTTACATAGGTACTTGTAACATTACTTAGCAATCCTGCTGAAATCGCACTGGCCTCTTTATGACGCGTCCGCTGCGCGTGGAGCGCACATACGGCACAAGCGATGCGTCGCTTGTAGCGTTTTGCAAGGCGATTTTATCAGAATCCGACTCACTATAATTTTCATAAGTTTTTAATTCTGTACCTTCGTTGATTATAAACGCTGGTTTAAGACGATCGATAGATATGTTTATGTTCCTATCTGGCAATCTAATAGTATATACCTTACCTTTTCTCTCGATTACTTTATAAGGCCCATCGTATGGTGGCTGTAAGGATCTTTTCATCATGTCGTTCCTAACAAAAACATGCGAACATACCTTTAATTCAGGGTGTACAAAGATGTTCTTGGGGTTCCGCTGCTCGACTGGTTTGGGCTTAAGATTATAAATTACATCTCTCAAATGCTGCACGTACTCATACGAATTATAAAATTCTTTTTTTGTATTTTCGTAAAATTCTCCTGGCAGACTTAATGTTTGCCCGTAAGTTAGCTGCGCGGCGCTCACACCACTGTCGTTTCTGGGTGCAGCTCTGAGCCCGAATAATACAGTTGGTAACTCATCTATCCAGCTTTTCGAATCTAGCCTAGCCTTAAGCGCTGCTTTTAATGACCTGTGCCATCTTTCTACCGTACCGTTCGCCTGCGGATGGTAAGGAGTCGTACGTAATTTACCTATTCCAAAATATATCATTAACTGTCTAAAAATATCACTTTCGAACTGTCTGCCCTGGTCACTCGTAAGTTTAATAGGACATCCAAATCTAGTGATCCATGATTCATATATAACCTTCGCGATCGTTCTAGCTGATATATCTGTAACCGGTATTGCTTCCGGCCACCCTGTACTTCTATCTATAATTGTTACTAGATTTCGATAGCCTTCCTGCGTAGTAGGTAATGGTCCAACGATATCTGTGTGAATATGCTTAAAACGCTTACATTCCGGGTATTTTCCTAAGTCTGATACTGTGTGACGCTGTACTTTCGCTCGTTGGCATTGAATGCAAGACTGAGCCCATATTCCTACATCTTTGTTCATACCTGGCCAGAAAAACTTTGATTTAACTAATTTCCTACTGGTTCTTATTCCTGGATGACTCATATTGTGAATGGTGTTAAAAGCTAATTTTCTAAATTTTACTGGTAAATACGGCCTCAAATTCTCGGTAGACGGTCGAACCTTCTGTGCTGCTGTGCGACCGCTGTAGTGGCCTCCTCCTTGGCTTTCTGCATGGCGGATGTCGCCGTCCCCACCGAATAATATTGTAATCGATAAAAGTAAATTTTACAGGAAAAATAAAAACGTGTTTTTTGTAAATATCTAAATAATTATGACAGCTAAAGATCTCATTTGTATATCAAAAGAAAGCTAATTTTTTTAACATTGTTTTCTATTTTTAATGTAATCTGTGATATATTTGTAAATAAAGTTATTAGCATAAATAAATTTACTTAAAATGTAAGGCACATATTCATCTCGCAAAACAACATTACGATTATATTCGGTTGAAATCTAAGTGTTAAAACGAACAGTAATAGCGCATTAACACGATATTCGCTAAAGCGTAGAAGCTTATCATATAATAGTAAATGGCTATAGCTATTCTATTCGCTAGTCTAACATACAATACTAAACCCAGTAAAATAAAATTACTATTATATTCAACAAAACTTAAATTAATTTACTATAGGTAAATAAGTATTACATGCCTGTGAAGAAATTTGTTAATTTATATAGAATAATGAAATAACACTGTATAATTATGGTGTATTAAAAATGTGTTCAACAAAAATAATTAATAACTACCTATAGGACAAATCAATATATTTATCTACTTCTCACCATCAATATTGTCATCATTATCTTGCTCTTCTGTATCTGACCGCCCTTCATCCTCACAACTTGTGAGAGACTTGTAAGAGGCATGATAATGTTGTGAAATTGCTTCACAATTACACAAACTTAGTAAATCTGCCTGCAGTGCTTTACTTATTGGAATGGGCTGAAAGTAAGCATGTTTTAATTCTGTCAAGTCCACCCCTTCATTACTTGTTAGTTTTCGTCCCCTTCTGGTTCTATTTATTTGAGTTTCTGTGTTTAATTCCAAATAATTTTCATCAAAATCATATTTAAACTGTAGTACTTGGGGATTTAAATGTGATACCTTCACTTCCATAACTTTTGTCCACACAACTTTTCTTTCCTTCTTCTCCGGAAATAAGGTCTTTTATGTCATAAAAATCATTCTGCTCCATCTCCTTTACCTGATATTTTTCACCTGTTACTTTGGCATTCATAATGACACTGTAGACTTGGTCGGGAGTAAATAGCACTTTATTTTTTATTGCTCTCTCTACGCATGAATGCATGCTGTCGCCTTCGTTCGGACTATGACCGGTTTCAAAAAATCTGTGGGTAATAGTTTCAAGTCCTTGCACTTTTATAGCATGGAGGTATAACGCAAAAATAAATCTATTTTTGTTTTGGCCAGTGCAGCCATCAGAATAAAAAGATAACCTTTTGATACCTTCCTGCTTCTCTTGCTGTATAAATTTTAATAAACAACTGCCTATTTCAATAGACCCTCTTTTAGCAATAGACTGATGCCAGACATAGCAGTGGCCTAATTTGCGTAATGCATCAAATACAGTGAAATTATATACGGCGTATTTCCTCTTATAGTAGAATATTCCAATTTCGGATTGAGGAATGCAGAGGACCTTTTCAAGATCGAATATAGCTATGGTGGTATTATGTTTATCAACTGTGGCTTTTTCCTCATTTTTTATTTCACGTACTCTATCCTTTCTTCTTAAGTGTTCTCTGTACTTCTGCTCTAAAGAAATTTTTTTCGTTGCGTCAGCTTGTTCATACAGAGAGCACGTTCCACATAAATCTTTTTTTGGTTTAAAAAAGAATAATTAAACTCTGTATTAAAAATTGATTCGTATTGTCTCTTGGACGCTATCTGTTCGGGCAAATAATCTTGTTTTGAAAACCAGTCTTGATACAATCTAAACATTTTGGATATATTGAGATGCTGTGATAAAAATAGTCGTTTTGAATCTTTTCTGACATAATGTGATTCTACTGAGGGAAACTGTTTAATATGTTCAATTATGCTTATTTTAGTAGGTTCACGTACTCTATGAGGTCTGTTTAAGTGGGTTCCTCTAAGATCCTTAAAGCTTTCATCTCTCTTAATCTTTTCGAGAGCTGTGTAGACTGTTTGTTCTGATATTTTTAAAGTATTCAAAAAAAATACTTTGCAAACTTGCATCCGAAGTCCTTCTAATTTGAAATAATATTTTAGCGTCTGCGTCCTATTATTTTTTCTCTCTAAAGTTACTCGTTTCACAGGTTTTGCATCTATGTGTCTACAAATATATTGCCATTGAAGTTCGTGATCTCCGAGTTGATAAAAAGTCTTAAATATACTTTGTCTTTGCTCTAAAGCAAATTTTTCTCCACATTTCTTATTACATGAGCATGGAGGCCCAATTTCTTTTGCAGGATATGCTTTTTTTGAACGACATCCTTCATAACGTTTTCCAGAATTTTTTAGCTTTTTGTTTTTATTATCTTTCCACTCATTTTTGTTACATGATCGTTTTCTAGTTAATTTTCTTTGGTTTTCTGAAGTTGACGACTGAGATTGCTCCATTACATGAGGCTTATTCCCTGTCGATAGGTCATCATCAAGGGTGGAGCTCAGTTCGCGATACTGAATTATTCCTGTACAATTTCTTCTTTCTGTTTCTTGTATTATTTCTATTTCTTTATTACTAGTACTTTGTATAGCTAAAGATTGTTCTATTTGATCTACGACTGATAAAGATAATTCGTGAAATATTTCAAGTCCCTTGGTAGCCTGAATATCGTCATTATATTGTTCGTTCTTGTCTCTTTTGCATGTCGTTATTTTATTATTATTATTTACAACACATTCTATTTCATGTGGTTCAGCATCGATCTTAGATGTTTCTGCAGTATTACCATTTACGAAAAATTCTTTTAGGACCTGGTTTTGTTTTAGAGTCTCATCTTCTTTAGCTAATCTTAATATCTCTTCACCTTTAGACGATATTAATATCTCATCTTCTAAATTATTTCCCGTTTGATTGCCAGTAGAATTACCAGCTATATTTGAAAAAAGACATGATTCAAATGGTTGAATTTCTTGATGGTCAAGTGTGGATACTTTGATGTTGAGCACATCAGCGTGGTCGTTATTGTGATGTTCTAGAGCTTGTTTAGGTGTGCTGGCACTATAAACAGCAGTTGGTGAAGATGCACTGTCTAAAAATGTCGACAAATTTGATATGGTTGAATGCGTACGAATTTTCGAATCAAGTAATCCGTCTATACATATAAAATCGCCTCCAAAACTTGAAGTCGTGCTTAATGGCCGAGATACAGTCTCTTGGTTAGAGCTTGGTATATACTCTGAAGCTTCAGGTGAAAAATCTTCGTTATCTTTATCACGCTCATCGTAAATTTTGTTTGGTAAATCTGAAAAATTATAAAATTGTAGGTAATATTAGTACAGATTAAAAATTTGATAAATAAATAAATCATAAGGTTTCCTGCCAATAAAATTAACAAAAACCGTTAGATAAGTGTCAGATACATATTAACTTAGGGTTCCGTAGCAGTTTTAAACTAAGTAAATCTTAAAAAAAAGAAAAAAGTTGTCATTTTCTGGTTTTAAGTTATTAACTTACACTTCTGTATTTACTAAATTCTAGCAGATATAAATTTTAAAGATGACGGAATAAGTTGGCTGCGATGACGTACGGATAGACAGGCAGAAAGAAAGGGGACAAAAAGGTAGACAGACAGATCGATGGACAGACAAAACGACGGACAGACCAACGGACAGACAGACAGATAGACATGGCGTAATTATATGGGTTACATTTTTCGCCATTTTGTCAACAGAACTCTAAAAAAGCAATACCTAGATTGTGGTCTAACAATATTAAGGCGACGCATTGATAAATAATAATTAAATCTAAAATATACCTTCCGCACTGTATAAACATTTTCGCGCTAGCTTACGAAAAATACGAAAAAACTATTATTTTCGTTAATATTAAAAACTACAATTCATTATAAAATTGGACAGGCACTTTGAAGAGTGTGTTTATATGAATCTACACAGGAAATGTGAAACCATAAGTCTGTTCCGTTCGTCTAAAAAACGTAAATCTCTGTTTTAAGAGGTATCTTTGATTTTTTTTCTGTTACAAAACAACCAATTGTGAAACGCAACTGATAAATCGAAGTCAATGAAATGAAAAATCAGGTTACCAAATATCACTTTCATGTGTTTCGTAATTACTTAGAAAAATTGAAATCCTTGCCGTCAAAATTTTCAATTCGTCGCCTTAAGTGTTCGCCCACTCACGCAGAAAATTATGCTTCGAATCAAGGTTGATATTATTGAATAATTAATATGATAACACTAATGAAAAACAAGAATAAAGAACCAATCAGTACAGGTTGATAAAAGTAGCTAAAAGAAAATAACATTATTCTAGTTACTTAGGTACATACCTCGTAAATCGTAGGAAGTTTTATTTTCTAATTCTTTATCTTTTTGATTACCACTTATTGTAACAGACTCATTCCTTTCAACTTCTTGAACTAAAATATTTTTATAAGAAGAATGTTTTTCTGAAAAGTTATACATGTGCTTATAAATCACATTAAAATAAGATACAATGATATCTAGACTTATAATTTAAATTGAAAATATTTCCTCCTAATTAGGTGTAATATTTAGTATTACAAAATTAATAGAGATATAAACTTACCGGCATTATAAACACTACCAGGTGTAATTAAATCCAACATTCTTCTCGCACGGGGGTGTTTCAAGATGTGTTTTTTCATTTTAATATGATAATATCTATTAACAGACAATAATACTAACTTTCCTATTAATCTAAAATATAAAAGAAAATCGAAAACGATAATAATCAACACGTAAACTCGTCCGCAACGGTGCACTCGAAAGCAATTGGACTAATGATTAATATTGTAACATAACATAACATAACTTCACGCTGTATCCCCAACGGGGTAGTCAGAGAGGACGGAGCGCCAGGAGTCGCGGTCCTTACACACCTCTTTCGCTTCCTCAAATCTCATCATTCTCCTCACACATTTTCGCCTAGGTATGTGAGTGCTTTTGACATTTCCGTCTGCTAACACTCTGGCTATTTGATCTTCATAAGTCAGCCTTGGTCTTCCTTGGCTTCTTTTACCACTCACTTTCGCTCTGTATATTTTCTTCGTCAGTCTTTCATCACTCATTCTTTCCATGTGCCCGAACCATCTAAGCATTCCTTTCTTCATTTTTACAATAACACTGTTGTGCAACCCTGTCATACTGCGTATCTCATCATTGCTTATCCTGTCCGCAAGCGTGACACCGCACATATTTCTGAGAGATCGCATCTCCACAGCATTTATCATACTTTCACTCGATTTCGGGCATATCCAGGCCTCACTGCCGTACAACAAAGTTGGCACCAACACCGCATTGTGGATGGCCATTTTAGCAGTGTTAGATATATTCTCACTACCCACTAATGCGGACAGAGCACCGTTCACTTTATTGCCAGCTGCTACCCGTCTCTCCACATCCAACTCACATCTTCCATCCCTCGAAAACGCACTCCCCAGGTACACAATTTCATTCACCTGTTCTAGACATTTTCCATTTACACTAATCACACATTTCGTTTGTTCCGCTTCTCTTTCAAACACCAGAACCTTAGTTTTGTTCACATTCATTTTCAATCCTTTTACTTCACAATCTTCTTTCATGCACGTGACTAGTGTCTGCAACTCTGCTTCTGATGGTGCTATTAGCACAGCATCGTCAGCGTACAATAGGCAGTTTACCACTGTGTCACCACATCCCATACCACTCATATTACCTTTCAATCTCTGGAGGCAACTGTCCAAATACAGCACGAATAGCCAGGCAGACATCACGCAGCCCTGTCTGACACCAGAACAGACTTCAAACCAGGGCGACATGTCACCGTCTATCCTTACACAGGCTCTGTGGTCTCGATATAATGACCTCACAGCCTGCAGTAAGGAGCCCTCCACGCCATATTCAGGCAGAAGACTCCACAATTTCTTCCGCACTACTCTATCGAATGCTTTCTCTAGATCCACGAAAGCGCAGAAAACTTTCTGACCTAAAGCCAGAAACCTTCCCACGATAACGCGAAGCGAGAAAATCTGATCCATACAACCCCTACCGTTCCTGAATCCACCTTGCGCCTCCCACAAATATCTTTCTGAAACACCTTTCATACGTTCAGTCAATACTTTAGTATAGACTTTACTCGCTAAGCTGACCAAGCTGATGGCCCTATAGCACGCACAGTCTAGGTAGGAACCTTTCCCTTTATATAGAGGTACTATGACTGCCGTGCGCCAGTCCTCTGGAACCTCCCCCTTCTGCCAACAAAGGTTGCAGAGTGCACAGAAGGCATCCCAGACCCTAGGACCACCATACTTGATCATCTCAGCAGTCACCTCATCAATTCCCGCAGCCTTTCCACATTTCAAACTTCTTATCACTTTCTCAATCTCTTTCATACTAATGGCATCCTCCAGTCCCTGGCCCGAGTGTGGCAATTCATTAGAATCGCACTCAGTATCAGAGACGGAGTCGCCACTCTCATACAGTTCTCCATAGTATTCACTCCATCGCTGCAGATTGTTAATATTGTAAACAACCATTAATGCACGCGACCTGTGTCAAGGGCTAGGTATAACGCTGTCACTGTCTTAGAATCGCAAAAGAAATGAGAGCGCTGTCTCTTGCTTGTCACCATTTAGGCTAAATATTCTTTAACCGGTCTTTACATGTCAATATTGCTGCAGCGTATTATCGCTAAAACCGATTACGTAAATGAAATTAACTGTAAAATGCAGTGATCGACATTGCGATTTCACTTTTAATATAAAATATATTGTAACGAATTTGACCAAATAATATAAATAAAAATATTACGGGAATATTATTGTATTGTACTTTACAAAAATTACGTATACCTTTTTTCCCACGAATAATATGGTTATAGTAACTTACTAAAAAAGTTAGTCATCGAAAATACAATAATAACCAGTGGCATTCTTTTTCGGGGTAAAAATGTGATATGTATTATCGTAGAATAATTGTGTTAAATACATTAAATGAACACAAAAAATGTATAATTTCGTAAATACTTGTGAGAAAAATCTGAAAAAAATTCACAAGATGTAATTGGATGTCTAAATACCGAATATAAAATAAAACGAAAAGTATCGTAATAGTACATTACTATATTATTCGGTGGGGACGGCGATGTAATGGCCATTGCGGCCTCCTCCACTTCTCCGGGTTCGTTTAGGCCCTGACCTAACGTTAGATACGCGAGCGATTTGCAGAACTTCTGCCAATCGACTCGGTTGCCCATCCGTCGTGTCGGTGTGCCGATATTGTGGCCCAACACGACAAGTATGGGAAGATGTTGGGTGTTCGTGTCGTACAGGGCCTCCACGCTCACCGGGCGCCTTAGTCCCTTGTACATGGCGATGTCCAGGACGTCCGGGCTATGTTGCACGCAAGAGGGGAAATGCGTAGGAGATGTTGGTCCCAGGACTTCGAAGCCTATTGTTTCAGCATCATCTTGAAGTCGGCGTCCCACGTTGTTTATAGTCATGGAATTCCACGCAGTGTGTTTTGCGTTGAGGTCTCCCATGACTAATTTTGACCTCTCTTCACCGAAGATAATCTCCATGTCCCTCGATGTATATTCGTAGTTTGGGGGACGGTAAGCCGCATGCACTTCGAGCTCTTCCACCCCTCCCATCCACACGCGTACGCCCGTAGTACGGACATATCTGAGCGGTACCCTACCGATCGCACAGTGAGATACATCCCGCCTGACCAGGACCGCCGTCCCCCTAAACGGAACGCCCCGGTCGGAGACGTCATCATCGCGGTAAGTATGGTAATTTGGGAGGTGGAATCTCTGATGTGCAGCTCTAACTTGGTTTCTCCCAGTAGGATCAAGTGGGCATCCTGCGTTTGCGCCAGAACTCGCAGCTGGTCCATGTGGGTTTTTATGCCTCCTGGGTTCCAGTATATCAACCTCAGCGCCATAGGTTCTGCAGCGATATTAGGCCTTTGTATATAATTGGGCGCATATCGCCGCCCGCGAGTAATGTTTGGTGCATTTCCTGCATGATTTCCGCAAATATCCCGACGGATTCAATAGTCTCCACGGACGCTATTGCAAATGTGGCCGCTGGAGCTTCTCGTGGGGGTCTCGTATGGTGGCTGTCCCTTGCTTGTCCCGAGGGTGCCTTTCTCTGGTCGTGGGTGACCCCAATGGGAGTAGGGTCACTCGCCGCCGTCTTCTGGGGAACCAAGGGGTGCTCCCTTCGCTGACGTTGGGGTTGCTGTGCCATTCCTTGAGGCAGTTTTGCCTTTTTGCGTCTACGGTGCTTCTTCTTTGGAACCGGTTTCTTACCTATTTCTGTGAGCGGGTTGGCTTCAGAAGCTAACGTAGTAGGTCTCTGTATTTTGGAAGCCACGGCAGCTGTTGACGATGCTTGGCCTCTGGGTCCCGCGTGTAACTGTGCCCGTGCCTCCTCAGTGGCATGCTGTGGCTGGGCTCTCCTAGGGGGGGGGGAGGGGCGCCACCAGTTACCTTAGGTGGCAGTGGTGGGGCTACCTTGTCGTCCTTCCTGGCTTCTTTTCTGAATGCCTTGCACCTTCTATCGTTGGCTGTGTGTTGGCCCCCGCAATTAGCGCATGTTGGGGGGTCTGTCCTGGGTCGGGGGCATTCCGCCGCCAAATGCTCGCCTCCACACCGGACACACTTAATCGGTCTAAAGCAGTTGGCTGATGCGTGACCAAAGGCTTGGCACCTATGGCATTGGGACGGCCCCTTCCGGTCTCTCTACGCCTCAACTGCTATCCCAGGCAGGTTTAGCATCTCATTGACACCATATAACCGGGGTAGGTCCTCTTTCTCTACGTGAGCCAGTTCCACGAAATAAGTGGTGGACGGTCGGCCTCTTCTAGGCGGAATAGCCCTGACATGTTTGGGTTCGAAACCGTGGTTTTGCAGCTCCTTGGTTATAGCCAACACGGAGGTGTCCGGTGGCAACCCATGGATTGCGACCTTGGTTGGTAGCTCCGCCTGCATCGCATACATATAAAAGTGTATGCTGGGATCTGTTTTTGCAGCCTCCACAAAGTGCCTCTGGACGATCCTGAATTCATCATCCGAGCGGGCAAGGAATCTGAAGCCAGTCCCGAAGGGTCTTGCGTTGGCAGGGTGTCCTATTTTGTCCCTAAAAACCGCTAAGTGTTGGGGCCAGTTAGGAAGTTTGTCCACCACTATGGGCGGACAGGTTTGGTTGGTCTCACTGAGGTTGTGGGCACGCCTTGCGTGCTGGCGACATTTGTCGGCTTAGGGCTTCTTGCTGGAGTTGCGTGGGTGGCTGCGACTTCAGCATATGTCGTGGGGGTAGAGCTGGCCGGCGGGCCTTCAGAGGGGGATGCCTGGGGGGATACTTGAGGGGCCTCTCTCATCCTTCCGACGTCTGAGCCCAGGGCGGCGTACGATGTTAGGTCCTGGCGCGGTGGTGAGTTGTGCGTCAGATGCACGTTGGAGGCCTCCCTAATCTCCATCTCTTGTGAGGAGAAAGTGGCTGATAGCTCCTGCGATATCGACGACTTTGGCAAGGAGGGGAGCGAAGAGGATGTCGAGGGTGTCGGGGACGCCGGTGGTGGGAGTATCCTACGAGGGGACAGTCCCAATACAGCTTCAGCGTCTCCGTGTCCTCCGGCCGCCAACCGCCAAGTTGGCTGTAAATCTACAGCCAATCTCGTCTGCCGCGGCGATGGTGTGGGCCCTATTCTGGGGCGCTTATCCTCCCCGCCTTCCTCTTCAAAGGATGGGCGGTGGGTGTGGGTAACTTCCTTCCTTGATAGCTGGCCCGGTCTGTCGGGATGTAGTTCCCTGGGGTTACGATCCTCTCTCGAGTGGGAAATATTTTCCCCGGAGACGATGGACCCACTGGGTGCATCCGCTGTCGACCCCCTACTAGGGTTGCTGGTGAACGGGGTAATTTCCCCTGTAATGATATCCCTCTGGACCACCGAGGTGCGATCGCTGGACCTCGAGCGGCCTCGAGCGGAGCGCTGTACACGACGAACTTGTCGCTGCTCCATGGTAATGATTAACTTAATTGACCCAGTCAACAATTGACTCAATCAACTCAGTCAACACAACCTAGAGTATCACGTCTGTCGCACTAGTAACTACACTAAACTAACTAACACTACACTAACACTACTAAAACTAACACTAACACTAAAAGCGTCTGTGTCGCTAGCTGCGTCCGTGTCGCGTTATTAAAGTTCACTAGCACTAGGTATCCTGTGTCCACACGCGAATTTTACGTCCTTCGTTACCTCTTCCGACCCTCAGCGCGTGCAACCGCACCGGGTGAGACCCATTCGGGAGACCCAGCAAGGCGCCCGCGAGCGGGTCGACAGAGGCAAGAGGGAGGAGAGGGTTGCAGTACAGTTATATTTGCATCTCCTCACGGCGGAAAAACGCGTCCTTTTTAGCACTAAAAAGGTTTACTTTTCCATAAATGTTGCCAAGTTGTTCGTCACAACTTATTGTCACACGCGCCCTGAAGAGGGCGGCGGACGGCGTGGTGGGAGCGAGACACAGTATATCGCGTGTCGCCACCTAGCGGTGAGACATAAATACTTTCCTCGCAATACCGTGCGGTCGAGGTCGTCTGCAGCCCTTTCCGGGGCAAGCAGGTACTCATCGGGGTAAGTCCCCATATCGAGAGCTTCTTCTCAGGCCGTTACAACGGTCCTGGTCACTATCAGGTGCGGTTGCACCTACGTAGGCCGATCCTTAATTAAGGTTTCTTGTCCTCCGCGGCTCCCGTTATACTTCGTCCTCTTCCTCTGATGAGGTAGTGGGAGACTGTAGGAGCTCGCGCGGCGTTGGTCTAAATTGTGCATCTGGTGGTCGGGCGTGTAATGGGGCAATTCCTTGCAGGTGGAGGTGCGGGCCGCGGTCTGCGCGGTCAAACATTTAACGCGCCAGCCTCGCGACGAACTCCCGCACCGTCTGCATGCCGGTGTCTCTTGCGATGACATCGTTGCGGACGTATCGCGTGGCTCCCACGATTATCCGCAGCGCCACGTTCTGCACCACCTGCATCCGGTTTTTTTGGTGGTTGGAGCACAGCGCATACCATGCCGGGGCTGCATATGTAAGTTTGGAGCGCACGAAGGTCTTGTAGATCCCCAGTTTCGCTCTCATTGGCAGTCTGGAAGACAGGACCGGTCTTAGAGCGGCCCTTGCCGCTTTCGCCGAGTTCACCGCGCTACTCACCTGGGAAACCATTCTCAAAGACCGGTCAATAATGCATCCCAGGTAGCGAACCGTTGGGGTCCAGTTGATGGTCTCCCCTCCCAGGTGTAGCCCCAGCTTTGGCACCCTCCTGGGGCCCACCATCAGTGCGGCCGTCTTATTGACGTTCACCTTGGTTCGCCATTTGTCCAACCAGCCGGTTAGCATGTCCAGCTGTCGCTGCATCTTCCGGGTCGCAATGGTCATGGATGAGGATGAGAAGAAAGCACTATCATCTGCGAATAGTGCGAGTGTGATGTCCTCCTCCCATTCCTCTTGACCTCTCAGAATAGGGATGTCATCGGTGTAGGTGGCATATAGGCGTGGCGACAGACAGCTTCCCTGCGGGACTCCTGCCAGGATGGGCCGCACCGACGATGTGGCCTCCTCTACTGCCACGTAGAACTTTCTTGATGTTAGGAAAGAGTTGATAATTTTAATTAGTCCTGGGTGCAATGGAGCATCCATAAGTTTGACGAGAAGGGCAGGGTGCCACACTCGGTCGAAAGCCTTCTCTATATCAAGAAAGACTCCGACCACTGTCCTCTCTCTGTTACGCTCGGTAGTCAGATGGTGCAGGACTCTTGTCAGTTGTAAGGTGGTTGAGTGCCCGCTTCTGAAACCAAACTGCTCGTCCCTTGCTGGACAGGTTACAGGACATCCTGCTTAGGAGCAGCCTTTCAAAAAGTTTGGCCAGGTGAGATAACAAGGCAATCGGGCGGTGATTAGATGGATTCCTCTTATCTTTCCCAGGTTTCGGTAGGCAGATTATTCGGGCCGTTCTCCAGACCTCGGGGTAGTATCCCGTTCTTAGGATCCCGTTGTATAGCTGCGTTAGTGCTACAACGGTTCTCCTTGGCAGTAAGCTAATTGCTACTGATGGGATACCGTCGGGTCCCGGGGCCTTCCTCTTGGGATACTTAAGGACTGCCTTGTTCACTTCTGAGGGGGACATGAATACCGATCCTGGCAGTGAGGGAACTGGTGACTTTCGGAACTCCTCTACTCTCCGAATTATTTCCTGATGTTGTTGGAGGACATCGGGGTTGTTAGCCGCCTGGTTGGGCACGAACACATTTTCAAGGTGGTCGGCAAGCAGATCGGCTCGAGCTTGGGTGTTGAAATGGCGTCGACCTTGGTTATCGGAGAGTGGGTATATCGGTGGCTTGGTTGCAGTGAGGTACCTGTTCAGCTGGTGGAAGCTTGTGGGATTATCTCCGGCAGCATCGATCCGGGCTTCCCATTGGAGTCCTCTGTGCTCCTTGGCGCCCGCCGAGAGTTTCTCCGACACCTGATTCAGCTCCCTCTTTATTCTTGGGCAGCTGGTTCTCACCCACAGGCGGTTTAGGGCTTTCTTCCTTTTGAGAAGCTTTAGGAGCTGTGGTGGTAATTCGAACCTTTTGTATGATGTTGCAGGTATTTTTGAGTTTTTGAGGTGGCAGATCTTCTGGCGGCTTCTACCTGTTCGGTAATTTGGACCGCGGCCTCCTCGACTTCCGCTGCATTTGTTATTTTGGTTTTCAGCTGGAACCGATCTAGAGCTTTCCTGAATTTATGCCAGTCAGTTCTATGGTGTTTACTAGGTTTGGCCCTGTTGATGGGCTGGTCGATGGTAACCAGTATCGGCAGGTGCTGAGAATTCAGGTCGTACAGCACTTCCACCTTTATGGGGTAGGGTACGCCTTTATGGAGTGTTATGTCTAGGACATCAGGGGCGTGCCTAGGGTGTGTTGGCACGTGGGTGGGTGCTGTGGGTCCCGTTACTTCCGCTCCCAAGTCTTCCGAGTCCTCCATCAGCCGACGACCCACCGGGTTGATAGTTCGGGAATTCCAGACCGTATGTTTTGCGTTTAGGTCGCCTACTACTAGAGTGGGTGCATTCCCTCCTAGTAGGGTTATTAGGTCGCTCCCGGTGTAACCGCTGCCTGGGGGGCGGTAGGCTGCATACAGGTTCAATGGTAAGTCGCCCATTTTTACCTTTACTCCGGTTGCAAGGATGTTCTGCAGGGAATCCGGTCTACCCAGCTCTTCGTGGATGACGTCTCGTCTCACAAGGGCCGCTGTACCACGATATGGGAGGCCCTGTGGAGTAATGTCGTCGTTTCGGTATATATGATAGTTGGGTAGCTTAAATTGGCTTTTAGCTGATAGTTTTGTTTCCCCTAATAGCAAAATGTGTATATCTTGGCTTCGAGTGAGCATCCTTAGGTCTTCGGTTTTGGTTTGGACTCCTCCTGGATTCCAGTATGCAATCCTTAGCATTTCCTTTAGGGAAGTTCTAGATTGCTCAATTTATTAATTAGTGCAATACGCGGATCTCCGCCTTCGGTAAACGCTGTATAGAAAATTTGTACGACTATTGCAAATAATCGGAGGACTGCGGCTGCATCTAGCGCTCCTGTCTTATGGGCGGGCGCTGTTTTTGTGGTGGCTCTGGGCATGTTGGTGGTTGCTGTGAATTTCACCTTTTTATTGTGGGTTCTTCTTTCTTCTTCCCCTTTTTGGGTTCGAGATGTGGAATCTTTTGTTTGGGTCTTGGGCTCCGCGGCTGGGATCGTGGTTACTGCCGAGAGTCCGGTACGTTTCTTGGGTTTTTTCCTTCTCTTCTTCTTCCCCTTGATGTTACTATGGGTTTTCACCGAAGGAAGGTTTGCTGGCGGCATAAGGGTCGTTGGCTTGTGCTCTGCTGGCTTTCTTGACGTTGATAGTATTTGTTGTAGTTGTTCTTCTCTTGTGGGTGTCTTTCCTCCTGAGGCGGTGCGTGGGACGGGTTCCTGCTCTTCCTCTGTTTGGGATGAAGCTGTTCCCTGGGGCCTGTCCGCAATTGTTTTAGCAGTCGGTTTCATGGGTAGAGGGGGGGGGACCTGGCCCTCTCTTCTTCTCACCTCCTTTTTAAAGGCAGCACACCGGCGATCGTTTGCGGTGTGCTGTCCTTTGCAGTTTGCACAGGTTGGAGGGTCGGCGCGTGGTCTAGGACAATCAGCTGCAGCGTGCTCGCCTGCGCAACGAACACATTTTTGCGGTCGAAAACAGTTGGCCGATGAATGGCCAAACAGTTGGCATCGATGACATTGAGGTCGACAGAGTAAAGGCGAGTTAACTCTGCTTGGGAAATATGGTCGAGTTCCACGAAATATGTTGTGGCTAATCGACCTCTTCTTGGTGGTATCGCGCGGATGTGCTTAGGCTCAAATCCCTTCTTATTCAAGTCGGTTTTGATTCCCTCTGCCGGCGTGTCCCTGGGTAATCCGTGGATGGCCACTTTGGTGGGGAGCTCAGTCGGTGGCGAATACATATAGAAATGTATTGTCTTGTCTTCTTTGCTGGCTTCAACGGAGTACTTCTGGACTGTTCTGAATTCGTAGTCGGTCCTAGCAAGGAAGCGAAAGCCCGCTCCATATGGGCGGGCGTTGGCTGGGTGTCCCAGTTTCCTCCTTATCTCTTCCAGGTGCCACGGCCAGTTGTTCAATTTGTCCACCACTATGGGCGGGCATGTTCGGGCGTCTCTGGTTGGGGCCTCTCCTGCCTTCGGGGTTGTCGTTGGCGGCATCGGCATTGTGCTTTCCGTAGTTCTACCAATCGGTTGGGAGGTAGCTG
This sequence comes from Zeuzera pyrina, assembly GCA_907165235.1. Lineage (NCBI taxonomy): Eukaryota > Metazoa > Arthropoda > Insecta > Lepidoptera > Cossidae > Zeuzera > Zeuzera pyrina. The sequence continues at coordinate 7,823,144 of OU015644.1, forward strand.
CTATTTTGGCAAAAGTGGTGGGGGTGGAGCAAGCTGGAGGCCCAGGGCGGTTGCCACTTCCCATGTCGTCCATCTTCTTTCCCACGTTGGATCCGAGTCCAACATACGACGTACTGTCGTCGTGTCGGGTGGGAAGGGAGGATTCAATATTGAGGATATTGGTAGCTTTTAGGTTGGAATGGCTCGCCTCGTCTGATGTGGACATGTCGTAGAAAGTCACCGACTTGGGTAGGGAGGGTAGTGATGTTGGAGATGACTGAGGGGATGCTGGTGGAGGTATGAAGCGAATTACCTCTCCTGTCTTGTATGGGGTTTTCTGCATGGGGCCTCCGATGGCTCTCCATGCCGGTTGCAGGCTTGTGCCATGTTCTGGGGATGGGGTTGGCCCCATTCTGGGACGTTTGTCGTCGCCTCCATCCTCTTGGAAGGAAGGGCGGTGTGGGTTTTCCGTTTTTACTTCGGTAGCTATACCTATGTGTGCCGTATCCCCACCAGTTGGGGAACTCACTTCCCCGGTGGTGATATGCCCACTAGGCACTTCTCTAGTCTGCCGTCCTGTCGGGTGGCTGGTGAGGGGAGTTATTTCTCCAGTAGTGATGTCACGACGCACTACCGTGGGGCGTTCTCGGGAACCAGAGTGGTCTCTGAGAATTACCCTGCGGGGTGGGCGTTGCTTCGAGGCTTCACGGTCCATCTTTAGTAGCTGGTCAGTATGTTCAAAATTGAGCACGCCAATTCGTTACGTAGATGGGCATTACTGTTGCCGACCGTACTAGTGTGCACTGTATACACTAAGACCGCACTGTGCCGGTACCACAGTGACCGTCTTTTTCGCGATTGCTCTATAAATGAACTATAACTATAAACTAATAATCATAGTCACTATCTATGTAAGCGTCCTATCGCAGCGTCCAATTGCACTATCACTAGTCCGCCGGGGGATCACACACGCGGATCGAGAGTTCGCGTCACCTCCACCCACGCCCTCAATGCGTGCTGCCCCACCGGGTGAGTCCCAGCCAGGAGACCCAGCGAGGTGCCCGCTAGCGGGCGGATCGGGAGCGTCAGCGAAAGCAGCGATTTGGTGTGGCTTCACCTCGCGGCGGAAGTAAGCGTCTTTTTACATTAAAGAACACTAACTACACTAATACACTAATAACACTCGATAATACATGCGTGGCGCCTCTTGCGGCGAATTGACGAACGAACGAACGAAAGAACGAACGAAGGGAAGCTTCGTTGTGCTCCCTCTTTATTCTGGGGCAGCTGGTTCTCACCCGCAATACCGTGCTATTCGGTCTTCTGCAACCCCCTTCTGGGGTGCACAGGTACTCGATTGAGTCTTATTCACTCTTTCCGAGAGCTTCTTCTCGGGCCGTATCTACGGTCCCGGTTACTTTCAAGTGCTGTTGCACTTACGGAGATCTCCTTTCGCTAAGGTCTTCCACGGCGATCCTTCCGTTCTGCCATACAGCACTATGGGCGATGCAGCAGGAGCTCACGCGGCGTGGCTTTTTGAGTGGCATCTGGTGGTCTTGCATGCAGAGGAGCTATGCCCCGAAGCCATGGATGTGGGCTGTTGTCCGCCCTCTCAAACATGCGTCGGGACAGAGGTGGCACACGAACTCCTCTACTGGCTGGATCTTCAGGTTCTCCGCGATTATGTCATTTCTGACATACCGCGTTGCTCCCACTACCTGCCTCAGCGCTATATTCTGCTGTACCTGTAGGCGCTTGCGCTGCCAAGGCGAACACAGCGCAAACCAAGCGGGGGCGGCATACGTTAATCTCGAACGTATGTAAGTTTTGTAGACTCCTATCTTTATCCTTATGGGTAATCTCTATGAGAGGACAGGTCGCAGCAGCGCTCTCGCAGTGCGTGCGGAGTTAACCGCACTGCTCGCCTGCGGCACCATGTTCAGCGACCTGTCGATGAGGCATCCTAGATATTTGACGACTGGAGTCCACGTGATACGCTCGCCGAAGAGGGTCCCGCTCCCGCTTTGGTCTGCGCCCCGCACCCACAGCTAGCGCAGCAGTCTTCTGGACGTTTACCGCCGTCCTCCATCTGCTGCACCAGTCGGGCAGCAGGTCCAGCAGTCTCTGCATCCTTACAACGGCCAGTTCGGGTGATCTAGAAGAGGCGAAGTAGGCGCTGTCGTTGGCGTACAGGGCCAATATGACGTCCCTTTCTCCGTCTCTTAGGTATCCGTCTAACGTTGGGATATCGTTAGTGTACAAGGCGTACAGTAGCGGGGACAAACAGCTTCCCTGCGGTACCCCTGCCTCTATGCGCTGGTCAGCAGACGTGGCCTCTTCCACAGCCACGAAGAAACTCCTGTCCTGCAGGTATTTCGCTATGATTTTGCAGATCATCGGCGGGATTTCTGTGTCGAGCAACTTGGCCGCCACGAGAGCCTGGTGCCACACACGGTCGAACGCCTTCTCCATATCCAGGAAGACCCCGACCGTGTGTCTCCCACAGTTCTTCTCAGTGGCCAAGTGGTGTAGCACTCTGGCAAGCTGTAGGGTGGTGGAGTGCCCGCTGCGAAAGCCGAACTGCTCTTCCCTCAGTTGCACATGTGGAGCTATTCTCTTCAAGAGGAGTCTCTCGAACATCTTCGCCAAGTGGGGCAGCAACGTGATGGGTCTATAGTTCCCCGGTATGGTTCTGTCCTTTCCCGGTTTGGGCTGGCAAATTACCCGTCCCCTCTTCCACAACTCGGGAAAGTGGCCTGTGCGCAGGATGCCGTTGAATAGCCTAGTGATCGAGACTAGGGCTTTCGGTGGAAGCAATCTAATAGCCATCGATGGTATCCCATCTGGCCCCGGGGCTTTGTTCCTAGGGTAGTGGGACGCCATCTTGGCTGTTTCCGTGGGGGAGATAAATAAGTTCCCCTCCGGCGGCGGGATTAAGGAGGCCAAGAATCTCTCCACTCTGCTCTCTACCTCCTTATGGTGTTCTAGTGTACTGGGGTCTTGGTACTGATTCTTTGGCCCGAGTGGTCAACCAGTGGGCTCCTAGGTGGTCTCTTATGTTGAAGATGCCGGTTGAGCTTGTAGAGGTTGGCCGGTTTCTCACCAGCCCAATCGATATGCCCTTCCCATAAGGCATTCCGATGGGCCCTGGCCCCCTCGGCAAGCTCCCTCGACACCTTATGCAGCTCCGCCTTGACGCGGGGGCATCTCGTCCTGCACCACAGTCGATTCAGCGCCCTCTTCCTTCTCAGAGTCAGTTGGAGGTGTCTGGGAAGGTCGAACCTTCTGTGCTGCTGGGCGACCGCTGTAGTGGCCTCCTCCTTGGCTTTCTGCATGGCGGATGTAATGGCCATTGCGGCCTCTTCCACCTCTCCGGGTTCGTTTAGGCCCTGGCCTAACGTTAGGTTCGCGAGCGATTTGCAAAATTTCTGCCAATCGACTTGGTTGCCCATCCGTCGTGTCGGTGTGCCGATATTGTGGCCCAACACGACAAGTATGGGAAGATGTTGGGTGTTCGTGTCGTTCAGGGCCTCCACGCTCACCGGGCGCCTTAGTCCCCTGTACATGGCGATCTCCAGCACGTCCGGGCTATATACCGTGCAGAGACCATGCCTAGGCCCCTGCAAGCGGCAATACCGTGCAGAGACCATACGACTACAAATAGCGACTTAATCCTATGTACTTAATCTACTTAAGCGCTAATCACTGATTGTCAGTATCACTACACATCACTTAATGTTCATTGTGTACACAACAATTACCTTCTGGTTTAAATAATATACACTTAAATTGCAATATTTATTGATTTTCCTTAAGAAGAAATGAAATAGTACTAGGTACTCGATTCTGAACAGATTTCCGAACGCATTACCTATTAATCATTGTATCTTAGACAATTGTCATCTGTCACATACTAACCTCAACAATATTATTGTGGAATGCAAATAAAATTCGTGATTGATTCTAATTTGTATGTAATTATTACACAGTAAGTATATACCTAAAAAAAATGTGTTATAAAATCTAAAATTTTGTAAACCAGCTTCAGGCAATGGACCAACTATATCGAGAGCTAATCTTTCGAAAGGTTTAGTATTTGTCGATGTTATGACCATTGGAGCTTTATTTGAGGTTCGCAAAAGTTTATTTATTTGACATAGTTTGCAAGCTTTTACATATCTTTCAATATCTGAGCATATACTTTTCCGAAAATAAGAAAATTTTAATCTTTTATACATCCTTTTGATACCAGAAGTCAGGAGATAGGAGAGTCATGATTTTTCTTAAGAATGTTAGGGACTTCGATAGGCGTAGGATAGATTAATTGATTCTTATAAATATGAATTTTAATATTAGTGTTGTGAAATACATAAGACATGATATTATAAATTTTGGTACAAGGTAATTTAGAAAAAGGGTCAGAAAAATCAGATATAGCTAAATCTGTTATCGGATTGTTTTCTTCTATGATTTTGTTTCGTAATTGAATTAGTAAATCATATGTAACTTTGTAGAATACACGGTGTACAGTTCGCTTTCGGAGTTTTGCAAGCTTTCAGGATTTTGTAATTGACATAGTAATTCTTCGCAATGCGGCATAGAGTAATCAAAATCCAAGGAGACAGGACATGCAATTATATTGAACTTTGATAAATGAAGCGCTTGTTGATGTTCTTCAATCTCGGTATTAAGGGGAGGTACAGAGTTAGTAAATTATTGCTTAAAATATAATTCGTAGGTATTGTCGTGTAAGTTATTAGTACTGAGAACGTGGATGGGAATGCGAGACAGAGCATCGGCGGTAGACGGCGTGTGGTCCTTCTCACAACCCTTTTGTGGGGCTATGGAGAAACCTGTCCTAGGCCTAGTTCGCCTCTCTCAGGTGGTTCTCTTTCGCCTCCCTTTGCAACGGGAGGGTCACTGGGGATGGGTCAAAGTATACTTCTTCCCTGTGTTCTCTCTTGTATTATTTGTTGTCCAGGGGATTAGGCTTCGTCTTCTTCTTCAATCGGAGTCTTCGTTGTCCTGACGGTCTTGGAGGATGTCCCTCGGAAAGGCTTTGTAGACCGGCGGTCTCGCATGTAAAGGCGCGATGTCCCTTATATGGGGATGCTCGGACCCGTCCGCCCTCCGGAACATGTTGCCGGAAATCCTTCTGATGAAATCCCCGACAGATTCAATCTTCAGCCCTTAGCGATCGTCCGGTTCCGGACGTATCTCGGGGCCCTGGTCAGTAGCCGCAGCGAGGTGTTCTGCTGCGCCTGTAATTGTTGACGGCAGCCCTCCGGGGTCAGCGCGTACCACGGGATCTGATGTGCGTTTTATATAGGTTAGTCTTCGTATCCATCCTGAGGTTGGACGTCAGGATGGGAGTTAGTTTTGCGCGGGCCGTCCTCACATTCCTAGGTCCTCCTAGGTACTTAACGTGAGGGGCCCACGGGATCTTCTATCCATTCAGCATCAGAGCAGGTGGTAGGCTCGGGCGACGGCGGCCGCTAAAGACAATAGCCTGGCTCTTGTTGGCGTTTGCGACTAGCCGCCACTTTGCTAGCCACGTTGCAAGCATGTCGAGGCTCTCCTGGATCCTCTTCTTGCCCATCTTGGGATTCAATGTCGGGGTAAGGAGTGCAGTGTCGTCCGCGTACAGTGCAAGATGAACCCCCTCCTGGACCGGCATGTCGTCGGTGTACCACGAGTAGCATGCCGGAGATAGGCAGCTGCTTTGTGGTACACCGGCCCTCACGCGGAACTCGGTCGAGAGTTCACCTTCCACCGACACTCTGCCGCTTCTATTCCGTAGCAACGAATCTATAAGTTTCGTTATCCTTCTGGGAGTCGAGGTGCTGGCGAGTTTATGTATGTTCGACCGCTGTGCCACACGCGGTCGAACGCCTTCTCCATGTCCAGGAATACCGACGCCACGTGCTCCTTTTTGTTGACCGAGGAGGTCACGAAGTGCAGTACCCTGGCCAGCTAAAGCGTGAAAGGTACGCTTGAACCGCACGGAACTCATACTCGTTCTGTGGTAAAAATCTCATGCCCTTACCATATGGGCGTACGCTAGGTGTACGCCCCAGCTTTTCCTTAAGGGCTTTCAAATGTTTGTGCCAATCGGGGAACATCTCCACTACCAAGGGTGGGTAGCGCGGTTTACGTGGCTGCTCTGTTGTTGAGGCTGGATGGGTGGCCGCCGGGGTGCCGGACTTACCCACCGCCGGTTGGGTTCCCTGGATGGTCCCGGTCTCATTCCCGCCATCGTCGCATAGGTAGTGCACATCGACGGCGCAGGTATTTGTGAGGGTCTCTGCGGTGTTGAGGCACGGGCCTTCAGTCTGGAGTCCCGTTGGGGGTCCGGGGTATACGGCTTCTTCGATGTTCTTCTTTCTACAGTCGCACTCGGGCTAATGTCCTTCCTCTTTGCGACTCGTTCTTCGTCTACCGCCTCCATGGGGTCCTGGTAGACTTCGGCGGTGACGATCTTTAGATCCCTGGAAAATCCTTGCAGTTCCTTGGTTTCTGCGTTTCTTCCTTTTTGGCTAGTTGTACCGGTTTGTATCGGCCTCTTGCGGCCGTCTTCGGTACTAGTTGTATTTAAACTTGCTGGTAGCGATTTATGAAGACGTGTATGTGGTGCCATCTCGTGGGAGATAGAGGAAGCTTCACGTGTGACTGCCCTCGCCTTGACAACCTCTTTCCAGCCTTCGGGGTCGTTATACCTGTCTTAGAAGCTGCTTATGTACGAATGTTTTTAATACATTGTCGGGTATGTCCGGTATATGGAAATTGGGAACATTCGCCGGCGTTGGTGGTTCGAGTGGCGTCGACTTCGAGCTTACTGTCGGTTGCATAGGTAATGGCGCCTCTAGGTAGGCAGTAGCAACATTCAGTTCGCTCCGGGCCGCCGTACCGGCCGCTTTCGGAGTTACCACACCCTGTCGCATGTCTCGTCTGTGGCGAAGTTCATGTCTGCTTTTCGCGGCTTTTGTCTCGGGCATTTGCGCTGAACGCGGTCGGCCGCTTTCGTCCTCAAAAGGGCGGTTTGGGGAGCCCTGAGAGGGGCTGTTGAAACTCTGTGGAGAGCTGTCTGTGTCCGATGAGTCTGCGCCTGCGCTCATCTTAGGGCGGCACAACCGTGTAGGTGGTGGCGGTTCTCCGCGGCCAATATCGGGAGCAGTCGAGTTCCGTTTTCCGAGTTCCGGCGTTCTTGCGAGTTCCGGCGTTCTCAAGAGTTCCGGCGTTGCCGCACTCTCTACTGCCGCACGTTGTCGGGGATTACGTACTTTGTAAGCACGTCGGCTGCTAGTTGCGCCCTTAAAAGGGCGGTTTTCATAGCCCTGAAAAGGGCTGTTTGTATCGGACCAGGCGTCGCTCGTCTTCTAGGCGTCGGTTCGTACGGCCTGACACCGAGCCCTTTCCCCCGGTGATTCCCGCTGGTGGGAGGCCGGGATCGGGGGGAACGGCGTGAGCCGAACCGAACGCCTAGGACGCACTCGGAGAATGGAGCTCCCCGCCACGCTCCACGACGAACGAACGACTATGAAGCGCGGTGGTATATTCGACGAGTTATTCAGTATGACTGTTGAATAGCCAATAGCGCGAGAGCCAGAGGTCCGCGCGGTACGTCGGCTAGGCTGCACTCGGCGGTAGAGTTCTGTTTGCCTTGTTTATATACTATTCCATAATAATATTCTTCGAGTTTGAGCCGCCATCGTATGAGTCGGCTTCCGGGGTCTTTTACGTTAAATAACCATACATGTGATTATTTTTAATCGGCGACCATAAATATAGGGACGACATGTTTACACCATTACACCGAATAGAGTAGCTAGGAGTTCTTTTTCCGTGGTGGAATAATTTCCTTCTTGTAGTTTTAGGGTACGAGAGCCGTATGGTATGGGTTTGTTTTTGGAAATTTCACCTTGACATAAAATTGCACCAGCTGCATAATTTGAAGCGTCGGTGGTTAAGATGAAAGGCATATTGAAATTTGGGTATTGAAGTAACGGTGAGTTGTTAATTTTTCCTTGAGATGGTTGAATGACTCATCTTGCTCAGAAGACCAGTTAAAAACGGCGTCCTTTTTTAAAAGTGATATAAGAGGTTAAGTAATTTTAGAAAAGTTCTCCATAAAACGGCGATAATATCCGACTAAGCATAGAAAAGATTTTATTTCTTTTGTATTTTTGGTAGTAGGAAAAGTAGTAACGGCCTTAACCTTCTCGGGGTTCGGTGAAACACCTTTATCAGAGATAATGTGACCTAAATAAGTAACTTCGCGGCGGAGGAATTCGCATTTGTCTGGTTGCAGTTTTAAATTAAATTTTCTGAATCCATTAAAGACTAATTTTAATTTTTGGATATGAGAAGGTAAATCATGTGAATAGAGGATACAGTCATCTAAATAAATATAGCAATGTAAGCCTTGAAGTCCAGAAAGTACGGTATTAATCAGACGTTGGAACGTGGCAGGCGCATTTTTTAAGCCGAAAGGCATTCTAGTAAATTCGTAGTGTCCTGAAACGCTACTATTAGTACTTATGGTGAATCCCGTTTTTGTTGCGTCAGCAGGATTTAAATTTATCTGATGAAATCCACTGGCTAAATCTAATGTGCTGAAATATTTGGAATGGCTCAACGATCTAGTATATCAGTTTTCAAAGGCATTGGATATATTTCGGTAACTATTACGTCATTTAAGCGTCTATAATCAATGACGATTCGCCATTTACGTTTGCCGGAAGCATCAAGTTTCTTGGGTACAACCCATACAGGAGCACTCCATGGAGAAATTGAAGGTTTAATTATATTTTGATCAAGCATTTTCTTTATCTGAGTTTCAACTTCATCTTTGTGGCATTCAGGAAACTTGTAACTTTTTACGTGAATAGAAGGAGAGTCACCTGTGTTTATAGAATGTTCTAACGCATTAGTATAAGTGAGATGATCTCCTTCGAGATAAAATATGACCGTATATTGGGAGCAACAATCTAGTAGAGCTTTTCTTTCCTCAATATTCAAGTGAGAGTGTCTAATTGAATTTAACACTTGGTTGTAACGGTCAAATGATTTCGAAGAGAGAGTATGTATTTTTTCATGATCAGTGCTATTTTTAAATTGCTTATGTAAATGAGGAACTCATTTTTGGAAAATAACTTTATAAACTGATAAAACTTCAAACATACATATCTATGCATTAAATGACAAATGACTATTTGATAACACGCTTCAGTGACGGCCAGTGGCAGACTGTAAGACGCAGCGTTAAACGGCGCGGGCGCAGGGACGTTCCACACATATGCATTCCAGCTGACTAGTTTTGTGTTAACATTAAAATTGTGTTAACAATTTCCCGCCTCCCCAAAAAGTACAGCATGCTACTCATCTTGGTCCAGCAATAAACAAATTTTGTTCCCAGCCCTTCGGATTACACCTTTACTGGTCCTTACGTCGACCACTCTGGAAACTCCATCCGATCCTGGATGACTCCTGATGATTCTGCCAAGGGGCCACTTGAGAGGTGAAGTTGACTCGTCCTTAATGAGCACCAGCTGGCCAGGTTGTAAGTTGGGTTGTCGTTTTCGCCACTTGTTGCGCTGTTGGAGGTGATAAATATAATCCCGGCTCCATCTACTCCAAAAGTGCTGTCTAACTTGTTCAATCTTGGCATATCTATGCAAACGATTCGGATTAATCTCTTGCAAATCTGGTGCCGGTAATGTCGTCAGCGGTCTACCGATCAAGAAGTGCCCTGGGGTAAGAGGAGCAAGGTCAGTTGGGTCCGAAGATAAAGGATATAGGAGTCGAGAATTAAGTACAGTTTCGATCTGGCAAAACAAAGTTGCAAGCTCCTCAAACGTACAGTGTGTATTACCTAAAACTCATTTCATGTGAAATTTGGCCGGTTTTACAGCTGGTTCATACAAACCCCCAAAGTTTAGAGCATAAGCAGGTGAAAATTTAAATTCTATTCCCTCATTAGCAAATACCTCTGATACAGAGTCCGAACACGTCTCCAACAGTCTCCCTATTTCCCGACAAGCTCCTACAAAATTTCTTCCGTTGTCACAGAATATCTCACAAGGTTTTCCCCTGCGAGATATAAAACGCCGCAGTGCCAAGATGAAGGCTTCAGTACTTAAGTCACTTACTATCTCTAAATATACAGCTTTTACTTTAAAACATACAAATACGCATAAATATGCCTTAATCAGCTTGGCACCACGACCCCTCCTATCCACAATGAAAAAAGGTCCAGCAAAATCAATGCCCGTTACATCGAACGGAACACCCGGAATTATCCTTTGTAAAAGTAAGTTTCCCATGATTTGTTGTACAACCACTCCTTTCATCCGTTTGCATCGTATACAGTTTCTATAAACCTTTTTTGCTAATATCCTTCCTTATTAATTATTCTTCATTAATCGGCCAATATTTTTCGCGTATATTCGAAAGAAGTAGTTGTGGACCAGCGTGCAGTAATTTTACACGATAATATTGAATAATTAACTTAGCCAAATGATGCTTAGCATCAATTATAATAGGATGTTTCTTACTATACAGGTAGTCTGAATTTTCGAGTCTGTCCCCTATGCGAATCATCCCGTCATCACCGACGAATGGATTTAAATTTGAAAGAAAGGTGTTTTTTAAACTCTGATTTTTTAAGAACTCTGAAAAATTATCCCGTAGTGATATTTGAACTAATTTTAACTCCGCTCTTTCTAGTTCATCCAACGATAATGATCCCCTATATTGATTATAACTATCTTTACAATTACTAATAAAATTATTCGGCGGAGTTTCTCGAAATTCGAATAATTGCTTATGTCGATCACTCTTCTTTGTACCAAATCAACACACACTGTATGCACAAGAAGCTCGGGTAACATATCATTTACTACATTTTGCTCGGGCCATTGACTGTTTGAATGTAAAAAAATGATGGGCCCGACCACCACAATGACAAAGACTGGACATCCTCCGGGTACACTCCGCGCGAGGCGAGGGTTCAATTCCGGACGTACATCCATTCACTGTCTACAGACAATTCAGAAATTGCAGTGACTCTACGAGTCACGAAGGCGCCCAGTTTGTGCGAAGAGGATTTTAACCATCCTAATACAATTTTTGAATCACACCAAAAAAACGGTTTTTTATATTGCCGCGAACGGAATTATTAACTTTATCGCACAAATCGCAGCTAACAGTGCCCCACACAATTCCAGCTCCGGAATAGTTTTAGTCTTTAGTGGTGCGACCTTAGCCTTAGCACATAATAGTCGAATAACATAATGGATTAAATCATCAGTGGTGCGTAACCAGTGGTACATAAACACAACACGCGTATGCCTTCTGTGAAGCATCAGAAAACGTATCCAATTCGATATTTACCGCGTTATTACATAGAGCATGACGAGGTACATAGACACTTTTAAGACAATGCACTTGTTCTATGAAATTATTCCACATATTTTTTATGTGTTCTGGTACCACGTAATCCCAGTCAAGTTTCTCCACCCACAGCAATTGCATGATCATTTTACGTATTATTGTACAAACACTCAACAAACCTAAGGGATCAAATATACTGGAAGTGGTAGACAGAATGTTGTGTTTAGAAATTTTACAGTTATACTTAGTATCGTTTTGCAGTTTCAGTTCTGTGATCAGATCATCAACGTAGAAATCATGTGTAATAATATTTTTTATCAATGTGTCATCGCACTCCAGCGCAAGTTGCAACAGACACCTGGTGCTGAGGAACGGCGCACACGCAGTACCGTAAGTTACAGTATTTCGTTGAAGACACTGTATGGATGCGCCCTCATCATCACGCCACAGTATTTAAAAGAGAAATGAACTGTAAAAGCTGGATAATAGGTATAGGTAGGACTCACGGCTTATGAACTTGATGGTGGCCGATGTCGCATTCCGACAGTTAATCTTTAGTTTATGTCACACAACACAGCTGCGTTTGCCTTGTAAATCGAATAAATATAATACCAATTTCGAATATTTCAAAGTTTTAATTGCACTGCTTACAGTGATGGCGCACACGCGAAAGAACGTAGGTAGTTCGCACTTTTTTTATTTTTTATTTTTCACGATGTTGCCACTTGTTGCTATGAAACGAAGGAATAAGAAGGAATTAGAAGGATCAGGAAAACAGCTCTTAAGTCGCAACATATCCCCTCACTTGAAATCAGCGAGGATTTCAAAATAGGAAACCCCCGATGTAGCATAAATCGAATAAGAAAATTTGTTGTTCAGAAGATATATCTGTCTCAAAGATATAAACTCTAATATGGAATACTCACGTTTTCATAGTATAAAGTAAATATCTAGCTATAAATACAAATGAATTCTACATTGGAAAAAGAAAGAACTTTTTTTTTACTGCTAAACTATTACTACTTACTAAATTTACATTTTTACTTAATAACTTTAATTGATTAGGTAAATGATAAAATTTACTTCATCAACCAGATGTAGGAAGTGGACAAATCTTAACAACGAGTCTAGTCAGAGCCCCTTTAACAGTGTTTACCGTCACGACGCGAACAACGTTATCTTCTCCAGAATGAATTTTTATTATGCAACCAAGTCTCCATTCATTAGGAGGTAAGTTTGATTCCACGATTGTAACGAGATCTCCGACTTTAGGCTCGCGTCCGTCACCACGGTACCATTTATTTTTTTGTTGCAGGGTGTGCAAATAATCTCTTTGCCAAATACGCCAGAACCCTTGAGATAATCTTTGCAATAACTGCCACCGAGTGCGGTGTGACAGGTTGCTATCGAACACTGGTTCCGGTAGGGACACCAACGGACGTCCAATAAGAAAATGACCAGCTGTAAGTACGTCCACCTCGGTAGGGTCAGAGGACAACTCACAAAGCGGTCTTGAATTAAACATTGCCTCGACCTTTGTCAGTATCGTGGAAAACTCCTCAAACGTAAGAACTTGTGAACCTATGACTCTTCTCAAATGGTGTTTTGTTAATTTGATACCACTTTCAAACATGCCGCCAAAATGTGGACCGGATGGGGGGTTTAAATTCCAAATAATATTTCAATTGGCCAACCGTTCTGAAATGTAAGAAGATTGACCTTTAAGAAATTTATGGACCTCACCTAGATAACGTTTTGCACCGACAAAGTTAGTCCCACAATCGGAAATAATTTGTTGACAAATACCCCGTCGCGACACAAGGCTACAATAAAAGCTTCAGTTGAAAGATCCGAGACTAATTCGATATGTTATAGCCTTTATGGAAAGACAAATGAAAAGACAAATGTAAGCCTTGAAGGTCCTTGCATTACGTCGTCTACTTTCCTTAATAATGAAAGGCCCTCCGAAATCAATACCCACATTTTGAAAAAGGTGAGCTTGTCTCAGGCGAGGTGCAGGAAGATTTCCCATTACGGGATTGCAGGGGATTGGCTTGACCTTGAAACATGTTACGCATTTCGAAATTTTAGATGGAATCAAATTTCTCAAGCCTGTTATCCAAAAACTTCGCTGAATTAAAGACTGCAAAGTGCGGGGACCACAATGCAGGTAAGTTTTATGAAAATGATCAACAATAAGCCGAGATAGATCCGACTGTTTATGCAGTAAGTACGGATGTTTAGTTTGTTCAGATATATTAGCGTTTTTTAATCGTCTTCCCACTCGGATAAAACCCAGAGAATCCATAAATGGAGAGAGTTTTTGAAGATGTTTCGGAAGGAATTTATTTGAATTTAGTTTTATTATTGTTTCCTTAAAATGTTGCATTTGATTATACTTAATTAATGTTTGAAGAGAATTTTTTAATTCCGTAGTAGATAAAGAAGTTTTGACCCGTTCATTTGCAGCTCGTCGTAAATTTTGAACAAAACGAATAGACCACGCCAACACCTGCTGCAGCCGTGTTAGAGATGAGCATTTGCTAAACAAACTGAACAATATCAGACCCATTTCCTCTCTCCTCAGTTGAAGTTAGATGTGATGTCGACTTCAACTCTGGGACGGACTCTTCGCACTTACCGGTTGATTGAATGGGCCATTGAGACTCATCGTCAAGAAGCCACTTAGGTCCTGCCCACCAATGTTCTCAATTATGTATCTGCGAACACAGCAGACCTTGACTGCAATAGTCGGCTGGATTGTCACGAGTAGACACGTGATGCCAATGAGAAGTTTCTACTGCATTAGTCACTTGAACAACTCGATGAGCAACAAAGGTTTTTAGTTTATAAGGTTCAGTATTTAACCAAGACAACACGGTTGAACTATCAGTAAACGCAAATATTTTATTTATGTTTAATCGATTACTAAATAAAGTATTCATATGTTTTAGTACACGAGCCAACAACACAGCACCACACAGCTCTAACCGGTTGACAGTCAAAGGTTTTAATGGTGCGACTTTAGATTTACCTATTAAAAGACAACTCTGAACTTGATTTAATGATTTTGGTCGTAGATATACGCAACATCCATGAGCCTTTGTTGAACCGTCGCAAAAGCCCAGGAGTTGAAGTTAAGTTGAGTAGCATTATTTGGTACAACTAGACGAGGTAGTTTGCTCGAATTTAGGTTACTAAGTTCGGAAACAAAATTTTGCCAATCACAAGTTGGCACAATTTTGGCACAAGTTCATCCCAAGAGAGTTGAAGGCGCCAAAGATTTTGAAGAAGTAGTTTAGCCAAAAGAATAAAAGGCGTAAGCCACCTTAAAGGGTCAAAAATACGTGAAATGTTAGACAAAATGGAACGTTTTGTACACTTATCATCGACATGTGAAATACTATAGGTAAAATAGTCACCAACGGGGTACCATTGGACTCCTAAAATCTTTAGCTTACACTCATTTTGAATTTCAGAAAATGCCTTAGGAATCTGACAATGATCTGATGGAAGATGATTGAGAAATTCGTGTGAATTGCTGCTCCACTTACGTAATTGTAATTGAGCACAACTTACAAGGCTAACGAGTTCGTCCTTAAGCTGAATAGCAGAATTAACATTAGAAGCTCCCACTGCAATATCGTCCATAAATGTGGAATGACGCAAAGCCTCGGCGGCACGAGGCTATTGATTACCGTGATCTTCAGCAAGTTGGTGCAACGTACGTATAGCGAGATACGGTGAACTGCTAACACCGTATGTTACTGTACACAATTCATATTCAATGACAGGATCATTAGGTGATTCCCTCCACAGAATATGTTTTTTTTTATTTTTATTTTTTTTTTTTATTTTTTTTTACTGCTTCCCCTGACGTGTACTGATCAAGGACTTTGTCCGACTTTTGATTCGTTCATACTGTCTTCTTTTATCTGCACCTTTCAAAATCATACGTCGCATTCATTCATCCCTTTCATTCTTGGCCAAAAAATTTTTGTGTACCTATGTTTTTTAATTTCTTTTTTCTTTATTTATTCTTTATTTTTCTTACTCATCTTATCAGTATTACATTTATTTTTTATTATCCTAACATAATTTTCCTTAAAGTTATACAGCTTCCTATCTTATCTTGTCCTTATCCTTCTATCATAATACTTTATTGCCCACTTATTCTATTACATCCACACCTGTGGATGTGATAAGGTTACCGTATGCGCCATTTACAAAATCTTTAAAAAAATGGTTAAAGGCAAAAAAATTTTACAGTATAACTGAGTTATTTAATTAATGACATTCTCAATTATGTTACTATGACAAATTTAAAATGTACGTCTTTTTTGTTTTTAAATCCATTTTTAATTATATTGTCATGATTATTTTGTATTTAAATAATTACTTGGTAAGATATGTGTGTATGTTGATTTTTTAAATGTTTGTGTACTTTTTCTATTGTTATTGACCCATAATATTGAGTTAACATTTGTATGCTGGCTTGTTAGCGAAATGTGTGTTACTTATAATCTTTGTACCATCTGCGTTTTATTTACCACATTTCTTACGAATAAAGAATATTATTATTATTATTACAATTTTCATATTTTAATAATCTATTACACTTACAACATTTCTTTCCTTTGGACATTTCCTTACACTTTTACCTCTTATATGATATATTATTATCCTAACCATAAATTCTTAAGAGTTATACAACCTCTTATCTTATCCTTCTATCATAGTGTTTTATTTCCAATTCACTCCATTACAATTCTCTTATTTTACCAAGTTTCCTATCCATTACACTTACAACGTTTCTTCATTAAAACATTTCCTTACACATTTTACATCTTACATTTGTTATAGCATTATTTATACTTAATTCTTACTTCTTGTTACTTGTTTTTATTTCTTATCTTAATATAAATTGAGTATATACTGATTATATACTCCTTATATTATTTTTTACAATACGTTTTATCTATTTTATTGTTAATTTCTAATTGTTCAATTTAGTTATAATTATAGATGATGCAATGCATTTGTGTATTACGATGTTGTCCATAATGTCGATTTATACATGTTAATGTGATATGTTAGCTTAAAAACTTTTTAATAATACAAGAAGATTCGTCTCCCAGATTTAGTGGTTTTATTTTGCGCTAGTCTGGGATTTTAGTCACAGCCGATTTTGTACATGGTCAATCGAGACGGATACGTTGAGTTGGTTGAACTATACGATACAGCCCTCTTGTTCGCACCTACGGGCAGTGGATTGCTGTCAAGGGCGAAGAGTGCTGCGTGCACACAGAAATCACTACGACAGCGGTGCCCTCTAGCGGTAGAAGCAGGTAGAAGCAACTGGATGCAGCGACGTTGTGACGTTGACAGTGGCGCCTCTTCACAGCAGCGGACGAAGAGCAAACATCGGAACACGGAAGTTATACTATGTGATTGTGAGTTGAAGTGCGGAACAAACTTGTGAGTACAAGTTAACTTTGTAAAAATATTACTTTGCAAAAATCTTTAAAGTTAATGCATGGACTTAGAATAAATTTAAAAAAAATGACAAGACGGGGAATCCATGCCCGATTTCGGATCGGATCGAAAGACATTTTAAACACTTGTAAAATTTAAAAAAATATTTTTTCGGACTTGTACAATTTTTAAGATAAAATTTCTTGGACTTGTAAATTTTCCTACGGTGAATTCTACAACACAAACGGTGACTTAGAAGAATTTGAATTTTAAGAACTTGTGATATTTATAGACTGTGGCAGAACTTAGAATATATTTTGAAAATGTATTGTTTTAATTTTAGTCAGCATTTCACTTATATTGTTTTATTGTATTTTAAATTGAAATTGTTCACATTTTAGAATAAGGCATTTTTGGATCTAAATATTTATTAACGGTTTTTAGATTTTCAGTTTTTTCTATTTTATTTACTATAATTATTTACAATGGATTCTTTAATTAAAGTTTAAATTAATATCAGTAAAACAATTAGTAAGGCTAAAAGCAATTTTAAAAAGTCACCTAAGGAACGCTTAAGTTTTTCTTATATCGAAACAAGATTAGAAGCTTTAGAGTCACAATGGTCTATGTTTGTGCAAACTCATAATAAACTCATTGGTGATTATAATGATGAGGATTTAGAAAATACTAAGTATTATGAAATTGATGTTTACCAAGCTACCGAAGAATTGTATTTTGATTATAAGTCTGAACTTAAAGAAAAATTTAATCAAACTAAAACTAGTTCGTCAAATGTGTGTAATTTGGGCAGCAATAATTCAAATGATCAACCGCATAACAATGTTAGATTGCCTAAGATCACTATTCCCACATTTTCTGGCAGTTACTCGGAGTGGACAAGTTTCAGAGACTTGTTTATTTCGCCGATTCATAGTAGTAGTTCACTTGATAACGTACAAAAATTACACTATTTAAAATCACACATATCGGGCGAAGCTGAGCAATTAATACGTCATGTTTCTATAACCAGTGACAATTATCTTGTTTGCTGGAATAAATTGGAGAAGAGGTACAATAACAAACGTTATATTGCAAACTCAGTTTTAAAAAGATTTATGAGTCAGCGAAATGTTACATCTGAGTCTGCAAGTGCCATAAAGGAACTATTAGACACTAGTAATGAATGTATTAATGCGTTAAAAAATCAAGGTTTTCAGATAAATACATGGGACATAATTGTTATTTACATTTTATCTTTAAAAATTGACACAGAATCTAGGAAATTATGGGAGGCAAAATTGAGCGGTTAAGAAGACCTGCCCACTTATACACAATTTGCTGAATTTTTACATCAGAGATTCAGATCTCTTGAATTCCTTGATAACAAAGTATTAAAGAATGTCGTTAAGGCTAAAGCACTTCACGTAACGCAATCTGTAAAATGTCCGTTTTGTTCCGATAAACATAAATTAGGAAACTGTAAGAAATTCGCAAAGGAAGAGTCTGACACACGTCGTGGTTTTGTACAGTCTCAGGGCTTGTGTTTTAATTGTTTAGGCTCTAACCACGCCGTGTATTCATGTCATGTACCAACCAAATGTAGAATCTGCAAAAAGAAGCATCATTTGTTGCTTCATCTTAAGACATCGCTGAATCCAACTGGTGATGCCGTTTCAAACGTGTCATCAGTTGAGAGTAACATTGTTGCTAAAACAACAACTGTTCAGCAAGACGAATCGACTGAACATATAACCACTTGTCACACCAATTTTCAAAGCCAAGTTTTACTTGCGACGGCGTTAGTGGAGGCAGAGTCACAATCAGACATATATATAACTCTTCGGTCCCTTGTGGACCAAGGATCGCAGGCTTCGTTTACAACGGAGTCCGCAGTTCAACTGCTTGGACTGCAAAAGAAAGCATGCAAGAGTTATGTATCCGGTCTAGGGAATGAAAGAGATTCCTCAGTAATCTCCAAATATGTGGTCTATTTTAGAATACAGTCACGCTATAATCCTAACTTTGTAATGAAGGTGAAGGCTCACGTTTTAAAGAAAATCACCACATTGCTGCCAAATAAAGAAATTGTAGTGCAGAGGTGGTCTAAGTTACAAGAGTTGAAATTAGCGGACCCCACCTTCAACACGCCTAACAAGGTGGACATACTTCTGGGTGCAGATGTATATGGAGATATTTTAGAAGAAGGATTAATTAGTGGTGTACCAGATATGTTAATAGCACAAAAGACGAAATTAGGATGGATATTATCGGGAAAGGTAAAAACCAATAAAGAAAAAGTAGACAATTTTCATATATCTGTCGTTTGCATGCATGTAGTAGAAGAAAATAAACTATTACAAAGGTTTTGGGAATTAGAAGATGAACCAAGGCTAGAGAATAAAAACAGAATGACAGAAGAAGAAGAGAAATGTGAAAGGTTGTTTGAAAAAACTACGAAAAGAGATAGTGAAGGAAGATATGTTGTCAAACTTCCTTTTCGGGATGATAATCCACAATGTCAGCACGGGAATTCACTGGTTATTGCTACAAAAAGAATAAAATCATTAGAACAAAGATTAGCTAGAAATACCGAACTGAGGATTCAGTATGCTGATGTTATACACGAGTATATTGAATTGGGTCACATGGAGTTAATTCCTGACATGGAAGTGCAATCAACTGCCGTCTACCTTCCTCATCACGCTATAGTGAGGGAAGATAAAACGACAACTAAAGTGAGAGTTGTCTTTGATGCTTCGTGTACAGGAACAAATGGGGTGTCATTAAATAATGACTTGATGATAGGGCCTAAACTGCAACCGGACTTACGTCATATTGTTATGCGTTGGCGTGTCCATCCGATCACACCCAGTTCCGACATCGTTAAGATGTATAGACAAGTAAAAGTGACGGATGAAGACGCTGATTTCCAACGTATAGTCTGGCGCGATGATCCAAAAGGTAAATTAAAACACTTACGTATATTAAGGGTCACGTTTGGTACAGCATCAGCTCCGTATTTAGCGGTCAGGGTTCTCCAACAACTTGCAAAAGATGAGGCAGTAGATTTTCCATCCACGTTTGGAATAGTTTTAAGAGATTTCTATATGGATGATCTACTGACAGGCTGTGAAAGTGTAGAAGGGAAAATAATATATCAAAAGCTGAAAGAGCTGTTGAAGCGAGGTTGTTTTGAACTTCAGAAGTGGGCAAGCAGCAGTCAAGCACTTAGGAAAGCAATTAATGAGAAGCAAGAAGAAAAGACTTTGGATTTTAAAATGGATGCTGTGATAAAGATTTTGGGAATTACCTGGAATCAACGGACTGATAAGTTTCAATATTCAGTACAGCTTCCTCCAATAGATACACCAGTAACTAAAAGAAAGGTTATTTTTGATATAGCTAAGCTGTTTGATCCACTGGGTTGGTTAGCGCCAGCGATTAATAGTTGCAAAAATATTCATACAAAAATTATGGATATCCGGAATTAATTGGGATGACGTTCTACCTGAAAAGCTACTAAAGGAATGGTTTACTTACCGAAATGAACTGCTGAGGCTCTGGGATGTTGTTATACCTAGATGGATAAATACTTACAAGAACGATGCTCGACGAGAACTTCATGGATTCGCTGACGCTTCCAACGACGCTTACGCAGCTGTTGTATACATGCGAGTTGTCAATAACGAAGGGGATGTTTTTGTTCATTTGGTGACTGCCAAGACTAAGGTTGCTCCAATTAAGCAAGTATCGATTCCTCGTTTGGAGTTGTGCGGAGCGGTACTTGTAACTAAGTTATTACGGGAAGTAGCTGAAGTCATGGATGTCAGAAAGGAGAACCTTCATGCCTACACCGATTCTATGGTCGTTCTTGCCTGGTTAAGTAGTCATCCAAGTAAATGAGAAACAGCGAACATAAATCTCCCTCCCTTGAAGGCTCGACCTTCAAGCGTCTTATTTTTCAGGAGTAGGCTGCGGACAGTGGCGAAAATATTCTTGCGTGGTCTCGAAGTGTGTCCAGGTGAACAACTTGACAAATGCAATTGGATCAGGAACAAAATGGGTGAGTTACTCATGCCAGCCAATGGAATGGTGGAACGTTATTTTCCTCGAGTAACACCAGATCGCCGACACGCAGCTTGCTGTAGATGACACGCTGTTTGAAACATTGTTGCAGTTCGCTTGCATATTTCCTCTGTTAACCATTTTAAAGAGTTGATTTCAGTTGCAGTCTTCTGAAGAATGACTTGGAAGCGACGTGAGGAGTCGACTAATTAGAAAATGCCCTGGAGTGAGAGAAACGAAGTCATGAGAGGTAGAAAAAATGGACACAGGAGACGATTCCTCGTTTGGAGTTGTGCGGAGCGGTACTTGTAACTAAGTTATTACGGGAAGTAGCTGAAGTCATGGATGTCAGAAAGGAGAACCTTCATGCCTACACCGATTCCATGGTCGTTCTTGCCTGGTTAAGTAGTCATCCAAGTAAATGAGAAACAGCGAACATAAATCTCCCTCCCTTGAAGGCTCGACCTTCAAGCGTCTTATTTTTCAGGAGTAGGCTGCGGACAGTGGCGAAAATATTCTTGCGTGGTCTCGAAGTGTGTCCAGGTGAACAACTTGACAAATGCAATTGGATCAGGAACAAAATGGGTGAGTTACTCATGCCAGCCAATGGAATGGTGGAACGTTATTTTCCTCGAGTAACACCAGATCACCGACACGCAGCTTGCTGTAGATGACACGCTGTTTGAAACATTGTTGCAGTTCGCTTGCATATTTCCTCTGTTAACCATTTTAAAGAGTTGATTTCAGTTGCAGTCTTCTGAAGAATGACTTGGAAGCGACGTGAGGAGTCGACTAATTAGAAAATGCCCTGGAGTGAGAGAAACGAAGTCATGAGAGGTAGAAAAAATGGACACAGGAGACGATTATTCATTTTAGCCTCAACCTGCGCTAAAGAGTGAAGAACCTCTATTACGTAAGATACTAATTACCCATGACTCCTTTTTTGTGGTGCTTAGCTGCTTTACAGATTTGAAAAATTATCGAAATACTATTCAAATAAATACGAGTTAAATGTTAATTTACAGAAAACTCAGATAGTGGTCGTATATTCTTAAAAATGTCTCTTGCAGCAGCGACAAAATTATATCAATTAATATTAAAATTTCGACACTGCTCAATTCTGTCACTGCTTTGAGATAAATATCTACCACAAATAAAGTTTGGAAACAGAAGTTTGAGCACCACGTCCCATGTTATAAAGTATTGAAAATGATGTGTACTACCATATTATTTCCCACTGTCTGAAACTTTAATGAAATTTGTGTATCTATATTTTTAGCGATTGACCAGATTTTTATATAAAAAAAACCAACCAAACCCACTTATGATCACAGTGATATAATTTTATGGTATTGATCACATAAGGTGAGTATAGTAAATAATTTAATAAACAAAGAGAAAATCGAAAGTAAGTGTCCCTGCTGACTCGCGGTTCTTCTCGTGGGCTTGTATGCCGCGGGGAAACCGTTTCGAGGCTTTATTGCCTCCTGGCGGTGATTATCATTCGCTTCACACTATCATGCGAGGGTCGTTTGGGTGACTGGCTTTGCTGCCAATTCTTGGTGTCAACTATAATTGAATGTTGCTTAGCTTCCATTAGGTCTTGTTTGGCTGGATTACCCAGCACTGAGCTTCTTCTTCTGCTGGAGTCATATGGACACTGGCTTCCGAATTTAATGTCAGCTGACCAAGTTCCGTGGGTATGCCCTACGCGGAATTGGCCTTTTTTGGCTTGGGGCTATCCCTCTGATGTGCGGGTGGTCAGATCGGTCGGCCCGATGGAACATATTGCGCGCCAGGCGCCCTGCAAACTCTTCTGTGGTTTCCATCCGTAACCCTTTCGGATCACCACGTTCTTAGCGAACCGCGGGGCGTTCACTATGGCTCTCAGGGCGAGGTTTTGCTGCGCCTCAATCCTGGCACGCAGGTAACTTGAGGTTAGTGCGTACTAGGCCGGGGCTGCTTATGTGAGTGCTGATCTCATGTAAGCTTTATAGATCCCCAACTTGGCTCTCAGGAGGAGGCTTGATCTTAGGATCCCGTACAGCTTTTTGCGAGGTACTTCGCTGATGGAGACCAGTTTAGCTCTTGACTGCTCAGGCGGAGAGGAGGCGGTAGTGGCGGTCTTCTGCCTCCGCTGACTATCACCGCCTGGGACTTCGATACGTTGGTTGCTAGTCCACACTGCGCTAGCCAGTTAGGGAGCAATTCCAGGGTGCGCTGGATTTTCTTCGCCGCGTAATCAGCTCTAATAGAAGAAGTAAAATAAGCTGCGTCGTCCGCGAACAGTGCCAGTTGGGTTCCTTTCGCAGTAGGGATATCGTTCATGTAGACTGCGTAACATAAGGGCGACAAACGGTTCCCCTGGGGGACATCCGCCCGTATGGGTCTCACTCCAGACAGCTTACCTTCCACTGCTACCTGGAAGGTTCTTTTGTCCAAGTACGACGCCACTACTTGGACGACGCGTGTTGGCAATCCTTGGGCGATCAATTAGTAGCACAGGCGAGAAATACTGCCGCCACATGTTCCCTCTTGTTGACCGCCTGGTCCATGTGGTGCAGTACCCTCGACATACGGAGCGTGGTGCTGTGGTCTTGACGGAAGCCAAATTGCTCTTCTCGTGGCGTGAAGCTTCGGCCCATTTCCTGCAGTATGAGTCCCTCGAAGACCTTCGAGAGGCTGGAAAGCAGTGTAATAGGCCGGTAGTTTCCTGGTGCTGAGGTGTTCTTTCCTTGCTTGGGTATCATTATGACACGGCCGAGCTTCCAGTCCTACGGAACATGTCTAGTACGCATGATGCCGTTGAACAGCCTGGTGATGGTAGCGACCAGGCGGGGCGGAATGCAGCGAAGCACTGCATTCGGAATCATGTCGGCTCCTGGTGCCTTCCGGGCTTTCAACTTAAGGAGAGCACGTTGAACGTTCTGGTGGGAGGGAGGCAGTGACGGACTCTTGCACCACTCTGTTGACCTCCGCCAGATGGTCGTCTTCCTGAGTGTTTAGAGGGGCAAATTGTCCCTCTAGGTGGGCCGCGAAGATCGCGGCCTGGTCTTCGCGCGATATCGCGGCTGGCCATCATCGTGGGTCAAGGGTCTAACCGGCTGTGGTGTCCTGTTTATCAGACAGCAGAGTCGGTGTATCGAGTGCCAGTCGCTCATCGAATCGTCTGCCGCGTATTCTTCCAACTCTTCGGTAACCCGCTGGGCTAGTTGGTTAAGCCTCGTTTTCGTGGCCGGGCACCTATTTATTTACCATTTCCTCCGCACCCTCCTTTTTTCCAGGATAAGTACGTGGATCCTCTGCGGCAGCTCTCTACATACTCCCCGGAGTATGGTCGTTGTAGTGGAAGCTTCAAGCGCAGTGCGGATGCAGGCAGTTATGTCCGCCGTGATGTTCTCTATATCCTCTGCCGTCCTGGCCGGTCTTGTGGGTGTTGATTCACCGCATAATTTGGAGAATTCTTCCCAATCCGTCCTGGTTCTGGGAGGTGGTGGGAGGGCTCTCTGCGGGGTTACCCCTAGCTCAGCCAACACTGGCTGGTGGTCGGAGCCGGTGTGGTAATCGAGCACTGTCAAGTCCAAGGTGATCCTGCTGCTCCGGTGTACAACGATATCTAGAACATCTGGGGGAGTAAATTTCTTGGAACGGGTAGTAAGTATGGTCGTCTGGTCGCCATACCTCGTACCCGTGGTTCTCTGCCTCCTGGAGTAGTCTACGTCCCACGACGTTAGTCGTAGCGGAGTCCCACGCCGTGTTCTTCGCGTTCCAGTCGCCTGCCAGGAACGTTGGATGCGGCCAATTGACGAGGTCTCTGATCTCCAGCCCGTTAAGAGCATAGGCGCCCGGACGATAAATTGCGAAAAGATGAATGGACATTTGCCCCACGCAAATTTCAACCCCCAGTGCGTATAGGGAAGATAGGTCGCGATGAGGTAGTGCTTGGTGCAGCAGCTTTTTCTTCACCAGCACCACTAGTCCTCCATAGCCTCTAGTTGCCGGGTCATCTTGACGGTAGACGTGGTATCCCGAGACTCGGAGCTCCCTGCCAGTTAGTAGCCGTGATTCCGAGATCAGTGCCACATCTATCTGCTGCTGCGTCAACATCAGTTTCAGTATGACCTTGCTGTTTAGGCCATAGGCGTTCCAATATAGAACCCTTAGAGTGGTCATTGGGCCTTGGTTAGGACGCTACACAATTCGAAGGTCCTTTGCAACAGGCGGGGGATGGGGTCCTCGTTACTGAGCAGCGCTTCGAATGTTGTCTTGATGAGCTTCAGTATTGTTGCTCTAGCCCGCATATTCACCATCGGGTGACTAGAGTTCTTTTTAGCTGCTAGTTTTTGGAGCAGCGGCATCATTGTATCAAGTACATCTGGGATCCCGGGGTCTTCGGCTTGTTCTACATCTTGTCTTGTGGAAGCCTGATTTTGGGCCTCTCCCTGGCTGGTAG
Organism: Zeuzera pyrina; assembly: GCA_907165235.1. Classification (NCBI taxonomy): domain Eukaryota; kingdom Metazoa; phylum Arthropoda; class Insecta; order Lepidoptera; family Cossidae; genus Zeuzera; species Zeuzera pyrina. The sequence continues at coordinate 7,848,507 of OU015644.1, forward strand.
GCCCGTGGGCCTGGGACAGGGTCCCGCTCGTCTTTTTGGGTCTGCAGGTTCTTGGGCTTCGTCTTCTTTTTCCTGGATCTCTTATATCCTCCTTGAGCTGCTGTTGTGCCAGTACTACGGGTTGGGGCATCATTCGCCAGGACCATTAATATTGCCCGCGCGTGTTCTTCTACCCACCTGGGTTGGGTAGCGGCTATGGGGTTCTCCGGGGCAATTGGTGGTGGATTCAGAGGTGGGGCCTGGGTCCTAGCAGCTGTTCCTACCTTCTTATTTCTAAGTTCGCGTGTGCGAACGGGACAAGTCGGGGCATTTGCTGTATAGGCCCCTTTGCAATTTGCGCATGTAGGCAGGTCTTCCTTCGGACGTGGGCATTCCTTCGCTCTGTGAGCTCCTCCGCAGGTCGGTGGCAATTATGAGAAGAGTGGCAGAACTGCTGGCATCGGTGGCATTGTGCCACACCTCGTTTGCCCCGCCACTCCTCTATTTTGACTTCCGACATGCACATTAACTCTGCGACTTCATAAATAGCCGGAGTAGTGGTCGGCGTGCGCTTCAGCTCCGCGAAGAATATGCATCCAGGGCGGCCTGCTCGGGCTCAGATTGGTCTAACATATTCCGCTTGAAAGCCCAGGTCGCATAACGCCTCTTTAACATCCTCGGGGTCCATGTTCACAGGGATGCCTCTGATGGCAACCTTTATGTTGCGTTCTTGGGCGGGGAGTAAGCAAACCAGCTTAATCCCTCAGCCTCCATTTCTGTAAGATATCTCTGGATTACCCTGTATTCATCTTCCTCTGTGGGCAGGAACCTTATGCCCTTTCCATACGGACGGGCATTTGGGGCCCGGCCCAATTTGGCTTTGAGGGCCTTAAAATGTACGACCCAGTTGGGCATCACCTCTACCACCAGAGGTGGGTAACGCCGGCTGTCGCTTTTCTTCGGGTTGTGTTTCCGAGGTTGGATGGGTGACCCCGCATGGATGCCGGACGACTCGGTACCAGCGATCGAGGGTCTCGGCTTCGAACTCGCCGCAGTTGCGTAGGTGGCACTCGTAGTCGGGTTCGGAGTCTGCGTAGGTACAGGCTGAGATGGAATTAGCGGTGCTGACGCGCGCGCCCGCAGTCTAGTGTCCCCGCTCCGCTCGTATAGGCCGTTATATGTCGGTTCCGGCGCACCCCTTCCCCACTCGGTGACGTCGACATCACGCGAGGCACGACCACGCCCATCGCATGACCGTTTGTTGCTTACAATATTGTATATTATATTCGTATATGTAAAAACATGTTGTGATTTTGTGAATTTATGAACTTATTAATTTTATTTTATTTAATTCATGAATTTATGAACTTATTAAAATGTAAATTTAATAATGTTGTGTAAGCAACAAACAGTCATGCGATGCGCGTGGTCGTGCCTCGCGTGATGTCGACGTCACCGAGTGGGGAAGGCATTCCGACCGACGTATTAATTGATACCGGATCTCGGGTGTCCTTTATATCTACATCGGTTCTCAAGCATTTTAATCATTCGAAAACACCCACTAAAACGTTGAATGCACTGGAATTTCGCGAAGTGTCGTTAGAGGTTGACTTGTTCGTAGTGCCCGCCAGTTGTATAAGCGTGCCCGTCATCATAGGCACAGATGTACTAAATCGTGAAGGCATAGCTTATATACGCGCTGGTAAACAACATTGTTTAACGCGAATTGACGGTCGGAAACGTGCTGACAGTGTGTTACATGTTGATCTAAACAATACACCCTTACTCAATACGCCTCTCAAAGGACCTGACCGTGAGAAGCTGTTATCTATTATGGATAAATTTAAAGAATACCTTGTAGATGATACAGCGTTGACCACTGTTAGTACCGGGACTATGGGCATACAGCTGACAAATAACGCACCGATAGCTTATAGGCCGTACAAGTTGTCGCTGAACGAAAAAATGAGAGTTCGAGAAATTATTCATGATTTGCTTGAGAAAGGTATAATTCGCGAGTCAGTCTCTGTATTCCAGTCCGACCATACGGGTTAAGAAAAAGAACGGTCCGATCGTATGTACGTGTACTACCGCGCGCTAAACGCTGTCACGGTGAGAGATCGTTATCCGTTGCCTCTGATAGAGGACCATATCGACCGGCTTGTTAAAAGTAAATATTTCAGTACCCTAAATATGGCCACTGGCTTCCACCAGATTAGAATGGATAGTAGTTCCGTATCGATGACTACCTTTGTCACACCGGAAGGGCACAACGAGTATTTTAAGATGCTTTACGGTTTGGCCAACGCGCCGATAGTTTATCAAAAAATTGACTGTAACGCGCTCAAACTGACGCAACGGAAAAAGGATTTACTGCCCCGGGTTGCACGGTGGTGGATCTTATGGCAAGGTGACCCAAGCCGCTGCGGAAAATATGATTATTTGGAAAAGAGTATGAGTATGATCATTGGTATCTTTATGTGTATGCTAGCTATTCAGTTCCAGTGTTGAGATATGTCTCCTCTGGAAGGACAAGCTAACTGGGTGCCTCTGTCCATGTGCGTTGAGCGTGGCTCCGCGAAGAGATATGCTAACTTGGTGCCTCTGTCTGTGTGCGTTGAGCGTGGCTCCGCGAAGGGATATGCTAACTTGGTGCCTCTGTCCGTGTGCGTCGAGCGTGGCTCCGCGAAGAGATATGCTAACTTGGCGCCTCTGTCTGTGTGCGTTGAGCGTGGCTCTGTCATGTAATGTTAGTACCGACGTTTACTGTCCCTGTTGAGGGATATGCTAATTGAATGTCTTAAGTCAAATAAATTCAAACTTAATGTTAACTGCAACATATTTTGGACTACTAACACTAATGGAGTCACGTTTGGTAATGAAAAAAAAAAACATTTTAATGAGAAAGAAATGTTACTGTTATTAAGTAAATGATTAAGATGTTCCAGCTGCCGAGGAGGAGACCGCCGATAACTCAGTCTAAGATAAGAATGTTGTCCAGATCTGCACGTTTGGAGTTTAAAAGACAACGAACAGTGTCTAAAAGACAACGAACCCTTTCGGTTGCTTGGGAGGATGGGTTTACAACCTCGATCATTGCGGTTGATAGCAGCACCTGCTCGGAAAGCTGAGTACTGAAATTAACTACGACATCTGTCTGTACGTCCGAAGAAATAGTAGTACTACTAGTCGGTGACGTAGACATACAAAGAAGCGAATTATGTAATCGTCTTTTGCATAGCCGACATGGCCCTAGACGACAATTGTAATAATTATGAGAACCCATTAAGCAAACCCTACAAAGTTTTAATTTATTAATTTCAGCTATACGCTGTTCAGGAGTTTTCTCTAAAAAAAGTAGGACAGTTATAAATGCGATGTTCGCTTTTACATAAAATGCACTGATTTGGAAAGTTATGATTGTTAGAATTGTCTGTGAAAATAGGCAAAGACAAATTTAAGTTTTAATTTATTAATTTCAGCTATACGCTGTTCAGGAGTTTTCTCTAAAAAAGTAGTACAGTTATAAATGCGATGTTCGCTTTTACATAAAATGCACTGATTTGGAAAGTTATGATTGTTAGAATTGTCTGTGAAAATAGGCAAAGACAAATTTAAAGTGTAATTGTGTGCTTTATTATTGTTAAAATTATTTTGTGTATGATTATTCTTATTTTTGTTTTTACCTAATTTAATTTGCATATAGGTTTCTAGTATATTTGTGCTGTTATTTAAAAATTTCGAAAACTGTTCAAAAGTAGGCATGCCACTCAACGTGGTATGATGCTCCTCCCATTTCAAACTAGTGTTAGGATCCAACTTTGACGAAACAATATGTATGATTAGAGTATCCCAATATTGGGTAGGTTGACCTATCGTAGAAAGGGCACGTAAATTTTTTGTGACATGGTCTACTAATGACCTGAGTGACTTTTCCGATTCGCGCGTTGTAGGTTCGATGTTTAACAACGAATTCAGGTCATTATTTATTAACTGTCTCTTATTATCATAACGCTCACATAAAAGTCGCCATATATTGTCATAATTAGCCTCAGAGACCTGTAAGTTGCTAATTACTCTGGAGGCTTTCCCTCCAAATAAGAATTTAAATAATGAAACTTGAGAATGGCCGGAATGCGAGTGTTACTATGTATAAGAGAAGTGTACGTGTCTCTAAACTTAATTGTTAATTTGTATTTGTGGTAATTTAAAACCTATTTCCTTAAAATCATGAAAACATTGAGAAGTATTTGGACACTCATTGGAATGACTAGAGTGCCTTGGTGAATATTTACTTCAAATATGTTGGGCAGTCGCAATACAATTAATAAATTCCTGCGTCATCACGTTCATCAAGTTCATCCTCAATATTTACTTCAAATATGTTGGGCAGTCGCAATACAATTAATAAATTCCTGCGTCATCACGTTCATCAAGTTCATCCTCAATACTGTCACTTACGACTTCTATCGTGAGTCTGCAAATCATCGAATTTATTTGATAAACTTTCTATTTTTGTGAGTTAAAATTTAATTCTATAACTTGCTTCGAACTAAGAATAGTTTTATTAATTTTATCTGAATAATGTTTGAATTAATGAAATGCAACGCAAAATATTCGAAAAATTATGCGATTTTATCTTACGCTTCCCTTAAATGGTAGTAGCTAGTACGCCAAGCACCACACTAATTAATTTGATATCTATATGCACGATTATCAGATGCACAGTTGTAACGGACGCCGAGATGAGCAGATGTCAACCTGAAATAGTCGGCCATGCGATTGAGAATCAGCAGTAAACAAACTAATTATCGTGAAGGAAGCTACGAGTATGGGCAATCACGGATACGCATAAAAGTATGAGGTTTACTACTTCGATATACTGAATTTGTTATGGTGAAATTATATTATTGTTTGTAGTAACCTGTTTCTAATAAATTATAATGAATTATTCTCAACGATAATAAAATAATAAGCAAGTTAATAAAATAATACTAAATTCAAGGTATTTTATAACTTGTTATGAGTTATAACGACGAAATTCAACTTCTATTTTTATGGTAAATTATTTATATATGAAAAAGCAAGCAGTAATTAATATGAATTTATATCTACATGAATGATTTTAACGATTAAGTAGATATTATTACGTTTGGTGCATTTAAATATTTAATACGATGAATTTGTAGGTACTTTAAACTTGCACTTTCGAACGCATTTAATATCACTCTTTGCACAGATTGATAGCTATTATGAATAACGAGGATGGAATTAGCTATTATATGATTTGGAAAGAGTGATAAATAATTAAAGGATTTTTTAAAGGAATGGGCACTTGTCTGAGTTGGCTTCGCTGCGGTGCTGATTGCTGAACGGCGTTGTTGAATTTTAGACCTTCAGAAGATATACTCCTTGAATTCCCTGGTAACTGAACTTGGGTGTGCTGCGGCTTTCTTGATAACCGGCATCCAATAGCTCTAGTCTAGATTTTATGTGTCCTGTCACGGTCGCCAATTTTCATGTCTCACACGGACACGAATTGAAGTTTGTTTTACTTCTATTTTGTTTCGCACAAAATATTAATAAATACGTAATTGTATTCACTAGACTTCAATACTAGGTTTACCAGGGAAATGTAAGAAAGGATAAATGCGTGCGTAGGGTTTGAGAGTTATTTTGTAAGTCTCCAAACAAAGTATATTCATTCTCATATAATATTGCGAATACTACGACGTTCGGGCATTCTCGTGTGCATTTGCTAAATTAGCGCGAACACTATTCTTTTATAAAAAAAAATCAGAACACTCTTTAAACGGAAACCGAACTAAAAAGTAAATAATGTTCATCTATTAAGATTTTGTTTTATAGTGATAAAAAATACACTAAATCAATATAATTAAATGCTTTTTACTAAGTTTAAAAATAAGAAAATAAAGTGATTGACAAAAAAATGATTTTATTGTAAAAAGCATGGGGTGCTTTTTACTATATTTTTTTTAACCCTAGAAGCCTTATCTATTTTGGACGTACACAAAGCCTTAATATACGTCTCAGAGGCACACATATAAATTACAATCTGTATGCAAAAATAGACCTATTTTACAAATATTATTTAGCGGAAATTTTAATTTGGAATATAAACCAAAAATAAAACAACACTGTTATGAATTACAAGTATAATCACAGTTATTTATTACAACGAAAAAACAATATGCATAAATTGGAACAAAAAAATTAACTTCTTCAAAATTAACTGAAACATATATTTTTTTTAGAAAATATTTTTTTTTAACGCAAATTATTTATTCTTAGAGCAAACATTAAAACTAATCAGACTTTACAAGACTAGCTAAACTTTAAGAGCAGTCTACACACATATCAACCTTGTGATCGCCACACACAGATTTTTTACATTTATAACACACTAATTTTGACATTCTCTTTTTTTTATAGGAGCAAAAGGCGCAGTATTTAGGTTTTTTGGCTCGGGTACTACTTCTTGATTTTCATTATTTGAATCAGTAGCTTTTACGAGAATTTGGGTTATATTTTCTCGTAAAGATCTTTTCAATGTCGGAGCTTCAATTCTCTTCTCCATCCAAGGCGTGACCAAATCTGTGCTGAGTTGCTTCATGAATTTTCTTCTGTTCAATGGTTTTTTATTATTCTTCATCATGTTGTGGCCATATATTATAGCAGAATTAACAAAAGCCATGTTTAAGATACCGTAAAATACAGCCATCGGCCATCTATTAGTCTTGCGGCTGCACGACATTGAGGAGCACATTTGGTCAAATGAGTCTACTCCGCCTTTCGTTTGATTGTAAAATAAAATTATGTCAGGTTTACCACTTGAATCATTTATTACTGCATTTTCATCGCAAGAGGATAAGAGATATACCATCTTTGCAGGTTTTGGCTTATACGATACAAGTGTCAGGGGGCCATCAAAACAAAACATAGAACTGCCAACGGGACGTGATCTCGAGTTCTTCAATTGTTCAGGGATACTTGATACTTGATGACGGGCTTGTATCCGCAAACCGACGTCTTAGGCGCCTATTTTGCGTGTGGGTAGGATCGACTACTCCTGCCATCCTAACTCATCCAGAAATCCTAGCACCCTTCTTATGTTGGTGAAGGCCTCTGGGAGCGATCTTGGTGTGCCAAGATGTTTTGCCCGGTAGTCTGCCACGGCTTCACATTCCAGTAGAACATGAATGGCTGTTTCTTCTACTTCTAAGCACCCCCTGCAAAGAGGACTGTTAGTAACACCCATATTAAAAAGATGTTTGTTATATGGACCATGTCCGGTCATAGCACCAGCAAAGACCCGGAGTTTAGCTCTTGTTAGACCGAGCAAACGGCGCGAGAGTCGAGGGTTTACCTTAGGTAAGGCTGCCCTGGCCTGTCTACATTCGCTGATACTAGACCAGTATATGTCATGTTCTATCTTAGCTAGTTTTCGCACTTGCGTGCGTAACCAGGCATATGGTAGCGGTGCTATAGGTTCAGGACTGGCTACCTTTAGACTTGATCCTTTCCTAGCTAGTTCATCGGCTGCGTCGTTTCCGCGCGATAGACTGTGTCCTTTAATCCATTGGAGAGTTACTGTGTTTTGTGCACATACTCTTTCCAACGATTCATGACACTCATATATGAGACTAGAAGTAATTTTATTACTTTTTAGGGCCTGTAATACTGCCATACTGTCAGATAGTATCCGAATATTGTATTCCTTTACGTTTCTGACCATTATGGCGTTTGCTGCTAATATTATACCCATACATTCAGCTTGAAATACCGTGTTCTACATTCCAAGCGGCCTGCAGTCTTGGAGCCGTCTGTGAAGATCTGGAGTTCTCTAGTAGTAGTAGCTTTCTCCTCTTCATGGAGTTGAATTTTGTATTTCTTATCAAAGTTGTATATTATCGGAATCCTATCATTTATTGCCTCCAAGAGCGGTAGTTTGTCAACCGCTATGCTAAGAATGGCCGTATGTGGGATTTCGATGTTCTTCCAGAGATTCAAAGTTTTAAGTCTGATCGCTGCTGCTGTTGCCTCTTGCTGTATGTAAATGTGCAGCGGCAGTATGTTTAACATACTTTCCAGTGCTGCTGTTGGTGTTGTCCTCATGCATCCAGAGATTGTCATACAGGCCAGTCTTTGGAAACTCTGTAGTTTGTTTATAGTTGTCGTTTGTTTGGTTCTAGGCCACCAAAACAGAGCCCCGTAACAGACCATAGGCCGTATCACAGCTGTGTACAGCCACAGGGTGATCTTAGGAGATAGACCCCATTTCTTACCTAGCATTCTACGACACTGCCAGAAGACAATACTTGCTTTGTTGACTTTCTTGTCTATATGACTATTCCAGCTTAGTTTAGTGTCAAGTATAACTCCTAGATACTTGACTTCACTCGTTAACTGGAGAGTATTCTTAAACAAGTTAGGCAGCTTATAGTGGCCTAGCGAACGTTTATTAGTAAACATTACCGTCTCCGTTTTAGATGGGTTGACTGATAAGTTATATTTGTTGCACCAATCTTCTACAATGTAAAGTGCACTCTGCATCACTTCGCAGATTACGTTTGCGAAGTTGCCTGTAATAAGGATAGCCAAGTCATCAGCATACCCTATTGTATAGAAATGATTTAAGTTGAGTTCTGTAATTAGGTCATTCACGACAAGATTCCACAATAGAGGCGACAAGACCCCACCCTGGGGGCAGCCTCCTGTTACTATTGCTGTATGGGAATCGTCGTCCGCAAATCTGACAATTCTTTTGCATAGCATGTTTTCAATCCATCCAGCAATGATAGGGTCGACGCCATGTCTTTTTAGCGCCGCGTTAATACTGGTGAAGTTAGTTTTGTCGAAGGCTCCTTCTATATCAATGAATGTGCCTAGACATATAGCTTTACTCTTAATTGCACTTTCTATTCTGCCAACCACCATGTGCAGTGCTGTTTCTGTGGATCTGCCTGCACTGTACGCATGTTGATGGTGATGCAATGGTATGTCTTTAAGTGCGTGATCCCTCAGTACCCTATCACACAATCTTTCCAACGTTTTCAGGAGGAAAGATGTGATACTAATTGGTCTAAAGGATTTCGCATTTGTATAATCACTTTTGCCTGGCTTTGGTATAAAGATCACCTTTACTTGACGCCATGACATAGGAATGTATCTATATGCTAAACAAGCTTGTAAAGTATTCGTTAAGGACCGGATGAGATCCGGCCCTCCCCATTGCAGGAGTGCAGGAAAGATACCATCTAAACCCGCTGCTTTAAACGGAAGAAAGCTGCTGACTGCCCAGTGTACCCTGTCTTGAGTTATAGTTGTCTGAGCGATTTGCCAGCAGTCAGTTGTTGGTATTATTGCAGGGTCATCCCAGACGATGTTGTCTGTAAACTTGCATCCGGGAAAATGAACCTGCAGCAGTAGCTCTTGCACTTCACCGGGGGAACTTGTGATAGTGCCGTCTGGTCTACGTAGTGATCCTAGACCGTGATTCTCTTGGCCAGAGAGTATTTTCCGTACTCTATTTGCCTGTACATTGGATTCGATACCTTCACAGAATGTTTTCCAGGTTCTCGATTTCCAGTAGCGTAGACGTTTTTTATATCTGGATTTGGTCGTTTTATAGTTGTCCCAATCCAGATTGTTATTTGTATTAATCGCTCTGTTCCACAATTTCCTGACTCTCCGTCTGAGTCTTTCGAGCTCAGGTCCCCACCAAGTCTGCTTATTTTTATCGATTGGGAGTGGATTAGTTAGTGGACAAGCAGTTTCGTAGCATTCTGTCATAGCTTTAGTTAAAAAGATGACGTGTTGTTCTATCGCTTGTGTGTCTTTTACGATTGCAGGAATTTCGTTACCCTTCATCCTGTCGGATATTAGTTTTTTGTACAGGGTATGATCCGTTCTGCGGGGATTCCTACGTGGTCGTGTATTTGTAATAAAGACTTGAATATCGAACCTGATCCACCTATGATCAGAACACGAAGCCTCATCGGATACGTGCCAATTTGTTACAAGGTTGGATGCGAGGTTCGTAGCCAGTGTAAGATCTATAATCGTCCTACTGCGTCTAGTGACATAGGTTGGTTCGGAACCACTATTAATTACATCTAAGGTTGTAGTAAAAAGATATTCGACAAGTGTCTTACCTCTGTTGTTAGTACCTTCACTCCCCCATAAGGTGTGATGGGAGTTGGAGTCGGTGGCGATGATCAGGTCTAGCCCGTCCGCCTCGCAGTAGTTTGCAAGCCTCGTCATCTCATGTGGTGGAGGGTCTTCATTCTCCGGCATGTATACCGAAGCCACAACTAGTGTTCGAGAACTTGATTCTTGCGTTGTTGGTAGCCTTATGGCACTCTGGAACAAAACTCATTTAATGGCTGTACATTTAATTTCCTAGAAATGTAAATACAAGCTCGAAGTTTGAGCTCATTTGTAGTTATTAACTTACCTCCGATATTGGAGAGGCCCTGTATTTTGCCTGATTTGCCGATCCATGGCTCTTGGATCAAGGCAATTGCTGTGGTGTTAACCTCCAACCATTTACGCAGTTGAGCCGTCGCAGTTACTGAATGGTGGAGGTTGATTTGGACGACCTTACACAGGCTAGACGAGGGTGACGCCATCGGTCATCTCCCCCTCCGCCGCCAGGTCTAGCTCCTTTATCATCTCAGACCAGTCCCTGCCTCCAACAGGCTCCATCACTACATCCTTCTCTACGCTGGAGTCAGGGACCGGCCCAAGAGAGGGTCCGGGTAATATGCCGTCTTGGGTGGCGGTCGCCACCGACCCCGAAGGGGTTTCTGCAGGCTCAGTGGCCTGTGTAGTTGCCGGATCTGGATCCTCTTCATCGCGACCAGGAGCCGCGTCCGAGTCCGCGGGGGGGGGGGGGGGTGTCATGAAACCTCCCCCTCCTTCCCTGGAATCTAATGTAGACTGACCCCGCCCGCAAAGTAGAGCCGTCGGTTATTCTCCAAAAGGGAGGGGACCACGTCCTCTGGAACGCTGACCACGACGAATGTCTCCGTCACCTGTCTGTTGACTCCGTGAAAAAGCCAGCGTTCAACATTCGCCCAAGGGTTCTGCAGTCGCAGCAGGCGCCCGATGACGCTCGTCTCCAGAACTCCCGGGAGAAGGATGCCACATCACACCCTGCGCGGTATGTCCGCTGGTCTCTTCACCGTAAGAGTGACGCCGCTAGGCAGCGTCACGCCCTCGAACTGAGCCTTAAGCCACTCTGATGTGTACTTATCTGCACACCAGAGCTGCAAGGCCCCCCGATATGTATAGGCTTGCCGTTAAAACGAGGCACAGCCTGCCCCGGAGTCAAGTCTTGCGACATAGCTAAGTCCACGAACTTTGCCTCCAGGAGCTGACGCACCTCGTTTGCCTGTTGTCCTGTTAATAATAGGGTTTGGGCCACAGTAATGGCTGCCAGTAGGTCCGCCCCCGCTGCCCCCGCATAACTTGCGGGACGTGGCCGGTCCGAGTGATCGAGTCGTGGTTTTTTGGGCTGACCTCTCGGAGAGTTACTCTCGTTGAGTCGAGCCCTCTTCCCCCGACCCGTCCCCTGGACCCGCCACGTGCCCTCTCCCTCTGTTTTGTAGTGCCCGGAGCCACCGCCGGCCGCGACGTCCCGGCCACCGAAGGAGCTCTGTTTCCTTCGACAGTCGGTCCGCCGCCCCCTACGGTGCCCCCCCGCGGCCCCTCCTTCAGCTGTATGGGAGAAGAGGTGGGCGATGACTGGGAAAAGGAAGCCGCCACCAACCTCGCCCGACGTCTCTGTTTGGAGTTCGGCTTCCTTTTCCTTGTCTGTTTTGGGCACGTACCTAGCCCGGAGCCCTCCCCGCCGGGATCGCTCACCCCCCTATTTTGGGGCGGTTTGCTGTTCCGGCGGCCAGAGCCCACGAGGGTCCATGCCGTATCGAAATCGTCCCTTTGTTCCGTATCGACAGCCTTGGCCGTTGATCCAGAACAACTGGACGATGTAGATGGCTGGGGGTCGGGTTTCCCCAACTTCCCGCCAATAAAATAGCTGGAGGTTCTGGTTTGGCCTTCGGTTGATGCCTCGGGCCTCCCCTTCCCCTTCAACTGCTCCTGGGTTAGCGCACCTTTGAGTTTTCCCGCCGGCACTGCCTTGCCCGTTACCGTCTCAGCCAGCCGCACCTCAGCCTGCGGTCTGGCCACGGGTTTCCCCGCGGCCTTTCCACCAGCCTTGGCACTGGCAAATGCCGAGCACGAGGGTGCAGGTTTCCCCGCATCCTTGGCACAGGTTGGCGCACCTTTGAGGGAACTCTCCGGCACTGCCTTCCCTTTCTTTTTATTATTGTTTGCTGTACCTTTATAATCCATGTTACAAAAGGAGTATGTTTTTCATCCCCTCGGCTTCCCACCCACCATGGAGCCCGCACCTGGGAACGCCCTACAATAGGGACGTTAGGATTACCGAAGGAATATAGGTGTGTGAGTTAGGCGTAACAGCGCGACATCGGGAGCTCGATATGGAAGGCTGGACGAGCCGGTATCGAGCCCATCCAGTTGTTCCCCCCATACTTACTCCGTCAGCGTGGCCGACTACCATCCCTCTCACCCCTCGCCAGCCGCCCTCTGACGGGAGGCTTGACCATTTCCCTCACAGTGGCTAGCTGTGAAGGCTACCGTTTAACTTGAAATCCGGACCAAAGAGGGCGTTTTGCCTTACGGGTGTATCTATCCCGACACCCGCTCAGCTCAACCTCCCAGGATTCCTTCATCCCCGCGTACGGTGCTCAACTGCGCAGGCCCTAGCGCAGGTAAGTGTAGGTGTAGGAGCCAGGACCCACTTACATGTCCTAGCTGTTGATGTAGGTAGTTCGTTAGCCGTAGCTAGAGAGAAACTCCCGGCCGAAGCCGTCGGTAAGTCGCTAACCACGTTGCCCGGGACACACCGGTGCCAAAGGTTTACCTTCCCGAGGAGTCTACTAGAGTCTACTCGGGACCGAAAACCCCCGGCACACACTTGGAGGTGAACTACAACGTGCCCCATTGTTCAGGGATATCCCGTTTATTTGATCGTATAATGCCTACTAGAGGCAAATTATAAGGCTGTTGAAGTAAACTTTTGGCTAACGGTATGGATGTAAACCAATTGTCACAGGTTATGTTTCTGTTCGATCCATTAATAGTCTGTAACAATTTCTTAACATAAAATTCACCAAGTGGTACCCCGCCAGTATTTGTACTGCTGCCTATATATGGATCAGCGTCGATCATGTATTTGGAAGTTGCATCACACATCATCGGAAACTTGATGCCGTATTTATCCGGCTTGTTCGGTATGTAAATCCGAAATGGACATCTACCTCTAAAACCGAGCAACTGTTCATCAATTGTCACCTCAGATCCAGGAATATAATTGATTTGACATTGCTTTATAAACAGTTCCCAAACATTTCTAGCTGGTACAAAAGGCATTATTTGGTCAAAGAGTTGATCTCACAGTCTTATCATCCATCCTAAGGCATCTGACTATGAACTCAAATCTTTCTTTGCTCATAACTGATATGTATCGTGTACCAGAAAAGGTAGGATCAAAAAGTTCATCTGTTGAAAGATGGTTATCCTTCATGACTGCGGTCAAAGTCAGTAATCCAATAAACGCACGAATTTCTAAATCAGTGACATCTCTATGAGTTTCTGTAATTTTTCATAACTTTTGGCGTTTAGAGATCATTTCAACATTAGTCCATTTCACAATTTGAGATAAAATTTCATCAGTTATGAATAAATTAAAAATTTGCACAGGATCAAAAACATTTTTGCACATGCGAGCTGGACCTCGAGAGGTGCGGACTATGTTCATAGCTGGAGTTCTGTGAGATGTTTGAGCTTTAACAGTTGACCAAATGTGTCCATTCTTACCTCGAAGAGTATTACCACGAACACGATAAATTCGCCCCGAGTTGGCAGGTGGTTAAACACGGTCAGTGTCAGAAGATGGATCAGCTTCTGCAACAAGGACTGGGTCGGTTTCTTCAGAGGGACCAGATTCTTGTAAAGACGAAACGTATTCAGTCACATAATTATTTCCATCTTCGCTTTGAACGTCGTCGATAATCTGGTCATCCTCAACTTCGGAATCTGAATCTTCCAAAGAAGGATTATCTTCCTCGTCTAAGACTGCTAAAATATCGTCTTCGTTTAATCTTTTAGACCGTGACATATTTATACCTGAAACAACGCCGAAAATAAACATAAAATATACGAAAAACAAACAAAAGTAAAATCACACAAATCTAGTTAAAAGTTACACAAAGCCTAAACATACGTCTCGCAGGAGTGTTATACTTCGATAAATCAAAAATGGCGGGACTTACCTTAACGATACGGACACCGTCCGCTAGCTCCCGTCGGCCACTGAGTTGGCGAAAGAGCACGACGCGCTAGCTTCAACCGTTAGGAAGAGACAAACGATATTCGGTTGCGTGTACGCCTCGCAGGCGTAGATTAGGCTTCTAGGGTTAATAACTCCAAATTTCACAAATAGCTAACAATAAAATATTTTTAACAAATGCTATTTAACATTTTTCCTTTAAAAATTGTTTAGTTTTAAACTCCATAAATATGTATATAGCACAACGTACTATTCAATTTACTTATGTTGTAATGTAGTTTCTTTTTTAGTGCAGATGCTGTCTCTTTCGAAAATTCTCTATTTTTTACAGAATCTTTTGATACATATAAAAAATACACTGCGTACGATATAATCTATATTTTCTTCATAATGAATGGCGCAAGAACTTCAAAGTTCTTGCGCCAGTTCAAAGAAAGTCAAAGTTACTTAAATTCTTCATGATTAGTGTAACCCTTTTTTTTATTTTTGTTGTGTGCCCTTCTTTAGCAAAATAATTGTTAGAAATTGTAGCCAATTTTTCTACACATGATATAAGTTTTTTAGAAGAGTAGGTTAAACGCTCTTTCTAATCTGAGTTTTCTTTAAAGCTTACAAATTTGTGTACAAAATGCTTCTTCACTAAGCAAAATTTTTCTGCAAGTGTGGCAATCCTTGTTATTCATGTGTTTTAAAATAAATCCATATACATACGCACACGCTTGAACTTCTCCATCTTTTTCATTATCAATTAGTTCAAATTGATTATTAAAGTTAGTGGATGAAGAATTGTCTTCAGAAAGTAGTGTACTGTTACGTGAATTGCTTATTACGGAAATTATCAAGTATTGTATCGTTGTTGTCTAGTTCATAGTTGCCTGCACCTCCAATGTGAGATGGATCACTTAAAATTGCAGTTTTCATTCCTGCAACAAATTGACCCACCGTGGGATTATTACTTGCTCCACAATTACCCCGTATACAGCCAAATACATTTTCTAATGGATCTTGTTGCAATCTCCTTGTTGCCAAGCTTTTGATTTTTGAAATTTTTTTTAAATTTTGCCATAAGCTTTCTATTGCTTTCAACGTCCAAATTCATCCTTCAAGAGATGGAGGCATGGATCTGGAACCCATGAATTCTAATGTCGAAAAGAATTCTTTCAAATCTTTGAACAATTTTAGATGAGGAGATGACTCCTTTAAATTTGTTGAAAAAGGCTTGCCTCTGCTTAAATCTGGTGAGTCACTATTGACAGAAAAGTCAAACAATTTGTCAATATTTGAAACAACAATGGCTGTTATGACAGCTTCAGTAGTTAACTGGCCTGAAAATCAGTGGTAGAAATTTTAGAAATTATAAGAAGCCTAAATAGTTTATAAATATAATGCGTAAATAGTTTAGTTTCTAAAATGAATAACACTGAACTTATTTGATAAGAACAATGTTACAATATAATAATAACTTAAAGTGGAAAATCTATTATTTATAATAGTCTCCCTGTCTCCTTTGTCAATGACTCCGGCAATGAACTCTAGGAGTTATAGCTATTTAACTTCGTTTTAGTTAATTAGTCGGGTATTAGTTTCATAACTTTTATTTTTGTTCATATTATATTAATATGAAAAATGTTGCTCAACTTCTGTTCCAAGTGTTATATTTTTACATCTACAGAGCGAAAGTGAGTGGTAGTATAAGCCAAGGAAGATCAAGGCTGACTTACGAAGATCAAATAGCCAGAGTGTTAGCTGACGGAAATGTGAAAAGCACTCGCATACCTAGGCGAAAATGTGTGAGGAGGATGATGAGATTTGAGGAAGCAATATAGCGTGAAGATATGTATATATGTTAAATTTCAGAAATGGCTTTCTAAAGTTATGGAATTTAATACTCCATATTAAAGGGTCCTACGAAAATTATTTTTAATTCTTTACTTTTCATATGAAAAGACCCAGACACTATATTACATTTAGCCTGTGTATCTTGAAAGTGATTAAATTATCTTTGTGCGGGGACAGCCGAACATAACTTAAGTATATACTACATAATGCTATTGATTTCTTTTGCTTCACCATAATCAGGAAAAAATCAAGAGAAAGTAGGACTTAGTAGAATCATTTTAAAGTTAAAACAGTCCACACTAAAGTTTCATGTTATGTTATTTTCACAATGTTGTCTTTGATAATCCTCAATGGAATGTTTCATTACCTTGAGATATGTTTGCGAACATCCCTGCAGCAACTGAATGACTTAGCACATGGGCTGCTAGCTTTACCTTCATTTTTTGTTTGGTATTTGGATTTAAATGTTCGTCTTCCAACGCTGGCGCAAACACAAAATTGGGGTTGTTATTGTCCAGCTGATAAAATTCTTTAATGTGTTCCCACTTTGCAATGCCTGTAACATTTAATAACAAATAATTAGGTTTAGTTGGTGTTTCACGACATCCGTTATTTTGTTGTGGGTTAGTTTAGATTTACTTTAAAGCTATAATACACACATCAATTGTAAATCATGCAAAGTAAAAAGTGAAATTACCCATACTGTTACCCGATGACATATTTACTTTCCCTTTAATATCATACTTCATAAATACATTTCTGAAGCATTTCAATAAATGTGGTCGAACAGAGTAATGACTTCCTTATCATGTACCATAATTTTTGAGCTTTGTGCCGTTGCACCCAGTATTCCCAAGGCTCTTCTATTCACTCCATCCATATCACAGACTATTGCCGCTATAACAAGACCCATTTCATAACAATGATGTAGAACCTGAAAACAAAGCAAAATTAAGAACCCATTTATGTCATCAAATATTTCTAAAAAGTTATTAAGATGATAGCTTGTTACTCATTCAAATTAAGATGGCTGAGTAGGTACATTGGGCACAACATATCCTACATAACATGTGAATGGAAATTAATAGACAATGTGTATTGTGTATATAAGCAATATGCATACTACAATGTGTGTAAAAACATGAAAAGCTTCTTGCTTACCTCTTTTAAGAGAACTGCCAGTCGGTTAACAGTGACATATCCACTGGAGAAATAAAATGCAATAGGTTGCTTTAGTTTCTTCCTAATACCTGCTACCATGAAAACTAAATCGTGAGAGGCTATCACTGCAGTTCGCCCTTGTAAGCCATGGTCTTGAAAACCTTCTATTATGTCATCATGTTGGTTGTAAAATATATTTTTTTAATTGACATTTGGTCGAACATTAATGCATATTGATTGTTAATAGGATCTTGCGTTTTATAATTTTTTTAATAACATTTTTAATATCTGGATTAGTACCAACTTGTAAACTAAATTTCCTTAGTAAAAATTTTAAGGTAGGCATTGGGTGAAAGCAAATAAAACAACCTTCTCAACAAACGATAGCAGGTCGGTGACCGCTTAAAAAGTCTTAAGGCAATTATTTTTTCATCTATTTGCCATCTTCTACCCTTGACTTTTTTTTTAAGTTTTTAATTTGTGCTTGTAAATACAGGCGAATGTTGGAGTCAGATTTTTACTCAGTTTTTCTAAAGATGCATTATTGGCTAACTCTTTTACAATAATTTTGTTTTTCAGTCTATATATTCTAGCTGACAAATTTTTTTCATATGTTTGTTACATTTTAAATAAATGTTTTCCTCTGCTTTGGTACACTGGTACTGCTTTATCATCTTTAGGTGATGTTGCTGATATAGAGGATTGATATGACAGTCCAGGTACAATTTTCGTGAAGTTGTCTAACCCAGGTCTCCTTAACTTCTGAAATAAATAGTTTATTCATAAAAGAATGATAAAATGCAATTTTGTCAATTTAGGTATAATTGTAGACGAGGGTATTTAAAAAAAAATGGAAAAATAATGAATTAGAGAGTGAAGAGAAAAATAGTAATAAAAAATTACACAGGTCCATAACCAAAAATTTCATTTGATAATTTTGGATAATCCTTGTGATTTTTGATGTGCTGAAGCCGAAAATGAAGTCCGTTTTTCTCTATCATGTACAGATTTTTTGCAAATTCATAGAACATAATACCAGTTTTGTAACGTATGTACCTATTAGAGTTGTAACTTTTCTTTAACATTTTCTAAAATTCCAATCGCTTATTATTTTCTAATACTGCTCTCCCTCAGTAGGTGGTGTAAACATAAAGCTCCGGGCACGACCTGTTTTGACAGGAACGTATCTGTTGTCTGGTCTTAGTATTTACAAAGAACCAAAAACCAGATTTAACTTGGAGCCTATTTTGCTGCTCATTCTTTCAGTCCACTTTATTTATAAGTGAATACATTCACTTAGGTCACGTAGTTGGGTCAAAGTGGTTAAAAAGTGTTTTCTAAGGTTTAAAAGTGGATTTTGAAAAAATGCATCATAATTCTGCTACCTCCTCTACACATAAAGAGCTAATAAAGCAATTCGTGAAATCTCTTAATAAAGAAGGTGAATTTTTCAAGTAGTTATGCTCTGAATTTCCTGGTTTAAGTGATACCAAGCTAAAAGAAGGAATCTTTGTTGGCCCATCAGAGGACATCAGAAACCTTTTCTCAGATGCACATTTTCCTCAGACCATGGATGAGAAGGAAAAGGAAGCCTGGAATTCTTTCAGAGTGGTTGTTGAGAAGTTCCTTGTTAATGTGAAGGATCCCAACTACAGAACTGTCGTGGAACGCATATTGAAAGATTTTCAAATACAAGTTTGCAACATGAGTTTGAAGATTCTCTTCTTACACTCGCGTGAGATCTATTTTCCGGGAAACTTGGAGAACGTCAGCGAAGAATATGGAAAAAGGTTCCATTAGGACATTAAGGAGATGGAACGAAGGCTTCAGGGGAAGTGGGAAGTGAATATGATGGCGGACTTGTTTAATGCTACAACATGAAGCATCTGAAGAGTCCTACACCCGGAAGCGCACAGGAAAAAGTTTCCCAAAGAAAAAACTCGTTTTTATAAAAATATTAATTAAAATATTCATTATTGTTTACTCTAACAAGCTAATATATGTACATATTTATTTATTTAGTATTGAGAATAAGATGGAAATAAATAAAAACGATAAACCAATTCTGTTTTCTTTTATGTGCTTACTCGAGATTGAACAAAATCTGTACGTGATGGAGAAATATTTTTAAAGTTTTTATAGTTTCCTACTAATTATTTCTGCAGTATGAAAATAAAAAGTCTTTTGCACCGAATAATTATTACAATATGTTTCCACAAATAACAAACTGTATGTACAATAGACGTAGGGCACACCGGGCGACTGCGTGACCGTTGCACCTTACAGACGAAATTGCTGCATCTGCACATTGCGAACTTGTCGCGCAGCCGCTAGATCATGCCTCCCCTTTATTCAAAAAAATATGTAAATGACAATAAACTATACTAACTAAACTAACTAAACATTGTATAAATTTTCTTAATCAACAATATTTACGATACCTATTATCTATAAAGTATATTAAAATATTTATACATTAAAATTCGTTACTACATAATTAACACGAACGAAAATTGTAAATGAAAGAAACGTTTAAAAACCATAATAATACCATGTCTTTTAATTTATTATCTTATCATTTAATTTAACAATACCTGCGAGATTAAAATTAAAATTAATATGTTTTTGCACTTTGAAACTAAAGTTATGACCTAAACAATTATTTAAATAAGACAAGAAAAAAACAGAATATAATAATAATGGTTTATAACGACAATAACGACACGGAACTCTAAACTGCGCTCTAACTCTTATTATACGGCACAATAAAGTTACGAAATTACAACTTTCGATGCCGGTACCGACATCGCCGCCTGCGCTGTTTGTTGCGCACCTGGAGCTGCTGTCAGAAACCTCCTAAATAACCATTTCCTCGTGTTACTTTGACACCGCTATACAAACAGTATATGCACACCATCGCTGCTATTGCCGAAACTGCGCCCATAATAATTGAAAATTGACTCAGCTGAGCTTCTATTCCCGATAGATTTGATCCTGTCTGGGCAATTACGATTTCTTCTTTACTGTAACCTTTACCCATATTTATTATAATTTAGTAGATGTGTATGTAGTACCAATAACCGTGCATACAGAACACGTAATAAAAATAATATATACATATATACCTAACGCTTTATATGTCTTTTGTTTTATAATCTAGTTTATAAGTGCTCAATTGACTAAATAAAATTAATAATCTAACTTCGCAATGTAGTCATTTCACAATAAAGTTGTTTACATAGGTACTTATAACATTACTTAGCAATCCTACTGAAATCGCACTGGCCTCTTTATGACGCGTCCGCTGCGCGTGGAGCGAACATACGGCACAAGCGATGCGTCGCTTGTAGCGTTTTGCGAGGCGATTTTATCAGAATCCGACACTATAATTTTCATAAGTTTTTAATTCTGTACCTTCGTTGATTATAAACGCTAGTTTAAGACGATCGATAGATATGTTTATGTTCCTATCTGGCAATCTAATAGTATATACCTTACCTTTTCTCTCGATTACTTTATAAGGCCCATCGTATGGTGGTTGCAAGGATGTTTTCATTAAAAACGCTTAAAAACTGTCTTTAAATGGTCCTTATGCTCTTGATCCGAATTACTTATGACTATGACGTCATCGATATACGAGAATAAAAAAATCTAACCCCTGTAGTGCTGTGTTATTCATAAAACGTTAGAACGTTTGGGCTGCGTTACGCAAGCCAAACGTCATACGCTCAAATTCATATAAACCAAACGGCGTACATATCGCTGTCTTCTCTACGTCATCGGGAAAAACGAATATATTATGATATGCTCTATTTAAGTCAATTCTCGAAAAAATACTTTTACTAGCTATTAAGTCAGTGAAATCCTGTAATCGCGGAATAGGATATCGGTCAGGCTTCGTGATGGCGTTTAATGCTCTATAGTCACCGCATAGACGAATACCGCCGTCCTTCTTCGGTACTACATGGAGAGGACTAGCCCACGTACTCTTCGAAGGCCGACATATACCCAATTCCTGCATAATCTTAAATTCGTCTTTTACCTTCATGAATCGATCAGGAGAAAGAGGCCTCACTCGCGTGTGCACCGGCGATCCCGTTGTCTCTATATAGTGGTAAACGTGGTGACGTGGAACGTCCTTGAAATTAACCGGCTTTGTAATATCTGGAAAATCTTTTAATAATTCGTGGTATGGGGTCATGATCATTAATCGTCTTAATACACTGCTCATTATAATCGACAATAGTACCAGTAACTTAAATTAGTAATTTTGTCGATTAGAATTTTGTCATCAAGATCGACTATTAGCTCGAAATATTTTAAAAAATCTGCTCCCAAAATAGGTTGCTTTACGTCGCATATGACAAAACTCCATCGAAATTTTTTTCTTAAATTAAGATCTAACATAAGAGTCTTTTTTCCGTAAGTTTTAATTTCTGACCCATTCGCGGCGTACAATATATATTTGCTCACACTATCACTACTATTTATCTTAATACTATTACGCGGAAGCACTGATATATTTGCGCCAGTATCTATCAGAAAAGTTAAGTTCGTCTGTCGGTCGCGCACTGTAATACGCTGGTTGGTTAAACGGTTGCAGCACCCCACCGTATGTAGCTGCTCCTCTCCTAGTTTTCTTGGTTCTTCTGCCAATTGCATGGCTGTACACACTTAACCGCTTTGTTCCCATACCGGAAATGGTAAAAACATAGCCAGTTCGGATCCCCCGGTCGTCTTCCTCGTCCCCTTGATCTAGAACTGGAACGGAATCGGTCCCTGTTACTGCCTGCAAATCTTGTTTGTGGTCTAACTCGCTCTATCTCGTCCAACCGCACATTAATTTTCGCTATTTCGTTTAGCATATCTTTGAACATATTTGGGGTAGAAAAAGAGGTCTGGCTACTAACCTCGTTAACATATGCTGGTCGCATATTTTCACCAATTTTATCCGCCATGACTGCCAAAGTGTCTAGATCTTTAGTGTCAGAAACTGTTAACACTGCACGTACTGCCGTCGGTAGGTGGTTCAATTTTATTTCGTGCCAAATCCCTCATTCTTCTTAAAAGCTGTGATGGTCGATGGTCTCCTAAATTCATTTCGCTGATAAGCTTTTATATTCGTCTGTTTTCGGACTCTTCATATATTCTAAGTAGTAGCTTCTTAAGGGCATCGTATTTTTGTGACTTAGGCGGGTCGAATAATATGTCCGTAACCTGTTCTATAACTTCTTTCCCCAATTTGGCAATAATAAGCTGATATTTTGCCTCGTTAGACATCTTCTGCGGGTCGAAAACGGCTTCCACCTGTAGAAACCATGCTCTGGGTTGGTCGATCCAAAAATCTGGTATCCGTGTCGATAGGGATACTCCAGCTATTTCGTTACCGTTTGACTCCATTTGTATTATATTGTAGATGGAAATAACTTGATAAGCAGGTGGTGAAGTTGAATCGCCTTTAAATTTTACAAAAAATCGTTCTAATATTATTGATAACACTATCTAACTCCGCACAAATTTTGTGTCGTCGGGGTCACCAGTTTAAAGTTTTTATTGTCTCCTATTAATTATTTCTGGAGTATGAATATAAAAAGTCTTTTTCACCGAATAATTATTACAATATATTTCCACAAATAACAAACTTTATTACATGTATTTTTGATTCGAATCATTGTTTTTAAATTGTGTCTTCAATACATAATTTAGTTAAAATTTAGATAATTATACTGTGAATTCTCTCTACCTGTCCATTGCCACGAGACACTCCGGTTGTAATTTTTACATGCTGTATATTTTTTCGATTACAATATTCTTGGAACTCATGGGCTACATGTAAAAGCTGTTCCTCTGTCTGTTATAATTCTTGAAGGATTACCAAAGGCTTGTTGATGTATTTGTAACTTGTTAAGTGTTTCCAAAGTCGTTGTACTCTTTGTTGGGAAAATCCACACAAATTTTGTAAAGGCATCTACTATTGTCAATGTATAATTATATAATTCCTTTGTCTCTGTTAATGGTCCGATATGGTCCAAATGCAATGTATGTAAGGGTAGGTCTTCTTTATGAATTGGATTTAGGTAACCTTCCAACTTTCCAGTTTTTCTAGTTGCTAATATGCAGGGTATACAATTCGAAATATAATTCTCTATTTTTTGGTTTAAATGTTTAATATAGTAGTCTTTATTTATCATCTCTATCATCTTCTTCTTTGCAAAATGTCCATTGTCATGAGTTCTCTTAATGATTTCGTTTTCCATGTTTTGAGGTATAACTATTTGTTGTTCCGATCCCTTGTATAATATTCCATTATGTAAGAAATGATCGCTGTATGTTTTGTGATTTAGTATTTGCATGATCGCACCTAAATTCTCATCTGTTTCTTGTGCTTTCTTTATTGTCTCATGCAATTGAATAATAGTAGCCACATAGGATGTCTACTCAAAGCATTAGTGTGTAACATCTTTGAGCCAGCACGATGTTCTATCCGATAGTCGTAATCTTGTAAAAATAATACCCATCTCGCAACTCTTGTATTTAATTTTTTCTTGTTTAATGTCATCTGAAATGCAGAGCAATCTATTATAATTTTATTTCATACAGATAATGTCTAAATTTTTTTATGCCTTCTAATATCGCCAATGATTCTAATTCATAACTGGAGTATTTTTTTTCAGGTTCTGTCGTCTTTTTACTCATATAGTGTACAGGATGTTATTTTTGGTCACTTAAACATCGTTGCAACAAAATTGCAGAGTAGGCCACAAGTGAGGCATCCGTATGTATCTCTGTTGGCAATTCTGGATCATAAATTTTTAATACTGGATCTGTAGATAACTTCTGTTTTAATTTATTAAATGCCGTTCTGTGTTCGTCTACAAATCCAAACCTCTTATTTTTTCTCAATAAATCTGTTAATGGTACTGCTATGAATGCATAGTTGTGTATGAATTTCCGAAAATAAGAAGTTAGCCCCAGAAAACTATGTAATTGTTTAAGCGTCTTTGGTTCTGAGTATCTCATACCGCATCTGTTTTATCACTTGAAGGCTTCACTGTTCCATTTTCTATTACATGGCCTAAATATTCTATCTTATTACACATTAAGTTTGTCTTTTTCCAATTAATCTCTAAGCCGTAGTCAACAGCAATCTTTAATACTTGCTCTAGTCGTTGGACTGCTTCAGTTTCCGATAACGCTGGAATAATCAAATCGTCGATAAAGGTTATAACTGTACCTTTTTCTGTTAACTCTCGGTAGATGATTGTAATAAACCGTGTAAAAACTTTAGGGCAAGTTGATAAACCGAAAGGTGCTTTTAAAAATTCATATTGACCAGTGCTCCTAACAAATGCTGTGTACTTAATAGTCTTCATGCACTTTTAAATTAAAAAATCCGTTTTTCAAATCTAATTTGCTAAATATTCGGGCTTTACTTAACTTATCGATTTGACTTTCAATTAAAGGAAGTGGAAATTCATCTTTCACTATTTTTTATTCAACTGTCGATAGTCAATGCACATTCTGTAGGACTGTAGGACTGTATTCTTTTTCCTGACCAAGACCACAGGACTAACATATTCAGAAAGACTGGGTCTAATTATTTTGTTCTGCAACCATTCTTTAACTAGATGATCTACCTCTTGCTGTTCTTTAATAGCTAACCAACCTTCTTGGCCGCAAAGCCACTGGTTGATCGTCTTTCACAATTATTTTTAATTAAATCGGCGCTTCCTTTATCTTCCGGGGTTTATAAGACTTCATCATGTTCTCTACTCTATGTCACTGGGTGCTTCTCACGGCCCTTTTGTGGGGCTGTGGGGACACCTGTCCGAGGTCTAATTCGCCTCTCTCAGGTGGTTCCCACTCACTCCCAACACAGTGGAAGGGTCATTTGAAGGTGGGTTGAAGATTGAATTCTCCTCTATGCTCTCTTCTTCCTTGGGTTCCTTGTTATCCGGAGGTCGGGCTTCATCTTCTTCATTTGGTGTCTACGATTGTTCTATTGGTCTTCTAGGATGTCCCTCGGGAAGGCCTTATAGTCCGGCGGTCTCGCATGTAAGGGCGCGATGTCCCTTAATATGGGGATGCTCGGACCCATCGGCCCTCCGGAACATGTTTCCGGAAATCCGACGAATGATTTCCCCGGCGGATTCTATGTTGAGCCCTTTCTCGATCGTCCGATTCCGGACGTATCTTGGGGCGCTGGTTAGTAGGCGCAGCGAGATGTTCTGCTGCGCCTGTAATTGTTGCCGGCGTCCCTCCGAGGTCAGAGCGTACCATGCCGGGGATGCGTACGTAAAGCGGGGTCTTATGTACGTCTTGAAGATGCTGACCTTTGTTTTCGTCCTGAGGTTAGATATCAAGATGGGTCTCAGTTTTGCGCGGGCCGTCCTCACATTGTTCACGGTGTTACGAACGTGGAGGCTTATTGTTAGGCCGCCATCGATCGTAACTCCTAAATACTTAATGTGAGGGGCCCACGCAATCTCCTGTCCATTCAGTATCAGTGCAGGCGGTGGGAACGGGTGGCGACGACCACTAAAGATAATGACCTGGCTCTTGTTGGCATTCGCGACTAGCCGCCACTTTGCCAGCCACGCTACCAGCATGTCGAGGCTCTCCTGGATCCTCTTCTTGCCCATCTTGGTATTCAGTGTTGGCGTTAGGAGGGCAGTGTCATCCGCGTACAGCGCAAGGTGAACTCCCTCCCGGACCGGCATATCGTTGGTGTACCACGAGTAGCATGCAGCTGATAAGCAGCTGCCTCGTGGTACCCCAGCCCTCACGCGGAACTCGGTCGAGAGTTCCCCTTCCACCGACACTCTGCCGCTTCTATTCCTCAGGAAAGAGTCGATGAGCTTCACGGTTCTTCTTGGGGTCGAAGTTTGGGCGAGTTTGTATGTTAGACCGTGGTGCCAGACACGGTCAAACGCCTTCTCCATGTCCAGGAATACCGACACCACGTACTCCTTTTTGTTGACCGAACAGGTCACGAGGTGCAGTACCCTGGCCAGTTGGAGTGTTGTACTATGTTCCCCCCGGAATCCGAACTGTTCACATCGGGGAGTGATTGTCGACATTAAGTATGGTAATAGCAGCCTCTCAAACAGCTTCGACAGGTTCGACAGGAGAGCCACCGGTCGATAGCTCTCCGGTTTCGTGACGTTCTTCCCTGTCTTCGGAATCATTATGAGTTTCGCTGTCTTCCAGGGTTGTGGGTAGTGACTGGTGCGTATCATACCATTGAACAGCCGGGTAAGGGCTGCAATCGTCCGGAATGGCAGATGGCGAATCGCCGCGTTGGTTATTTGGTCTAAACCGGGAGCTTTCTTCGGCGGCAATCTGCCGGCCAATCGGCGTACCCTGTCCGGTGTGAACACAATCGGATCCTCGTCCGCTGGCACTGGAGTGTTCACTAAGGCCTCGACTGATGATGTGATCTCTGTTTCTTCCTCTTGGTTGTTGGACGGGTTCGGTTGGAATTGGCGCTCGAGGTGTTGAGCGAATATCTCCGCTCTATCCGCAGCTCGGAAGCGGGGAGTGCCGTCCGGGGAGATGAGCGGGATGGTAGGTGGGGGGGCGTTCGCCAGTTGTCTACAGAGGCGGTGGATCTTGCCCCAGCTATCGTCCACCTCACCGATGTGCCTTTCCCAACGGTCGGTGGTGTATTGCTTGAACTCGGCTGCGATGTTGTTCGACAGTTGGTTTAATCTGGTTCGGAGGGTCGGGGAGCGGTTAAATTGCCAAGCTCTCCTTAGCCTCCTCTTCTCTTTGATCTTCCGAGCGATATCCAGGGGGATTGTTGGAGTCATCCTGTTGCTCCGGTTGTTAGTGGATACGTCTTGTGATGCCAATGCCAAGGCTCTGGATGGCGAGTGTGATGTCACTCGTGAGCCTTTCGACGTCCGCGCTGGTCCTGATGGGGTAGGTGGGAGTTGCACGTACAAGTGTTTGTTGGAACTGCTCCCACCTGACACGCGGAGGTCTTGCTGGGAAGCAAGTTTCCGTCGGCTGCAGCTCTAGGCCTACCTTTACGGGCTGGTGGTCCGAGCTCGTATGGTAATCTAGCACCGTTTGGGTGAGTCCGCCTGGCTCGCCGTGCACCACCAGCACGTCCAGCACGTCAGGCGAGAAGGCTGCGTTGAAGGGGTAGTATGTTAGCTCTTTATAATAATATTTAATGAAATCTACATGCAAAAAAAGTCCTCAACTGAAAAAAATGTTAATAATTATAGGAATAATAAATTAATGACATTAGTTCACCAAAATATTCAGGGGATTTCAGACAAAGACCTTGAAATTGATCTATTCGTGAACTCTTGTCAAATTGACATTTTATGTATTACAGAGCATTGGATAAGAAATAGCCAGTTCATGTTTAATTTTAGTAATCACCGGCTCGCTAGTTCGTTCAGCAGAGAAGACGCAATGCGCGGAGGCTCCCTAATACTTATTAAAAATACTTTTAAGTTTAAAGAACGTAAAGACATAGTGAGCCTGTCCTCTGAACGAACTATTGAAATGGCTTGTGTT
The DNA here is from genome assembly GCA_907165235.1 of Zeuzera pyrina. Classification (NCBI taxonomy): domain Eukaryota; kingdom Metazoa; phylum Arthropoda; class Insecta; order Lepidoptera; family Cossidae; genus Zeuzera; species Zeuzera pyrina. Next base: position 7,876,417 of record OU015644.1, read on the forward strand.
GAGCTTGAGCGACTTATTGTATTAAGTGTTTACTGACCCCCAAAGTCATCTTATGATGTATTTGAAAAAATACTAGATGACACATTAATAAAAATAAGTAAAACAAATAAACATATTATAGTTTGTGGAGATTTCAATATAGACTTATTAGAAGACTCAATGATGTCTAAGCGGTTTTTATCCCTAATGTTAGGCACTAATCTTAAAAATATTTTCTTAGAGCCAACTAGAATCACACCAACTTCAGCGACTTGTCTTGATAATATTTTTTCAAACTTTGAACATTGCGATAAAGCTATTATAAATAGATTAGCCTCCGATCACAGCGGTCAGTTCGCTGCGTTTGAGATACATAATGAGAAAACGCTAAAGAAGAAAATTAGTTGTATACCAATTACCTATAATAGAATTGATAGATTTAGAAACAATGTATTAGAGAAGATTGAAAGTGTAGAATACAATAATAATCCTAATAAATTGTATAATACAGTTTTTAGTGTGGCTAAAACAGAATTCGACCGTATTTTTAAACGAAAATGTGTACAAGCTAAAGGCAATAATAACAATATGAGATTTAGCGATTGGGCGACAGTGGGAATTCATAAAAGCAGACAGAGATTATACGAACTATACGACGAAGTCATATAATAAAACGGAAAGCTTTTATAATTACGTCAAAAATTATTCAAAAATTTTTAGACGTGTATGCGCTACTGCAAAATCAATTTTTCCGACAATTTTATGGGTAATCACCGTGGAAATCAGCAAAAGAAAATTCATCGCTGCAAGATTAGTGGAAGCGTCGGTGTGCCGCCATTTTGTTTGGTTTGCGTTGCAAACGAAAAAACAAGCCACATCGCAACAGTGACAAGCTATAAAGTAACAAGGTGACTATATTCAATTTGGAGCAGAGCCCAAACTTATTTATTCACAAAAATATTCACATTAGAAGAAAGAAAAAACCAAACGATTTCATCCACGCCCAAAATTTCTTAACGCCGTCGCCTGATGTTCAACGCGTCAAGAGATTAAGTTTCAAAGCAGTACAATAAAAGTTCAAGATCTGCTTCGATCGAAACACCGTGCATCATTCAATCGTACTCCTGCCACGTCCTGCTGTCGACAACGTGTCAACTCTCAACAACGTGTCAACGCTGTCGACGACGTGTCAACATTGTCAATCCTGTCAACATTCGCTTATCATCATTCACCAGTTTCTATATCCTTTTCGTAAATAGTTCTTGTAAAAGTTAACTTTGTATTTACGTATTAATTATTGTGTATCGCATAACAATGGGTGAAAAGGAATTGCAGTCGTTGATAAATAAGCGTGGTCATCTTAAGGGGTGTCTCACAAGAATGAGAAATAACCTTACTGACGATTTTTTGCAAAGTGCGTCTGAACAAATGTTAATAGCAAAATTAGAAACTACAAAAAGTTATTTCGAAGAGTATAACGATATTTTAGCAAACATAAATGATGGCGAAGACCCCACAATTTATGAAAATATATATAATGAATGCATGGATATCATACGTACCCAGATAACAAAAATTAAACGTAATCCAAACTTTAGCAGTATCAATAACTTGCATACAAGTAAGTCGACATTAAAACTTCCTGATATTCATATACCAATCTTCGACGGTAAATATTTAGATTACAAGCCTTTTATTGAGCTCTTCATGGCGCTCGTTCACAATGATAACAATATTCAAGATATTCAAAGATTTGTATATTTGAGAAGTTTTCTAAAAGACGAAGCTTTTGATTTAATAAAAAATTTGCCAGTTATAGAATCTAGTTATGAGGAGGCTCTAACAATAATTCGTGAAAGGTATGACAACAAAAATAGAATTGTGTTTGAACATATCTCAAAATTGCTAGACATGCCCTCCATAACAAAAAGTACTGCAACTTCTTTACGCAATTTTGTTTGCGAGGCAAAGCAGCATTTTGCTGCCTTAAAAAATTTAGAGCAACCTGTTGATTCATGGGATAGCATATTAGTTTGTATCTTGTCACGTAAATTAGACATGTACACTAATAGATATTATTTAGACAAAGGTTCTTCTAACCCACCAACTTTTTCAGATTTCATTAAATATTTGGAAGATAGAGCCATGGCTCTTGAGAACTCGATAGAATCCAATAGATCTTCCTTCTACAACAAAAAACCAAGTCAATTAGCAACCAACAAAGGCTCTGGGTCTTCTACTCATTTGGTAACTAAAGCGCCTGAGTGTAGCTTCTGTGGTAAGTGTGGCCACAAATTATTTAATTGTCCCTCTTTCCTTTTAGCATCTATCACACAACGACAACAATTTGTAAAGGACAAAAAGCTTTGTAAGGTCTGTCTCAATAATCACGCAGGCAAATGTCGCTTTCATTTCAAATGCTCTCATTGCAAGCAAAGCCATAATACGCTTATACATGCTGAAAGTGAACTACATGCGTCTGAGGCAGGTGTCTCATTGTTATCAGGCATGAATAACAATAATCAAATATTACTACCCACTGCTAAAGTAAAAATTGTTGCTAAATGTGGTCGAGAAATAATTGTAAAGGCCTTACTTGACTCGGGCAGTCAGTCATCTTTTATTACAAGCAAAACTGCTGATGCGTTGGGTAGAAAGCTTTTGCAAAACTTTACTGAAATAACAGGAATTGCAAACACAGAGAAAAATATAAAAAAATCTGTGCAAATCGACATTTTTTCCTGTGTTTATCCCTACAAGGTTAATGCTACTTGCTTGGTGGTGGACAAAATTACTACAAAATTGCCACACAATAATTTTTCTTTGTCTAGCATTAACATTCCAAAAAATATTATTTTGGCTGATGATAGCTTCAACAAACAAAGTGAAATAGACATCTTGCTTAGTGCTGATATATTCTTTCAGACACTGCTGCCTGAACCTGAAACACAGCATAATGAGCTCTGTGATCCTGCGCAACCACGGGTCGTTCACACGCAGTTCGGTTACATAGTCGCAGGCAACATCCCGGCACAACCTCTCCAGAATTCTGCTGTTTCTTTATTTTGTCAAGAATGTAAGACTGACATAAATAGCACAATAAGTAATTTCTGGCAATCTGAGGCTGTACCTGAGATATTCACTGAGTGTCAAACGTCTGAACAACAATACTGTGAACAATATTTTAAAGACACAGTCAAATTAATCAATAATAAATTTGAAGTCTCAATGCCCCTTAAAATACCTATTTCTGATGTAAATAACACTTTGGGGAATTCTCTAAGTCTAGCTATAAATAGATTTTTGAATTTGGAGAAAAGATTTCAAAAAGATCATTCTTTTTTTAAAGAGTATCAAAGTTTCATTAAAGAATACATTGATCTTGGCCATGCCAGCTATATAGATATTTCTAGTTATGATTTGTCACGAGATGCGGTATATTTTATACCTCATCACCCTGTAATACGGGAGAATGCTGTCAGCACGCGTTTGCGCACAGTATTTGACGGGTCTGCAAAAAATTCAAATAAATTATCTCTAAATGACATTATGTTAAATGGCCCAGTTGTCCAAAATGAGTTATTCGACATATTATTGTTGTTCAGAATGAACACATTTTTTTTCATATGTGACATCAGACATATGTTCAGAAACATTCATATAGAAAAAACGCAACGATCTTTACAAAATATTTTGTGGCGTAATAATAAAAATGAACCATTACAATGTCTGCAATTAAATACTATCACATATGGTTTAAAGAATTCATCTTTTCTTGCTACAAGATGTTTAAATGAATTAGCATACAGATTTAAAAATGAGTATCCTTTAGCTGTACCTGTGATTCTTAACTCAACTTATGTAGATGATATTTTATACACCCACAACGATTTAAATATTATAATTCAAACAAAAATGCAGTTAATAGAATTGTTGTCAAAGGGTAGTTTTAATTTACATAAATGGTCAGCCAATGACGCCAGTATATTAAAAGATATTCCAAGGAGACAGTGGTATTCTGGAGAGATAAATATCCAAAAGGATATCAAAACGTTAGGTCTGACTTTTGATATAAATTCAGATTCTTTCGTCTTTTCTCCTCCGCCCAAGCAATCTGTAGAATTGAAAAAACAAATATTAAGTTTTATAAGTAGATTCTTTGATCCTCTTGGTTTACTTGGACCAATATTCGTACAAGCCAAGCAATTAATGCAAAAACTCTGGCTGTCCAAGACTGATTGGAATTCCATTCCTTCACCAGAATTACAAAAAGAATGGCAATATTTTTATGATAATTTGATTAGCATGTCATCTATACAATTAAAAAGAAATGTTTGCAGTAATATACAAGAAAAAATTCAATTAATTGGCTTTTCAGACGCATCCAGTGTTGCTTATGGATGTGCAATTTATTTGAGAAATATCGACATCAATGGTAAAGTAAAAATGACATTAATTTGTCTAAAATCTCGAATTAATCCAATAGCTAAGAAACAATTAACTGTACCTCGTCTTGAATTAAATGCTGCTTTACTGTTATCAAAATTAACTTACAAGGTTCATGATACACTAATTAAAAAACATAGGGAATGATGAAATTTATCTTTTTACTGATTCACAAGTAATACTAGCATGGTTAAAGACAAATCCAGTGAAATTGAATACATATGTAGCTAATCGTGTAAAATATATTTTAGAGAAAACTAAAGATTTCAGTTGGAACTACATCTCCACCAATCAAAATCCTGCAGATTGTTTGAGTAGAGGAGTAAATCCCTGTGACCTGCATAAGCACCCAATATGGTGGTCAGGGCCCTTAGATATGTCTGACTCTAATTACAATTTTAAAAATTGTAGTTTTGAATTACCTATAGACTTACCTGAAGTAAAGGCCCTGCGTGTGGAAAATTTGGTTTGTGCGGTGTCGCAGAGCTCAAGTGTATCATTTTTTCATGATTTCATTCACAAATATTCTAATATAAACAAGGCACAGCGCGTGCTAGCTTATGTAATTAGGTTTTGTAATAATTGCAAACAAAATTGTAACAAGATAAAAGATAATTTTGTTTCATATACAGAATTAAATAAGGCTTTAAACTTGCTTATTAAATTTGAGCAAAATAAATATTTTTCAAAAGATGTTTCTGACCTAAAAAATAATAGGCAAATACAATCTAGCATCAAAAGTTTGAATCCATTTCTTGATAAACACGGCCTTCTAAGAGTGGGTGGTAAGTTGCAAAATGCTGTTTTGCCTTATGCTCAGAAACATCAAATTATTCTGGCGAAAGAATCTCAACTTACACATTTAATTATTATTAATGAACATCACAAACTGTTACATGCTAGTCAAAAACTTGTTATAAGTAGTTTAAATCAGCGTTACTGGATTGTAAATGGTTTACGTTTAGTCAAAAACATTATAAACAAATGTATAATTTGTTTCCGTTTCAAGGCTGTAACGGCCAAACAATTAATGGGATCGCTGCCTGCAGACAGAGTCAATGTCAGTAGGCCATTTAAAAAACTTGGTATGGACTTTGCAGGGCCTATTCTAATAAAACAATCTCGTATAAGAAATGTAATAACTACAAAGGGCTACATAATCGTTTGTTTGTTTCACAACCAAGGCTATACACTTGGAATTAGTTTCTGATCTTTCAACTGACACATTTTTGGCCAGTTTTAAAAGGTTCATTTCTAGACGAAATGTACCTACTGAAGTTTATTGCGACAATGGCAGTACCTTTAAAGGAGCTAATAGGCAATTAAAAGAACTATATAATTTACATAATTCAAAATGTAATCAGGCACAGGTCCAGCGTACAGCTGCAACATTAGGTGTTAATTTTCATTTCATACCCAGCTATTCACCAGTATTTGGAGGGTTATGGGAAGCTGCTGTGAAAAGCGTGAAGTATCACCTAAAAAGAGTACTCGGTAGTCACATATTAACCTATGAGCAGCTGTACACTGTACTTGTGCAAATTGAAGCAGTCTTGAACTCAAGGCCATTGACCCCGCTGTCCTCTGATATTGATGACGTTTCATATCTGACTCCTGGCCACTTCTTGACAGGAGCATCTCTAAATTGTATTCCTGAGAGAGACCTTACTAATACAAATCAGAACAACTTAAAGTTTTGGCAGAAATGTACTGCTTTGAAACAACAATTTTGGAGGCAGTGGTCAAAACAGTATCTTAATGTTTTACAAAATCGTCCTAAATGGAAGGACGACTTACCTAATGTAAAGGTAGGAGACCTAGTAATCTTAAGAGAACTAGACACACCTCCCATGACTTGGCCTATGGCACGCATAACACAAACATTTCCTGATAATGATGGGAAGGTTAGAGCCTTAGAGGTAAAAAAGGCAAATGGTAATTGCCACAAAACTTCTATTACGAAGGTTTGTTTATTGCCCATTTAAAGGAATAGTTAAACCTTGTCTAGTTCTCGTAGGCCTCGATGCTCTCAGGAAAGTTGATTGTTCCTGAGGGATGCCAAGAGATTGTAGTTAAGATAATTATAAGTATGTATATACATATCTACGCTAAGTGATATATTGTAATTTCTTCTGGTATGGTACGTTCAACATTGCATATAGCAGTCACTTGCATAGTAACTTTAAATGCTAAGTTTCTTTTAGAAATATCTTTTTGTTATTATTCCTGTTACAAAAGGAAATAGTACCTATATATATAAAAAAAAAACAACAGTAAGTATAAATAATGCAAATATCAATAGTTTTTTTGGCAGTTGTTTAAACAAAAAGTTAATAGTTACAACATTTTACCTATAATAAAAATAAATTAAATTTTTTCAAAAATGTAAAATAAATTGTAAATGGAAAAAAGAAAAAGAAAATATAAATTGTAAAAGTTTATTTAAAGAATATGTACAAACATGTAGTAATATGTTGATACAATGTATTACATATTAAATATCAATAGTTTTGCATCTCAACAAGTACAAAACATAAAAAATAAAAATGAAGGTTTGCAGTCAGTAACCAGTTCTTCTTAATCTTACAGTCCACTTGTTTTTTTCTGCTTGTTGGGATCTTATGTTGCAAACATAGAAAATAGTATAGAATTAGATTTCTTGTAATGGTAACTATTTCTAATAGCTCTGTCTCTTTCGCTCCTCACCGATTCAACAATAAAGTCGTTAGTCGCTACGCTCCACGTTTTTATTTATTTTCTACGCAAATATACAAGTTCCCGCTACACTCACGACGGATTCCGCGATAATGGCGTTGCGGAGGATGGTAGCGCGACGAGGGTTGCCGCGACTAATGTACTCGGACAACGCGACCAACTTCCCAGAGGCGGATCTGGAGCTGCGAGCTGCTTACGAAGAATGGGCGCCAGCACTGCGCGACGAGGGGCTGCTGCATCGAATGGAGTGGCGATATATACCCCCAGGAGCGCCCAATCAGGGAGGTGCATGGGAGCGACTCGTGCGCTCCGTCAACACTGCGTTAGGTGCCACGTTGAAGGTGAAGACACCTACGGAAGAAGTGATGAGAACATTGCTGACCGAGGCCGAGTACTCGGTCAACGCTCGGCCTCTGACCCACGTCAGTGTCAACCCCGACGATCCGGAGGTGCTGACCCCAAACCACTTCCTGTTGGGGTCATCCATGGGGCTGCCAAGCACGGGCCCCTGCGACGAAGCCGAACGACGCATTTGGCGAGCAAGCCAGGCGCTGGCGGACCAATTTTGGAGGCGCTGGGTGCGGGAGTACCTTCCTACGTTGGTGCCACGAGGCGAGCCCGCTGCAGACGGGAGATATCGTCCTGGTCGTCGACCCCGCGCTCCCACGTAACGTCTGGCCGATGGGGAAGGTGGAGCGCGTTTACGCGGGACCGGATGGCGGAGTACGCGTCGCCGACGTGAGGACAAGGACAGGCGTCTTCAAGAGGCCGACCAGCAAACTCGCGGTGCTGATAAAGGAGGAGACTACGCAGAGCTGCGCCGGGGGGAGAGATATTGTGGACATTAAGTGATGTGTAGTCAGTGATTAGCGCATAAGTAGGATAAGCACATAGTCGGTCGAGGTCATCTGCAGCCCTTTCCGGGGCAAGCAGGTACTCATCGGGGTAAGTCCCCATATCGAGAGCTTCTTCTCAGGCCGTTACAACGGTCCTGGTCACTATCAGGTGCGGTTGCACCTACGTAGGCCGATCCTTCATTAAGGTTTCTTGTCCTCCGCGGCTCCCGTTATGCTTCGTCCTCTTCCTCTGCTGAGGTAGTGGGAGACTGTAGGAGCTCGCGCGGCGTTGGTCTAAATTGTGCGTCTGGTGGTCGAGCGTGTAATGGGGCAATTCCTTGCAGGTGGTGGTGCGGGCCGCGGTCTGCGCGGTCAAACATTTGACGCGCCAGCCTCGCGACGAACTCCCGCACCGTCTGCATGCCGGTGTCTCTTGCGATGACAGCGTTGCGGACGTATCGCGTGGCTCCCACGATTATCCGCAGCGCCACGTTCTGCACCACCTGCATCCTGTTTTTTTGATGGTTGGAGCACAGCGCATACCATGCCGGGGCTGCATATGTGAGTTTGGAGCGCCGGGGCCCGGGCCCGGGGCCTTCCTCTTGGGATACTTGAGGGCTGCCTTGTTCACCTCTGAGGGGGACATGAATACCGATCCTGGCAGTAAGGGAACTGGTGACTTCCGGAACTCCTCCGCTCTCCGAATTATTTCCAGGTGTTGTTGGAGGACATCGGGGTTGTCGGCCGCCTGGTTGGGCACGAACACCTTTTCGAGGTGGTCGGCAAGCAGATCGGCTCGAGCTTGGGTATCGAAATGGCGTCGACCTTGGTTATCGGAGAGTGGGTATATCGGTGGCTTGGTTGATGTGAGATACCTGTTCAGCTGGTGAAAGCTTGTGGGGTGAAAGCACATAGTATTAAGTCGCTACTTGTAAACATATGGTCTCTGCACGGTATTGCCGCTTGCAAGGGCTTAGGCATGGTCTCTGCACGGTATTGCCGCCTGCAGGGGCCTAGGTAAGGCGCACTAGCGCCGCGTAGTGAGCCATTCGTGCACTAATTTGTTATAACGGTTACTACCGCTAGTTGCGAGTGCACGAATGGCTATATTAAGAGACGAGAACTGATTCGTTTGTGTGTACCGCGACTACCTCTTCGGGGTCCCTCTCTTCCTCCTCGTCGGGAGAGTCGGAGTCGGAGGACGAGGAGATGGAGACCACTTCTGTCTCCTCGAACGCCGAAACCATCGTTCCCGACGCGGGGGAGGTCATGGACGCCGAGGAGACCGGCGAATGGCACACCGTTGCCAACGTCAGGAAACGCGCTGCTTCTCAGCGCGGCGACTCGGACACTGCGCCAAGCCCTCCCCCCAAGGCTTCTAGAGCCAAGGGTGAGCGCGTGCGCAAACCGGCCACGCCCGCCTCGCGTCCACCGTCCCCGCGGCACTCTCAAGCCGCCGCCTCCTCTGGCGCGCAGCCGTCCCCGGCCGCTGCGCCTAAAGGAACATCCCTGCGGCCATCACAAACCCGCCGCCCCCGCCCCTCAGGAATCGACCTCGGGCGCGCAGCCTGCTTCGGCCGCCGCGCCCAAGACTAGGGCTCCTCCATCCATCTTCGTCCGCGACGAGGACACCGGACTTCGCCTCCATAATTAACGTTCACGAGGTTAGGAAGCTAGCCAGGTTTTCTGCGCGAGGCCGGTGATGACTGGGGAGCACGTCTCCAGATCATCACCGATCACGAGCAGCTTTTAAGCGCGGTTAGCGCGCGTCCGCAAACAGTTAGGCGAACTTATCGCCTTCGTTCAGGATCATAGCATAGCCGTTCTCCTCCTCCAGGAAACGCTTCTCAAAGCGGGCACGCGCAATCCGCGTCTGCCCGGCTACGATATAGTTAGGAATAACAGGCCCGCCTCATCGTGGGGCGGAACTGCCATTTACTATAAGAGAGGTTTGCACGCGACCCCTCTGGACGCGCCCCCTCTCACTCATATGGAGGTCTCCGTATGTAGGATAGCCATGATCGGCCATCCGTCGGTCATTATCGTCTCCGCTTACCAACACCCTCGTAAGCGACTAGTCCCTAGCGATTTAGAAGCCCTGTTCGGTCTCGGAGTTTCCGTGATCGTAGCAGGTGATTTAAACTGTAAGCACATCAGATGGAACTGTAGTGTTACCACCCCCAATGGTAGGGCCTTAGATAACCTCGTCGACGTCTTAAACTTCGACGTTATCGCCCCCATAACACCTACTAGGTTTCCCCCACAGCATAACCATAGCCCGGCAGTGCTAGACATGGCGCTTCTTAGGAACGTGGCACTCGCGCTGCGCTCCATAGAGGTGCTAGACGAACTCGACTCAGACCACAGACCTGTAGTCTTAAAGTTAGGCCTCGACTCTGATGTGCCGCCGGCGGAGCGGACCGTGGTCGATTGGCGTAAACTAGGCATTACGCTGAATCGCGTCGATCACCCGCGGCTCCGTCCCATCCCGGCAATAATCCAGTCGGCCGAGGACACCCGCCTAGCCATTGATACGCTCACAGCGCAGCTGACGGAGTCCATCCGGCTTCAAAGCAGGTCCCGGTGAAAACTCGCTGGGATCTTCCGGGACCCCTGAGGGATCTGTTGAGACGTAAACGTGCGGCCACGCGCGCCTTTGCCATCTTCCCGTCCGAAGAGAATCGCAGTCACATGCGTGCCCTTCGGCGGGAGGTGACAACTGCCTTTTCCGCTTTTCGGAATAGCGCATGGGATGATCGCATTTCGGAGATCACCCCTTCCCACTTGGCTTACTAGAAAGTAGCCAGGTCACTAAAGACCGATCAGGTGACAGGCACCCCACCGTTAGTTAGGCCTAATGGCCTCACCGCGTTCGAGGATGACGAAAAGGCCGAATGTCTCGCGGACAGCGTGGAGGCCCAGTGTTCCCCCAGCGTTCATCACGTAGACGTCTCACGTAAACGAGGTGGTCGAGTGCAGGGCCCGCATGCCCCCGCGAGATACGCTGCCTCCAGCCACCCTCACTGAAGTTAGGTCCCTCATTAAGGGGCTTCGCCCCAAAAAAGCCCCCGGCCCTGACGGCATCTCCAACAGGGTCATCAAAAATCTAACGGCGATTTTAGTTAATCTCTTGGTGTGCATCTTTAATGCCTCAATGCAATGAGGTTGCTTCTCGCCATGCGAAAGCGCTCATTGCTAACGACGCGAACTACTCCCCCTCAGGGAGTTTCCTACCCCACCGTAGACATCCTAGGGATTTTTTGACAGACCCGGACGACCTCATAACAGTGGCGAACGACGCCCTGTTAAACATCACTAACAACGTTGCGACATCACACCGCCCCCTCCGGAGGGGTCGTCGACGTCTTGCGCGTTAACACTAGGGCCTCTTTGTAGGTTCTCCTCGACGATTACATCACTCACGCACAGATAGGGCTTCACTTGAGCGCGGGCCTTCCGCTCGCGCTGAGTTACAAGATAGGCACACGCCATTTCGGGCCTTCAGCCGATTGTACGCCGGCCGGTCAAAACCACTCTGGGACCGGTCCTCACCCGTATAGGTTTCTCGACGGCACGCAGGTGCATATTTTCCCGTCGACAACCTGAGCCGAGGTTCCGTCCCTCAGGCTTTGTCGACCTCTCTTGGGGGAGCGCCCTCCGCGCTTCCCCGCTACGCTCACTACGACGGCCTGTAGGGTCAAGTGGCGGTGGAGGGTAGTTTTAGCCGGTTCGAGCCCGGCACTATCCGGTCGCGCCCGACGTTCTCTCGTGAGGCGTCGGAGGTGGCTGGGTGCTCGTGGGGAGTTTCTTCCCTTCCTTCCGATAAACAAAAAAAAAAAAACGGACCAGTAGCGGGTGCTTATTATTACGGTTGCTTAGCGAGCGCGTTTCTCAGCGCGTCGTTATCAAAAGCACCGTATTTTCGTTCCCCCGTACCGTGCGACCTTTCGCCCGCACGGTACTTTCGCGCGCCTTTCCGGCACGTGTCGGTTCGCGCGACGCACCGTAAGTACTACACTCTTGCACGCAATTATCATTGCGCTTCGCGAGGGTGGACAGTCGGTGTTTCTACTAAATAACACGTCCTACGACTACATTTTTTATTCGTTTTATTGACTGGGGGATCCTAACGGTGCCAACGCATCCGGTCGTGGCCTTGCCCCGGTGGGCCGCGCTTCTGCTTCAGGGAAGCGTGAAACCGGAAGCGTCAGGTGTCTCGGTACGGTTAGGGGAGTAAGTCGTCGAGTTCGCTCCGCGTACCTCGGCCGTACATAAGATTTTAGGTACTCACCCCGGGTACAATAAGATCGACCCGAGACACACGTAGGGTCCACGTAGGTCACACCCCCCTGCCTATCCCGGCGGGGAAGGATAGGTACACATTTCTGATTCACCGTGACGACTCCCACGTCATGGAAGCCACCGATTTATTAGGACCCGTCGAGTTCGCCGCGTATGCGCGCGCTTTTTTGCGCAAATCCCACCCGCATGTCCTCTCCCACATGGGGAGGAATTTATTTCAAGAGCGCCCCGATTTGCGGGGCGCCACTGCTTCCTCGCTACCGAAGGTCGCGGTTGAAGTAGAGGCCAAGGCGGAAGCCGAAGGTGAAGCCGAGACCGCGACCACCTCATCGGGGTCCCTCCCGTCCTCCTCCTCCTCGGGGGAGTCGGAGTCGGAAAAAGAGGAGATGGACACCGCTTCCCTCTCCTCGGCCGCCAAAAGCGTCGCTCCCGACGCGGAGGGGGCGATGGACGCCGAAGAGACCGGCGACTGGCAAACTGTTGCCAATATTAGGAAGCGCGCGGGACTAGCGTCGCGACCGGTCTTAAGGAATACTTGGCGTTGGTGCGAGACTTCGCCTCTCTATTTAATCTCAACGAGGTTAGACTGCTAGCCCAATCCCTGCGCGAGGCCAGTACGACTGGGGAGCCCATCTCCAGATCATTACCGACCACGAGCGCTTGTTGAGCGCGATTAGCGCATTTAACGTAAAATGATTCGCTCGCAGGCGAGAATCAAACCGCGTTAGCCATCGCGTTTTTCGACGCCCAAGGCGTCCGTAATCGGTTAGGCGAACTTATCGCGTTCGATCAGGCTCATACTATAGACGTTCTTTTCCTACAGGAGACGCTTTTCAAAGCGGGCACGCGCAATCCGCGCTTACCCGGCTACGATATAGTTAGGAATGACAGTCCCGCCTCATCGGGCGGTGGTACTGCCATTTACTATAAGAGGGAATTGCACGCGACCCCTCTGTCACGTATTGTATTATTATGTAGAATCGTTATCGTAAAACTCCTCCAGAGTAAAGTGATAGTAGACTTTACTGAAGTTTCATAGGACTTCCTGAAAGAGCGCGAGAACTTCAGCTGCACGTGTATATTTAGACCTTAGATTAAAAAAAATAATCTAAGATTTAGACCTACTCCATTCTTTTCACTTACACAGAACTTTAAAACACAATATACTATCACTTTTGTACTTTAAAACTCCCAAAAATAAAAAAAATAGAAAATCTAAGTAAAATGACAACCTCCCTTCTCCGTTCCCGCCAAAAAGTACTTTTTTATTATTAGATACAAATTTTGAAACTAAATTACAATTTAAAACCAAGAAGTTTTACCCTTTCATACGGCAAAAAAAGATGTATAGTCTTCATTATGTAAAAAAGAACTAACTTTTTAATTAAAAATTGCATATGTTCTCATTGTTGTTTCATTTTGCCACAAATTATCTTAAATGAACACCGTTGCCGTCCTACACCTAGGACGCCAGAAATTCTCGGCCCGGCGCTGATTAGTAGCGGTACGTATGCTTGTTCAAAATAAAAATAGCTGTCAACGTAGTAGCAACGGACGCCTTCGAGGATAGAAAGGGGTTCGATCATTTTTATATGGAACCTTGAATGAACCCTACGTACAAACAAATTACTTAAGTACCTCTTTTTGTAATACTTAATAGTACGTCCATGATTGTTACAGAAATAAAATTGTTCTTTAAAAGAAATCCATATTTTTATGAAACGCTTTGATAAATGTTGAAGATGTGTTCTGTGGTTGAAGATCAATGAACGTAGACTAATCATATCTAATGTACTATCGACCAATTTGACGCCTGACCACCTTTAGGCCGAGAGTTCCGTGTTATCGTATCCTGCGCCACTAAGAAAGCCACGCCCCCTTCCTAGGCGAGTTTGTTCGGTTGCTTTCGAACTATGTCGCGCTTGACTCATTTTGTCTCAGCGTGTTTGTCAATACAAGGTTTGTAGGAAGATTAGGAATGATAACTAAGAATATTTATTCATTAAAATAGCTTCGTATGATCTTCACTACCAGTACCACGTGTTCCTTCGATCCGAAACTTATTTTTTACTAACATTATAGTGGCGGCTCAAACGTCTCCTGGTTATTTTGAAGAAGAATATATGCAATAATGCAAGAAGTTACTATATAATAATGCAGTAATTTGAGAGAAGTTATTTAGGGGATTTAGGTATACAAGGCAATTAATTTTAAAAAGTTTATTGTGTAATATTGACTGATCTCGCTATGAAACATAAGTATTTAAACTTAAAAATATAGTTAACATCTTATTAGGAAATATCGTGACTTAAGTAAAATTTGTGAGATTTTGTTTTGGCAAGTTACGACAATGAAATTTACTAAAATTATAAAATATATTTTTCACAATTCATGTTTAAATAATCTTACGGTATGTATCTAACGGAGCGCACAGATAGGTAATGTGATACTATGTCTGGATAGTAGGTAGACAGTGATAGTAGGTAAGTTTATTATTACAACTCAGAATTCTGAAATTTTGAATTAGGTCAGTTTCATTCTAAAAATGCGATATGTTCTTAGGTGTATTTAATATTCCAATAAGCGATATTCTTAAAGCTAGGAGTTTTTAACACATACGTCTTATTTTCTTAATATATGTATATGTTTACAAACTATAATATTTGAAAACATAGTAAAAATTGCACTTTTTTGATGAGAAAATTTAAAAATTTCTTAAAATTAATGTCCTTGTTTTTTCTTTTGAGTAATTTTTATAAAATAAGTAGGTTTATATATTTTTAAGATATTCGTTTCATAAGCGTTTAAATTCTGAAAATAATTAAGACAAATATTTTTATAGTAAGAACCAAATTAGTATCTCACTGAATAGGTACTACATAGTTATAGCACAGATTAATTAGTTACTAACGTAAAGTTATAGTATACTATTATACAATACCATTTTTAACCAAATTAACGTTTTTCTATAACTTCAAAATTAAACAACGTAACAGTAAATATTGTTACCGACGGTGTCCATTATCACATTTTAAATATCTAAATACAAAAATAAAACGACACTAAATTAAAAGTGACCATTTACGACACGCGATTTTTTTTTGGCAGCTGGGAATGAATACATTTGGAAAATGCGGGACTTCAATGTTATCCAGAAGTTTTGTAAGTTATGAACGATTTTCTTTTTTTTTTTTTCCACTCTTAACAAACGCACGTATTTCCATACCAGACTATTTACTAAATTTTATTATGAGATATGCCAAAACAAAAATACAACAAAATCCGAGAAACGAGCGCGAGAGTAAAATCGGTAAAAATGACAAGGAACACACGGGTCGTCGATAATTAGCGAAGAGCGAGTTGCGACTAATGTTTTACCTATATGCATTTCGTTCAGTTGCATTTTCTAAGCATGTAATTGGATATACTCAAAAGAGGGCGTGGTTTTTGCCTAGCGGCACATGCAAAGGAACAATTTTATAGTGGTCAGGCTTGAGGTTGGCCGATAGTACCTATACTTAGTAACATATTTTTACTGGGTTTAAAAAATAGAACTGTTTGTTAAAATTACTGTTTGTAAAATAATAATTGTATGAAGTACATAAAATTTTTAATAACATATTCACAAAATAAATAAATCTAGCTAACTATAGCACAATTTTTATTATAAATACTGACTAAATTATTGTTGTTTTCTCTTACACACACAAGAATCTGTAAGTCAAAAAGAGACAACGCTACGTTTGAATGTTATGCGTTAGAATATATATAATTAAATGTTGCTACAGATCAACATGCCATGTGCTTTAGTTTCCATAGACATTGATTAGGTAGTATTACTGCTCTACTTTTTTTTCTTTTTTTTTTAAAAGAATGGCGGTAGCCATTATTATAAAAAACAGACTAAATTCTGTAATATTAATATATCTTATGTAAGTTTCAAATAAAGAATAAATTTTATATTACCAAAGACTGTATTATTTTCCTATATGTATAAAATAGTAGTAAGTAGTAAATACTTTAATATGTATACTTCTTCGAATTAGAATGAAACCTAATTAAATGCCTGGAAATTTAGAATTGTGAAGAAACAGACAACAGGTTGCTATAATATAGTAACTACAGTAAGTACAGAAAGTAGTAAATTAACTTTAACCAAACATTACAAGTATTACAACTATTTTCTCTATACACGATAGTATACTACATACTTCTGAAAAAACACCTTTTATATAAAAATAAATTGTTCTACGACCAATATAATTTACTCTATGCTCACGACATTATGAACAATTTTCTAATGAATAGCAAATAGCTCCATCTATTACCAATATGGTAAACTAATAGAAGTATGTCTCATTAAATGATTGTAATAGTTTAGATATAAACCAGAGATGGCGAGAAAAACTAAAAAATTTTGAAATGAAAGTACTAAAAGAGTTTTAGTCCAATATTTAAATTGATTTTCTCTGTTCTCGATAGTATAATAATAATACTCCAGACAGGCGGTTTACACATATTGTGTGACCCCAAACTAAGCAGTAAGCTTGTGCTATGGGTACCACACAACGAACTCTGGGGGAGTTCCCAGTAACACCCAGACTCCAAGCCAATTTAGAAAAGTTTGTTTCCTAAATTGACCTGACCGGGAGTCGAACCCGGGACGCTAGCTTTGAAAATAGATGCATATGCCACTGCGCCAACGGGGCAGTCAATATACAGTATACTTTTAGAACATTTTTGTTTTTTGTTTATTTGTTATGATCTTTTATATTTAAAACTAAAATGTTTCTCATGCTACGCATGTTACTACAAATTCACCTCGTTCTCAGCCAATTATGATAAACGTCATCTGTTGGCAACCTTATAAATGACAGTGCACTGTATAATTAAATTATTATAATAGTTCACGCAGTAAGCGAAAGATGACAATATAAAATAAATAAAAAATGTCTCAACTTAATGTTTTCGACGTTTTTAATTAATCAATGTCGATTAGGTATTGTTATGTACTTGCTGCGCGTGAAACACATTATACACACAAATTAGTCTTTTAAACTAATTAATCTGTGAGTACTAAAAATAACTTTATAAAAATAGAATACAAATACCCATATAATTTGACAGTTACTGAAGTCCCATGTATTTAATTTTTGTACTTAAGTTTCGATCCGTAAGGGATAGTTATTTCATACTTTTCAGTGTTCTTTTTTGAAGTCGGTTTAATTTTTTTATAAAAGTTTTTTTATTGCTCCCTTTTGAGTGACCTTGGCCTAAATAAATATCTAGAGCAGGGCGGTTATTCACAAGCGTCGGAAACTCAAGTTTCCGTATCCGACAGCAAACTTTTCGATGATTTTGTATATACGCGATTCACAAATCCGAAATATTATTATATTTATATTACATATATATCATATTATAAATAGTCGTATTCACAAATCCAATCCGTCGGATTGAATTTATGCTTTTCGACGATCAGCTTTTCCGCAATGGAAAGTTTCCGACGTTTGTGAATAACCCCCCTTGTGTACAATTACTTTATTTTCTAATTCTGGAGCGCAATGTGTTAACTTCCATTCTATTGAGGAGCACAAACCGTGAGCTTTCACAATAAAGGATGCTAACGAATCGAACATGGGATATTATTGCCCATTATGGCCATTATCAATACCTATCATCAATGTAATATCATATCAATATCAATCAGTTATAAAAGAACAGTGTAAAGGTTGCTTCATAATTACACCCTAGCAGTATTCTTACAATCCGAAGACGACAGCCACCAGCCGTATTCTCTGTCCGCCACAAGACTGACTCTACTGACTGAATTTATTATATCACAGCCAATTTATATCTTCTCCCTAGCTACCTACCATTATACCATACTACCACAAGAGAATCGTCAATATAAATAACCAGGGGGGTTATTCACAAACGTCGGAAACTTTCCGTCACGGAAAAGCCGATCGTCGAAAAGCATAAATTCAATCCGATGGCTTGGATTTGTGAATACGACTATATATAATATGATTAATATAAATACAATAATATTTCGGATTCGTGAATCGCGTATAGACAAAATCATCGAAAAGTTTTCTGTCGGATACGGAAACTTGAGTTTCCGACGTTTGTGAATAAGGGGGCAGGTCGCGTTATTTGGTGTTTCTTCGAAACCAAAACTTCAATACCAGTGAAATTTCAATGGAACCAATCTGGAAGTGTATCCTTTCGAAAAAAAAAAAGAATTTTCCAAATCCAACTGTGGATTCCGTGTCATTTGACGACCTCCGTGGCGCAACGGTTAAGCGCGTCGGAAAGTAAACGGGGGTAGCGGGTTCGATTCCCGCCTCGAGTCTGGGTGTTTATGTATAAATATGTATGTATTTACAAAAGAAAAGTATATAAGTAGTATATCAGTTGTCTAGTACCCATAACACAAGCGCTGTGCTGCTTAGTATGGGACTAGATGGCGCTGTGTGAAATGTCTGAGTACATTATTATTATTATTTATTCCTAGTATTTTTTAATGTCTGTTATGCGTGCGAGCTCAGTGCAAGAAGTGTTTCTATCTCTTTTTAGTGAATGAGTTCGCAATCTGGGCAGCTACCTGCGCCTGAGCGGGACGGCGATAACAAAAGACCTTTATGACTGCTAATTGTAGATAGCACCGGTTTTGTAGGAGATACGGTTATTCATCTCGCTTAGCAGTGGTCTCAAACCTACCGATTTTTCGGTATTTCTACCGATATGGGCTTTGTTCTACCGAAATACAACGATTTTCCACGATTTCAGAGTATACTTACATGAAAATTCTCCCGATTTTTCTACCGATTTTACACTTGTAAGTGGTGTTACGGACGGCCACAACAACGAACGCAGTGTAAAAGTGCCTAGTGAGTTAGTGAGCGAGATGGACTCAATGAGTGACAGAGACACAAGTATTTATATTTATAACTAGTACAGTCGATAGTTGTGCACACATCTATTGTGCAAAAGAGATAGATATAAGATATTGTAATCACTAGGACTAGCGCTAGTTGCGCTTACGCAAAATTGTATATATACAGTTCAGTTAGCAAAAAATAAACACGGTTCATCCTTCATCGCCTCCAAGCCGCGGCCGCCACCCTCGGGGAGTGGTTTCGCCGCTGGAGGATCGAGGTAAATCCCGAGAAGAGTGCCGCCGTCCTATTCGGGCGGCACCATTACAATTCGCTCCCGTCCATATCTATGTTCGGTAGTCCCATCCCTTGGGTCCGCGAGACCAAATACCTGGGTGTCACCATGGACCGCTCCATGTCTTTCGGCCCGCATATCAAGCGGGTGCGTGACCGGGCGGCTTTCGTCCTCGGCAGACTCTACCCACTTCTTTGTTCACGTAGTAAGATGTCCCTTCGTAATAAGGTGACTCTTTACAAAACGTGCATTCGACCCATTTTCACCTACGCAGGCGTAGTGTTCGCTCACGCCGTTAGGACACATCTCCGGCGGCTCCAGACCCTTCAGAATAGATTCATGCGCACCGCCACCGGAGCCCCTTGGTTTGTGCGCAACGTAGACCTCCATCGCGACTTAGATTTACCTACCGTTTCAAAGTGCCTCAAGGAGGCGTCAAAGCGCCACTTCGAGGTTGCTTCTCGCCACGCGAACGAGCTTATTGCTAACGCCGCGAACTACTCCCCCTCAGGGAGTTCCCTACCCCACCGTAGACGTCCTAGGGACTTTTTGACGGACCCGGACGACATCACAACAGCGGCGAACGACGCCCTGTTAAACAGTACATACAACGATGCGACATCACACCGCCCCCTTCGGAGGGGGCGTCGACGTCTTGCGCGTTAACACTAGGGCCTCTGTAGGTTCTCTTCGACGATTACATCACTCACTCACAGATAGGGCCTCACTTGAGCGCGGGCTTTCCGCTCGCGCTGAGTTACAAGATAGGCACACACCATTTCGGGCCTTCAGCCGATTGTACGCCGGCCGGTCAAAACCACTCTGGGACCGGCCCTCACCCGTATAGGTTTCTAGACGGCACGCAGGTGCATATTTTTCCCGTCGACAACCTGAGCCGAGGTTCCGTCCTCCGTCCCGGGTAACCCCCGGACGGAGGGCCCTCAGGCTTTGTCGACCTCTCTTGGGGGAGCGCCCTCCGTGCTTCCCCGCTACGCGTTCGGCTCGCTACGACGGCCTGTAGGGTCAAGTGGCGGTGGAGGGTTGTTTTAGCCGGTTCGAGCCCGGCACTACCCGGTCGCGCCCGACGTTCTCTCGTGAGGCGTCGGAGGCGGTTGGGTGCTCGTTCAGAGTTTCTTCCCTTCCGATAAACAAAAAAAAAAAAAAAACTCGGTTTCCAGTCGTACGGTGCGTACTGCTTTAACGCTTTACGCTTCGCGCTCTCTCAAGTTCACGCGCTGTCTCTCTCTAATTCATTAGTTTTTCTCTCGCTCGCTCCATAGCGGGTGTCTATTACTACGGTTGCTTAGCGAGCGTGCTTCTCAGCGCGCCGTAATCGCAAGCTCCGTATTTTCGTTCCCCCGTACCGTGCGACCTTTCGCCCGCGCGGTACTTTCGCACGCCTATACGGCACGTGTCGGTTCGCGCGACGCACCGTACTACACTCCCGCTCGTAATTATCATTACGCTTCGCGGTGTCGGTGTCGGTGTTTCTTTTGTAATAACACGTCTTACGACTACATTTTTTAGTCGTTTTTTCGACCGGGGGATCCCAACGGTGCCAACGCACCCGGTCGAGGCCTTGCCCCGGTGGGCCGCGCTTCCCCTTCAGGGAAGCGTGAAACCGGAAGCGTTCGGACGCTCGGTGTGGTCAAAGGTGTAATTCGGGTAATTCCGTGTCCTTCGGCCGAGCGCCGTCCTTGTGAAGTTAGTTAATACTTAAGAGTTTTTAGGTATTCACCCCGAGTACATTAAGATTGACTCGGGACACACTTTAGGGAACACGTAGGTCACTCCCCCCCCTGCCTACCCCGGCGGGGAGGGTTAGGTACACTGCTTTTCCCCACTCACCGTGACGAATCACCCCACGTCATGGAAGGTACAGGACAGGTTGCTGCCGACTTCGGCGCTATCGAACTCAAATTTTTAGCTAGTCATCATCCCCTAGTTTTTCATTCGCTAAAAGCGTACATGTCGTCCAGGCGCCCCGACTTGCAGGGCACCGCTCTCCCTGCTCAACCGGAGGTCGCGTTAGAAGTGGAGGCCGAGGCGGAAGCCGAAGCCGAATCCGCGACCACCTCATCGGCGTCCCTCCCGCCCCCCTCCTCGGGGGAGTCGGGGTCGGAGGAAGAGGAGATAGACACTGCTTCCATCTCCTCGGCCGCCGAGACCGTCGTCCCCGATTCGGGGGGGGAGATGGACGCCGAGGAGACCGGCGGTTGGCAAACAGTTGCCAACACTAGGAAGCGCGCAGCTTCACTGCGCGCCGACACCGATTCGGACTCAGCGCCAAGCCCTCCGCCCAAGGCCTCGAGAGCCAAGGGCGCGCGCGTGCGCAAACCATCTGCGCCCGACTCGCGTCCACCGTCCCCGCGGCACTCTCAAGCCGCCGCCTCCTCCTCTGGCGCGCAGCCTTCCCCGGCCGCCGCGCCTATAGCCTCGCCTCCGCGGCCGTCACAATTCGCCGCCCCTGCCCCTCAGGCATCGAGTTCGGGCGCGCAGCCTGCTTCGGCCGCCGCGCCCAAGACTAGGGCTCCTCCACCCATCTTCGTCCGCGACGAGGACCAATGGCTAATTCTCACCGGCATCATGGCGCGCAGGAAGATTAACTTCCTGCATGCCAAGTCTATGGGCACCGGTATTAAGGTGCAAGTCCAGACAGTTGCCGATTTCAGGCAACTCACTGCCCTTCTCCTCGAGAGGAAAACAGGTTATTACACCTATGCCCTCGAGGAGGACCGCCAGCTTCGGGTTGTCATTCGTGGCGTCCCAACTCAAATATCCGAGGAGGACCTCCTCAAGGACCTCCGCGACCAGGGCATTCCCGCCCACGAGGTCCACCGCCTATACAAAGGCAATTCTCCGCGCGTCCCATTTAGGCTCGTGCTTGTGGTTGCGGACCGCTCCGCTGAGGGGAGAAAAATTTTCTCCCTCAAGACCGTTTACCAGTTGTCTGGCATCAGTTTTGAAGCCCCTCACAGGAAGGGCAAAATAGGGCAGTGCCATCGCTGCCAACTTTATGGGCACTCGGCCCGCAATTGTCAGGTTCGCCCGCGCTGCGTAAAATGCGTGGGCGACCATGGCACTGCGGACTGCATCCGCCCCACCCCCTTCGACGAACCGCCAGCATCCGTGCTCTGCGGGCAGATCGGGCATCCCGCGAACTATCGTGGATGCCCGAGGGCCCCGCGGAGCACCCGCAAGCGGACGGGGAAGCGCGGGGGGCGGAAGGTTGCGGCCCGCAGGGCTGTGGCGTCCCAAGCCCCTTCGGCGCCGACATTGGCGCCCTCTTTTACCTCCGCCGCTCCCCCCGCGCCCTCTGCACGCCCCGTAGCGGCGAAGCGAAACACGGTGCCTTCAGCGCCACCCGCCCCCGCGCCTTCCGCGCTTCCCACTCCCGCGCCCACTTGGGCAACAATCGCCTCCGGCAAAACGGTGCCCCTCAGGCTCGCGGTGCCGCCAGTGCGACCCCCCCTCTCAAATCGTCCCCCCCGCACGTCCGCGCCGACTAGCGACGCGACCGGACTCAAGGAGGACTTGGCGTTGGTGCGAGACTTCGCCTCAATAATTAACGTCCATGAGGTTAGGGAGCTAGCCAGGTCTCTGCGCGAGGCCGTTGATGACTGGGGAGCGTCTCCAGATCATCGCCGATCACGAGCAGCTTTTAAGCGCGATTAGCGCATTTAAAGTGAAATGATTCCCTCGTAGGCGAGAATCAAACCCCGAGCGCTATCTATCGCGTTTTTCAACGCCCAAGGCGTCCGCAAACAGTTAGGCGAACTTATCGCCTTCGTTTAGGATCACAGCATAGACGTTCTCCTCCTCCAGGAAACGCTTCTCAAAGCGGGCACGCGCAATCCGCGTCTGCCCGGCTATGATATAGTTAGAAATGACAGGCCCGCCTCATCGTGGGGCGGAACCGCCATTTACTATAAGAGAGGTTTGCACGCGACCCCTCTGGACGCGCCCCCTCTCACTCATATGGAGGTCTCCGTATGTAGGATAGCTATGACCGGCCATCCGTCGGTCACTATCGTTTCCGCTTACCAACACCCTAGTAAGCGACTAGTCCCTAGCGATTTAGAAGCCCTGTTCGGTCTCGGCGTTTCCGTGATCGTAGCAGGTGATTTAAACTGTAAGCATATCAGATGGAACTGTAGTGTTACCACCCCCAATGGTAGGGCCTTAGATAACCTCGTCGACGTCTTAAACTTCGACATTATCGCCCCCATAACACCTACTAGGTTTCCCCCACAGCATAACCATAGCCCGGCAGTGCTAGACATGGCGCTTCTTAGGAACGTGGCACTCGCGCTGCGCTCCATAGAGGTGCTAGACGAACTCTACTCAGACCACAGACCTGTAGTTTTAAAGTTAGGCCCCGACTCTGATGTGCCGCCGGCGGAGCGGACCGTGGTCGATTGGCGTGAACTAAGCATTACGCTGAATCGCGTCGATCACCCGCGGCTCCGTCCCATCCCGGCAATAATCCAGTCGGCCGAGGACACCCACCTAGCCATTGATACGCTCACAGCGCACCTGACGGAGTCCATCCGGGAAGCTTCAAAGCAGGTCCCGGTGAAAACTTGCTGGGATCTCCCGGGGCCCCTGAGGGATCTGTTGAGACGTAAACGTGCGGCCACGCGCGCCTTTGCCATCTTCCCGTCCGAGGAGAACCGCAGTCACATGCGTGCCCTTCGGCGGGAGGTGACAACTGCCTTTTCCACTTTTCGGAATAGCGCATGGGATGATCGCATTTCGGAGATCACCCCTTCCCACTTGGCTTACTGGAAAGTAGCCAGATCACTAAAGACCGATCAGGTGACAGGCACCCCACCGTTAGTTAGGCCTAATGGCCTCACCGCGTTCGAGGATGACGAAAAGGCCGAATGTCTCGCGGACAGCGTGGAGGCCCAGTGTTCCCCCAGCGTTCATCACGTAGACGTCTCACACGTAAACGAGGTGGACGCCGAGGTCGAGTGCAGGGCCCGCATGGCCCCGCGGGATACGCTGCCTACAGCCACCCTCACCGAAGTTAGGTCCCTCATTAAGGGGCTTCGCCCCAACAAAGCCCCCGGCCCTGACGGCATCTCCAACAGGGTCATCAAAAATCTACCGGCGATTTTAGTTAATCTCCTGGTGTGCATCTTCAATGCCGCCATGCTAAACTGTATCTTCCCCGATAGCTGGAAGCATGCCACCGTCATCGGCATCCCAAAGCCCGGTAAGCCCCGCACGTTACCCACCAGCTATCGTCCCATTAGCCTACTCAACGGCTTAGGTAAGCTCTATGAGCGTATCCTTCTTGCCCGCCTGCGGAGTCATATAGACTCCAAAGGCCTTCAGATCCCCGAACAGTTCGGTTTTCGGGCCCGTCACTCCTGCGTTCAGCAGGTACACCGGCTCACCGAACACATCCTTGCCGGCCTTCAGCCGGCCGTAGGGAAACCCACATCTACCGGCGCTCTGTTCTTTGATATAGCGAAGGCTTTCGACAAAGTCTGGCACAACGGCTTGCTTCACAAGCTGTACCAACTAGAGGTGCCAGACAGCCTCGTGCTCATCCTGCGAGACTCCTTGTCGCACAGAAGCTTTCGCTACAGAATCGACGGAGCGTTCTCCTCTCCTCGACCTATCCGCGCAGGGGTCCCCAGGGCTCCGTGCTCGCCCCCACCCTTTACACGTTGTTTACTCAATACCCTTTACTGTTGTTTAATCACTCAGCACCTCCCACGGAGAGAAGAGACGATCTCGACGACCTCCAAGTGACGACCGTCCTCAACAGCCCCTGGTCCTTCTAGACGGATTTGCAACAAGCTCTTCAGTTCGCTTCGCCTTTGAAGAAGATTTGAAGATTTTGAAGATTTAAAACTAGGAAGACGTCTGTTGGAAGAACGAGATGGTCGTCACAAGAAGCGGAGGTGCTGAATCGCGTCTTGTGTTCGACGAACCGCCGCGATCGCCGTCGGGAAGTGGCGTAGAGCCGAACGCTCCGCCTGTGAGGCCGGGGGAAGAACGCGACCCGATGCCCCTGCGACAGACGCCGCGCATCGCCAAACCCGCCGCCGGATCGAGATGGCAGGGAGTGATGGAGACCCCGGTGCCGCCCGTCGCGAATTCGCACACAGTGAAACAGCGCGCCACGAATCCACGCACCGAGAACCCGCGCAACGTGAAACCGCGCGCCGCGAACCTGCGCGCAGTGAATCCGCGTGCCGCGAACCCGCGCGCAGCGAATCCGCGCGCTGCGAATCCCCGCACCGCGAAACCGCGCACCGCGAAACCGCGTGCCGCGAAACCGCGCGTCGCGAATCCGCGCGCGTCGAGACCGCGCGTATAGTGTTGGAGGAAGAGCTCCTCCCAGCCTCCACAGAAGAGGAGGACAGAACGAAAGTGAACGTGCCCGCCGGAACGAAGCGTGCAAATTACGAACCGACGCCTGGAAGATCGACAGACCCGACGCCCGCCCCGCCAAGCTATAACTTGGCTTCGGTGATGTTAACTTTGAATGTTCTATTATTGGTAGGCATGAACTACTCAGGATATTGGGTTTCTTTAGGGCCACCCTGGAGAGGAATACAGAGTAAATTTTTATAAGGGCGCCTTCCCTGTATTGCTACAATCGATTTCAGTTGTGAAATAAATACACACTTTAATACAACCTTCACCAATTTATTAAAGAATTATAATTATCCCTAAATATAGATTTCATGAGCTCACTAAATGAAATCTTAAATGTTATATAGAAGAATTTTAAATGAGATTTTACATACAAAACAAACAAATTACATCTGTATTGGAAATTACAAAAATGAGTACTGTAACCAATAATAAGTGTAACTGTTTCTTAATATTTGGTATAACTAAAACATTAAGATGAACTACAATAACAAAATATAAGGTTAGTTATGTATATTTATTCTTGACTGTTAATAATTTTTATATATGCTTGTACATTACCATCTAAGGAGATAACCAGGTATATATATAGCCAGTCGAGTTGTCCCACCAATGGTTCATAAGAGTATCCACGGTGTTCACTAAACCCTTAGTGACTGCACAATTAAGTTAGGTCTTCTGCAAGCCGAGTTGTCCCTCCAATGGTCTCAGAGTATGTCCATGAAGTCCACTATACTCGTAACTCACAAATAAATCTCAAAGAAAAGAGATTAAATATGTGTTAAGGTAATCCAACCTCATACTGCAATGCACAAACAAATGATCCGAGAAAGTAATCCATCTGATCATGTATCTTTAAAGAAAAATATCCAACTAAATGTGAAATACACCGTCATTCCACGGTGTTTATGAGATTAAGTAGATAACATTAGTCCACTGTGTTTATGGAATTAATATTTAGAATTAAACTTGGAAATCAAACATAGAATTAAGCTTGGAGATTAAACGTATAAAGAAACTTGGAAGTAAACATGTAATCACACATGGAATTTAAACATGGAACTTAGCCTGGAATTTAAACATGGCACTTAGCCTGGAACCCATGAGGTCTATCATGGGACTTTATAATATTTATAAAAAATGAAAAACAACTTCATAATAACACTAGAAACATCCTAAATATCTAGGCATGTATATTTTACTTTTATATAGGCATTTTTGTCTGCCACTTAACCACCACCAAAAGTGAATGGCTCCCTCCATTTTGGAATCACCCCTCGACATAATTTGTACCCTCTAACGTCATTATTAATGTAACTGAAAACTACTCAGATTTCAGTCTGAGGTTTCCGACATAAGAAAGAGACAGCAAGTCTCTGAAAAGACATCGACCAATGGGAAGTGTCTGAAAATTTGTAAGTGACAACATCAAAATGTCAGATTGACAGATCCACAATAGAATTAGAAAGATCTAGATAAAAGTAACCACTGAAAAACAAGACGGAAGCAATGCCCATTTGCTCGAACATTCCATTTTACTTGATTTGTGAAACAGATATATATCAACACTCGTCTCTCTCTTATCGAATACAATCGATTATTAGGGATTACTCGTATTTAAATTTTTACAACAATTTATTTATCTCATCGTCAAAATGGGAAAGCAAACCCGGACAAATTATATTAATATCTAATAAAAGTATTATCACCCACAATTGTTTTATTTTGTTTACAGCAAAACTATATTTTTATACAAAAGAAAATCGATTATCGATTTATTACCACGATACTTATTACTATCGATGTGTCCAAACATTCAATGTTATTACTGAACGCAACGTAAGCAAATGTAGATTTTAACGAAAGTAACAATGAACTTTATAATGAAAACAACTAAATAATTAAAACTTTACTATATTAGGTTCTGGTTTAAATAATATACACTTAAAGTGCAATATTTATTGATTTTACCTGAGAAGAAATAAAGTAGTACTACGTACTCGATTGCCAACAACTTTCCGAACGCGTTACCTATTAATCATTGCATCGTAGACAATTGTCATCTGTCACACACTAACCTCAACAAATATTACTGTGGAATGCAAATGAAATTTGTGATCGATTCTAATTTGTATGTAATTAACCGTAAATATATATCTATGAAAAAAAAAGTGTTACAAAGCAGATCGCCGAAAGGGTCGGTCCGTTCACGTCGATCTACAGCAAGCCAGTTAGCCCGCATCAAGACATTAGAGCTGCGAGCACAGGAAAAACTGGGGGAGATCAAACGAAAAGAATTACAGATGGAAGCGGAATTGGTGAATAGAAGGCTTCGCGCTGACATCGCTGAAATTCAGGCCGAAGAAATAGACTCGGAGGAGGACAGCTTGGTGGATCCCATGTCGACAGATCGCGTCAACGACTGGCTGAACCAAAATACGAGACGAGTGAATGCTGAAGCACCCAATACGGACACACAGACACCGCGCCCGCATAAAGTAGAGTGGGCTAAAGGAACACCGCATGGCCGGCCCCAATCGCCGACACCGACCGGAACAAGGAGCCGTAGTGCCGGAAGAGGGATCGAGCAGCTAGCAGAGGCGCTCGAGAAAATTGTAAGAACAAGACCGCCACCCCGTCAGACGTCGGACCTACCTGTATTTTCGGGTGCACCAGGAGATTGGCTGCCGTTCAAAGCAGCGATGGCCGACTCTACGAAACTGTTTAATTTCACGCCCGGCGAGAATCTCGCACGACTACGAGCATGTCTACGTGGAGAAGCCCGGGAAGCGGTATCCGCCTTACTATTTACGGCCGTCCATCCCGACCAGATCATGAGAACGTTGGAGCGGAATTACGGGCGACCGGAAGCCATTATCGCCAAGGCCATGAATGATATAAAAGCGTTGCCGCGAGTCACATCACCGACGGAGTTAAACAAGTTCGCCATACAAGTGGAAAATATAACGTGTGTCCTGGCAGCAGTGGATCAACGCGGATTTTTGAACAACCCAATGTTGGCACAAGAAATAGCGGACAAGCTAAGCCCTCACCTGATGAGTAGATGGTGCGATTTCGCGTATGAACACGGGACAAGAGAAGATCCCGAAGTCGTAACTTTGTCGCGCTTCCTGAACCGAGAAGCGGATCGAGTGGCACGCTACGTTAAACCGCTGACGATAGGACCTAGGCGAGAGGTGAGACCGCCACCGCAGTACGTTCCTGCGCGAAGACCGAGACGCGAGGCAGTGTACGTCGCCGCAGAAGAACAAAAGCCGACGTGTTTGTGTTGTGGAAGCGATCACTTCATCCGTCAATGCCGAAAACTCGCCGATATGAACGTTAATGACTGCTGGAAATGGGCGAAAGAATCACGAGTGTGTTTTAAATGTTTAGTCAAGCGCCATCGAAGGAGCGATTGCAAAGCGAAGGTATGTGGCATAGATGGTTGCACACACTCACACCACCGCCTACTACACAACAGAGAGATGTTTATTGCTAGAGGTGAATCGTCCGTATCTACATCTACTAATAAGGAGGGAAAGAAAGAGGTTGTGTTGTCCACAACAACGCCAGAAAATCAGATATGGTTGAAAGTCTGCCCTGTCACAGTCATGGGCCCTGCAGGGAAAATCGATACTTTCGCCCTTATGGACGAGGGCTCCACAGTAACTCTAATGGACGAAGAACTCGCCCGCAGTATAGGCGCTGACGGACCCGAGTGCCCCTGAATTTACGCCGAGTTACAAGCGACCCGCTAGAAGTTCGCAGCAAGAACGTGAAGCTGCGAATTAGTGCGAAGAATGATACAAAATGCTACGAAATTAGTGCACGCACAATAAGGGACTTACCGCTGCGTAGTCAAGCAGTACCGCGTGAAGTGTTGTAGAAATATAAACACCTACGCAATTTGAAGGAGGACGAAGTCTGCTACGCGTCAGCGAGACCCCGCTTACTCATCGGATCGGACAATTGGCACCTCATCGTCACACGCCAGTTGCGAATCGGGAGAATGAACGAACCCCTCGCATCTAAAACGCAGCTAGGCTGGATAATACATGGCTTCGCACCCAGAGCGATTATGATTAAAAATGAAGAATCGGTTCTATATGTTTATGCGAGGCGAAACAATGAACCGCGAATCGTCGAAAACGAACGTAGCCTCGAACAGATCGTCGACGAGCATTTCAAAATAGATTCTTTGGGAGTTTCACTTGCCACGAAGATCAAAGAAAGCGATAAGAGAGCTATGGAAATATTTGAACGCACCGTAAGAAAAAAGGGACAGCGCTACGAAGTGGGCTTACCGTGGCGCGTAGACAACAATAAGATGCCGCCGAGCTACGAGAACGCGCTACGCCGGTTGAAAGGCATCGAGAAGAAAATGGACAAATGCGTAGATTTCAAAAGGGAATACACCGCGCAAATGAACAATTTAATCGAAAAGGGTTACGCTGAGGAATGCAACGGAACCGAGCTACAGAGCCCGGTGCAATGGTTTCTCCCACATTTTGCAGTAACTAACCCCAACAAACCGGGAAAGTTACGCCTGGTTTTCGACGCCGCGGCGGAAACACAACAATGCAGCCTGAACAAACACCTACTAGAGGGACCGGATTTGCTAAGATCGCTCCCGGGAATTTTATTTAAGTTTAGAGAAAAACCGTACGCTGTGACCGCCGATATACAAGAAATGTTTCTTCAAGTGAAAATACGGCGGGAGGACCAACCGGCACAGATGTTTTTATGGCGAGGTGAAGAAAGAACCAACCCACCGAAGCACTATAAAACGACGTCGATGATATTCGGCGCAACAAGCTCACCGTTTCTCGCACACAGTGTTTGGAATCGGAACGCGGAGGCAAACGCTAGCGAACATCCCGAGGCATTGAAGCCAATAACGGAATCGCACTGCATGGACGACTTCGTGGATAGCTACCAGACCGAAGAAGACGCTTTCCGAATAGCGATGGAGGTAAACACCGTGCACAAAGCCGCTGGTTTTGTATTAAGGAGCTGGAGCACGAACAGCGAGCGGCTGAGGAGAGCAATTCCGCTGGAGCTACGAGCGCAAGCCCCGACGCAATTGGGAACATACTCCAGCTACAAAATATTGGGATTGTCGTGGTCATCTGAAGGCGATCAATTAGGATTCAATACGAGTATGAATAGAGTTCCTGAAGCGGTACGTAACAATATTCGCGCGCTTCCCAAAATCCAAAATCCATAAAAAACCCAAAATCCATAATGGACTGGAACTGGATGGGAAACAATTAGAATTAATGAAATCAGCTACTTTTCTTGGTTTAACAGTAGACAATAAGTTACAGTGGGCGGACCATATCGGGACTTTATCTAATAAGCTCAGTTCGGCAATATATGCTATTAGGCGCATTAGACAGTTGACAGATGTAGCTACGGCTAGGCTGGTGTATTTCGCATATTTCCATAGCCTTATGTCTTATGGTCTGCTACTGTGGGGATCAGCGGCGCATATGAAATCTATCTTTATTTTACAAAAGAGGGCAATACGTACCATCTACAGTATAAAAGCACGAGAGTCGCTGAGAGATCATTTTAAAGACATTGATGTACTCACCTTACCCTCGTTTTACATCTATGAAAACATAATGTACACTAGAAAAAATTTAGATCTATTTCAAAAGAAAGGCAATGTTAATGGTATGGAAACTCGTGGTCGTGGTCAGCTAGTTATTCCTAAAGGTTCATTTTTGGGTAACTGTGTTCGTTTTTATAATAAAATTCCTCAAGAAATTACTCAACTAACGGAAAAGAGATTTAAACTTGTCATTAAACGCACACTGATTGGAAAAGCATACTACAAAATTAGCGATTTCATTGAAGACACAACAATAGACTGGAAGTGATCCTCTCTGCATATGCATTTACTGGCTTTATAAATATTGTATTTTTAAATAACTGTTGTAGAATGATGTTGAAGAAATGATACCTGACTGAGTTTCTTGTCGCTTCTTCTCAGTATTCAGGTTTCCTTTTTGAACCGAACTAAAGTAGATTTGACGTTCAAAAATTGTACCTTGCATTTGGGTTTACTTGAATAAATTGATTTGACTTTGACTTTGACTTACCAAACGAGAGGCGCTCAGCGCAGTGATGTCAATCTATGACCCGTTGGGACTTCTCAGTCACTACACGATCGCCGCTAAACTCATCCTCCAGAACCTTTGGAAAATACCCTTAGACTGGGACGAATACTTACCGGAAGAGGAATTAGCTGGATTTGGAGCATGGTTACGCGGCCTGAACGACGTCGCCTAGCTACGCCTACCACGATGCTACGAACTCTCGAGCAACATAGCGTTTAGGGAATTGCACGTATTTACGGATGCCAGTGAACAGGCCTACGCCGCAGCTGCATACTGGCGTAATCGCAGAGCTATCAGCACCACGTTAGTCGCAGCCAAGTCAAAGGTGGCACCGCGTCGACCCCAGACAATTCCGCGGTTAGAATTACAAGCCGCCGTCATCGGAACGCGGCTGGCGGACCATATAACTAGAGAACACCGCCTGCAAATCAACCTCACCGTGTATTGGACTGACTCTAAAACAGTTTTACAGTGGATCTGCAACGACGCACGAAGATACATGCCGTTCGTAGCGCATCGGCTTGGAGAAATCGCCGAACAAACGGAGACAGAGCAATGGTGTTGGCTGCCCTCCCACCAGAACGCAGCAGACGAAGCTACGCGCGCCTGTCATCAACCATCCATGCAACCGACCGATCGTTGGTACGTCGGACCCGGCTTCCTGCGCCAAGCCGAAAGTGCCTGGCCCACGGAAAACGTCGACGCCAAAGATGACAACGAGGAACACATAAATTACTGCGTGAACGAAACGTACGAAGCCCTACCTGAGATAGCTACATTCTGTCGATATGAGAGATTGATTCGAGCCACAGCCCGTCTTTGTACTTCGTTGACCGATGTAGACGCAGAGCGACGCATCTGGATTTACAATATGTGAAACGGGCGGAAGATATGTGGATAAGGAGAAGCCAGCACGAGTGCTTCCCGGACGAAATAGCCAGTTTGAAAATGGACAAGCCGATACAGAGGTCCAGTAAAATAAAGAAATTGAATCCTATCATCGAAGATGGAGTGCTGCGGGCCAGAGGACGCATTAACGCCGCCCCGGTCCCGCTGCCTATGAAGAAATCGATCATATTAGAGGGAAGACATCCTTTCACTCGACTCCTAGTAGAACAGATCCACCGAGCCGCCGGTCACGCCAATAACGAAAGGGTCGTGAACGACTTGTGGCAAAAGTATTGGGTGACAAGCTTACGTCCAACAGTGAGAGCCATAGCACACGCCTGTCGCCTATGTCGGGTGAGGAAAGCGAACCCCGAGATGCTACCAACGGGAGACCTGCCAGAGGCTCGACTAAAACCCTTTCACCTAGCCTTCACCTATTGCGAAGTGGACTACTTCGGTCCCGTTCGAGTCACTATCGGACGACGCAAGGAGAAGCGCTGGGTAGCGCTATTCACCTGCCTGACCACGCGCGCCATTCACCTAGAGTTGGTAGCCAGCCTAACTACCGACTCGGCCATCATGGCTCTCCGACGAATGGCAGCGCGACGTGGTTGGCCGCAGGTGATATACTCAGACAACGGAACGAACTTCCGCGGCGCAGACATCGAACTGCGCGCCGCCTTCAACGAGTGGGCTCCGGCACTACGCGACTACGTCATGCAGAACCGGATCGAGTGGCGTTTCATCCCGCCGGGAGCACCGCATCAAGGGGGAGCCTGGCAGCGTTTGGTGCGCTCTGTCAAAGCCGCACTGAACGCCACGCTGAACGAGAGGGCCCCCAAAGAAGAACTACTCATCACACTGCTAGCCGAAGCCGAGCATACTGTGAACTCGCGACCTCTCACGCACGTATCCGTGAGTATCGACGACGACGAGGCACTCACTCCACACCATTTCCTGATCGGAGGTTCGTCGGGAATGCCTGTCACCGTAGCCTGCGAGAACGCCGACCGACGAGCTTGGAGAGCCAACCAAGCTTTAGCAGACCACTTTTGGACCCGCTGGATAAAGGAGTACCTGCCGGGACTGATCCCGCGCTACTCTACCCGCGACGAGAAACACCGGCTCCAGATCGGGGACCTAGTCATCGTCGTGGACTCCACTCTGCCTCGGAATTGTGTGGCCACGGGGTGTCGTCGAACGCGTGTACCCTGGGCCTGACGGCGGAGTACGGAGCGCCGACGTTAGAACGAGAGGAGGGATCTTACGACGCCCGGTGACAAAACTGGCCGTCCTCCCAGTCAATTGAGCTACGCAGAGACTTCGCCGGGGGGAGGATGTTACGGACGGCCACAACAACGAACGCAGTGTAAAAGTGCCTAGTGAATTAATGAGCGAGATGGACTCAATGAGTGACAGAGACACAAGTATTTATATTTATAACTAGTACAGTGAAGAGATAGATATAAGATATTGTAATCACTAGGACTAGCGCTAGTTGCGCTTACGCAAAATTGTATATATACAGTTTAGTTAGAAAAATAAACACGGTGTTCCAGTCGTACGGTGCGTACTGCTTTAACGCTTTACGCTTCGCGCTCTCTCTCGAGTTCTTGCGCTGTCTCTCTCTAATTTATTAGTTTCTCTCTCGCTCGCTTCATAGCAGGTGTCTCTATTATTACGGCTGCTTAGCGAGCGTGCTTTTCAGTGCGCCGTAATCGCAAGCTCCGTATTTTCGTTCCCCCGTACCGTGCGACCTTTCGCCAGCGCGGTACTTTCGCTCGCCTATACGGCACGTGTCGGTTCGCGCGACGCACCGTACTACACTCCCGCTCGTAATTATCATTACGCTTCGCGGTGTCGGTGTCGGTGTTTCTTTTGTAATAACACGTCTTACGACTACATTTTTTAGTCGTTTTTTCGACCGGGGGATCCCAACGGTGCCAACGCACCCGGTCGAGGCCTTGCCCCGGTGGGCCGCGCTTCCCCTTCAGGGAAGCGTGAAACCGGAAGCGTTCGGACGCTCGGTGCGGTCAAAGGTGTAATTCGGGTAATTCCGTGTCCTTCGGCCGAGCGCCGTCCTTGTGAAGTTAGTTAATACTTAAGAGTTTTTAGGTATTCACCCCGAGTACATTAAGACTGACTCGGGACACATTTTAGGGAACACGTAGGTCACTCCCCCCCTGCCTACCCCGGCGGGGAGGGTTAGGAAACACGCTCCTTACACACCGTGACGACATCCCGCGTCATGGGGCTCACCGACCCAAATCGAATTAGGTTTTTGGAGATTGCGTTTGCGTATATGTGCAAATCTCACCCGGAGTTCCTCTCCGAGTTAGAAAAAAATTGTCCCGAAGCGCGCCCCGACTTGCGGGGCGCCGCTGCTCCTCCGCTACCAGAGGTCGCGGTTGAAGTAGAGGCCGAAGCGGAAGTCGAAGCCGAAACCGAAGCCGAAACCGAGACCGCGACTACCTCTTCGGGGTCCCTCTCTTCCTCCTCGTCGGAAGAGTCGGAGTCGGAGGACGAGGAGATGGAGACCACCTCTGTCTCCTCGAACGCCGAAACCATCGTTCCCGACGCGGGGGAGGTCATGGACGCCGAGGAGACCGGCGAATGGCACACCGTTGCCAACGTCAGGAAACGCGCTGCTTCTCAGTGCGGCGACTCGGACACTGCGCCAAGCCCTCCCCCCAAGGCTTCTAGAGCCAAGGGTGAGCGCGTGCGCAAACCGGCCACGCCCGCCCCGCGTCCACCGTCCCCGCGGCACTCTCAAGCCGCCGCCTCCTCCTCTGGCGCGCAGCCGTCCCCGGCCGCTGCGCCTAAAGGAACATCCCCGCGCACATCACAACCCGCCGCCCCCGCCCCTCAGGCATCGACCTCGGGCGCGCAGCCTGCTTCGGCCGCCGCGCCCAAGACTAGGGCTCCTCCACCCATCTTCGTCCGCGACGAGGACCAATGGGTAATCCTCACCGGTATCATGGCGTGCAGGAAGATTAACTTCCTGCATGCCAAGTCTATGGGCACCGGTATTAAGGTGCAAGTCCAGACAGTTGCCGATTTCAGGCAACTCACTGCCCTTCTCCTCGAGAGGAAAATAGGTTATTACACCTATGCCCTCGAGGAAGACCGCCAGCTTCGGGTCGTCATTCGTGGCGTCCCAACTCAAATATCCGAGGAGGACCTCCTCAAGGACCTCCGCGACCAAAACATTCCCGCCCACGAGGTCCACCGCCTATACAAAGGCAATTCTCCGCGTGTCCCATTTAGGCTCGTGCTTGTGGTTGCGGACCGCTCCGCTGAGGGGAGAAAAATCTTCTCCCTCAAGACCGTTTGCCAGTTGTCTGGCAACAGCTTTGAAGCACCTCACAGGAAGGGCAAAATAGGGCAGTGCCATCGCTGCCAACTTTATGGGCACTCGGCCCGCAATTGTCAGGTTCGCCCGCGCTGCGTAAAATGCGTGGGCGACCATGGCACTGCGGACTGCACCCGCCCCACCCCCTGCGACGAACCGCCAGCATGCGTGCTCTGCGGGCAGGTCGGGCATCCCGCGAAC
Source organism: Zeuzera pyrina (assembly GCA_907165235.1). Lineage (NCBI taxonomy): Eukaryota > Metazoa > Arthropoda > Insecta > Lepidoptera > Cossidae > Zeuzera > Zeuzera pyrina. The sequence goes on from OU015644.1 coordinate 7,912,839, forward strand.
TATCGCGGATGCCCGAAGGCCCCGCGGAGCACCCGCAAGCGGACGGGGAAGCGCGGGGGGCGGAAGGTTGCGGCCCGCAGGGCTGTGGCGTCCCAAGCCCCCTCGGCGCCGTCAGTGGCGCCCTCCCCTACCTCCGCCGCTCCTCCCGCGCCTTTTGCGCGCCCCGTAGTGGCGAAGCGCAACGCGATGCCTTCAGCGCCGCCCGCCCCCGCGCCTTCTGCGCTTCCCACTCCTGCGCCCACTTGGGCAAACATCGCCTCCGGCAAAACGGTGCCCCTCAGGCCCGCGGTGCCGCCATTGCGACCCCTTTTTCAAATCGTCCCCCCCGCACGGCCGCGCCGACTAACGACGCGACCGGACTTAAGGAGGACTTGGCGTTGGTGCGAGACTTCGCCTCAATAATTAATGTCTATGAGGTTAGGGAGCTTGCCAGGTCTCTGCGCGAGGCCGGTGATGACTGGGGAGCACGTTTCCAGATCATCACCGATCACGAGCAGCTTTTAAGCGCGATTAGCGCATTTAAAGTGAAATGATTCCCTCGCAGGCGAGAATCAAACCCCGAGCGCTATCTATCGCGTTTTTCAACGCCCAAGGCGTCCGCAAACAGTTAGGCGAACTTATCGCCTTCGTTCAGGATCACAGCATAGACGTTCTCCTCCTCCAGGAAACGCTTCTCAAAGCGGGCACGCGCAACCCGCGTCTGCCCGGCTATGATATAGTTAGAAATGACAGGCCCGCCTCATCGTGGGGCGGAACCGCCATTTACTATAAGAGAGGTTTGCACGCGACCCTTCTGGACGCGCCCCCTCTCACTCATTTGGAGGTCTCCGTATGTAGGATAGCTATGACCGGCCATCCGTCGGTCACTATCGTCTCCGCTTACCAACCTCCCAGTAAGCGACTAGTCCCTAGCGATTTAGAAGCCCTGTTCGGTCTCGGCGTTTCCGTGATCGTAGCAGGTGATTGAAACTGTAAGCACATCAGATGGAACTGTAGTGTTACCACCCCCAATGGTAGGGCCTTAGATAACCTCGTCGACGTCTTAAACTTCGACGTTACCGCCCCCATAACACCTACTAGGTTTCCCCACAGCATAACCATAGCCCGGCAGTGCCAGACATGGCGCTTCTTAGGAACGTGGCACTCGCGCTGCGTTCCATAGAGGTGCTAGAAGAACTCGACTCAGACCACAGACCTGTAGTCTTAAAGTTAGGCCCCGACTCTGATGTGCCGCCGGCGGAGCGGACCGTGGTCGATTGGCGTGAACTAGGCATTACGCTGAATCGCGTCGATCACCCGCGGCTCCGTCCCATCCCGGCAATAATCCAGTCGGCCGAGGACACCCGCCTAGCCATTGATACGCTCACAGCGCACCTGTCGGAGTCCATCCGGGAAGCTTCAAAGCAGGTCCCGGTGAAAACTTGCTGGGATCTCCCGGGGCCCCTGAGGGATCTGTTGAGACGTAAACGTGCGGCCACGCGCGCCTTTGCCATCTTCCCGTCCGAAGAGAATCGCAGTCACATGCGTGCCCTTCGGCGGGAGGTGAAAACTGCCTTTTCCGCTTTTCGAAATAGCGCATGGGATGATCGCATTTCGGAGATCACCCCTTCCCACTTGGCTTACTGGAAAGTAGCCAGATCACTAAAGACCGATCAGGTGACAGGCACCCCACCGTTAGTTAGGCCTAATGGCCTCACCGCGTTCGAGGATGACGAAAAGGCCGAATGTCTCGCGGACAGCGTGGAGGCCCAATGTTCCCCCAGCGTTCATCACGTAGACGTCTCACACGTAAACGAGGTGGACACCGAGGTCGAGTGCAGGGCCCGCATGCCCCCGCGGGATACGCTGCCTCCAGCCACCCTCACCGAAGTTAGGTCCCTCATTAAGGGGCTTCGCCCCAACAAAGCCCCCGGCCCTGACGGCATCTCCAACAGGGTCATCAAAAATCTACCGGCGATTTTAGTTAATCTCTTGGTGTGCATCTTCAATGCCGCCATGCTAAACTGTATCTTCCCCGATAGCTGGAAGCATGCCACCGTCATCGGCATCCCAAAGCCCGGTAAGCCCCGCACGTTACCCACCAGCTATCGTCCCATTAGCCTACTCAACGGCTTAGGTAAGCTCTATGAGCGTATCCTTCTTGCCCGCCTGCGGAGCCATATAGACTCCAAAGGCCTTCAGATCCCCGAACAGTTCGGTTTTCGGGCCCGTCACTCCTGCGTTCAGCAGGTACACCGGCTCACCGAACACATCCTTGCCGGCCTTCAGCCGGCCGTAGGCAAACCCACATCTACCGGCGCTCTGTTCTTTGATGTAGCGAAGGCTTTCGACAAAGTCTGGCACAACGGCTTGCTTTACAAGCTGTACCAACTAGAGGTGCCAGACAGTCTCGTGCTCATCCTGCGAGACTACTTGTCGCACAGAAGCTTTCGCTACAGAATCGACGGAGCGTTCTCCTCTCCTCGACCTATCCGCGCAGGGGTCCCCCAGGGCTCCGTGCTCGCCCCCACCCTTTACACGTTGTTTATAAACGACGTCCCCCGCACCCACCAAGTAGAATTAGCTCTCTTTGCGGATGACACCGCTCTATACTACAGCAACAGGAGTCTCCTCTTCATCCTTCATCGCCTCCAAGCCGCGGCCGCCACCCTCGGGGAGTGGTTTCGCCGCTGGAGGATCGAGGTAAATCCTGAGAAGAGTGCCGCCGTCCTATTCGGGCGGTACTATCATAATTCGCTCCCGTCCATATCTATGTTCGGCAGTCCCATCCCTTGGGTCCGCGAGACCAAATACCTGGGTGTCACCATGGACCGCTCCATGTCTGTCGGCCCGCATATCAAGCGGGTGCGTGACCGGGCGGCTTTCGTCCTCGGCAGACTCTACCCACTCCTTTGTTCACGTAGTAAGATGGGACATCTTCGTAATAAGGTGACTCTTTACAAAACGTGCATTCGACCCATTTTCACCTACGCAGGCGTAGTGTTCGCACACGCCGTTAGGACACATCTCCGGCGGCTCCAGACCCTTCAGAATAGATTCATGCGCACCGCCACCGGAGCCCCTTGGTTTGTGCGCAACGTAGACCTCCATCGCGATTTAGATTTGCCTACCGTTTCAAAGTGCCTCAAGGAGGCGTCAAAGCGTCACTTCGAGGTTGCTTCTCGCCACGCGAACGAGCTCATTGCTAACGCCGCGAACTACTCCCCCTCAGGGAGTTCCCTACCCCACCATAGACGTCCTAGGGACTTTTTGACAGACCCGGACGACCTCATAACAGCGGCGAACGACGCCCTGTTTAACAGTACATACAACGATGCGACATCACACCGCCCCCGCCGGAGGGGGCGTCGACGTCTTGCGCGTTAACACTAGGGCCTCTCTGTAGGTTCGCTTCGACGATTACATCACTCACGCACAGATAGGGCCTCACTTGAGCGCGGGCTTTCCGCTCGCGCTGAGTTACAAGATAGGCACACACCATTTCGGGCCTTCAGCCGATTGTACGCCGGCCGGTCAAAACCACTCTGGGACCGGCCCTCACCCGTATAGGTTTCCAGACGGCACGCAGGTGCATATTTTCCCGTCGACAACCTGAGCCGAGGTTCCGTCCTCCGTCCCGGGTACCCCCCGGACGGAGGGGCCCTCAGGCTTTGTCGACCTCTCTTGGGGGAGCGCCCTCCGCGCTTCCCCGCTACGCGTTCGGCTCGCTACGACGGCCTGTAGGGTCTAGTGGCGGTGGAGGGTAGTGTTAGCCGGTTCGAGCCCGGCACTACCCGGTCGCGCCCGACGTTCTCTCGTGAGGCGTCGGAGGCGGTTGGGTGCTCGTTCGGAGTTTCTTCCCTTGCGATAAACAAAAAAATAAAAAAATAAACACGGTTCGCAGCATTAACGATCTTTCATTCCGAACACACGACGAGAAGAAGAATCACTCAGCACCTCTCACGGAGAGAAGCGACGATCTCGACGACCTCCAAGTGACGACCGTCCTCAACAAGTGGCAACCCTTGATACAGAGTGAACAAATCAAAACATTTCCTGATGATGTAGAATTACTTTGGGATAAAGTAAGTTTACTAAAGCGTGGTGATGAAATTCAGATGTTTCCTTTGTTGTCTAATTTCATTTTTAACATTGTATCACTTCCCCATTCATCCGCTAACGTTGAACGCATATTTTCGCATATTTATCTTTTGAAAACAAAACAGCGAAATAGGCTGTCTACTCAATCAATCACTGGCCTATTACATTCAAAAAGACTTTTTGAAATTACTTCGAAGATGACCGAGGCTATGGCCAAAGAATATTGGTATAAAACATAATTATATTTGAGTGTGATTGTTATAAATTAGTCTGTAAGTTTTATTTTCAATAAATAAACGAATTTGATTGTATAATGTATTTTTTTGTCAACTACCGATTTTGGGTACAAATATACCGATTTCAGCTGGCAACTCTATCGATCTCGCTCTTTGACGTTAGAGAGCACTGTCGCTTAGTGCGACTTGTACTGTGACTTGTACTATTGATTACTATAAACATTTTGTGTTGCTCCCTCTCGATTTTTACGTGCTGTGAATTTCGACCTTGTTTTGCTTAACGATTTGGACTCTGTTTATTGAAATTACGACTTGGCGATCTTAAGGACTCTGAAAGCATTGTGAACGACTATCGATTGTAGTATTTTAGTACACATTGACAGAAATGCTGCGTCAACAGTATACGGCACGAGACTATTGTAACATGCATTTTATTTACGAAGAATGCAGAGGTAATGCGAGAGCCGCTGCAAGATTATTTCGTGAAAGATATTCGCATGAGCAACGTTACCCCGACTATCGAATTTTATTATAGTACATAACTTGTTCCTCGAAGGAAGATTTCCTGGTTCCGGAATCGGTGGTGCTAGTGAGGGAAGACTGCAACGAGTCAATACTCGAATATTAGAGGAAATTGAGAATGACCCGACGACTTCGGTTCGTGCTATAGCACGACGCACTGGTGTGCCTAAAATAACGGTGCATAGAGTATTAAAAAGACATCGGTTGCACCCATATCATTATCAACGTCTTCAAACGTTACAGCCGAGAGACTACGCTCTAAGAGTTACGTTTTGCCGAAGAATGTTAAGAATGATTCGAGATGATCCGCAATTTTTCAATAAAATTTTGTGGTTCGACAAGTCTTCCTGCAGACGCGATGGCTATATCAACATGCACAACTTACATAGTTGAAAGAAGACAGGAGCCAACACCAATTTAAGATAAATTTATGGGCTGCTATTATCTATGGCCAAATAATAGGTCCATTTGAATTGCCAGCAACTTTAACTGCTGATTATTATTTGCATTTTTTACAAAATGAATTGCTCACACTGTTGCAAGATGTCCCGGAAGAAGTGAGAGAAACGATGTGGTTACAAAACGACGGATGTCCCGCACAGTATGCAACGACAGTAAGGCGACACCTAAACGCGGCCTATCCTGACAGATGAATCGGCCACTTAGGACCGATTTTGTGGCCACCAAGGTCTCCCGATCTAAATCCCTTGGATTTTTTTTTATTGGGGATGCCTTAAAAATTTGGTTTACGAACACTCAATCGCATCAATAGACCAATTGCGTCAGCGTATAAGCGCTGCCGTGGAGTCCATTCACCGTAAAAATTTCATACGCCATGTAAGGGCTTCATTCATAAAAAGATGCAGGGTGTGTATTTTAGCAAGGGGAAACCAATTCGAACACCTATTGTAAGTTTTTAGTAATAAATAATTTATTTATAATTTTATGTTTTTCTTTCCAAAGTAACTTTTTAGTAATAAATACTTTTTTGTATTTTTTTTTATTTTCTTTCCAAAGTTTTTTTTTGTCTTATAGCAATTTTATCTCGCAGATAAAGGATTATAAAACATACAATAATAAACCTGATAACCACACAGACCATTTTCTTTAAATTAAAAGTTTTGGTGATGTAGCTCCTTCATCAGATTAATAGCAATAACTTTGTAATGAGAAGGACTAGATGAAAGTTTTATACCATTTTAGAAACCTTAATAAATTTTTTTTTTTTTAAAATAATGGGCCATTTCAGTGTCATACATTTTTTTTTACAGGAGAATTTATCCAATTTGGGTTAACATAATCTGAAAAAAATAATTTCTTCGTTCGTGGTCTTCTTTTTTTTTAGAAATGAAGATAAGCTAACGAAATCGTTATTAAGCTACATAAGCTAACTATTCAGCAATATTTTACAAAAATCAGATTTAAAAAATGTTATCATTTGGAACGACAGCATTAAAAAAACTGAAGCCTGGCGGAGAAAATGGTCAAAATAATGGAAAAAGAAAATTCTCGGTAACCCTAAGTTTTTTTTAAAACTAGTCAAATAGGTTTTAGGTAATTAGGTGTTCTACCTTTCCCTTAAGGTTGATCCATTATTTACGGGACACCTGTAGACACCTTGATAGTGGGCCACAATACGGGAACCGTCAATGCCCATCAATCACGATAAATATTGCGTTAATTATTAACGCGATAAAGTGAGTGGCTACACTTGAACGGTCAACGTCAATGCCCATTCTTGGCGATAAAATTGGCGCTAATGTTCCTTGAATTTCAAGCAAGATGGACATTGACGCTGCTAGTCTGTATTTGATGAGGGTGATGAGTTTTGAGTCTCGGATCCCACAAACATGGCTCTGTTTGCAGAATCTCGAGAAACGCAACTACTTTCTCGTTACTCCACTCCATAGCCATAGTACGTGTATTTAACGAAGACAAACACATGCGATTCCGTCGCGCTCACGGTGCACAACACAGAGTACCTTGTGTACAATGACATACGTAGTGTGGCCGCATCAACGCATTAATTCTCGCGTTAATCTCTTTGATGTACCGCCACTTGAGCTATCGCCTAAGGCGACAAACAGCAATGTGAATGCCGTAGTCAAACTGTCGCGTTAAGTCGTGGCTACGCCTTGGTAAACGTCCATCATCGCGATAATAAACGGCATTTACCGTTAGTGTGGCCCCAGCATGACAGTAACGCAGTACATGAATAATATACATATAGCAAAGAACATCACATTGACAAGTAATGTTCTTTCACCAGTCGTTTAAAGGAGTCCAAATGTTGTGCACGTCTTATAGTTACTGGCAATGAATTCCACAAAGGCGCACCCTGCACAGTAAAAGATTTACCCAAAAATTTAGTAGTATGTTTAGGAATTTCCAATTTCAAATTTTCCGAAGATCGGATCGGATCGGATCGGAAGACGAATCGGCAACCATATGAGCTGAGTACGTAAAGCGGATAAAAAAAAAATAAAATAAAAAAAAATAAAATAAAATAAAAAAGCCTTTTATTTCTTGTAATGTAAAAAATTATAAAGAAAAGTGAAAAAGAAAAAAAGATTAGCGTACAATGTTTACATGCTATTTTGTTATATATTATATGTATATATTTTTTTTTTCAATACGAGCTTAGCTTAGTTATACATTTCAACATGTTTTATTTAATGTACAAGAACCCCTCCTCAAGTGAAGGTGAAGGCCTCCTCCAAAGAATTCCATATGTCTCTGTCTTGAGCTGCTTGTGACCAGCAGGGACCAGCTATTTTTATAATTTCGTCTTCCCATCTAGTGTGAGGTCTTCCCTTGAGACGTTTTCCTTGTGGGCCCTTCCATTCTGTTACCCTGTTAGTCCATCTCCCATCACGTAGTCTCGCTACGTGCCCTGCCCACTTCCATTTTAATTTCTTAGCATAGCTTAACGCGTCTGTGGCTTTGGTAATATTTCTAATTTTTGTGTGACGAATTTTCTGCATTTTCTTTACATTAAGCATGCTACGTTCTATTCCGCGTTGGCAGGTAATAATTTTGTTTTTTATTTTCGAAGTATATTTCCAAGTTTGGCATGCGTAGTTAAGGCACGGTAGGAGGCATGTTGACATAACTTTTGTTTTGATGTTTGTTGGCATGGTACTTTTAAATATTTCTACTAGAGACCAGTATTTGTTCCAAGTGTTTTGTGTTCTTCGCTCCACTTCTAGGTCGTTGTTTTTTCTATCGAAGCCTATTTGTTTTCCTAGGTAAACGTATTTTACTGTATATGCTAATATTTCGTTGTCTACTGATATTTTTCTATTCGTGCTATTTATCATGGCCATTGTTTTGGAAAGGTTCATTTCTAGTCCTACCTGTTTACTAACAGCATTTAGTGAATCAATCATAGATTGTAGCTGTTGGCTTGATTCTGATAAAAGTACCAAGTCGTCTGCGAAGCGTAGGTGACTTAAGTATTTGCTGTTAATATCGATTCCTATTTTTTTTCCAGTCTAAACTTTTTATTATTGACTCTAGAACAGATATAAATAATTTTGGTGACAGTGGGTCTCCTTGTTTAACTCCCCTTTCGATAGAGAATGAAGGACCAGTTGTTTCTAGTTTTATTCTACCTATGCTGTTCTTATAAATATTTCTGATTATTTGTATATATTCTTTTTCCACATCCTGGGTCTTCAGAGCTTCCCAGATGCTTGCATGCGATATGGTATCGAAAGCCTTTTTGTAATCGATATACGCGATATAAAGAGCTCTTTGTTTTTCCTGGTATTTTTCCATTATTAGTTCCAGCGTGTGTATATGATCGATTGTTGAAAAACCCTTTCGAAACCCGCTTGCTCTATTGGTTGCTTTGCTTCTAGCGTAACACTTATGCGTTTGTTTATAATGGTAGAAAAAAGTGTGTAGATACATGGAAGCAAGCTTATTGGCCTATAGTTCGTAATATCTTTTGAGTCCCCTTTTTTATATATTAAAATTATTTCTAATTCTGACCATTGAGATGGTATTTCGGCGGTTTCGAGTATGTGGTTAAATAAATGGGTTAGGGGTAGACTCAATGATGTGTGGGCGACCTTGATGGCCTCATTCGTGATTCCGTCTGGGCCTGGACTTTTATCTAACTTTAACCCATTTATTGCCTGCATGACTTCGTTTTCTGAAATGAACTCTCTTTTGTCTGGACGCTGTATAGAGTTTTGTAGAAATCGGTAGCTATCTGTATAATTTCTTTACGGTTACTTACAGTTTTGCCTTCTCGGTTCAGACTATCTATCCAGCATTTGCTTGTTCGTAGTTCTTTAAGAGCTTTTTTTGAACTTCCTGCTTGTTTTAGATGCTTTTCGATGGTCTTCGATCTGTAAACTTTATAGTCATGTTTTATGTATTTACTTATTAATTTGTATAGTGCAGATATTTCATTTTTCATGGCCCGAGTTTTGTTTTTCGTATGTTGTATCTCCTGTCTCCTCTTGATAAGTGCTACTGTGCGCTCTGTTAAAATTTTATGAGTACAGTTTGAAGTTTCATTAGATGTTCGAGCGGTCTGTAAGCTCTGGGAGATAGCCTTTGTTAGTTTGTTATAATATACTTGTACTGAAGTTTTTCCTAAACAATTATGTAAATCTTGTAAGTGAAATGAAATATTTTGTTTGTAATTAATTATTTCTTGTTCGGTTTTTAGTGTTGAATGTTTATTGTCTTTATATCCTCTGCGTTTCTTTTTTAATTTCGTGATGGTTAGGGTTGCTCTGAGTGGTCTATGATCTGATGAAAAGTTGAGGTTCAATACTTCCATGTTTTGAAAAGAATTCGGGTGATTTGATAGTATAAAATCTATTTCGTTTTTATGTTTCCCGTTCGGTGATCGCCAAGTCTATCTTTGGTTGGGTTTTTTATGGAAGAAAGTATTTAAGATTGCGAGTTTATGCTCGAGAGCAAAGTCAATCAGCCTCTGTCCCCGTTCATTTCTTTCTCCATACCCGTTTGGTTTCATTATTAAGTTTTCATCTTCTCTTGGTTGTCCTATTTTGGCATTAAAATCGCCCATTATTAAATAGTCCTTGTATGCTTGGTCAGTGGTTTTATTAACATTCGAGTAGAAGATGTTGATCTCGTCCTCAGATGCTGCTTCTGTAGGTGCATATACTTGTACTCGTATAATTGACATGAAGGTAAAGCGGATATGTGATCATATTTGTGCAATCCAAATATGAAACGTATTGCAAAATATTGAAGCTGTTCAAGGCTGTTAAGTCGCTCTTCAGTAAGGTCAAGGTAACATGCGTCAGCGTAATCCAGTACAGGCAGAAAAAGAGACTGAACAAGCGCCATTTTAGTAGCAATTGGAAGAAAATTACGCAGTCTTCTTAACGACCCAACAGAAGCAAACATTTAGCGACTAACCTCATTCAACTGGGGGCTCCACGTAAAACTTGCGTCCATGTATATCCCTAAATTTTTCACACAGTCACTGTAGGATAAATTTATGTTGTCAAAAACAACAGATGGAAGTTGTGACCACTTGATTCCGGAGGTGAATCTAGGGCTACCAATGATTATGACTTGAGTTTTAACCCGTGTTAGCTAATGGTGTTGGCGTTCTGTTAGGTATATGTAAATCATGTCCATACGTATTTTATACAGGTGTGCTAAAATTAGATGTGTACAAATTTCGCCTAAAAATGTGAGCTATCAATTGCTACAAAGCTTTTCAAAAATTATTAAATTTTTTTTTTTATTGTAGTAGGTACTTGTACCTACTTATAAATTATGCAAGATTCCACGTATTCACGCTATATACCAAACGGCGTAAAAGTGGTGGTAAGTGGAGAAAGTGGGAAATTACTATCATTTTCATTTTATGACTTATTGTATTAATGGTAAAATTAAATAGGTGCTTAATGCTTACGTACAGGTAGTGTTACGCGGTAAATGATTTTTTAATAAAAAAAAAACTTATCATTTATTAAAAATTTATTACTTGCTATTTATTACAAATTTATTTATAAAAGAAAATTAAAATTGTTCTTAAACATGAGTTGTCGGTCTGAAGGGAGAAATAGAAGTGACCGGGATCTTTCTGAGTTTTGTTTGAGATTGAAATGAGAAATGAGATTTACTTTCGTATTGTGGGAAGGATATACATAGTAACGGAATGTTTAACTTGAACATTAATTATGGTAGATAAATCGATTTTACTAAACTAAATTAATCTAAATAACTAAACTAATACATTATTGATAATAGTATGAAGTCTTGATGGACACTGCAACATAACAATAGGAGTGTATCGGTATACTATATATGTATATACTATATTTCATTTGTAGGTTACTAATAGTGTTTTCCTGTTACCCGCCCAATTATTGTTACTAGGTGTTCTGTCGTTTGCACATTAACTTTGTTACAGCGTGGAGTTTTATTTAGTAGTTCCACAGTACAAGTTCGAGTCGCAAAAGCACGAATTGCCGTGTCTTTCGGTCTTTTCCGACATAATATATATCAAGAACAATCAATAAACATGTTATTAATTTACTCAAAAATATTGGTCATTTAAGAAGAAGTCTCACAGCACAAGTAGAACAAAAAATCTGAAAATCGTTGAATTATAGTTTTTTGCCATAACAAACTTACACTTGCAGTTGGAGAGTACGGAAGAACGTGCCTTTCAACTGCAAAGTTACGTTTGTTTTTGAATCCGACTTAACTGTTATCGGTAAATACCATAAATAATAAATAGTACATTGCAAGTACAACGGAGTGTGGAACGGTCGGTGCGCGAGTTGTTGCGTGGTATTTTTATTACAAGTGTAAGGTACGAGTATGTTATGACATCATTCACCTGGTGTAACCATACATACATGTTGTAACATTTTTTCGCTATTGTACCTTCTTTTTAAGAGCTTAGAGGTTGTCAGAGAAAATAATTATAGAACTGGCAAGTTAAAAATTTAAATATGTTTTTTTTTGGAAGAATAGAACAGGATTTGAAAAATGAGAAAAAAAAGAGAGCGAGGTGATTTTTTAAGAGAACAAGAATGGTTGTGATGGAGTAAAAAGGAGATTATTTTTCTCCTCAAAAAAAGAAGATATTTGATTTCTTTGTAAAAGTAAAATCTGTTAAGAATATTAAAGAAGATGTTGGCAAATTGAAAAAGAAAGAGGCTCGAACCAGAAGACTGATGTCGCCTAAACTTTAAAGGCAAATGGACCCCTTGACAAGAATAAGGGGGAGCAATGGCTTCAATCGGATAAAGAGCACATTAATCAAGGTGATGCACCAGTTTCATACGAGTTTATAGAACTTATATTTACAATGACGATGCTGATTGCAGAATTATATAAAGTCGACTTATAATTTTGGAGATAACATTCGAGAGTGGAGTATGGGACAATACAATCTAATTTAAGCTAGTGGTTTGTGTTTTTTTATCATAATGTGTAAATTATAAGGTGAAAGGTATTTATATCTGATTTTTGTAACCTACACCACACCATCACAACCACCTTGATATCTTTCTGTTTCTATTTTATTTACAAAATTAATTTTGGTTTATTTGTTTCAAATTATATTACAATTTTCTTCTTAAAATAGAATTTTATTTAAAAAGATTTCCAATAAATTTCAAAATTTACTTTATCCATTCCCTTTTTGTGGCATCCGGGTGGGAATGGTATAATGTATAGGTATATCTTTAGCCTGTATCCCTGACGGGGTAGTCAAAGAGGACGGAGTGTCGTCACGGTCCTTACATACTTCTTTCGTGTCCTCAAATCTCATCATTCTCCTCAAACATTTTCGTCTAGGTATACGAGCGGTTTTGATATTTCTATCAGCTAACGCTTTGGCTATTTGATCTGTAAAAATAGAAATAGTATTTATGTAGGTACTTAATTGCATACGGGACAGAGGTAGCAGAAGCTAAGGAACACCAAATCTCACTTATAAAGACCAAATAGCCAAAGTGTCAACTGATGGAAATGTCAAAAGAAATCGCACACCTAGTCGAAAATGAGTGAGAAAGAAGAAAGATGCATGATGAAATTTGATCAATTGAGGATGCGAAACAAAGTAGGTATGTAAGGACCGCGGTGCTTGGTGCTCCGTCTTCCCTGACTATCTATACCGTTAGCGATACAGCGTGAAGTTATGTACGAGGTCTGTCCCAAAGTATAAGAGCTACCTCGATTTTTCGGTGTTTGACTTATTCTTCGTCATCCGGTCGGTGGCATCCTTCAAAGTAGTCCCCATTTGATTGAACAACACGCTCATATCGATGTTTCCACTTTCTAAAGCTGTTGGGGGGGGCGAGCCTTCGACTCGTTATCTCTTCGTTCTCGATGGTGCCCCAACTTTACTCGTAGAGCAGTGGACTGTATTCACGACCGTATTTGAATGAAACACAAGAAACCAAAAGTAATAGTCTTGTATTCACATGAACCAGTTTAACATATATATGTCGTACACATATATGCGACGCGAGGTGGGTGAGCCCTTAACGACGTCTTCACTATGAATTCCTCTTTGAATTCCTCTTCTAAGGAGTCTTCTCTGTAGTCTTCTTAGAAGTTGCTTCCGATGTCTTCTCTCTTGAAAGGGCCTCACCCGACTGGTTGCCAGAGACTGACTCGTGGTTCTTCTCGCGAACTTGTGTGTCGCGGGGAAACCGTTTCGAGGCTTTATTGCCTCCTGGTGGTGGTTGTCATTCGGGTGTCTGCCTTAACTGGCAATTCTTGGTGTCTGCTATATTAAGTATTGCTTAGCCTCCGTTTGGCTGGATTGCCCAGCTCTGGGCTTCTTCTTCCTCTGCTGAAATCATTTGGGCACTGGCTTCTGAAATAATGTCATCTGACCACGTCCCGTGGGTATGCCCTGCGCGAAAAAGGCCTTTCTTGGCTTGGGGCTATCCCTCTGATATGCGGGTGGTCAGACCGGTCTGCCCGATAGAACGTATTGCGCGCCAGGCGCCCTGCGAACTCCTCAATTGAATCCATCCGTAGGCCCTTGCGGATCACCACGTTCTTAACGAACTGCGGGGCGTTTACTATGGCTCTCAGGGCGAGGTTCTGCTGCACCTCAATCCTGGCTCGCAGATATCTGGAGGTTAGAGCGTACCAGGCCGGGGCCGCGTCTGTGAGTGCTGATCTCATATAGGCTTTGCAAAACCCCAACTTGACTCTCAGGAGAAGGCTTGATCTTAGGATCCCGTACAGCTTTATGCGAGTTCCTCGAGCACTGGATATCAACTGGTTCACGTGGGGGCGCATCGTCAGGTCCCGGTCAATGACGACCCCGAGATACTTCGCTGATGAAGACCAGTTTAGCTCTTGTCCGCTTAGGCTTAAGCGGAGTGGAGGTGGCATAGGCGGTCTTCTGCCTCCGCTGACTATCACTGCTTGGGACTTCGATACATTGGTTGCTAGTCCCCACCGCGCTAGCCAGAGGGGAAGCAACTCCAGAGTACGCTGGATTTTCATTGCCGCGTAATCAGCTTTAATAGAAGACGCGAAGTAGGCTGCGTCGTCCGCGAACAGTGCCAGTTGAGTTCCTTCCGCAGTAGGGATGTCATTTGTGTAAATTGCATAACATAAGGGCGACAACCGGCTCCTCTGGGGGACTCCCGCCCGTATGGATCTCATCCCTGACAGCTTCCCTTCCACTGCCACCTGGAAGGTTCTTTGGTCCAAGTACGACGCCAATACTTGGACGATGCGTGTTGGCAATCCTGAGGCAATCATTTTGTAGCACAGGCCGGTGTGCCAGACTCGATCAAAGGCATTCTCCATATCGAGGAATACTGCCGCCACATGTTCCCTCTTGTTGACCGCCTGGGCCATGTGGTGCAGTACCCTCGACAGTTGGAGTGTGGTGCTATGGTCTTGGCGGAAGCCAAATTGCTCTTCCCGTGGCGTGAAGCTACGGCCCATTTCCTGCAGTAGGAGCCCCTCGAAGACCTTTGAGAGGCTAGAAAGCAGCGTAATGGGCCGGTAATTCCCTGGAGCCGAATTGTTCTTCCCTTGCTTGGGTATCATTATGACACGGCCGAGCTTCCAGTCCTCCGGGACATGTCTGGTACGCATTACGCCGTTGAACAGCCTGGTGATTGAGGCAACCAGGCGGGGTGGGATGCAGCGAAGCGCTGCATTCGGAATCTTGTCGGCTCCTGGTGCCTTCCAGGCTTTCAGCTTTAGGAGAGCACGCTGCACCCTGGCCGGAGAGAAGACTATGGGCTCTGATTCTGGTAGTAGAGAAGCAGTGATGGACTCTTGAACCACTCTGTTGACTTCCGCCAGTTGGTCATCCTCCTGAGTGTTTAAGGGGGCAAATTGTCCCTCTAGATGGGCCGCGAAGATCTCAGCCCGGTCTTCTGCGCGATATCGCGGCTGGCCATCATCATGGGTTAAGGGCCTTACCGGCTGTGGTGTCCTATTTATCAGGCGGCAGAGTCGGTGTATTGAGTGCCAGTCGCTCATCGAATCGGTGATGAGCCTCTCCCACCTGTCTGCCGCATGTTCTTCCAGCTCGTTGGTGATCTGCTGGGCTAGATAATTGAGCCTCGTTTTGGTGGCCGGGCACCTATTTGTTTGCCATCTCCACCGCACCCTCCTTTTTTTCCAGGATAAGTGCTTGGATCCTCTGCGGCAGTTGTGGTAGAGGCTTCGAGCGCGGTGCGGATGCAGGCAGTTATGTCCTCAGAGAATTTTTCAACGTCTTCAGCCGTCTTGACCGGTCTTGTGGGTGTTGATTCTCCGCATAACTTGGAGAATTTTTCCCAATCTGTCCTGATTCTAGGAGGTGGTGGAAGGATTCTCTGCAAGGTTACCCCTAGCTCCGCCAATACTGGCTGGTGGTCAGATCCAGTGTAATCCCGCTGCTCCGGTGGACGACGATATCCACTACATCTGGGGCGTAAATTTTTTGGAACGGGTAGTAAGTTGGGCTGTCTGGTCCACCACGGGACCAGGGAACGGGAACCACGGGTACGAAGTATGGGTACTTCGTACCCGTGGTTCTCGGCGTCCAGAATTCTACGTCCCACGACGATAGTCGTGGCGGAGCCCCACGCCGTGTTCTTCGCGTTCCAATCGCCTGCCAGGAACGTTGGACGCGGTGAGTTGACTAGGTCTCTAATCTCCAGCAGGTTAAGAGCGTAGACGCCCGGGCGATAGATAGCGAAAAGATGCGAATGGGCATTTGCCCCACGCAAACTTCAATCCCCAGTGCGTACAGGGAAGATAGGTCGTGGTGAGGTAATGCTTGATGCAGCAGCCTTCTCTTCACCAGCACCACTAGTCCCCTATATCCCCTGGTTGCCGGGTCATCTTGCCGGTAGACGTGGTATCCCGAAACTCGGAGCTCCCTGCCAGTTAATAACCGTGATTCCGAGATCAGTGCCACGTCTATCTGCTGCTGTATCAACATCAGTTTCAGTATGGTGACCTTACTGTTTAGGTCACAGGCGTTCCAATATAATACCTTTAGAGTGGTCATTGGTCCTTGGTTAATACGCTGCACAGTTCGAAGGTCCCCTGCAACAGGCAGGGGATGGGGTCTTCGTTGCTGAGCAGCGCTTCGAATGTTGACTTGATGAGCTTCAATATTGTTGCTCTAGCCCGCATGTTCACCATCGGGTGACTAGAGTTCTTTTTGGCTGCTAATTTTTGGAGCAGCGGCATCATAGTTTCAAATACTTCCGGTGTCCCGGGGGCTTCACCTTGTTCTACATCTAGTCTTGTGGAAGCCTGATATTGGGCCTCCCCCTGGTTAGTAGGCTCATGGGCCTGAGACTTAGTGACAGGGTCCCGCTCGTCTTGTTTGGTCTGCAAATTCTTGGGCTTCGTCTTCTTTTTCCTGGATCTCTTGTTTCCTCCTTGAGCTGCTATTGTGCCAGCACTGCGGGTTGGGGCATCATTTGCCGGGGCCATTAGTGTTGCCCGCGCGTGTTCTTCTACCCACCTGGGTTGGATAGCAACTATGGGGTTCTCCGGGGCAATTGGTGATGGGTTCAGAGGTGGGGCCTGTGTCCTAGCCGCTGTCCCTACCTTCTTATTTCTAAGTTCGCGTGTGCGAACGGGACAGGTCGGGGCATTTGCTGTATGGGCCCCCTTGCAGTTTGCACATGTGGGCGGGTCTTCCCTCGGGCGTGGGCAATCCTTTGCTCTGTGGGCTCCTCCGCAGCGCACACAGGTCATCGGTCGGTGGCAATTATGAGAAGAGTGGCGGAACTGCTGGCATCGGTGGCATTGTGCCACACCTTGTTTGCCCCGCCACTCCTCTATTTTGACTCTCGGCATGCACATTAACTCCGTGACTTCATAAAAAATAGCCGGGGTGGTAGTCGGCGTGCGCTTCCGTTCCGCGAAGAATATGCATCCAGGGCGGCCTGCACTGGCTCGGATTGATCTGGCATATTCCGCTTGGAATCCTAGTTCGCATAACGCCTCCTTCACATCCTCGGGGTCCGTGTTTACTGGGATGCCACTAATGGCAACCTTTATGTTGTGTTCTTGGGGGAGGGGGGGAGTAAGCGAACCAGCTTAGTCCTTCAGCTTCCATATCTGTGATTTCAACAGTCTTCTTGTCGTCAAATCGGTGTCCTTTAAGCGGCATTTTCAATCGAGGAAATAGCCAAAAGTCGCAAGGAGCTATGTCTGGCGAAGCTGTACAACACTGTGTTTTGATAAATACTGCTGCACAAGGTTTGATGCATGCGCAGGAGCATTGTCGTAGTGAAGAAGCCAGTCTCCGGTTTGCCAAATGTGCGGTCGTTTTCTTCTGATTGCATCACGCAATCTTTTCAAAATTTCAACGTAGTGCTCTTTGTTGATCGTCTGACCTGCATATTCGTAATGCACGACGTCTTCATAATCGAAAAAACAATCAACATTGATTTGACGTTGCTTCAGCTTTGACGGGCTTTTTTCGACCGAGGCTCGGATGGAAGCTTCCACTGCGATGACTGTTGTTTTTGTATAGACTCAGGTGTTACCTTGCGGAAATCCATTTCATGTGATAAATTCCTAAAATCTATAGCTATTTCGACACCAATAGGACTCGGTCAGCTAACCAGCACCGAATAACCGGTGCTGGTTAGCTGACCGAGTCCTATCTCTGGTATATCTTGAGGATGCTCAGTTGAGAAACACGTGTCGATTGGTGGTTTTTGGAGTTTTGGCGGAAAATAGCTATAGATTTTGGGAATTTATCACATGACTGTTGTTTTGTTTCAGGATCATAACCATAAACCCATGATTCGTCACCAGTAATAACCTTTTTGAGCAAATTTTAGCAAGATTAAAATAAAATTTTATGCAAATTCGCTGTTCGGTTCTTTCAGTCATTTTTAACAATGAACAAATCCGACGAGCGTGAAAAAGACACTATAAACAAATACACGCTGAGTATGAATTAACCGTCCTATTGAGAACTGCGAGCAACTGATGAGTTCGTGAGGAGTTACTGGTGATGTTTGTACCCTACAGAGGTTGCGTGAGTGCTGCGGCGCGAAGATATAAATGCAGGTCGGATACTTTTGAGACAGACCTCGTATGTAGGTATGTAATGTATGTGTACAGTTACACCACGCCGCGTGTATGATGTCATAATATACGTTACACTAGTAACAAAGATATCTCGCAACAAAATGAGTGATCATTGATCAGTGATCACCCAGAAACAATTGATCAACAGCAGATCCAATTACACAAAAATGTACGGAATTCGAACCGAAAACCCTCGACATGGAATAAACTAACAATTACAACATGGACGGTATACAAATACGAACTGGACATTAGGTAGGTAAATTGTATTGGTAAATAGGTAGTTTTTTTAGTATGGGTACCTAAGTAATTAAGAAAACTTACTACTATCAGAGCGAACCTTGTGTCACATTTTAATTATTATATAATATTATTAACGTACTGCGCATGTGTTGTCACTGTCTGCGAACTGGAATATGATCATAATATGATCATATCATTCATTTATGCATAACCATTTTTAGTACGCACAGATTAAATAGTTTAGGCAGACGCTGAAGGCACGGGATGAGCTTGCGCTGAAGATTAATTTTTATTTTAGCTAAGGCGCGTAGTGCCGCAAACGGGCCTCATTACGGTGATTTTTTAGCAATAACCACACGATCAAAGTTGTTGAAAAAAATATATATGAATCTACATGATATTTATAATCAAGCAGCCAGGAAAAATAGCATTTAAAGTCAATTTTCTTGATAAAAAAAATCTCAAAGTAACCTCTGAACAGAATTTATGGGGAAAAAGCTGTTTTCGTCGTTAACATATTGTGATAAAATTCATCAAATATATGTCTTTTATGAATATTAACACATCGATCAGGTAAGATTTTCGATAAAATCAATAGTTTATAAGAAAATACATGGTTTATTGTTCTTTTCTCAAGCCATTTTATTTTGAGCGATGTCGCGTTGTTCCTTCTCTTTGACTTCTATGCGACTCGACACTCGACAGTGATCGCATGGTGATCGCTGAGGCGTGTTGCTAAACAGACCTGTGTCACTTGTTCCTCTTGAATTTTGAAATTATAATTGTCCGAAGTATGTAATGTTACGTAGACGTCGTGTATTGTTGCTCACAACGCTTTAAATACAAAATTTTGGCATCTTACATCAATGTTTGTTTAGCTCATTTGTTTACTGTTTTCTGTTATTCTCGACAATCATTATTATGTTGCAAGTTCAAATCTCGACTCGATCACTACATTTTTTTTTCCATTTTAATTTCAAGACAGTTTTTTTATCGGCCGTTGATAATGTTCTAAATCCATACTTTATATTACAAATGCGAGTCTGTCTGTCTGGTACGTTTTGACTTAGGTGTCGGACCGATTTTTATGAAATTTGACATGGCGATAGTTTAACACTAAGGAATCGACATAGCCTACTCCTTTTTCAAAAATCTACCCCTGAAGGGGTGAAAAGGGGGATGTAGCTTTGTATGGGAAATTCTAAACCGCTGAACTGATTAAGATGAAATTTGGTACAGAGATAAACCTTTTCAGTTAAAAAAACATAGGCTTCTTTATTATCAAAAATCTACCCGTAAAGGGATGAAAAGGGGGATGAAACTTCATAGGAGAATTACTAAACCGCTAAACCGATTGTGATCAAATTTGGTACAGTTAGTATGTATCCAAAAACAAATGTAGGCTAATTTGTTTTTTAAAAAATTACGTGGTTTTTGTGTATGTGACGTCATCATAAATCCAAAATGGCGGATATTTCTCAATAGGAAACAAATTTTTTGTTCATCACCAAAAATATGGGTATCAAATGAAACGGAATACGCAGACAAAGGTTTCTGAATATGTGACGTCATCATAAATACAATATGGCGAAAGGTCCATAATAGGAAATAACTTTTTTATTAAACACCAACAATATGGGTATCAAATGAAATGGAATACACAGGAGAAGGTTTCTGTACATCTGAAGTCACCATAAATCTAAGATGACGGATGTTCTATTATAGAAAATGTTTTTTTGTTCAACACCAACAATATGGATATCAAATGAAAGGGAATACGCAGGGGAAGGTTTCGGTTTATGTTACGTCATCAAAAATCCAATATGGCTGATGTTCCTCCATAATAGAAAATAACTTTTTTGTTCAACACCAACAATATGGGCCTCAAGTAAAATGGAATACGCAGGGGAAGGTTTCCGTATGTGCGACGTCATCATAAATCGAATATGACGGAAGGTCCATTACAGAAAAGAACATTTCAGTTCAACATCAACAATATGGGTATCAAATGAAATTGAATACGCAGAGGAAGATTTTTGTATATGTGACGTCATCAAAAATCCAATATGGCGGATATTCTATAATAGAAAATAACTTTTTTGTTGAACACCAACAATATGGGTATCAAATGAAATGGAATACGCAGGGGAAGGTTTCTGTATATGTGACGTCACTATAAATTTAATATGGCAGATGTGCTGTAATAGAAAATAACTTTTTCAAGACCAACAATATAGGCATCTGTTGTATATCTGATATTAAATAAAACCCGTTCACTTAATCGAAACGACATATAATTATTTATATTATAACATAACTGAATCTTATACATAATAATGTCCTGGATGTATTCCACAGAATATATATTTTCCACAGATCACTCCTACCACTTCTAAAGAGTATATGTGTTCCTTGGTAAGTGTTGCCAACATAAATGTCGCCAACACCTTATACAACATCTCTCTTTTTCTAACAAAGTTCTAAAATTAAACAGTTCAATTTATAACATTACTTGGCTGTAATTTTAAACAATATCAATTAAATTATACATACTTAACATCTTCAATCTTAATTATATATTTTATTGATTTACTAAAACATTTATCTTATTTTTTTTAATCACATATATCCGTCATCCAAATATTTGGGTCTACTTGCAAAACTTTCAGGTCACCTGCTCACTTGCTGATTATTGGTGCTGGTACTTTGTACTGGAGAGGTTACCTCTTCTGAGTTTACTTCCCTATTTTGTATTTCAGGACTTGAAAGACTTGTAGCTGACTCCAAATAATTATCCTTACAGACTGAGGAAGGTTCCTCCGTTGGTGTTATATGAGAAAGCGCCAAATTCAAATGCCACCTATTACGTCTAAATATCCCTTTATCTGTACTTACAACAAAAGATCTTGGTTCATCGCATTTCTTGATAATGGTGCCATACGTTTTTAAATCAACAACCCAGACTCTGTCATTAACTTTCAACTCTTGTAAATTTGTCGCCCTTTGCGTCTTATTATAATAAACTATCTTTATATTTCTTTTCTATCCACTTTGCTCTGAATTCTGGTTCTATCACAACTGGCTTATTTAATTTACTAGAAATTATTGGCAGTGGCCCTAAGTTTACGATTAAACATAAGTTCAGCAGGACTATATCCATATTCCAAAGGAGTATTTCTATACACTAGCATAGCAAGATGAATATCTTGATTTTTTTCTAATAAAGATTTTGCAATTTTCACTCCCGACTCTGCTAGACCATTGCTTTGTGAGTAGTAAGGGCTACTAGTTATAAACTGAAATGTGTACTCTTTTGTCAATTCCTTGAATTTAGTTTTGAATTGTGTACCACAATCTGATCTGACCACTTCTGGGATTCCATACCTAGAGAAAACTTCTTTACATTGACCTATAACTGTATTTTCTGTAAGATCTTTAAATTTGGACTTTTCTAAAAACCTAGAATAATTGTCAATCATCACTAAATACCAATGATTATTAAACTTAAATAAATCTATCCCTATTTTCTGCCATGGTCTATCTGGCAGTAGATCGATTACCATTTCCTCTTTGTGATTTCTAAACAGCTTAATACATTTAGAACAGGTCTTTATTTTTTCCTCAATTTGTTTGGACAGACCCAACCACCAAACTGATTGTTTAGCACGCTCCTTACATTTGGATATTCCTAAATGGCCTTCATGAATTTTGTCTAGTATTTCTTTTTGCATGCTCTTTGGTATTACAATTCTTGAATTAAACAAAAGTATATTTGTTTCTATAGAAAAATTGTCCCTATATTGATAGTAATTTTTAAATATTCCTAACTGATTATTTCTTGGCCATCCTTTAACTGTAAATTCTTTTAACTTACTACAGACAGCACAGTTGTCTTGCTCTAATATAATTTTATGTAATGTCTCATTAGAGACAGTTTCGCTAATAAATGTGTTTATATTTAAATCTGTGTTTTTACCCCTGTGGGAATCTGAAAACATGGGTAAAGGTTGTCTCGATAATGCATCTGCCATTGCTAAATCTTTGCCAGGTGTATATTTCATTTCATAATCAAATCGTGTTAATTTCAATCGAAATCTTAACAGACGTGGCCTAAGGTCATCTAATTGTTTTGTTTGTAATATTTGTAAAAGTGGCTTATGGTCTGTTTCTAGTTGTTTATGAATACCTATTATGTAGTCCCTAAATTTTTCTGCTGCCCATGTCAGAGCCAAACATTCCTTCTCTATCTGAGCATCACGTTTTTCTGCTTCTGTAAGAGTTCTACTCGCATACATAACTACTGCTCTATTACCCTGTTCATCTTCCTGAATTAATGCCGCACCCAATCCAAAAGAGCTGCTATCTGCCGAAACAATTATTTTTTTATACGGATCATAATGTGCTAGGACGGGTGCTTCTTGAAGTTTCTTTTTAACTTCAGTGAAGGCTTGATCTTGTAGAGATCCCCAAACAAACATATGATGTTCCTTCAGTAGAGCATGCAATGGTTCCAATATGTGATTTATTCGGTATGAATCTACCTACATAATTGATCATTCCTAAAAATTGCAATAATTCTTTTTTATTTGATGGTATATTGAATTCCTTAATTGCTTTAATTCTTTCTGTATCCACATGAATTCCCTTTTCGTTTATTATGTGACCTAAATAACTTACCTCTTTTACCACAAAAATGCACTTATGTCTATTAATCGTAATCCCTTCATTTTGTAATCGTTCTAACACTTCTCTAAGTACTCTATCATGCTCTATTCTACTTGCTTCATAAATCAAAATGTCGTCCATATGAATTGCTACTTTTAAGTCTTTAAACAAATTTGAAAATTTCATACTGAAATGTTCTGGTGAACAGTTAAGTCCAAAAGGTAACCTGTTATAAACACATCTACCAAATGGAGTTATAATGGTTGTAAGCTTTTTTGAAGCTTCATCTAATTTAATTTGATGGAATCCAGAAGTGGCGTCTATTTTTGAGAAATACTTATCCCTTTTTAGCTTTGCTAATGTATTTTCTACCTTTGGAATGGGGTAAACGGGTCTCAATATATTTTTATTTACTTCTGTGTAATCTTCGCAGATTCTTATTTTATCATTTTTAAACACTACTACAATAGGTGATACAAAATCTGTGGCGTCCTCAATAAGACTTATTATGCCCAACTTTTCCAACCGATCTGATTCCTGTTTCGCTCTAGGCAATAGAGGAATTGAAACATTTCTAGGTGTTGCTTGTATATAGGGTTTTGGATTATCAATTATTTTAATATGATATTCATCTTTAAATACCCCTAATTCATCAAAAATGTTAGGAAATTCTTTTTCTACTTCTACTCCTGTTTCGCTTAATTTACTAGACTTGAGAATTGAACAAATAGATAAAAGAGTCATGCTATCTATCGAAGGTCTACCTAAAATAGCTGTTTTTAGCCCTTTTATAACAAACACTACCTTCGTACAAATTATCTCTATAACAACTTTAAATGTATGGCCCCTATCACCTCTAATTTATTTCCATCTGGCCCTCTCACTGTACAGATTTCACCAACAGAAGATTCCCCCTCTCTATCACATGCTCTGGTACTGCTCTTATGTCTGCTCCTGTATCGATTAAAAAGTTTATTTTATTAATAAATTTGTTTGCATAAAATATGTTCACATCTATCATATTACATTTTTCTCTTTTCTCGCACAAACTAACCTCGTAAACTAAATCTTCATTTTTCTCGATTCTTCGATCGGCATAATTTTGCAAAATGTCCAATTCTCTGAAAATTATGACAAGTAACTTTTGACGCTGGACATTTTTCTCGTTAATGTTTCTCAAGACCCCAAAACCAGCAATTATTTTTCTTCTGCTTTTTTTCACCTTTCATTATGTTTATTTCAATAAAATCAGCATTTCCTCTGATTGTTTTATTCTCTTCTTGTTGAATTTCTGCTTGCTTGCATAACCGTATAGCTTCTTTTAAGGTTAGATCTGTCTTAAGTAACATCCTGTCACTATTATTCTTATCCGAACATCCAATTATTATTCTGTCTCTAATTAACTCCTCTTTTAAATTTCCGTAAGAACAATTTTCCGCTAATTTGTTAACTTCTGTCAAAAATTCGTCAAATTTTTCTCCCTCTGTTTGGATCCATGAATTAAATTTGTACCTCTCAAAAATTACATTCCTTTTCGGCGAAAAAAAATTGTGTAAATTTTGTAATTAATCCTCATATGAAATTAGCTTATCAAATTGAATCACTATGTCCTCCGCTCCTATGCAATAAAGCAGGCAGTTGATCTTCTTTTTATCATCTCCGCTATCGTTACCTGACAAACTCATATATCGACGAAATCTTAATTTATATTTTTGCCACTCCTCCGCTACAAATGTGAACTGAGCTGGAGGAGCGATTCTCATTGTATCAGTTTTTAGAACCTCGGCCATCTTGTACCTTGTAATTGTAATACTATCTTTTACGATGTTTATGTACATACTTTTACTGATTGTAATTCCTGTTTACCGCTGCCACCATTTTGTATATCTAATATTGAATAAAACCCGTTCACTTAATCGAAACGACATATAATTATTTATATTTATATTATAACATGACTGAATCTTATACATAATAATGTTCTGGATGCATTCCGCAGAATATATATTTTACATAGATCACTCCTACCACCTCTAAAGAGTATATGTGTTCCTTGGTAAGTGTTGCCAACATAAATGTTGCCAACACCTTATACAACATTATCAAATGAAATAGAATACACAGGGGTTTCTATACATTTGATGTGGGGGGGGGGCGAGCCTTCGACTCGTAGATCTCTTCATTCTCTCGCCGGTGCCCCAACTTTACTAGTAGCAGTGGACTGTATTCACGTGATATTTGAATGAAACACTAGAACCCAGAATAATATTCTTGTATTCCAAGCGAAACCAGGTTACATACATATGTCATACACATGTACGTGAAGCGAGGTGGGTGAGCCCTTATTCAAAATCTTCGGTCTGAATTCCTCTTGAAGTCTTCTTTGCTTCTAAGGAGAACTCTTAGCGTCTGTCTTCTTAGTAGTTTTCCGATGTCTTCTTTCTTGAGAGGGCCTCACCCGACTGGTTCCCAGATTTTTTTTTTTTGGTATCTGAGAGGCGAAATTAAACCCCCGCGGGCTACCCAGCTGGACTCTACGCCGACTGGGGAGTGTCGGACTCGAACCGACTAAACAAAACCCCTCTTTGCTATAAGCCCTAGTGGCTTTTACAGCGTCACAGGTCGCGTTGGGGCGAGCGCTGAAGGCGCCCTGCCAGATGGTCGACCACCTGAGGGTTCCTCCAGCCGAGGGATGCCTCGTATGGAGGGCGGACCTCGGGCTCAAGGCGTCGCCAGGAGAGCTTTCCTCACCTGCGTGCATCTTAACGGGCTTCCTATTCGGGTGAGGGCCGGGCCTCTAGCGGACCCGGCCGGCGAGGCGGCTGAGGACCGGTTAGTGTGCCTAGTGTTCCGTGTGGCAGTTTACATTGTGGCTTAAGGCCCGCGTGTGTGCGTGTAGAGCTACGTGATCGAGCTTCTAAACGTGAGACCCTACGGGTGTCGCGGGGGTCGTCCTCGCCTCCGCCGGTGAGGGCGGTGCGGTCGTAGTGTGTAGGTTGGCATGTTCGAGTTCGAACGTGTAATGTCGTCGTCGCTGTCGCCTAACACATGTCTAGGCCTACGATAGCGTTTGCGGACGCGGGTTTCGGGGGTGTACGATGACACCCTGACCACTAAGGGATTCGGGTGTAAGGAGGGACGGTGAAAGAAGCGTTGGGACGCCTCTTTTAGATATTGAGTTATAGAAGGCAATTCTAGGTCGTAGTGGAGATCTACGTTGTGCACGTAAGGGGGGGCACCGGTGGCCCTGCGCATGAACCTATTCTGAATAACTTGGAGGGAGTTGATGTGAGTGCGCGCAGCGTGAGCGAATACTACACTGGCATACGTCATGATAGGCCTGACGCACGTCTTATATAAGGACTTTTTGCTTTTAGCGTAAATGAGCATGTTGAGACGACCGAGGACGAACGCAGCGCGGTCGCGGACCGTTTTGATGTGTTGGCCGAAGGTTATGGCACTGTCAAGGGTGACTCCTAAGTATTTGACTTTCCTAGTCCAAGGGATATCCTGGCCGAAGAGCGTGATAGTACGGAGAGTGTTAGCGCGGCGGGCGCGGCTGGTCGTCGTGCCCCTCGAGAAATACACGGCGGCGCTTTTCTCGGGCTTGACTTCGATTCTCCAGAGACGGAACCACTCCCCTAGGCTCGTGACCGCGACTTGGAGGAGTTGGGAGACTCTGAGGCGACTCCGAGTGAGAGCGGTATCGTCCGCGAATAGGGCGAGCTCTACACCGGGGGTTTTGGGGACGTCGTTCGTGTAGAGCGAGTAGAGCGTGGGCGATAAAACGGAGCCCTGTGGGACGCCTGCCCTGATGGGGCGGGGAGAGGAGAGCACCCCTTCGACTCTATAGCGGAAGGAGCGGTCTGACAAAAAGTCCCGTACTATGCGTACGAGATCGTCGGGGACGCCGAGCCGCCGCAGCTTGTACACCAGCCCGGCGTGCCAGACTTTGTCGAACGCCTTCGCTACATCGAAGAAGAGGGTCCCCGTGCCTATAGTGCGATACGGGCGGTTAAGGCCCTCCAAGATGTGTTCCGTGAGGCGGTGCACTTGTTGTATGCACGAGTGTTTGGCTCGAAAGCCAAATTGTTCGTCTATGAAGAGACCGGAGGTGTCTAAGTGGGCTTTGAGACGAGCCAGAAGGACCCGTTCGTAAATTTTCCCTAGCACGCTAAGGAGACTGATTGGGCGATAGCTATTGGGGCTACTGCGGGGTTTACCCGGTTTCGGGATTCCGATGACGATCGCTTCCTTCCAGGCGGCTGGAAAGACGCGGTTCGCCATGGCGGCATTGATAATAGCTGCTAAGAGCGCGAGAAGGCACATCGAAAAAAGTTTGACTACTTGGTTGGAGATCCCGTCTCTACCGGGGGCTTTGCTAGGTTTGAGAGCCTTGACAATGTCCTGAACTTCGTCAACCGTCGCGGGTCTGAGTTGGCAGGGGGCGGTCGCGGGCGGTAGGGAGCCTACTTCGCGTTTGATCATGTCTAAATGGTTCTGATCTACAGGCTGTGAGCTAGGGGAGCATTGGGCCTCCAGAGTGTCGGCCAAGAGTTCGGCTTTATCTACATCGTCGAAAGCTGTCTGTCCGTTCGGTTTCGTCAGAGGCGGCATTGTTTGGAACGTGTCCGATTTGAGTGATCGGGCCAACTTCCAGTAAGCCTGGTGCGTCGGCTCGATCTCTCGCATGAGATCGCTCCACCTGTTATCTCTAAGTTCGGAAATTCGGTATTTGACTTCGCGTTGGAGGGCGCGTAAGTTGCGTTTATTCGTTTCTGAGGGAAACGAGTCGTAAGCGCGGGTCGCGGCGTTCTTGGCTCTGATCAGCCGACGGATGTCTCTAGGGAGCTCCCAACGGCGGTCGTTCGCCGCCGGGACCTCACGGGAGCACGAGGAGACCGATTCGCGGATGTGAGCGGTGAGCGCGTCTATCGCCGCGGTCGCGTCCTCGGGGGAACGTATAACGTCCGGTATCGCGTCAAGCCGCGGCGAATTCTCAGAGTTCAGCGTTTCGTCTAAACTCTGCCAATCCGTCACGGTTTTAGTGAGCGTCCTAGTGTCTATCATAGGTCCTAGTTTGAGTAGTACCGGCCTATGGTCAGAGTCTAACTCGTGTAACGTCTCTATTGAGTGCAGCGTTAGAGCTACGTTCTTTAGAAGCGCTATGTCGAGTACGTCCGGTCTGTGTGTTGTAACTCTGGGGTAGTGGGTGGGCGTCATGGGGGCGATAACGTCAAAGTTAAGGACATCGGTTAGTTCGTCTAAAGCGCTGCCATTTCGCGAGGTGGTGTGCGAATTCCAGCGACGATGTTTAGCGTTGAGGTCGCCGGCGAGTATGACAGAGTCGTCTAAGTTTAGGAGGGCCTCTAGATCGCTTCTAATTAGTGCTTTACCGGGAGGGAGATAAACAGACGCGAGTGTGACAGGCGCGTGCCCCCTGAGGGCCACCCGGCACACCGACGCCTCTATGTTGGTGAGGGCGGGCGTATCGATCGGAATGCAGTGCAGGGACCTTCTGTAGTAGATAACAGTGCCGCCTTTGGGGGCGGGCACCCTATCGTTTCGCACGATGTTAAGCCCGGAGAGGCCGGGGTCGCGATTTCTAGGTTTCAAAAAGGTTTCCTGCACTAGCATTATATCTATTTGGTGGTCTCGCGTAAACTCGTGAAGAAGGTCGCGTTGCCTGCGGAGTCCGTCCGCGTTAAAGAATGAAATTGAGAGCCCGCGCGGTTTGATGCGCGCGGAGGGAGTTGTCTCGTGGCGCGCGGAGAATACGCAACGATTCGAGCTGGCGCGGCCGCGACGCGATAACCCGGTCGGCGCTACGGGGAGCGCAGGCGCGACGCGATAAACCGGTCGGCGCTACGCGGAGCGCAGGCGCGACGCGACACGACACGAACGCGCTAATTCGAGACACGAAACGGCACTGAGCACTGAGAGGCGAGGCGAGCGAGCGAGCGAGCGACGCGTGCGTCTCGTACGGCGGCCGAGAGCAGACTGTTTTTGAGGTTCCCAGAGGCTCATGGTCCTTCTCACGGCCACTTGGGGGCCGTGGAGAAACCTCTCCGAGGCTATGTGCCTCCCTAAGGTGGTCATAATTCGCCTCCCGCTTCAGCGGGAGGGTCACTGGGAGTGGGTTGACAATAATCTTCCCGGTGGGAATTAATCAGGGTAAGTTGATCCCTCCTCTATGTCGGTGTTTCCCCTGTTGGGGGGTCCGACCGATCAGAGCGCGAGGTCGGCTTCCGGTCAGCGGGGGCCCTTAGGCCTCGCGGCTTCTGTAATTTGTTATCCTCAATCTCTTGTAATATTTTAATACCGTTCGTAACGGCAGGAATCGGGTTATCCTTTCTCGCTAAGGCTTCAAGGATTCTCGTCACGGCCGCTAGGGCTATTTGGAGTATCCTCCCCCTTCTACTTCCAGGCTGCTCTTGATGGGTGCTCGCGGTATCGTTTTTCTTCTTCTGCTCCCATGTGGGAGCTGTTGCGGTAGCGGTTGGCTCAGGTGGAGGAGACGGCGAAGTTTCCTCCATCGGCTTATCTGCGGGCTTCAGTTTCCTTTTCCTTGGTTGCTTCCTTTTCTTTTTGGATTGTTCCTGGACAGGCGGTGTAGGCCCGTCTCTTTTAGTGGCCGCGTTTGCGGGGGCCATGAGTGAGGCCTCCGCATGTTCTCCTACGTCTGTCCTTATCTGAGGCGTCGCTGTTAGGAGGTCTTGAGGAACTCTCATGGGCCGGGTTAAGGCCACGGTGCCCGCTGTCGTGTTCCTCAGTTCCTGTCGGCGTCTTGAGCACGTAGGGCTGTTGGCCGTGTGGGCCTCGCCACAATTCGCGCATGTCGGCGGGTCCTCACGGGGCCGGGAGCAATCTCTTGCCGCATGGGGGCCTCCTCATCTCACGCAAGCTATTTTACGGTGGCAATTATGTGATGAATGGCGGAAGCCTTGGCACCGGTGGCATTGTGCCACACCGCGTTTTCCCCGCCAGGCCTCGATTTTCACCCCGGGTATGCACAGGAGCTCGTTTATATTGTATATCGCTGGGGTCGTCTGCGGTCCGCTTGTGACCTCCGCGAAGAATAGGCACCCGGGTCTGCCTCCGCGCGCGCGTATGGGGCGCACGTATTCCACCTCAAACCCGAGGTCGCTCAACTCTTCCCGGATGTCTTCTACATCAGCGTCCGCAGGAATTCCTCTAATTGCGATTTTTAGGTTTCGCTAGCTCGGTAATGAATACGCGAACCAGTTTATCCCGTTAGCCTCATTTTCCTGAAAGTATCGCTGCAGGATCCTAAGCTCGGTCTCGTCTGCTGGGAAAAAGCGGAAGCCGACCGACGTTCGGCGCTCTTCCCAGTTTTGCTTTGAGGACCTTAAAATGTATCCCCCAATTCGGGAGGGTTTCGACAACTATCGGCGGGTACTTTAACTTCCTCGTCGGCTGTTGTGGCATTGAAGCCTGTGAAGACGTCGATGGACCTGGGGCGCCTTGCATTTTCGCTGCTAAGTCCTAGCTGCGGTGGTGGTAGGAGCTGTTTTCTCTGGGGGCTGCGGTATTAGAGAGCGCGTTTTCGCTCCGTCAGGGCGGGTGATGTACTCCGGGTTAATCTCCTTACGTTTGGTTGCACGTGGGATCGGTGGCGCCATCTCGTGGGCGATAGCAGTACTATCGCAGTAAGGTGGCGCCACTGCGGGCGTTCTCGGCATGCAAACTTCGCTTGTCGACCTCTGGTGGTCGAGTACAGCGGTTTCCATCGGCTCGGGCGTGTCATCAAACAGCGCCTCGGGAGGTGTGTTGGTGGCTGCAATATGCGGCGGCAGCCTTATGTAAATGCCCTTATAGAGGTCCCTGTATAATTCAGGGTTATCCCTTGCATGGCCATTTGCTCACATACAAGGCCGTCACCAGTAATCTCCGATGTTGGGTTTCTGCCATTTCCCTGGAATCGTCTTCACTTCCTAGTAGTTGCTCAGGGGGAGTAATGTTGGCTACGGTGTGCGGCGACCACCTTATGTAGACATCTTCGTAGAGCTCCTTATATAGCTCCGGGTCTTCCTTAGCGTAACGCGAGACATCCCATAATAATTCCAAGAATCGGGTTTTCGCCCTCTTCCAGGGATCGGCTTCATCAGCTTCCCTTCCTATTACAAAATCCTGAAAAGGATTGTAGGTATAGGGAGCGGGCGTGAAAGGTGGCGCCTCCCCGTGGGCGATAGCCGTACTGTCGCAGTACAGTAGCGCCACTGCGGGAGTTCTCAGCAGTTCGGCTTTCGGTGTACTCGCGAGTTCTGACGTTCTCTTGAGTTCCGGCGTTCTCATCCGTCGGCTTCGGTTGTCGCCCTTAGAAGGGCGGTTTGGAGGGCCCTGAAAAGGGCTGTTAGATTTATATGTCGAGACGGTGCTCGACATGGAGGCCTCAACTTCGCTTTCGGGTGGTGTCAGTGGCGCCATCTCGTGGGCGATAGCCATACTATCGCGGTATGATGACGCAACTGTAGGCATTCTCGACGATTCGAATGAATTTGCCACGTGCTGGCGGAAGTTACGCGCTCGGCGAGCCTGTCGGCTTCTATGCGCGCCCTTAAAAGGGCGGTTTGGTGAGCCCTGAAAAGGGCTGTTTGGGTCCGTCGAGTCAGAGCTCGACATGGAGGCTTCGGGAGGTGTATCACCGGCACCGCGACCTATAGGCGTCGGTTCGTCGGCCAGACACCGCGCCCCCTCCCCCGGTGGTTCCCGCGGGTCGGGAGCAACGGCGTGGGCCGAACCGAACACCTAGGACGCACTCGGGATCTGGAACTCCCCGCTGCGCTCCACGACGAGTGACGTCGATGGGAGCAGGTGGTGTATTCGACGTGTTATAGAATTATAACAGTCGAATAACGCGCGAAGTGCAGAGGTCCGTGAGGTACGACGGCTGGGCAGCACTTCCCAGAGGCGCGCGTGGTCCTTCTCACAGCCCTTTATGGATTGTGGAGAAACCTGTCCGAGGCCTGATTCGCCTCTCTCAGGTGGTCGTCTTTCGCCTCCCGTTACAGCGGGAGGGTCACTGGGGGTGGGTCGAAGTTTACTTCTTCCCTGTGTGCTTTCCTGAGTTGTTTGTTATCCGGTTGATTAGGCTTCGTCTTCTTTATCTTCCTCTTCAATCGGAGTCTACGTTGTGATGGTCTTCGAGGATGTCCCTTGGGAAAGCTTTGTAGTCCGGCGGCCTCGCATGTAAGGGCGCGATGTCCCTAATATGGGGATGTTCGGACCCATCGGCCCTCCGGAACATGTTGCCGGCAATCCTTCTAATGAAGTCTCCGACAGATTCGATCTTCAGCCCTCTCGCTATCGTCCGATTCCGGACGTATCTCGGGGCCCTGGTTAGTAGGCGCAGCGAGATGTTCTGCTGCGCCTGTAGTTGTTGACGGCGGACCTCCGGGGTCAGCGCGTACCACGCTGGAGCTGCGTAAGTGAGACGGGATCTGATGTACGTTTTGTATATATTGAGCTTCGTATCCATCCTGAGATTGGACATCAGGATGGGTCGGCTTTGCGCGGGCCGTCCTCACATTGTACACGGTGTTACGAACGTGGCGGTCCATTGTTAGGCCACCATCGATCGTAACTCCTAGGTACTTAATGTGAGGGGCCCACGGGATCTCCTGTCCATTTAGCGTCAGAGCAGGTGGTAGGCTCGGGCGCCGGCGGCCGCTAAAGACGATAGCCTGGCTCTTACTGGCGTTTGCGACTAGCCGCCACTTTGCCAGCCACGTTGCCAGCATGTCCAGGCTCTCCTGTATCCTCTTCCTGCCCATCTTGGGATTCAGTGTTGGGGTTAAAAGTGCAGTGTCATCTGCGTACAGTGCAAGGTGAACCCCCTCCCGGACCGGCATGTCGTCGGTGTACCACGAATAGCATGCCGGAGATAGGCAGCTACCTTGTGGTACTCCGGCCCCCACGCGGAATTCGGTCGAGAGTTCACCTTCCACCGACACTTTGCCGCTTCTATTCTGTAGGAACGAACCTACAACCTTCGTTACCCTCCTGGGAGTCGAGGTGTTGGCTAGTTTGTGGATGAGACCGCTGTGCCACACGCGGTCAAACGCCTTCTCCATGTCCAGGAATACTGACACCACGTGCTCCTTTTTGTTGACCGAGGAGGTCACAAGGTGCAATACCCTGGACAGTTGGAGCGTCGTGCTGTGCTCGCTCCGGAAACCAAACTGCTCCCGTCCCCCCCCGTGCCCCCTGGGGCAGCAGCAGCCTCTCGAACAACTTCGAGAGGTTCGACAAGAGTGCGACCGGTCGGTAGTTTTCCGGTCGAGTGGCGTTTTTCCCTGCCTTCGGGATCATGATAATTTTTGCGCACTTCCATAGTTGCGGGAAGCAGCTGGTGCGCATCATGCCATTATACAGCCGGGTGAGGGCTGCTATCGTTCGGAATGGCAGATGGCGAATCGTCTCGTTGGTGATCTGGTCCAATCCAGGGGCCTTCCTCGTCGGTAGCCTGCTAGCGAGACGGCGGACCCTATCAGGCGTAAACACGATAGGGTCTTCGTCCGCTGGCACTTCGGTATTTAAATAAGTTTCGACAGTCGACTGGATCACTGCTTCCTCTTCCAGGTTGTTGGGCGGATTCGGTTGGAATTGGTCCTCCAAGTGCCGTGCGAATATCTCCGCCCTGTCCGCTGCACGGAAGCGAGGGGTGCCGTCCAGGGAGACGAGTGGGATGGTAGGTGGTGGGGCATTCGACAGCTGTCTGCAGAGCCTGTGTATTTTGCTCCAGCTGTCGCCCACCTGTCCCCGATGTGCCTTTCCCAGCTGTCAGAGGCGTGTTGTTTGAGTTCGCTGGATATTTGGCTGGACAGTTGGTTCAGCCTGCGCCGGAGTGTCGGGGACCGGCTGAATTGCCAGGCCCTCCTTATCCTTCTCTTCTCATTAATTTTCCGCACGATATGCGGAGGAGTTGCGGAGTTCATTCTGTTTCTACTCCAGTTTATGTCGGAATACTCTTGTGAGGCCAGCTCCATGGCCCTCTGAATGGACGATGTGATGTCGTTTGCGAGTGCTTCCACATCTGCGCTGGTTCGTATGGGGTAGGTGGGCGTCGTTCGTGCAAGTAATTGTTGGAACTGGTCCCACCTAACTCGCGGGGGTCTTGCCGGGGATCGGATGGTTGTCGGCTGCAGAGTTAGACATACCTTGACGGGCTGATGGTCGGAGCCCGTATGGTAGTCCAACACCATCTGGGTGATTCCGCCTGTTGTGCCGTGCACCACCAGTATGTCCAGCATGTCGGGCGCGGAAGTATCGTCGAAGGGATAGTGAGTTGGCGCCTCTGGTCCCAGGACATCAAACTCTTTGGTTTCCGCCAACGCGAAGAGTTGCCTGCCCGCCGCATTGGCCACCGCCGAGTTCCATGCCGGGTGCTTGGCATTCAAATCACCTCCGATAATCGTCGTGGCATTTTCGTTAAAGAGGGTTACCACTTCTTCTAGGTTGCCCCTGCTAATTGGCGGTCTATAGGCTGCAAAAAGCCTTGTGTTGCGGCTATCTGTTCCCAGCTCGATTCCGAGTGCCTGCATCTCCTCTAACCGTGCTGGGGGCAGTGGTTGGTGGACCAGCCTGCGTTTTGCCAGCACCATCAGACCCCTGCGCGCTCTCTGGTCCGCTGCCTGGTCATCCTGGCGATAGATGTAGTAGCCAGGGAACTTCACTGTTGTCTTGTGCGACAGCATGGTCTCCGAAATGAGAGCCACATCGATATCCTCTTCTTTCAGGATCATGCGGAGCAGCATCACCTTGTGTCTTACTCCGCAGGCATTCCAATGTAGTATCCTAAGAGTCGCCATTGGAAAGCGATTTTGTGGCATCATCTTGAGAGAATCTTATCTTATTGAAGTTGATGTAGCCTCATTAGTCCCTCCATAATGACTTGTGTGGGGTCTCCCTTTGTCGTGATAGCCTTGAGTACTTTGAGTAGTATCTCGACCGTCGCGGTAACCGCGGGTGGCTGTCCAGCGTTGTTGGGCCCTTGAGCTCCTGTAGCCTCGCTTTCGGTGGTTCCTTGGGGAGAGTGGGGCGTCGCTTCTGGTGCGATTTTCCCCTCCTTCCTCTTTTTGTTGCGCCTCTTTTCTTGGGCCGCTGGTAGATGTTGGGGTCACCTCGGGTTGTGGGGGGATTTGCGGGGGCCATCAGGCTTGGCCCGGCATGTTCCTCCACATTAGCCGGTTCTTCCATTGGTGGTCTATCGTTTTTGTTCGTATGGGCTGCGAGGGGGGCTGTCCTCGGCGCTGTCCCCGCTTGCTTATTCCGGAGCTCTTTCCTCCGGATGGGGCATATGGGCGCATTTGCGGTGTGAGCTCCACCGCAGTTTGCGCAGGTCGGTGGTTCGTCCCTGGGTCTCGGGCAGGCGTTGGCCGGGTGTGGTCCCCCGCATCTCACGCAGGCTTGGAGGCGGTGACAGTTGTGGGACGAGTGGCGGAAGAGCTGGCATTTGTGGCACTGCGCCACGCCCTTCTTCCCTCTCCACTGTTCGATCACCACCCCCGGTACACACATCAGCTCCTTGACCTCGTAGATGGCGGGAATCGTCTCGGGGCTGCGCTGCACCTCCGCAAAGAAGATGCAACCCGGGCGACCGCCTCTCGCCCGGATCGGGCGCACATAATCTGTGCGGAAGCCCAGTGTGCACAGCTCCTCCCGCAGGTCTTCAGGATCGGTGTCGGCCGGAATCCCCCGTATCGCCACCTTTAGGTTACGATCCTTCGGCAGCGAATACGCAAACCAGACGATCCCGGTATTTTCGTGTTCGGTCAGGTACGCTTGAACCACACGGAATTCATTTTCATCAAGCGGCATGAACCTGACGCCCTTCCCATATGGTCGTACGTTGGGTGCGCGTCCCTGTTTCTCTTTGAGGGCCCTCAGGTGTGTCAGCGTCTCCACAACCAGAGGTGGGTAGCGCGGCTGTCGTGGCTGTTTTGATGTTGGCGGATGGGTGGCCGCCTGAGTGCTGGGCCCTCCCTTCGTCCCTTCGGGGGTCGTTTGCGTAGCCGGCGGTTCGGTGCCAGCTGATGGAGGTCCTGGTCTGGAACCTTTCATCGCCGCGTAAGTAGTGCGCGTCGACGGTGTTGAGATTAATGTTGGGATCTGCGACGTCGTGGCGCAAGGCCTTAGTCTAGGGTCCCATTTGGGGTCTGCGACATAAGGTGTCTTGGGGTTTAAATTTCCCGTCTTCCCGGCGTTGTCTGTGGTCGCGAGCGGGCTGCTGCTTTCCTTCCTCTTGGAAGTGCGCGCCTCGCTTTCCCACTCCATGATGTTCTGGGGTGCCTCATCGGAGGCGAGCAGGTATTTATTATGAAATTCCCGCAGGCCCCTAGTGTCCATTTCTATAATTTCATGTCCGGTTGCACTACCTTGAGTCGGCCTCTTGCGGCCGTCTTCGGTACTATATAAATCTGTTGACAGCGATGTATGCAGCCGTGGCGCCATCTCGTGGGTAGTAGCAGAAGCTACGGGAATCGCCTCCGTCGGGTTGACAATTTCAGCCCATCCCTCTGGATCTTCCATTTTTAATTTCCTAAGTTCGTCTTGAATGTGTAGTTTCCTGGATTTATTAGATGTATAGTAATATCCTGGGGAATCTGCCGATGTTGACGGTGCAAGTGGCGCCGTCCTGTGGTATTCTTGACTTACTATTACTCTGCTCGGTGGCGCCGGAGCGGCGAGTAGCGGCAACTCTGTGTGCGATGTAGACTGCATGCTAAGTGGCGCCTCCCGACGGGCAGTGGCGGTACTAGGCTCGCTTCGAGACGCCTGAGTAGCTATAATTTTGGCTTCGCTCGGTGGCGCCGATGCGGCGAGTAGCGGCAACTTCGTAATTTTCATAGATGGCCCGCCTCCCGACGGGCGATAGCGGGGCTGGCTGGAACTCCATGCCGTTCGTCCCGTCTTGAGCGAACTTCGCGCTTATTTGTCTCGATTTCTTGTTCGCGCATTAGCGCGGAGCGCGACTGGCGGCTTGTTTCGCCCTTAGAAGGGCGGTTTGGGGAGCCCTGAGAAGGGCTGTTGGAGCTCTGATAAGAGCTGTTTGAAGAGCTGTTTGGCAGCGGTAGTGGGGTGATGTGCCGGACCGCGACCTAAGGCATCGCCCCTCAGCCAGTCCCCGCGTCCCTTTCCCCGGTGATTCCCGCTGGTGGGAGGCCGGGTTCCGGAAACGCGGCGAGGGCCCGAACGATACCCTGGCTGCACTCGGTGTGTGGATCTCCCCGCTACGCTGCTAAGCGCGGTCGCTATCCGAAACAACTATGTAAACAATAGTGAACGGATGAACGAGAAGTGTGCAAGTGAGAGGTCCGCGCGGTACGACGACTGGGCAGCACCTTCCCAGATTTTTTTTTTTGGTTTCTGAGAGGCGAAATGAAACCCCCGCGGGCTACCCAGCCGGACTCTACGCCGACTGGGGAGTGTCGGACTCGAACCGACTAAACAAAACCCCTCTTTGCTGTTAGCTCTAGTGGCTTTTACAGCGTCACAGGTCGCGTTAGGGCGAGCGCTGAAGGCGCCCTGCCAGATGGTCGACCGCCTGAGGGTTCCTCCAGCCGAGGGATGCCTCGTATGGAGGGCGGACCTCGGGCTCAAGGCGTCGCCAGGGGAGCTTTCCGCACCTGCGTGCATCTTAACGGGCTTCCTATTCGGGTGAGGGCCGGGCCTCTAGCGGACCCGGCCGGCGAGACGGCTGAGTGCCGGTTAGTGTGCCTAGTGTTCCGCGTGGCAGTTTACAATGTGGCTTAAGGCCCGCGTGTGTGCGTGTAGAGCTAAGTGATCGAGCTTCTAAACGTGAGACCCTACGGGTGTCGCGGGGGTCGTCCTCGCCTCCGCCGGTGGGGGCGGTGCGGGCGTAGTGTGTAGGTTGGCATGTTCGAGTTCGAACGTGTAATGTCGTCGTCGCTGTCGCCTAACACATGTCTAGGTCTACGATAGCGTTTGCGGACGCGGCGTTCGGGGGTGTACGATGACGCCCTGACCACTAAGGGATTCGGGTGTAAGGAGGAACGGTGAAAGAAGCGTTGGGACGCCTCTTTTAGATATTGAGTTATAGAGGGTAATTCTAGGTCGTAGTGCAGATCTACGTTGCGCACGTAAGGAGGGGCACCGGTAGCCCTGCGCATGAGCCTATTTTGAATAACTTGGAGGGAGTTGATGTGAGAGCGCGCAGCGTGAGCGAATGCTACACTGGCGTACGTCATGATAGGCCTGACGCACGTCTTATATAAGGTAACTTTATGTCTGAGGGACATTTTGCTTTTAGCGCAAATGAGCATGTTGAGACGACCGAGGACGAACGCGGCGCGGTCGCGGACCGTTTTGATGTGTTGGCCGAAGGTCATGGCACTGTCAAGGGTGACTCCTAAGTATTTGACTTTCCTAGTCCAAGGGATATCCTGGCCGAAAAGTGTGATTGTTCTGAGAGTGTTAGCGCGGCGGGCGCCGCTGGTCGTCGTTCCCCTCGAGAAATACACGGCGGCGCTTTTCTCGGGGTTGACTTCGATTCTCCAAAGACGGAACCACTCGCCTAGGCTCGTGACCGCGTCTTGGAGGAGTTGGGAGACTCTGAGGCGACTCCGGTCTGATGTGAACAGAGCGGTATCGTCCGCGAATAGGGCGAGCTCTACACCGGGGGTTTTGGGGACGTCGTTCGTGTAGAGCGAGTAGAGCGTGGGCGATAAAACGGAGCCCTGTGGGACGCCTGCCCTGATGGGGCGGGGAGAGGAGAGCACCCCTTCGACTCTATAGCGGAAGGAGCGGTCTGACAAAAAGTCCCGTACTATGCGTACGAGATCGTCGGGGACGCCGAGCCGCCGCAGCTTGTACACCAGCCCGGCGTGCCAGACTTTGTCGAACGCCTTCGCTACATCGAAGAAGAGGGTCCCCGTGCCTATAGTGCGATACGGGCGGTTAAGGCCCTCCAAGATGTGTTCCGTGAGGCGGTGCACTTGTTGTATGCACGAGTGTTTGGCTCGAAAGCCAAATTGTTCGTCTATGAAGAGACCGGAGGTGTCTAAGTGGGCTTTGAGA
Source organism: Zeuzera pyrina (assembly GCA_907165235.1). Taxonomy (NCBI): domain Eukaryota; kingdom Metazoa; phylum Arthropoda; class Insecta; order Lepidoptera; family Cossidae; genus Zeuzera; species Zeuzera pyrina. Next base: position 7,952,189 of record OU015644.1, read on the forward strand.
CGAGCCAGAAGGACCCGTTCGTAAATTTTCCCTAGCACGCTAAGGAGACTGATTGGGCGATAGCTATTGGGGCTACTGCGGGGTTTACCCGGTTTCGGGATTCCGATGACGATCGCTTCCTTCCAGGCGGCTGGAAAGACGCGGTTCGCCATGGCGGCATTGATAATGGCTGCTAAGAGCGCGAGAAGGCGCATCGAGAAAATTTTTACTACTCGGTTGGAGATGCCGTCTCTACCGGGGGCTTTTCTAGGTTTGAGAGCCTTGACAATGTCCTGAACTTCGTCAACCGTCGCGGGTCTGAGTTGGCAGGGGACGGTCGCGGGCGGTAGGGAGCCTACTTCGCGATTGACCATGTCTAAATGATTCTGATCTACAGGTTGAGAGCTAGGTGAGCATTGGGCCTCCAGAGTGTCGGCCAAGAGTTCGGCTTTATCTACATCGTCGAAAGCTGTCTGTCCGTTCGGTTTCGTCAGGGGCGGCATTGTTTGGAACGTGTCCGATTTGAGAGATCGGGCCAACTTCCAGTAAGCCTGGTGCGTCGGCTCGATCTCTCGCATGAGATCGCTCCACCTGTTATCCCTAAGTTCGGAAATTCGGTATTTGACTTCGCGTTGGAGGGCGCGTAAGTTGCGTTTATTCGTTTCTGAGGGAAACGAGTCGTAAGCGCGGGTCGCGGCGTTCTTGGCTCTGATCAGCCGACGGATGTCTCCAGGGAGCTCCCAACGGCGGTCGTTCGCCGCCGGGACCTCACGGGAGCACGAGGAGACCGATTCGCGGATGTGGGCGGTGAGCGCGTCTATCGCCGCGGTCGCGTCCTCGGCGGAACGGATAACGTCCGGTATCGCGTTAAGCCGCGGCGAATTCTCAGAGTTTAGCGTTTCGTCTAAACTCTGCCAATCCGTCACGGTTTTTGTGAGCGTCCTAGTGTCTATCATAGGTCCTAGTTTTAGTAATACCGGCCTATGGTCAGAGTCTAACTCGTGTAACGCCTCTATTGAGTGCAGCGTTAGAGCTACGTTCTTTAGAAGCGCTATGTCGAGTACGTCCGGTCTGTGTGTTGTAACTCTGGGATAGTGGGTGGGCGTCATGGGGGCGATAACGTCAAAGTTAAGGACATCGGTTAGTTCGTCTAAAGCTCTGCCATTTCGCGAGGTGGTGTGCGAATTCCAGCGACGATGTTTAGCGTTGAGGTCGCCGGCGAGTATGACAGAGTCGTCTAAATTTAGGAGGGCTTCTAGGTCGCTTCTAATTAGCGCTTTACCGGGAGGGAGATAAACTGACGCGAGTGTGACAGGCGCGTGCCCCATGAGGGCCACCCGGCACACCGACGCCTCTATGTTGGTGAGGGCGGGCGTATCGATCGGAATGCAGTGCAGGGACCTTCTGTAGTAGATAACAGCGCCGCCTTTGGGGGCGGGCACCCTATCGTTTCGCACGATGTTAAGCCCGGAGAGGCCGGGGTCGCGATTTCTAGGTTTCAAAAAGGTTTCCTGCACTAGCATTATATCTATTTGGTGGTCTCGCGTAAACTCGTGAAGAAGATCGCGTTGCCTGCGGAGTCCGTCCGCGTTAAAAAATGAGATTGAGAGCCCGCGCGGTTTGATGCGCGCGGAGGGAGTTGTCTCGTGGGTGCCCGGTTTTATAACCTACGAGGGGGCGCCGTGAAGCGGCTTAGGCTGTCCAGAAGGGACGCGTGTTCGGCAAGTATGATGAGCCGTCCCATCCCGTCGCTACAGTCGCGGATTTTACGCGCGACTAATTTAATTTCGTTAAGGTTGATTTCCTTAACGAGGTCGGCGAGCATTCGGATGTCGCCGAGGAGATCGGACGCCGGCGCTGAAGGAGCCGGCGCCGCTGGACGCGTTTGAGGCGCGGGCCTCTTACGCCGCGGTGGTTGTGCTGGCGTCGGCGCTATGGTCTCTCGGGCCGGTAGAGCGCGCGCGGGCGCGGATTTGGTCGACGCTGAGGGCGCGGGTTTGTTCGGCGCTGAGGGCGCAGGTTGAGTTGGCGCGGAGGGCGCGGGTTGTGGCGGCGCAGAGGGCGCCAGTTGTGACGGCGCTGAGGGCGCGGGTTTGGCTGGCGCAGAGGGCGCGGGCCGTGTGGGTGCGGAGGTCGCGGTAGGGGCGGCCTTAGGTTGGGCTGGGACCTTCCCAGAGGCCGGCGGCGGATCGCTTTTATAGCCGGCGCGTAATACGCAACTAGAGCGGGCTCAAAACAATACACCGCTCGTCTCATTAACCAATTACAAGCGCGCATTACGCGAGCCGCGGGCCTCTGTGGCAGAGACGACACTATGTCTCTTTCTCGCTCACTCACTATATTTATTCATAAATTTGCATTCATCTATTTATTTATACTTATCAGACTAATACAATTGATAATCTTATCCTCGATATTATACTACGCATGAATACAAACATAATGACACATTAATAACCTTTACTAACATAAACAATGCTCGATATAAACAACAACGTTTATTAAACACTATTACACATACAAAGCGTGTAAAATAATAACATTTCCCTTACTTAACTAATTACTGACTAATAAAACACTAACAAAACAATAACACTAAGGGAAAGACTGTATACAAAAACATATATATTTACATACACACTATTTACATGAGCTTAGGTCTCGCCGTCCGCTACATTTGACGTCACCATAAATTTGGCATGGCGGATGCTCCGCAATAGAAAATAACTTTTTTCAAGACCTTCAAAAATATAGGTATCTCCGGTATCCTCCGTAACCCGGAGAAGTCATGGGAAAACTTTCCGCGCAGACGAAGTCGCGGGTACAGCTAGTATATAATGTCTGTGTAATAATATTCTACTAGATATGTTGAAATCATTTAATAACAATTGAATTTTTCAAACAATGCCTAACAAACTTCGTTCTTTGGTGGAAGTCCCGCTTGTTGTAAGGACTAGTTGTAGTGGTGTTGTAGTCATTTTGCGTAAATACCGAAAGTTATGGTACACTTGAAAGCTCTTTCGAATTGGTAGAAATAGCGATAAAAATGCTATTTGCCGTTGTATACCTAATATAATCCACTAAAATACGATATATCCAATTCATTATATATATATTAACTTGATAAAATACAATACATAGGCACACACATAAATACGTATCCTCACGCTGTGTCCCTAACGGGATCCCCGGTCCCTAAAAAAACATAATGACTCTTTAAAATAATTATAAACTATGAAGAAAAATTGAAACAATATGAAAGGGAAATATTAAAATCAGCAACAGAGTCAATATTTAAAACTACAATGTAATATACTTATAGTTAATAGTTTAAGCTATAAATTCATTATTTCTTTCTTTAATCATATGCAATGTAAAAATAATAGTTACTACAAAACATATTATATTTACAATGGTAAACTATCTAAAAATGAAAGTTTTATAGTTAACGGTTTTAACTTTTTTTTTAACTTATCGATATAAACAGCATGCAAAAGCCTCTCACCGAAGCATCCTCAGGATATACAAGAGATTGAACTCAGTCAGCTAACTAGCACCGAATCAACGCAGCACGAAGTTGATTCGGTGCTAGTTAATTGACTGAGTCCGATCTTTGGTATATTCTGAGGATGCTTCGTTGAGAGGCGAAACATGTGTCGATTGGTAGTTTCTGGAGTTTGAGCGGAAAATGACTCAAGATAAAAAGAACAATAATATCATTTAGTAAATCAGTCTACAATAAAATCTACTTTATATTTAAAAGTAATAGTTTTTGCACATTGAATAGAATGGCAGCTCTGGGGGCTTATTCACAAACGTCGGAAACTTTCCGTGGCGGAAAGGCCGATCGTCGAAAAGCATAAACTCAATCCGACGGCTTGGATTTGAGAATACGACTATTTGAGGGGTATAAAAGCAAAAACGCCACTGTCCATTTGAGGTCAAAATGAAACTGTAAATGCTATTTGCTAGATATTTTAAAACCAATAATGTCGTTCTTTGAAATGACATTCAATGTTATCACTGTCCCATGTAAAACAGCGTCTAAAGTTCCGATGTAGATTCAAAAATGACACTGTCCTATGCATCTTTAACTTCAAAACTGCCACTGTCTAAACTGACCAATCAGCGGACTCCATTCCGATGCTGGCAATATGGCCGGTGATGAGCTGGTGATCTAGTATTGTTCAGATTTATATTGTGGCCTAAAATATCATAAATAGTGAGCTAAATCTCGTTCAGAACAAACAGTATAACATTTTCCATAGACCGGCTTGACTAAAAAGTCTAGACAGTAGCGTTTTTGCTTTTATACCCCTCATTTATAATATGATATATATATACAATATAAATATGATAATATTTCAGATTCACGAATCGCGTATAGACAAAAATCATCGAAAAATTTTCTGTCGGATACGGAAACTTGAGTTTCCGACATTTGTGAATAAGGGGGCTGGTTTTGTTTTAATTACGGAGTGTGTGTAAGAGAAAGTATAAACATTTTATAAAGCACACACAGTGGTTTATTTTCGATCGTTTAGTTATTTTTTTTTTATACAATGAAAAAGATTATGTTATATCTGCAGTAAATGAAGCAATATAAAAACACAAAACCAATGCCTAAATACCCATATTGTTGGTGTCGAACAAAGTTATTTCCTATTATAGAACATCCGCCATATTGGATTTATGGTGACGTCACATGTCCAGAAACCTTCCCCTGCGTATTACATTTCATTTGATATTCATATTGTTGGTGTTGAACGAAAAAGTTATTTCCTATAATGGAACATCCGCCATATTGGATTTATGATGACGTCACATGTCTAGAAACCTTCCCCTGCGTATTCTATTTCATTTAATACCCATATTGTTGATGTTGAACAAAAAAGTTATTTCCTATTATGGAACATCCGCCATATTGGATTTATGATGACGTCACATTTACAAAAACCTTCCCCTGCGTATTCCATTTCATTTCATACCCATATTGTTAGTGTTGGATAATAAAGTTACTTCTTATTATGGAACATCCGCCATATTGAATTTATGATGACGTCACATGTCCAGAAACCTTCCCCTGCGTATTCCATTTCATTTGATACCCATATTGTTGGTGTTGAAGGAAAAAGTTATTTCCTATTATGGAACATCTGCCATATTGGATTTATGATGACGTCACGTTACAGAAATCTTCCCCTGCGTATTCCATTTCATTTAATACCCATTTGTTAGTGTTGAACTAAAAAGTTATTTCCTGCTACGGAACATCCGCCATATTGGATTTACGATGACGTCACGTATACAGAAACCTCCCTCTGCGTATTCCATTTCATTTGATACCCATATTGTTGGTGTTGAACGAAAAAGTTATTTCCTATTATGGAACATCCGCCATGTTGGATTTATGATGACGTCACGTTACAGAAATCTTCCCCTGCGTATTCCATTTCAATTAATACCCATTTGTTAGTGTTGAACTAAAAAGTTATTTCCTGCTACGGAACATCCGCCATATTGGATTTACGATGACGTCACGTATACAGAAACCTTCCCCTGCGTATTCCATTTCATTTGATACCCATATTGTTGGTGTTGAACGAAAAAGTTATTTCCTATTATGGAACATCCGCCATGTTGGATTTATGATGACGTCACGTATACAGAAACCTTCCCCTGCGTATTCCATTTCATTTGATACCCATATTGTTGGTGTTGAACGAAAAAGTTATTTCCTATTATGGAACATCCGCCATGTTGGATTTATGATGACGTCACGTATACAGAAACCTTCCCCTGCGTATTCCATTTCATTTGATACCCATAATATAATTAGAAAAATAGAATTCAAATTATATTTAGAACTAAATCATAGCTTTCAAACAAAGAACACTATCCAAATTTATGGTTATGTAATTTGATGATAGATGAAGTTAAGACGTTTATTTTCAAACTATTGTTATGTATAAAAATTGTATAAAAAGACAAAAAACATTTTGTAACGCGACTTCGGTGATGTTACCTTTGAATGTTCTATTATCGGTAGGCATGAACTACTCAGGATATTGGGTTTCTTTAGGGCCACCCTGGAGAGGAATACAGAGTAAATTTTTATAAGGTCGCCTTCCCTGTATTGCTACAATCGATTTCAGTTGTGAAATAAATACACACTTAATACGACCTTCACCAATTTATTAAGGAATTATAATTATCCCTAAATATAGATCTCATGAGCTCACTAAATGAAATCTTAAATGTTATATAAAGAAGAATTTTAAATGAGATTTTACATACAAAACAAACAAATTACATGTGTATTGGAAATTACAAAAAGGAGTACTGTAACCAATAATAAGTGTAACTGTTTCTTAATATTTGGTATAACTTAAAACATTAAGATGAACTACAATAACAAAATATAAGGTTAGTTATGTAAATTTATTCTTGAATGTTAATAATTTTTATATATGATTGTACATTACCATCTAAGGAGATAACCATGTATATATATAGCCAGTCGAGTTGTCCCACCAATGGTCCATAAGAATATCCACGGTGTTCACTAAACCCTTAGTGACTGCACGATTAAGTTTAGGTCTTCTGCAAGCCGAGTTGTCCCTCCAATGGTCTCAAAGAATTTCCATGAAGTCCACTATACTCGTAACTCACAAATAAATCTCAAAGAAAAGAGATTAAATATGTGTTAAGGTAATCCAACCTCATACTGCAATGCACAAACAAATGATCCGAGAAAGTAATCCATCTGATCAGGTATCTTCAAAGAAAAATATCCAACTAAAGGTGGAGTACACCGTCATTCCACGGTGCTTATGAGATTAAGAAGATAACATTAGTCCACTGTGTTTATGGAACTAATATTTAGAATTAAACTTGGAAATCAAATGTAGAATTAACTTGGAAGTAAACATGTAATCACACATGGAATTACACATGAAACTTAGCCAGGAATTTAAACATGGCACTTAGCCTGGAACTTAGCTTGGAACTTAGCTTGGAACCCTGTAACAAAATTCCTGGGGTTAATACACGGTACTAAGCACCAAGGAAAACACTTTTAAAAAAAACTATCACTTCTACATCCTACTTACCATGAGGTCTATCATGGGACTTTATAATATATATACAAAATCAAAAACAACTTCTTAATAACACTAGAAACATCCTAAATATATAGGCATGTATATTTTACTTCTATATGGGCATTTTTGTCTGCCACTTAACCACCACCAAAAGTGAATGGCTCCCTCCATCTTCGAATTACACCTCGACATAATTTGTACCCTCTAACATCATTATTAATGTAACTGAAAACTACTCAGATTTCAGTGAAGTTTCCGACATAAGAAAGAGACAGCAAATCTCTAAAAAAAACACCGACCAATGGGAAGTGTCTGAAAATTTGTAAGTGACAACATCAAAATGTCAGATTGACAGATCCACAATAGAATTAGAAAGATCTAGATAAAAGTAACCACTGAAAAACAAGACGGAAGCAATGCCCATTTGCTCGAACATTCCATTTTACTTGATTTGTGAAACAGATATATATCAACACTCGTCTCTCTCTCATCGAATGCAATCGATTATTAGGAATTACTCGTATTTAAATTTTTACAACAATTTATTTATCTCATCGTAAAAAAATGGGAAAGCAAACCCGGACAAATTATATTAATATCTATTAAAAGTATTATCCCCTAACATTGTTTTATTTTGTTTATAACAAAACGACATTTTTATACAAAAGAAAATCGATTATCGATTTATTACCCCGATACTTATTACTATCGATGTTTCCAAACATTCAATGTTATTACTGAACGTAACGTAAGTAAATGTAGATTTTAACGAAAGTAACAATGAACTTTATAATGAAAACAATTAAATAGTTAAAAGTTTACTACATTAGGTTCTAGTTTAAATAATATATACTTAAAGTGCAACATTTATTGATTTTACCTGAGAAGAAATGAAGTAGTACTACGTACTCGATTGCGAACAACTTTCCGAACGCGTTACCTATTAATCATTATAACGTAGACAATTGTCATCTGTCACACACTAACCTCAACAAATGTTACTGTGGAATGCAAATGAAATTTGTGATCGATTCTAATTTGTATGTAATTAACCGTAAGTATTATATCTACGGAAAAAAAGTGTTCTCTTTTTGTAATTTGTGACACTTTTTTGTTTGTGTCAAGTTAAGAAAACGGAAAAAAAAGTGTTACAATTTGGTTGCGCGTCGCCTTCGGTGCGGTTAAAGGATTAATTCGGTTAGGCCTTTGTCCTTCGGCCGAGCGCCGTCCTTGAGAACTTAGTTAGGTACTTAAGATTTCTTAGGTATTCACCCCGAGTACAATAATACCGACTCGGTACGCACTTAGGCTCCCACGTAGGTCACTCGGCCATCCGTAGAGAAACCCATCCTCACCGGCGCGCTGTTCTTTGATGTAGCGAAGGCTTTTGACAAAGTCTGGCATAACGGCTTGCTTCACAAGCTGTACCACCAACTAGAGGTGCCAGACAGTCTCGCGCTCATCTTGCGAGATTACTTGTCGCATAGAACCTTTCGCTTCAGAATCGACGGAGCGCTTTCCTCTCCCCGCCCTATCCGCGCAGACATCCATCGTATACAAAAAACTTCCCCTGCATATTCCATTTCATTTGATACCCATATTTTTGATGTTGAACTAAAAAGTTATTTCCTGCTATGGAACATCCGCCATATTGGATTTATGATGACGTCACGTATACAGAAACCTTACCCTGCGTATTCCATTTCATTAGATACCCATATTGTTAGGGTTTAGCATTATCAAGTTCCCCTATAAAGTTTCATCCCCTTTTTCACCCCTTCATGGGTAGATTTTTGATAAAAAAGAAAACTATGTTTTTTTAATAGAAAAGGTGTATCTCTGTACCAAATTACATCTTAATCGGTTCAGCGGTTAATAATTTCCCATATAAAGTTTCATCCCCCTTTTCACCCCTTTAGGGGTAGGTTTTTAAAAAATAAAGTAAAACTATCTCCATGCCAAATTTTATCAAAATCTGTCCGGCGGTTTAGCCGTGAAAACCAAGCAGACAGACAGACAGAGAGACTTTCGCATTTATAATATTATATTAGTATGGAGTATGGTAACTAGTATGGATTTAGAACATTATCAACGGCCGGTAATAAAACTGTCTTGAAATCAAAGTTGAGAAAAAAAAATTTGTGGAGCGACCAAGTCGAGATTCGAACTTACAACCTAAGAATGATTCTCGAAAATAAAAGTGAACATCAAACTACCGAGCCAAAAATGCATTGAAGTTAGACTGAAATTTTTTATTTAAAGCGCTGTGAACAACAATACGCAACGTCTACGTAATATTTTATAGTAAATTAATTAATCTGTGATAATATTATACATTTCGGTTGCATTTTAATTTTATGAGTAAGGTTCCCTGTATTGGTTTGATACGGAGAACTCACGATATGTCATGGGTTTAAAACTAGAATGGTTCTTACCAAGTCATGAATAGCATTTTTATTACCAATAATATAATATTTATAATTGCATCGATTTATAAACATGTTTTATTTTATTTGTATTCAACTAAATTTCACAAATCGTAATTTTTGAGGCTTATACAAATGTCAATAAATGTTAATTTCAAAAATTGCCGCTAGGCGGCCATTCATGCACGCGCTGGGCGCTGTTTTATTGTGGTGTCGCGTCGCGGAGTTCGTTGCGAAAAGTATTTGGCCACGCCCCCTTAGCTCGATTCTGGCGCGATGCTCAAAGTCTTTGGCGACTACACGCGCCTTAAATTAAAAAAATAAATAATACTATGTAAACTATTATATTAATTTAACAAGCCGTTTCCCGCCCGCTTCGCTGGGCGTAAGTGAAAATTTTGTACGTAATAGTACATTTTTGTTTGAAAAATGGTGAAGGGTCTATGGAGTTCAAAAAATAAGTAGCCTATAACCATCTACAACTAATTCCGCGTCGAATGGTCATGGTTCCATGCCTATCGGTCAAGTAGTTTTCAAGTTTATCGCGGTCAAAGCCATGAAGTAAAAACAAAGAGGAGCTGCCGTAATGCATTTTCCCCATACAAACTGGTGTAACAATGTGCGGGGGTGAAGGGGACGCGGAATAGATGGAGGTGGAAGTTACATTTCTGTCTCCATCTAGCGAGTTATAGCAGTCTCTTCGTGTTATGATTCTTGAAATAGTTTTATTATTCACCACCAGATGGATAATACATTCTCGATACGTACGTCGATGTCGTATGTTGATCAGGGACGTATTTAGTGATTAATCGGCAACTCGAAATTACGCAAATCAAACATTTTCATATTAATTTATGGAATACTTATATTGTATTTTACGCAAATTTACGCATTTACTTAAATTTTACGCATTTACGCAAAGAACGGAACGACGTGCTGAGGCAGGCCACAGAGGGGTGCGCGGGGATTATTTCAATTATAATTTATACGTCATCGTCGTGTGGACCCCCCACTTCATTAGCGCACTCGACAATAAACGGTCATGTGAAGTCGCATAACATCAACACAATATTATATATAACTACCTACCTATGTATTTCTACCTTTTCTCAATTTACATTTTTTACAAGTTTGAATATACTAGTTTGTTGAAAAGCAGTAGTATTCATTTTATTATGTTCCCGGCGTGGACATAAATTGGCGACCGTGACAGGACAAGTTCAAGAAGCATCGTATAGCAGTAAAATATTCTTTCATCAATAATCGCGGAGTACGCCGCGATTCACCCATCAAAGGACAGCTTCACACTTGCCGTACTAGCCAGCCGGACGGTCAGCAACGTGGACATCACCATCAGCGCCGCCCGCAGCATTGGTCTAGCCTTTAAAGTGAGCTCGTTCCATTTCTTTCCCATCATTTTATTCCCGCTTCGATCTGATTAGAGTCGTGGACCTAGTTTTTCATACCCACTTATTTTATATTTTTTATCGCAACAATTTGTCACATAGACAACTATGGCGATTAATTAGTATTTATAATAAATTATCATTCAAACAAATTCGCAATATTTCGTTCTATATTTATAGTGTACTCGTTGCATTATCTACTACATTATTACACTCGTAAGTGCCTACCTATAACTGCATTTCTAATTGCGCGCTTACTCGCTCAGTGGTATTTATTTTTTGACTAATTCGAACTATCAACTTACATTAATTTTACGCTATTTTCACCGACAGTTGCAATTTTTTTAGTTATTTAACAACTCATCTAAGCATACATACATATATTTTTCTGTGTCTAGAAAGTATTTGTTCCTGACTAAGACGCTTGCACCAATCTATTCCAGCTTACGCATTTCTATGCACATCCATTAAATCACGCTTCACACAGCTGATCGCTTGAGGCCAAGCGGCCGCGCAGCGTGCATCTCGCGCAGTCGTCTGTTTGCAACTAGAACCGGTTTCACCCACAGCTGAAGACTGCACCGCATCAAAACGAGGAGCGTATCGTATGCCAGATTGTTTCTTTATTGTAAACAAAGTTATTAGAATTGCATTGTAGCTTGCTAATTTTGCATTAATATGGGAGAATTAAAAGATTTACTTACTAGACGTAGTTCAATCAAAGGTCGTGTTACCAAATTTAAAAACTATTTAACTACATTACAACAATGTACTGAAGAGATATCCTCTATTGAAATCGGAAAGCTAGAATGCAAGTTAGCTTATTATGAAGCGTTGTTCAAGGAATTCGATGAGTTGCAGAACGATATTGAGATAAAAAATGCCGCAACTTTAACCGTGGAATTAACCGAAAGAGACGTCATAGAACAAGATTTTTACCTCTGTATTGCTACGGCTAAAGAAATTTTAACCACAAGAAGTCGTGATGACAATCGTGATGGTAGTGAATGTATGTTCACAAGAAGTCACTCTAACAGTGACGATACTTTAGGTTTTCGTTTGCCAGTTATAAAAATACCTAACTTTGACGGCACCTACCATCGCTGGTTGGAATTCCGAGACACTTTTAAGTCATTAGTTCATAACAACAGTAAAATTAAAAATATACATAAATTTTACTATTTAAATTCATATTTAGAAGGTGAAGCGTCTAGGGTTATTTATAATTTAGAAGTTACTGACAAAAATTATCCAGAGGCCTGGAAGTTACTTCGTGATCGTTATGATAACAAAAGGCAACTTATTAATAACCATTTAAAATCATTATTTAGCATTGAACCTATGTTACGCGAGTCTGACAAGTCGCTAAGATTTATTGTTGACACTGTTTCCAAGAATTTGCGTGCTCTGTGTACTTTAGGTCAACCCACGGACAAGTGGGATACTCTTATTATCTACATGGTTTCAGCAAAATTGGATAACGCCACTTGTTTTAAATGGGAAGAGCATAGGAATTCTTTGCCAGACATGCCTACACTTAACGATTTCCACTCTTTTCTTAATAGTCGTGCAGACGTTCTTGAAACAGTTCAGCGAAACAAACAGGATAGACTCTTTAAGCGTAACCCTGATTCATCTGTTGTGAGCCAGCGAGCGAAGTCTACTTCTAAAGCATTTGTCGCTTCCACTAACGGTCCGTCTCCTTCTGCATTGAGAGCTATTGAATGCATTATATGCAAGGGAGAACATCGCGTATATGACTGTGCCGCATTCAAGGCTAAAACTCCAGAAGATAGGATCGCACAAGCCTCGAAGTTGAACTTATGTCATAATTGTTTACGTGTAGATCATGATGTTCGTCGTTGTCGACTTCCAGGTACTTGCAGAGTGTGTAAACTACGTCATAATACACTGCTACACAAAGAAGCAGATACCTCGTCAGCTGTTTGCAACAACCTTTCCACTCTGGCCGTTTCAACCTCTAATGAGGCTTTATTATGTACTGCATTAATTGATTTGGTCAATCCTAATACCAAATAAACAATATCTGCTCGTTGCTTGCTCGATAGCGGAAGTCAGGCTTCATTTATAACCGAAGCTGTTAAGCGAAAGTTATCTCTGACTTCTCAGCCTAATGACTTGCACAATGTAGTAGGTATAGGTAAAACTCGACTCAGCATTAAAACTAAGCGATGTGCAGTTCAACTTAAATCTAAAAACAGTTCCTTCAATGCAATTTTATCCTGTCTAGTTTTACCACATATTTCCGAACGTCTACCTACTGTCTTTATCGATATTCAACACTTAAACTTGTCTTCTTTTAAGTTAGCAGACCCCAGCTTTAACAAACCATCTCAAATCGACATGCTCATCGGCGCCGATCTGTTTTGGGACATCATTGGTTCCGAACAGCATTCTTTAGGCCAGGGTAAGCCCATTTTACGCAGTTCCAAGTTGGGATGGCTTGTTGCAGGTTCTATGCAACGTCTTAAACCCCAAACAAGTCCAGTGGTTTATTGCAACTTTGTCCACACAAGCGACCTAAACAATGAACTCACAAAATTTTGGCAACTAGAAAGTATTCCTAATAAACGTCAACCTTATACAGAACAGGAACGACTATGTGAACAGAGTTTCATTGCAACTACTAAACGTCTTGATGATGGGCGGTTTGTTGTTCGACTTCCTCTCAAAGACGAACCTGACTGTTTAGGTGACTCCTATTACTCTGCCAAACAAAGGTTTCTTCATTTAGAACGTCGATTTAAAAAACAACCAGAAGTCAAGGAACGTTATTGCAATTTCATTCATGAGTATGAAGAACTTGGCCATCTTTCTCCTTCGACTGTTGATAAACCAACAAATGCTTACTTTCTTCCGCACCATCCCGTCATTAAAGAGAAAAGCGAGTCGACAAAGCTTCGCGTCGTATTTGATGCGTCAGCTCGCACTTCCTCTGGATTATCAGTAAACGACCTTCAGATGGTAGGTCCAACCATCCAAGACTCTCTCTTTAACATTCTTGTTCGTTTTCGTCAATACCGCTATGTTCTGTCTGGTGATATCGAAAAAATGTTTCGCCAGGTCTTGGTTGATGAAGCACATTGTAACTTACAGCTTATTTTATGGCGTGAAGATGAATCAATGCCGCTTCGAACTTTAAGATTAAATACTGTTACGTATGGCTTTTCTAGCGTGAGCTTCTTAACTACTCGATGTCTCTGGCAGATTGGCGAAGACTGTGAGGACCCTCTCATCAAAACTATCATCCAGAGAGACCTCTACGTTGACGATCTTCTTTGCGGACATGATGATGAGGAACAGCTACGCTACATTCAGCAGTCTGTTTCTGAGAACTTGGCTAAGGGCGGATTTTCTCTAAGGAAGTACAGGTCTAACTTACCTTCTCTAATTTCGTCTCAAGCAATTAACACCGAGTGCAATCTTATGCTCAGTGCTGCTACTGATACTCTCGGTCTTGGTTGGGACCCTATGTCTGATAATCTTCATTTCACGATTGAATTGAGTCCAGTGGAGGTCGTAACTAAACGTAGTATTCTTTCGGCTGCGTTCAAAATATTCGATCCCTTGGGTCTAATTTCTCCTTGTACAATCATTCCTAAACTAATAATTCAACAACTTTGGTCTTCGAAACTAGATTGGGACGATCCCGCTCCACAAGAAATAAAATCCACCTGGCTAAGGTTTGCAGAAAATATTAGCTGTATTGCTAAGATTTCTATTCCTAGGTGGACTTTAATATATAATCCCCTTTCTATCGAATTGCATTCCTTCTGCGATGCGTCACAGAAAGGCTATGGTTGTTGTATTTATCTCCGATCAATTACTACTGAAGGCAAGATATTCGTCAGCCTATTATGTGCCAAAGCACGCGTCGCTCCAATAAAACCCACCACCATACCCCGACTTGAACTTTGCGGAGCGCTGCTTGCCGCACAACTTAGCTCAACGGTCACTGACGCACTTCGTTGTGTCATATCACGTCATGTGTATTGGACTGACTCCAGTGTCGTGCTGGCTTGGCTAAATACGAGTTCTAACAAGTTAAAAACTTTTGTGGTTAACAGAGTTTGTGAAATAGGCGAACTTACTGACATCGCTTCCTGGTGTCATGTACCCACAGATAGTAATCCCGCCGATCTTCTGTCTCGAGGTATCGAACCGCAACGTATTGGTAGCTGTACAATGTGGTGGCATGGACCGAGCTTCTTGCAAAGTTCGGAATCATCTTGGCCTACCTTAAGCCCTGTTTCTTGTCCAGACTTACCGGAATTGAAAGTCCATTCTACTGTAGTGATGAAGCCTATATTTAACTTTCAAAATTATTCCAAACTTTCTCACTTACAGCGTACTTTAGCATTCATTTTAAGATTTTTCCACAATTGTAAAAATCCTTGCGACAAAGTTACTGGTCCTCTACTTGTTAGTGAGCTTGATATGGCTTTCACAACTCTTGTCAAGGTTTCCCAAAATGACTGTTTCAGCAAAGAGCTGTGTTTACTAGCTAAATATCAGTCTCTTAGCCCTAAGTCAAATATTGCTTCCCTTACTCCCTTTCTTGATAATCAAGGAATCCTTCGAGTAGGTGGACGCATAGAAGCATCTCCTTATAAATTTGACAAGAGACACCCCATCTTACTACACGCTGATCACCACTTCACTAAATTATTATTCCTACAGGAGCACGAGCGACTATTCCATGCAGGCCCACAACATTTACTCGCCTCTATGAGAGAGCGCGTATGGCCTATAGGCGGGAGAAATCTTGCTAGGCGTACAGTACGCAATTGTTTCATTTGTAGGCGCTTTAAGGGTAAATCTATGACCAATATAATGGGCAACTTACCTGCAGAACGTGTCACTCCAGATTTTCCTTTTCGTAGTGTCGGTGCTGGTTTTGCTGGACCATTTATGATTACAGACCGCAAGGGTCGTAGATGTAAAATAACTAAGGCTTATTTGTGTATTTTCATTTGTTTTACGTATAAATGCATTCACCTCAAAGCTGTCAGTCAACTGTCTAAAGACGCCTTTATTTTATGCCTTAAACGCTTCATAGCTCGAAGAGGTATGCCTAAACAAATTTTTTGCGACAATGGTCGAAATTTCGTAGCTGCAGCCAAAGAAATAAATGATTTTTTTAAATGTAACCACGACTATATTATCGATTTTGCCTCTACTAAAGGAATTGAATTTCGCTTCTCACCGGCATACGCTCCTCACTTTGGCGGACTGTGGGAAGCTGGTGTTAAATCCGCCAAATTTCATATAAGCAGAATGCTAGGGACTTCACATTTAACCTTCGAGGAGCTATCTTCCCTATTCTGTCAGATCGAAGCTATCCTTAACAGCCGTCCTCTGTGTCCTTTGAGCTCCTCACCCCAAGATTTCTATCCGCTCACACCGAGTCACTTTTTGATCGGCAGACCTCTAACAACTTTACCAACACCGTGTGTCTTAGACTGCAACCCCAACCGTCTCGACCGGTTCCAGCGCCTCGATCAAATCAAGCAACACTTTTGGAAGCGTTGGAGCTCTGAATACATTGCGGAGTTGCAGCAGAGAACCAAGTGGAAGGTCAGGTGTAGGGACCTCAAGTTGAATGACTTGGTACTAATGAAAGAGGACCAAGTACCACCTCTTAATTGGCGTCTCGGTAGAGTTGACAAACTTTTCCCAGGCTCAGATGGTGTTCCAAGAGTGGCAGACATCTCTACTGCACGAGGAGTTGTACGTAGGGCCATTAATCGCATCTGTTTACTCCCTTCACCTGCTGACGAAGAAGAATAGTCTTGAAAGCTTCAAGCTTTCAAGGGCGGGGAGTATGTTTACGCAAAGAACGGAACGACGTGCTGAGGCAGGCCACAGAGGGGTGCGCGGGGATTATTTCAATTATAATTTATACGTCATCGTCGTGTGGACCCCCCACTTCATTAGCGCACTCGACAATAAACGGTCATGTGAAGTCGCATAACATCAACACAATATTATATATAACTACCTACCTATGTATTTCTACCTTTTCTCAATTTACATTTTATACAAGTTTGAATATACTAGTTTGTTGAAAAGCAGTAGTATTCATTTTATTATGTTCCCGGCGTGGACAGTATTTGATAATAAGTGATATAAATTCGTAATGTGTTACGACGGTGTTACGTGCAATAAAGCGAATGAGATGTACATTAAAAGATTTGCAAAAATTTGTATAGCGCGTGTAGGGGATCGAATAATGGTCTAGAATAGCAATTTTTAAATAACGTTTGTTGATTTGTTTGTATGCACATCATACAAAAAGTGTGTGTGGCAGATCTTAATTAGACTTGATGAGGATCGGTACGTAAGTTAAATGTACCAACATATTTTCGCATGATATTTTCTTAAATAGTAAATATTTTTTGCAAAGAAGCAACTGTTCTGTAACTTTTCGATATTCATACACAAGGGATGGCTAGCTATCTTTTTACACTGTTATGAGTATTTGATTTTATCTCCTATAATATAAAAAGTGATTGTGTAATCTGTTTCAACTTTATTATTTTGAATTGCTATGGTTGTATGATAGTCAACTTAAATGAAAAAAAAATACAATTATGAATATTTTAATTCATTTATGGTATTTCTTTGAAATATTTACACTGAATGCAATAAAAAGATGTGGTATCGTTTCAGGTGTTTTAAATTTTTTTTTATTGAATTTTTCATGTTTATTTACTTCACACCCACGAAATTCATTTAGTATTTTTGTTCAAACTCAATAAGAACACGAATTCAGTTACAACGGTTCAATATAGTAATCAAAAAAGGTGATACACATTTCACACACCAACAACGGCTCTGAATCTTAGTAGGTCTTCATCTAATAGTTGTTAGAGTAGCCATTATAGTTCGCTTAGACATCGTTTAGTTATTGTTTTGATTGTTAATCGAAAACTGACTCACTCTTTTTGTTTCTGAGAAGGGAAAAAGCCCCACGGACACTCAGTCGAGAGATACCTCCTATAGAGGACGAACCAAGGGCTTAAGGTGTCACCAAGGGACTTTCCGCACCTGCGTGCATATTAACGAGCATCCTATCGGGTGCGGGCCGGACCTCTAGCGGGACCGGTCGGCGTGACGGCTGAAGGCCAATGGAAACCTAACTGCGGACACTTGGATGTCTCACCGTAACACTAATCGCCAGAGAAAATTACGGCTTTATTTAACTGTTGCCTTTTCGTTAATCTTAAATTTGCGGGTCTTCCAAAATATGACCACGACACTTTGTTGCCCTGGTAATCAACGAAACTTTTTTTTGCTTCAAAAGCGTTGCGTACCAATTTTAACATGTGGCACGCGTCTAAAAAAATCGCGACTTCTTTATTGGTATCAGGATGTTTAAATGTGTTTTTAAGTTGTTCAGGTTCAAAAGAACATCCCAATTTTCTGGCCATGGTAATATTGGCGGAGCAACCATCCATTGTAAGTGATACAACATCCACACCTGAATCATCGCATTTCATCAGACATTGCTGTATTAGTGAAGCACGTTGCTCGCCATTCATTGTATGTATAAAAAAGAAACCAATAGGTAATTTCCATCTTTCAGTAAGACTTACAAGCAACAGAACCAGTACTTGTGTAGCTTGTGGCGGGTTATCATTTTGTAAGCCATTAGTTCCTACGTCGACATAACCGTGATATTTCTGTCCGTCCCATTCAATGTGCTTCTTAATGGCCATTTCGTCCATCATTAAACTACATAAAAGTCTTTCATTTGATGATTCAGTCTTCTGTCGTAATATTCTAAAAGCTTCTGAAGTAAGTCCAGCTTCACCATTCACACTGCTATACCACTTTGATAACGTCCTAGGATGAGGTAGGCACGTATCAAACGTTTTCTGTACATACATGTATGCTTTAGGTGAATAATAATTAAGGGTTAAGGCGAAAGATCTCAAAGCCGGTGAGTATTTCTTCTCAATAGGAAGTTTTTTAGTTTTGGAAACATGTCTTTTAATTAAATCTCTAACTTTTACGTGTATTGACGACAAAATATCTGCTTCTTCTCCTATAATAAGATATTTCTTTTCTAAATCTTTTATAAGGGCTTCCAAACTTCGAATCAAAACAAAACAAAAATGTCATCGTTACAGAAAAACAATGAATGTCAAAAAGGTACAACATACGATCTAAACGATATATTATAGAATATATGATTTTGTCGCATACTAATTTTTCGCCGAATTTCATGAAGTAAACTTTTGCAGAAATTTTCGTCAATAAATATCTTTTTCATATATGTATTTGTTTGAAATAAATTAAAATGGTTTAAATAATATTCGACTAAGCAAAACAATATCTAAGAAAGACTTCAGCGTTTTTAAAAATAGGTAGGATAAAAATACGTGAATTGCTAGGTAAATATTTAGTCGATAATTAGTACTTACATAAATACATACATATCCTCACGCTATATCGCGTCTCCTATTCATTTGTTATTGTTTTTTAAATCTAATGAGATGGTAGAAACCGACAAGGAAGACCAGGGCTGACATATAAGTTAAATAGCCGACGTTATTTAATCGAAAAGTCAAAGCTCTTCATACTTTGGCGTAAGTCTGCGAGGAGAAATGATTCCTCTCACACACTTGCTATGACATTTCCGTTAGCTAACATCGGCTATTTAACCTTTTTCTACCACTCACTTCCGCTCTGTAGGTTTTACTCGTCAAACTTTTTTCTTCATTTTTAAAATAAGATGTTCATTCAACTCCGCCGTATTGCGTATCCAACTTAATCCAAGCCTCACTACTCTACAATGAAGTTTGCACAAATACTGCGCTGTGTAGGGCCATTTTGACAGACTTGGATACTTTTATACTGCTAACCATTGCGGACAGCACCGTTAACTTTAATAATAGGTACTACCTACCTCTCCACATTCAGCTCACATTTTTCATCCCTCAAAAACGCACTCCCCAGAAATACAATTTCATTTGCTTGTTTTGAACATGTTCTCTTTCAAACAGGAAAGCCTTAGTTTTGCTCATACTGTATCTGTTTGCTCATAGATGATAATGGTAAGATACCAAACCACAAGAGACATACTTGCATGCGTATACAGCGTCATTTCGAAATGCGTGCCAGGTTTATAACTTCATTTTATTGATATGATACGAAACAAAAAATGTATTAAATCGATCGGATTAACTTCAACCCATCTAAAAAGCTGTAAGAGATTGCATCCACTCATATGTAAGAACCTATAGTGAGCGGGCAATATTGCATTCGTACGTGCGTACTTACATGCGTGGGTACTGGGTATGTAGGTACATGCGCAACAGCATACGTCCATAAAACCGTAAGCGATATAAACATAACATGAGACACACATATATACAAAATATCTTTGAATAAGCAAACATTAACAGTAACTTACCACGACACTATGTTAAGTATTCGCTTTCTGATATTTCAACGTACTTATGAAGTCCTGCTTGAAATCAAAATAAAGAACTTTTGGATTGGATGTTAACTTTATACTTACTTAAAAAATATATGTAATTGCGTATTTTATAAAAAACAGCATAAATTTAATGCACTTACCTTCTTCTTTAAACGACTTACGCGAACTTGAAGCCTTTTTATTTGCAAACTATCTCGTTGAGATTTTAATTTAAGTCGCGCAATTTCTTCTTTAAGCATTTTTTCTCTTGGTGTATCACGTAATGTTAAGAATTCGTTAATGTCGGAAATTTTTGTTACTGCCGCTATTTGGTTCATGTTGCTTTCCTATTTAACAAAATGATATGCAATACCTATTATACTTTCAAAAGACTATGAAATTATTAACATTGATTGATTGATTGATATGAACATTGAAATTTGTCGTACACTCTTCTAGTATTTATAATAAAAAGAGAGGAATTAAATTTATATCATTCTAAAAGTTCTCGAATCACAAGTGTTCAAATTTCCACCACAGACCAATTTAAATATAATTTTAGTAGATATATATATATCTATATATATATATATATATATATATAACGCTTAAATTATCACCTTTAAATTATCCTTATTTAGTTTTAAACAAGGTACGACTCCTTTTCTAAGTCTTCTTCGATACTTTCCTTCTCGCATGAAATCACTATCGTTGAAATGCAATGAACATATTTTCGTGTATTTTGTTGGTGCCCAGTTATTTAATCTGTTTATTGATTTCATCCAAAGTAACTTAATTGTTTCATTCTTTGGAAAACTAAAAAGTTTTATATTTTAATACATGAATAAAAATTATCCTTATAAAGGAATATATTAGTATTAATACGTCTGAGTGCGGTCCTGTCAATGTTATGTTTACCAAGTAACTTCTATTCCCCAACAGAAATTATCCGTAACGAAAAAAATATATTAGTATTATGTAATACATCTATCTGAGTTCGGTAATGCTGATAATATTAGTTTTACCAAATATTTTAATTCTCCAGCAGACGTCACTGCTGGACTACTGTACTCGGTTTACATGAATCGATGCAGTTCTTTTACAAATAATTTAATATATTAAATTAAAAATTAAACAATTTTAGGAGTAAGCAAGTAGGTTTCTTAGAAAACTACATTAACAAGAAACCTCTAGAACTTTCGATAAAAAATTGTGTAAATAAATACTTACAGATGAAATGTGATATTTTTTGGAGTATCACAGCGTCCATCCGAATGCGACTTACAACCAACCACACAGCACTTCATCTTTTTGTTGCACAATCACTGAAAATCTTTTTTTTTTAAATAATACACGCGGCTGTCAGGATCGAACTGGCATACGTGCAGTCGATACATTCATACACTTTAAAGCTGAGCCTATATTTTTTTACACACAGGCTCAGCCCATTACAACGTCTTCTTCTTCCTTCATGGTCAAAGCAAAAAAATTTTCATTATATATTTATAGATATTTATATATATAATTCGATGAGAACGAGAGTGAATTTGTAGTAACATACGTAGCACGAGAACATTTTAATTTTAAATGTAAAAGATATAACAAATAAACAAAAATATTTTAGAAGTATACTATAGAGAACAAAGAAATTAATTTTAAATATTGAACTAAATTTCATTTACTACTTCCATTTCAAAATCTTTAGTTTATCTTGTTATCTCTGGTTTCCATGTAAACTATTACAATCGTTGAATGAGACACACTTCTATTAGTTTATCATACTGCTAATAGATGGCGCTATTCGTAATTCATTACGAAAATTGTTCATAATGTAAGCTTGTTGGTAGAACATAGACGGTAATAAGTATTAACAATAAAACATACCTATTCAATTTCGAAAATTATTTTCAACGTTGAAAGTTTTATTATTAGGAGTTACAATGAAAAATTTATTTCCAGTTTTTTCGTTAGCGAATTTCATTTCGACATATTAAATTGTAAACAAGAATGGCGATAGTCATTATTATAAAAAAAATACTAGTTTCTAAAATGTTAATAAATCTTATGTAAATTTCAAATAAAGCTTCCCCGTCCGCTTGCGAGTGCTCCGCGGGGCCTTCGGGCATCCGCGATAGTTCGCGGGATGCCCGACCTGCCCGCACAGGGGCTGGACACTTCATACATTCATACATTCATACATTCTGACAATGTTTCATTATTTAAAAAAAACATTATTTCATTACGTTGCCTGCATTAACTGTCATTATTTGACAAATTTTCAAATTCAATTTAGCTTGAAAATTTTCGTTTCGTGTTTTTGTTGCTATCAAGTTATTACGGTGAATCGTTTTAGATATTATTTGTGTTTAATGATACGTGATTTATTCGTCGGTGCATTAACAAATACATAGTAAGTAAATACCTCTAATTGTCTACTTATATTTATTTTATGGGGGCGAAGTCACCACTGAGGAAGCCACGAGCTCAGCTAGTGGTATATAATAATGTTGTGGATTTGTTTTTGTTTGTATTTGTGTTGTAAATTTATAATGTTTTTTAATATTAACACTATTTTATTCCAGGTTTGCAAAATACCCGATATTGAGTGTGATTTAAACTCAATATGAGTATCCGATCATCAAATAAATGTACCATTTGTAATAGACAGAGAACGTCTAATTCTGGCGTATTTTTCGCTCGTTTTCCTATTGACACTTGCAAGAATGATGAATGAGATATATATAGTTAGTGATAGTTTGATATGTCTCAGGCTGCTCGAGTCGTAGTGATTACTTACTCAATGTGCCCGCAGAGCACGCATGTCGGCGGTTCGTCGCAGGGGGTGGGCGGGTGCAGTCCGCGGTGCTGTGGTCACCCGCGCATTTGACGCAGCGCGGGCGAACAAGACAGTTGCAGGCCGAATGGCCGTATAACTGGCAGCGATGCCACTGCCTTATTTTGCCCTTCCTGTGAGGGGCTTTAAATGATATGCCAGATAACTGGCAGAACTTGAAGGCAACGCGCGGGGGAATTACCTTTGTATAGGCGGTGAACCTCATGGGCGGAATGCCCTGGGTGCGGAGGTCTTGGACGGACAGCCTCCTTGGGGCAACGCGCAACCTTTTTTTTTTTTTTTTGTTTATTGGAAGGGAAGAAACTCCGCACGAGCACCCAACCGCCTCCGACGCCTCACGAGAGAACGTCGGGCGCGACCGGGTAGTGCCGGGCTCAAACCGGCTAAAACTACCCTCCACCGCCACTTGACCCTACAGGCCGTCGTAGCGAGCCGAACGCGTAGCGGGGAAGCGCGGAGGGCGCTCCCCCAAGAGAGGTCGACAAAGCCTGAGGGCCCCTCCGTCCGGGGGGTACCCGGGACGGAGGACGGAACCTCGGCTCAGGTTGTCGACGGGAAAAATATGCACCTGCGTGCCGTCTAGAAACCTATACGGGTGAGGGCCGGTCCCAGAGTGGTTTTGACCGGCCGGCGTACAATCGGCTGAAGGCCCGAAATGGTGTGTGCCTATCTTGTAACTCAGCGCGAGCGGAAAGCCCGCGCTCAAGTGAGGCCCTATCTGTGAGTGAGTGATGTAATCGTCGAAGAGAACCTACAGAGAGGCCCTAGTGTTAACGCGCAAGACGTCGACGCCCCCTCCGAAGGGGGCGGTGTTATGTCGCATCGTTGTATGTACTGTTTAACAGGGCGTCGTTCGCCGCTGTTATGATGTCGTCCGGGTCCGTCAAAAAGTCCCTAGGACGTCTACGGTGGAGTAGGGAACTCCCTGACGGGGAGTAGTTCGCGGCGTTAGTGATCGTTCGCACGGGAGCTTTTTCGACGTTTTAACGCGCGTTATTTCTAACGTTTCGAATAGATCTTATGACTTCTCCTGTGTATGTTCGCACATGGGCGCTTTTTTACGTCGGGAGTTGTTTTATCGCTCCATGCTTCATTTTACACTCCGAGCGCAAAGCGCCGAAATATATGCAACAAAGGGAAACGTATGAAGATGTTCTCACGAGCGCTTTTTAAAGCTCCGGGAGTACGTCAGTTAGCCGGCGATGTCAACTGGTGCATACATGTCTAGTCACGCGCAGTTCGGCCGTCATAACATATTACGACTATTATTATTAAGTAACTATATTATTTTTCGACCATATCATTTGATGTCCAAATGGGTGATGTTATGGATGTCGAACGACTTATATTAGAAGTTGAACAAAGACCAGGACTCTATAATAAAGCCTTACCCGAATATTCCAATAAAATAAAGGAATCGCTATGGATGGACGTAACAAAAAATATCTTTATAGAGTGGGACAATATCAGCGAGGTGGAAAAAATAAAAAAATGTAAGTATTTGTATATTTATTAATGTAGATAGACAGAAGTAGTTCACGTAATAAGTAAATTTTTAAATTGCGTTACAAAATGTTACGAAAATACCTATCTTCCAGCCATTATTCGATAAAGAGTGATTGTAAACAAAACGTTATGTATTTTTCATTTTGTGATACAGATATGTTACCTACTTTTAAATAATTAAACCCACATATAATACTCTGACAACTTATACCAATTTTTCATATACATGGTTTTAACATTTAATGCGTGATTTGTTTACAAACATTTTTTGTCGAATATGACTGAACTATCGTAGCTACCTACTGAATTCTTACATAGATACGTACATTATTTTGTATTACATAGGTTAAGTATTAATTGCTTAATTTATTGCATTAATTCAAAGCAGATTTTAAACATAATTACGTTTATAAGCCACCAGGGAGCGCTGCAGCAGATGTGTTTCTCTAAAATGACTATAATTTAAATTTTGTCATACTGCCATAGTACTGAGCCCATAGATGTGGTAAAATATTTGGCAAAGTAATCCCTGGTTTCAATACCCCTATTGTTGCTTCTTATGCCAATGGGTTGAAGTTCATCTAATGATGAATCATATAATGTGTCTTGGAATCTGAAACCATCCTTAATTCTTACATAATTATGAAGTACACAACATGTTTTAACTACAGTAGTAACGCCATCAATATTGAGGTCTATTTGCCTGTTTATAATTCTCCATTTTTGCGTTAGAATCCCAAAACTGCACTTTACCATCCTTCTGGCTCGTGATAATCTATAATTATATATTCGTTTAATTACGCTGAGGTTTATGTTTGGGTATGGCCTTAAAACATATTCAGATAATGCAAATGCCTCATCACCTAGTAATACAAATGGCATGGGGGCATGGGGCATCCAGTAGGATCGTGAGGTAATTGTTTTGGCCCTGGAATATTTGCTTGGCCAGATTCTAATTTTCTATTAAATGCCGTATTTTTGAATACGTTGGAGTCACTTGAGCCACCGTACGCCCCGACGTCTATACAAGTAAAACAATAGTTCGCATCTGCAATGGCCATTAATACAATAGAAAAATAAAGTTTGTAATTAAAATACAATGATCCGCTGCGGTCGGGTTTGGAAATTTCTATATGTTTACCATCAACTGCACCAATCACATTAGGAAAGTTCGTTCGTTGATAAAATTCTTCAGATATTTTTCTCCAATCGTCTGCAGTATTTTCAGGCATATAGATTGGCATTAAGCACTCCCATATCACTTTACACTTTTGTCTTATCATGTAATGTATTGTTGATACGACAATCAGAAATTGAAAATGCAAATCGTGAAAGCTGTTCCCTGTTGCTAAATATCTGTAACAAATATAGTATTTTAATAATGTAATAAAATGTACAATTTACATATAATAATATTTTTTGTTTTAGGTAAAGAAGTCCAGTTGAAAGGGAAATATACGAGTATAAGGGATAATTTTAGACGAGAATTGCAAGCACACAAAAATATGACGTCAGGTCAAGGTGCAAAGAAAAAAAGAAAATATAAGTATTTTGACCAAATGTTGTTTTTGACAGCCTATGTAAATGACGGAACTAGTTCTGGAAATTATTCCACTCCTGGTTGCGCTGATAGCGATAAAAACCAAGAAAATCATAGTTCTTTTCCAGAAAATATGATTCTTCACCAAGTATGAACAGGTCTTCTCCTTTGAATAATACATTGGACTCTAGTATTTCAAACATTATTACACAGCGTAGAAAGGCAAAAAATAAAACGACATTCGAAGACAAAATTTTAGATTCAATGAAAAACAAAGAAAATTGGGAGATCGATGAAGACAGAACGTTTTGTCTCTCATTTGTTGCATCGTTAAAAAAAAAGGATTGATGCGACAAAACTTGATGCCAAAATCAGAATATTAAATGTAATCCGTCAGGTTTCATTCAGTGAGTCTATACAGGTTCCATACAATCAACAACAAGAGTCATACAATCAACCAAGCACTCATCTCGCACAAGTTCCATACCAACAACAAAATTCATGCAGTCAACCAAACATTCGTCTCGCACAAACTCAAAACGTCCAACAACAAGAGTCATACAGACAATTAAGAATTCGTCTCCCACAAGCTCCATACATCCAACAGAAAGAGTCAAACAGTCGACCAGGAATTACTTTCACACAGGCTCCATTCAACCAACAACAAGGGTCATACGGTCAAACAAATATTTTAAATGGCTATCTACAAAATGCCCAATCTAAATAGGGTAAATACACAAAGCCTAACAAAAGAATAACAGTTTTGGATTGCCAAACCACCCCATCTCCGACTCCTTCTTCTACACTTGAATCTGCACAAAACTATTTTTCGACATATACGCCTAGCCCATTAACAAGTTCAATGGATACAAAGCAAGACTGTATCTCCCCATGTTCAGAAACAACATTTGATGAAGCACACAGTTGATTAATACTACTTACTTGTAATAACTACAATAAGTTAAGATAAATACTATAATTGAATATATGCTCATTGTTTTATTTTTAATTAATATCCTAAAACTTACCTCAAAGTGACAATCAACCTTTGTACAGGTGGTATGGCCAATCTCATATTTGTATCCTGCAATATTATTATAGGACCAACAATGGCTAATAATTCGTCAAAAGTTTTCACTGTCATCCTGAAGTAGCTAAAGAATTTCACAGGGTATTGTCTTAAATCTTCATAAAGCGTCACAAATTGGCCTTTTAGTAATCGTTCACTAATAATTGGGTGAACCCACAATTTTGCTTTTCTTTGTCGCCTTCTTACAACGCAAATACCTATTGCTGCAATTTCAGCCGAGTTCATGACGCGTCCGTATCAAGCGATGTACTGGTACTGGCATTAACTGATTATTTTAGCGCCCGTTTGAACAGCGTGGAAACAAAGCGGTAAAAAATTTCTGGACGCTTTTTACAGAACGCTTATTTAAACTCCCGTGCGAACGATCTCTTAGCAATAAGCTCGTTCGCGTGGCGAGAAACAACCTCGAAGTGGCGCTTTGACGCCTCCTTGACGCACTTTGAAACGGTAGGTAAATCTAAGTCGCGATGTAGGTCTAGTCGTCGAATGTCTTTTGTCTTTTTATACAATTTTTATATATAACAATAGTTTGAAAATAATCGTCTTAACTCCATCTATCATCAAATTACATAACTATAAATTCGGATAGTGTTCTTTGTTTGAAAGCTATGATTGAATTCTAAATATAATTTGAATTCTATTTTTCTTTTTTTATTATTAGATCCAAATTTTGAAACTTAATTATAATTTATAACAAAACCTTTTTCGAAGTTGTACCCTCTCATACGGCAAAAAAACAAGGTGTATACACTCTTCATTATATAAAAAATAAGACCTAATTTTTGATTCAAATTTACATCTGTTCACATTGTTGTTTCATTTTGACCGCTTAGACAATTTTAAGTACCTGCTGTAGCCCTAAATTCGTCGGTACACACTGTTCCCCACGTTAGATTCAGCCGATATTTTTTTTATAGGTGTCTTCCGACAAGAGAATGACATTAGAATAAATTTCAGCTTGTTGGAAAATATCAAGTTTCAGGTGGCATGTTAAATTCAACCTACAGCCTTAACCACACTTTCAAACTGGCCGAAACTTGCACCTTCAGAACAAAACTTTTTGATATCTTTACGAATATCGCATTTTCGGCTTGGTAGCAAAAATTGCGTTTTGTGTTATCATATAACACACTTTTCAACTCTCCCCCCTTAAACGGCGTACAAACGGTTTTGAAAAATCACGCGATCCGGGTTGCCGTCGTACACCGTGTAAGTGTCGGCTTGTTATTTTTCATTAAACCAAAAAGTCCATGGGCTCTTCGTCTATTACACCTAGGACGCCAGGAATTCTCGGGCCGGCGCTGATTAGTAGCGGTACGTAGCTATACTGTACCACGGCGCTACTAAATTACTGTAATATTAATTACTGTACTACTGCACTACACTTTTATTTACAATAATGGCGATAGCTGTTATTATAAAAAAAAAAAGACTACATTCTAAAATATTAATATATCATGTAAATTTCAAATAAAGAATATTACTAAAAAACTGTATTCTTTTCCTATATCTATAAAATAGTAGTAATAACTTAAATATGTATACTTCTTACAATTAGAATGAAACCTAATTAAATGGTTAGAAATTTAAAATTGTAAAAAAGCAGATAACAGATATTTGTATATAGTAACTACAGAAAGTAGTAAATTAACTTTAACCAAACATTACAAGTATTACAACCGCTTTCTCTATACTCGATGGTATAGTACAATTATTATATTCTCGTCCCGCCCGTATACACTTCTAAAAAAAATATTGTTTACACCTTTTATATAAAACTAAAATGTTGTACCATCAAGCTTACATTATGAACAATTTTCTTGAAGAATTCTATATAGCGCCATCTAACCAGTGTGGCAAACTAATAGAAGTATGTCTCATTAAATGATTGTAATAGTTTACACCATGAAGGAAGGAGGAGACGTTGTAATGGCTGAGCCTGTGTGTAAAAAAATATAGGCTCAGCTTTAAAGCGTAGGGGTTTATCGACTACACGTATGCCAGTTCGATCCTGACAGCCACGCTTATTATTTTATGAAAATAAAGATTTTCAGTGATTGTACAATAGAAAAATGAAGTGCCGTGTGGTTGGTTGCAAGACGCATTCAGATGGATGCTGTGATACTCTAAAAAATATCACATTTCATGTATAAGTATCAATTTATACAATATTACATCGACAGTTCTAGAGTTTTCTTGTTCGTGTATGTTTTACTATTCGTCGACAGATGTCAACTTAATCGCCCTTTAAAATCACATTTTGCACTCAGATATCGCTAAGCATATTAAAAACCTACCTGTTTATTCCTAACATTGCTCAATTGTTAATTTAATTCATGAAATTGTTTGTAAAAAGCTACATCGATTCATTTACACCGAGTGAAGTGACCTCTGTTGGGGAATAAAAATTCTTGCTAAAACTGACATTATCAGCAGGACGCACGCAGGAGTTAGACGTATTACAATAATACTAACATATTTTTTTTGTTACGGATAATTTCTATTGGGGAATAGAATAGAAGTTACTTTACAAAACATTAAAAGGACCGTACTTTAGACGTATTAATACTAATATACTCTTTTATAAAGGATAACTAAAGCCAAGGAAGACCAAGGCTGACTTACGAATATTTAATAGCCAGAGCAGTTAGCTGACGGAAATGTGAAAAACACGCATACCCAGGCGAAAATTTGTGAAGAGTGATAATGAGTGATGAGATTTGAGGAAGCGAAGAAGTATGTAACTCTGACTACCCTGTTAGGGATACAGCGTGAGGATAATATGTTGTTGTATAAAGGATAATTTTTATATGCTTTTCATAAATTAATTCATTTAATAATAACTATTATTTGATAACTCATATTTTGTATTTTATAACAAAGTTATAACGTAATAAATAACTAACCGAAACTAAATTACGCATATACTGGCGTAGCAGTTTTATAGTAATGGGAACTGCTTACATAGACCATAGAATTAAATTGGTCTAATTCGAAATTTTGAGATTTTGTTTTGGCAAATTCCGACATTGAATTCACATAGAATAATAAAATGGATTTTTCACAAATACATGTTTAAATATTCTCGCGATATGTTGCTAATGGGACGGACAAGTTTGTACTGTTATCTATTAAATTAAGTAGTAGGTATTTTTAAGTTTATTATTTTAATCCGAAATTATAAATAAATTATTTTAATATTAAATAAATTGTAAATTAAATCGCTTTCATTCTAAAGATGCGATATATTGTCTTACCAATAATAAATACGTAGCGACCTGGCGATGCTAAAAGTGCTGAATTGCATTTTAGTAGAATATAAAGCAATTTGAGGAAGCGAAAGAGGTATGTAAGGACCGCGACGCTTGGCGCTCCGCCCTCTCTGACCACCCTTTTAGGGATACAGCGTGAAGATATGTATGTATGTATAAAGTAATTCGAACGCGTGGCTCGCCAGTCGCTTTCATACCATCGCTCTGCCATGCCACTTCATGCTAGTTAAATCGTGTAAGAAGAAAATATAAGTTCGATACTAATATGTAATTAATTTATTTGGATTTACAATAAATGAAGAGAATGGACACAAAGAAAATCCCTAAAAACACATTACAATTTCGTAAGAGCGTATCTAGGCGGATTCCCCACTACAATCGCTGGTCAAGACTCATCTTTCGTGGCGCGATCTCTATTATCGTTCTATTTAAATAAAGACAGTAACAGTTGCATGATGCGCATACAAACAAATCGACAAACGTTAATTTAAAAATTGCTATTCTAGACCGTTATTCGGTCCCCAACACGCACGATACATACATACATATCTTCACGCTGTATTGAACGATACGTTGTATTACGATAAAAAAATTTACGAATCTAAAGCTACATCTCATCCGCTTTACGGCTTTATCATAATATACATTATGCATTAATATCAATTTACTCTTAAATACAAATATAAGTATTTCATAACTTAATGTGAACATTTTCGAATCGTGCAATTTCGAGTTACCGATTAATTACTAAGTACGTCTCGGTATCGAGAATGTATTTTACTCATCTGGTGGTCGATAATAAAACTACTTGAAAAATCATAACACAAAGAGACTGCTACAACTCGCTAGATGGCGGCAGATTTGCAACATCCCCTTCCATTTATTCCGCGTCCCCCTCAACCCGCATGTTGTTACACTGGTTCGTATGAGGAAAATTCGTTACGGCGTCTCCTCTTCGTTTTTACTTCGTGGTTTACACATAAACCAGAGATAGCAAGAAAAACTAAAAAAATTTGAAACGGAAGTAGTAAAAATGAGTTTTAGTCCAATATTTAAATTGATTTTCTATGTTCTCGATAGTATACTTCTAAAATATTTTTATTTATTTGTTATAATCTTTTATATTTAAAACTAAAATTACGAAAAGCGTCATCTGTTGGCATTCTTATAAATGATAGTGCACTGGTTAATTAAATTATTATAATAGTTTATGCAATAAGCGAAAGATGACAATATAAAATTAATTAATTAATCTGTGAGTACTAAAAATAGTTATGAATAGCAATCAAAAATTAGCACTGTCTCTCAAATGTCAATACACTTTGTTACTTAATTTGTTTCACCCACAATAAGTACAATAATCATTGTTCCAGTCTCGTAAATAGTATTTAATTTGCTAACAGATTTTTTTTATTTTTGTAAATATTTAACTTTATTCGACAATCTTGGTCCTCTCACTTTATTATACAAAAAGGCTTGTTAAAATTTCACAGACTTACGAAAATGACTACACTCTTAGATCTTTATGTAAATTATGAATTATTATTTGAACAGTAACGACATTCATTTTCTTGTAAATAGTGACATCTATTAAAATGTTGTATAACCAGCCACTACAGCAGCAATAGTGATTAAAGCATTTTTTAAATAACAGAATCATAGACGGTAATAAGTAATAATAACAATAAAACACACCTATTCAATTTTGAAAATTATTTTCGACATTGAAAGTTTTATTATTAAGAGGGCGTACAAAGGTACACTAGCGCCACTCCTTTAAAAAAATATTATCTCGTGACCGAGAAGGAATTATGAATAACGTTTCAATAAGAACCCTCGGTAAGTGTGTCTAGAATTTTTTAATACCTTTTACAAAGTTTCATATTGACACACGAAGCAACAAAATAGGATCTAGAGGAATGTGGCCGCTTTTCTTCAGATCGAATTTTATTAGTTCGTGTCTCAATATGAAACTTTATAAAAGGTATCAGAAAATTCTAGACACACTTACCGAGGGTCCTTATTGAGCCGTTATTCATAATTCCTTCTCAGTCATGAGATAATATTATTTTAAAGGAGTGGCGCTAGTGTACCTTTGTACGCCCTCTTAAGCGTTACAATGAAATTTTTATTTCCAGTATTTTTCGTTAGTGAATTTCATTTCGACATATGAAATCGTGTTGTTATTGTTATTGTAAAAAAATAATGAACCATTGCATAATGTGAATAATTATTTTACTACAGATTTAATTTAACAAATAAATTATTGTACGTTAGTTATGTTGATTCTGATACATTAGAGATGTAGATGACAAGAGAGTAAAATGTATTATTCCTCATTTTTAAATTATTTTAGTTATAGTGACATCTGCTATTGTACATTTGTATTGAAACTATTTCATAAACTAATTAATTTATCACAAGATATTCTTTACGAATTTGAACGTCCGTAGCGTCGTGAACGAAGTAGGTAATTATTTTAAAAACGAATGTTTATGTAAATATAATTACATATTATGTTCACTTTATACTTAATGAGGTAAACATGACATACATAACTAATAAATAGATTACACTAGTTTTTTTTTTTTTTTTTTTGTTTCTGAGAAGGGAAAAAATTCCGTACGAACACCCAACCGCTCCTCACGCCTCAGGAGAGAACGCGAGGACCGGCCGGGTAGTGTCGGGCTCGAACCGACTAAAATAACCCTCCTCTCGCTACTTGACCCTACAGGCCGTCGCAGCGAGCCGGACGCGTTAGGGGGGGCAGCGGATGGCGCTCCGCCCGCAAAGGTCGACAAAGCCTGAGGGTTCCTCCGTCCAGGGAGTACCCGGGGCGGAGGACGAGACCTCGGCTCAGGTTGTCGCCGGGAAAGTGTGCACCTGCGTGCCGTCCAGAACCTACACGGGTGGGGGTCGGTCCCAAAGTGGTTATGACCGGCCGGCGAATAGATCGGCTGAAGGCCCGAAATGGTGTGTGCCTATCGTGTGCAGCAGCGTGGACAGAAGGCTCGCGCTTTGGTGTAGCTCTAACATGGTGTGTAATGCAAAACGAACAGCCTACAGAAGGGCCCTAGTGTCGTCGCGCGGGTCGTCGGCGCCCCCCTCCGAGGTGGGCGGTGTCGTGTCGCATCGTGTCTTCGTGTTCGAGTGTAACAGGGCATCAATCCTGACTTATCAGAACTAAGGGGGGGGGTTGTTAATGACGTAATTACTACAGGCTCTCTATATAAATCAGTATCATGGAGTCGGGTGCTTGCTCAAGTGGCACAGGCTGTTGCAGAACTAGAACTTAGCGACGTTTACGAGAATGTCTTGAACGAATTTGCGCTGAAGGCGCTGGACGGGTAGATGCTGAAGGCGCGGGATGGGCTTGCTCTGAAAGCGTAGAATAAGTTATCGCTGAAGGCGCGGGTCGGGTTTGCGCTGAAGGCGCTACAGATCGGGCAGGCGCTGGAAGCGCATGTTGGGCTTGCTTTGAATGCGCGGATGAGACTTGCGCTGAGGGCGTAGATAGAGCTGTCGCTGAGGGCGCAGGTCGGGTTTGCGCTGAAATCGCGGATGGGGCTGGCGCTGAAGGCGTGGGTCGGGCTTGCGCTGAGCGCGCGGGTCGAACTTGCGCTGAAGGCGCGGGTCGGGTTTGCGCTGAAGGCACGAGTCGGGTTTGCGCTGACGGCGCGGGTGGCATTTGTGCTGAAAGCACGGAGGTATTTTGGTAATCGTTGGCTACAACCCGACGGTGTCTGTGTTTTCCCGCTCGGCCCTTGATCCGCGGGGCTCTGGGGCAGCCGCGATAGTTCGCGGTATGCCCCAGCTCCCCGCAGAGCGCGCATTGAGGCGGTTCCTCACAAGAAGCCGTTCGCGTGCAGTCCGCGGTGATGTGCTCACCTGCGCACTTAACACAGCGCGGTTGAGCGAAGCAATTGCGAGCAGAATGCCCGTACAATTGGCAGCGATAACACTGCCCTACTATACGCTGACGGAGAACTTCAAAAGATAACCCCGATATAGAACAAACAGTAGGGAGGGATAAGAGACGCTTGCCCGCCGCGGAGCGATCAACTACAGCGAGAAAGAGATCGTAAGGGACTACTGGGGAACTGCCTTGATATAGTTGGTGCATACGATGAACTTCATGTACAGGGATATTCTGTTCACGAAGGTCATTCAGGACGAAATCCGTCGGAAACTCTTTAGAGAGGCCGCGAATAACTACCCGTAGACGTGTATCTTTTACGAGGGAATAGGTATGGAAACCTATGTTATGGGACTTAAGGAGTTTAACTAAGCGACGATAATCGTTGAAGGTGGGAACAAGTACTTTAATGCCTTTTTTGGTATCCCCAGTTTTACTAAAATTAATATTTTTTGCAAGAGAGCATAGGCGGATCCAAGCGTCCTTTTGTTGGACGAAAACTGGAGGGGGAAGTGTGGGTTTTATGGGTTGAGAGAGCTCGATCGGGGGGGCAGAACTACTGGCACTGGAGGAGGGGATGGAGGACGGTTTCGATTTACGGGATTTCTTTGATTTGGTCATGGCAGATGGGTGCGTCCGCCACGTGAGTGAGGTCAAACCTAGTCCCTACTTGCGAGTTAGAGGGGTGAGTACCTAAAGTGTACCCTAGTCGTGTCCTCGGCCAATCTCAATGTGCAGAGGGTGTATACCTGCTCATACTAGGTGACCTAACAAAACGCACAGACGCTCGGCCGGGGGATGCCGAGATACTCACGGCTTACTCCCCTAACCACACCGAGACGCCTGTACCTTCCGGTTTTGCGCTTCCCTGAAGGGGAAGAGCGGTCCACCGGGTCTGGGCCGCGACCGAGTGCGTTGACACCGTTAGGATCCCCCGGTCGCAACAAACACGGTTGAAAATGCAGCCGCGGTGCTGTTTACAAAGAAAAATATTAACTCTCGCGTTCCGCAGTTAAAACTGCGCGCTAAAGTTGTCGCACGGTACGCTACGAGATCCCGACGCGATACAGAGCCGAAAAAACCTCGCGAAACCGAACAATGAAATACTACCTGCGCTAGGGACGGCTCGCTGAGAAGCGCACTCGGACCGGTCGAGCAAGTAGTGAACACTCACAACGCTATAAATAGCGTGAGAAATAATAACGGAATTTCGAAAGCGAATGACGAATAAAGCGTAACAATGGTCCAAAGCTTACCGAGCGAAAAGAATTTTTCTATGTTTGCCAGCACTTATCTTGAGAAACTGTGTGTCGCAACTAGCGGCTGCAGCGGACAGATAAATAATATGTATATACGTTTTATATACGTTTACCGTTTATCGTTTCTGTTGCTGATTTTTAGTTTTTTTGGCGAAAATTTAGAGTTTACCACTTTAGTCAAGTCTGTCTATCATGTCTGCTCCTCGGTCTGTCCGGCTCGTTTAAGTATGTCTAATAAAACATCAACTAATAATCTGAAACAAAAATATGGTATGGATTTGAAGCTTCGGACCCACTTTTTTTTTATTTAGTATAAATCTAAGTTTCTTCTAAATTACTGCCAAACCCTTAATTAATACGCAAAGACATTCAAATATACGATCAGATTCAAATATACCGTACCCTTTCAATCTCTTTGTTACTACGTGTCTAACACGACCTTAGCTGTTTCTTAAGGTTTTTTTTTAAATACATAGACACCAAATATGTACTATTAAAAACCGTTTTTATTACGTCACAAATATCACTTGTTTCATACTTTTTTTTACCTACTAGTACTTAATTCAAATCGCATGTAACATAGGTACAAGTAGATAGATACTTATACAATAGCTTGTAGGTAATTATTGTACAAGAAATTATCTTACAAAATGTTTACAGATTTTGCTGTGCAGAATAGAAACACAAAGAGAAACATAATAATACTGTGGTCTGTGGTAATGAAATAAAATGTAGAGGACACTCGTATGACCTTGAAACTGTATCGCGTACGCTCTCGCCTCTCGGCACGTGTAGATTAGCACGTGTAAAGTTGCTTATGTTATTTTCAAGAGATACGTAATAAATTTTACTTATTTTTAACTAAGCATTATTTTTTAGTGCTTCCTACTTACTATAGAAATCCAGACCCCCTTGGGCGGCAATACCTTAGAGATAAGCCGCTTTGTTGTCCAGAGCGTTTTGTGAATGGCTGTTGTTCATTAATTGTTGGGTGCTCGTGCGGAGTTTTTCCCTTCCAATAAACAAAAAAAAATGTGATTACTTACCACAAACATAATAAACAACAGACTCACGACTCGTCTTAAACCTGTTTCTAAATAAAAATACCAAAATGCATAAAGTATTTTAAATATAAAAATCACATTACGCCGTAATTTAGAGGGATGCACAGACTGTAGAACTTTTGTAACGGACTATTGAATAGTTTTGAATGCGAATCGTACGTGTAAGATCGTAGCTAACGAACGATGCGACTTCGCGCTATATTTCTAACGGGGTAGATAAGAGTGATTTCTCATAACTTGTTTCCGTACAATGTCGCCGAGATTTGACATTCCATTTAACTATCGCTGGCTAGGGCCATAAATAGTTATCTCCTTTACGAGGGTGAGCAGTGCCATTACTCTCTGCCTCAATATTTTTCCCTAAAACACACGGACAAAGTCGCGGACTGGAACTAATGTTTTAATGTTGTGGTCTGTGGTAACTATGGCAAAGTACAAGTTACTTGTACTGTGGTACAAGTAACTATGGTAAGATGGTGCTTCGCGAATAAGCCACGCCCACTGTTCAACAATTCCCGCCCCTCCGCATCTTCACGCTAAATCGCTAACAGGGTGAAGACATACGAAACACTGTGTTGGAAATTATCTGTTGCAAACATATCTTCACGCAGTATTCCTAACGGGGTAGTCAGTTTGGTCGTTTTTTTACATGTATTGTTCTTTTATAATGTGCGTAGATATATAAAATTGTATGCACGTTGTATGTTTGTAGTTTTGGAAGGATTATTAAAAAATTTTTATACCGTCTTTTCTTTTAAGTCATTAAGTAGATGTCTTTTGTACTTGCATATCTATATTTTGATAACGTTGTACGATGCTTGTCGATCCGATGAATTTTTTTAATGTACATATTGTTGGAATTTGTTCATAGAGGCCACTAGGTGGCGTTGAGTGTATGATTCTAACCAATGTTAAGAACGAATGTATATGATTAAGGGTAAAAATATTATATGTGCGTGGTGTTTTATTTCAAAGAATACGTAACATATTATTATTAAATTGGCAAATAATTATCCAAAACAGGTATAATAGCGCACTTATGTAATATTTATTCAAGAGTAATCCTTACCTACTTAAGTACATAAAACCGGTAGTTATGGTGTTTGCATCTTATCGTGTGTTACAAGAAAATATTATTAATTGGAAAGAAAAAGCGAGTGGACATGTTTAGTTATAATTGTAGTGTGATTTTGTGGTGTACAATATTCTAATCTATTACTTTACGTTAGTAACTAATTAATCTGTGCTAAAACTTCTGCTAAAGTTTACGCACTAGCGCCATCTATTGTGAAGTTGAAGCAAGCTGTCAAGTAATATTAATATGTGATGTTTTATTCTTTATAAAATTACTATAATATGGCGGTAACGATGATGTGCTTGAGAGATGGCTATAGGAAACGTGTGCTGTCACTAGCAGACCCTTCGAGAATTTTTCACTCATGTTATGAGTCATCAAGTCATCATGTTTTGGTCTTGAAAAGACTACACGTGATTATGGCGTCGATGGTAGGTTACGAGAATTACTTGATGGCTCATAATAATCCTATCGAGTTTAGGTTTCTTTAGGTTTAGTTTTTTGATTAAATTTGTGGTTACCAACATCAAACAATGATTATTGTACCTACTTACTGTGTGTGAAACAAATTAAGTAGGTAACAAAGTCTATTGACATTTGAGAGACTGTGCTAAGTTTTGATTACTATTCATAACTATTTTTAGTACTCACAGATTAAAAACATAACAACATAACACATCTTCACGCTGTATCCCAACGGGGTAGTCAGAGAGGACGGAGCGCCAGGAGTCGCGGTCCTTACACACCACTTTCGCTTCCTCAAATCTCACTCAAAACAAATTAATTAGTTTAAAAGATTAATTTTTATTTTAGTTTAAAGAACTAACAATAAGATATGTCTTAAGATAATTTTTGTTGCAATGTTTCACGCACAGCAAGTACATAACAATACCTAATCGATATTGATTACATATCATGAAATTAAAAATATCAAAAACATTGAGTCGAGACATTTTTGTTTTTTTTAATTTAATTTTGTCATCTTTCGCTTACTACTTAAACTATTATAATAATTTAATTAAACAGTGCATTATCATTTACAAGATTGCCAACAGATGACACTTTTCGTAATTCGCTGAGAACGAGAGTGAATTTGTAGTAACATGAAATTTGTGAAAACATCACAAATAAACAAAAATATTGTAGAATTACATAATCGAGAGGAGAGAAAATGAATTTAAATATTGGTCTAAAACTCATTTACTGCTTTCATTTCAAAATGTTCGAGTTCATCTTGTCATTTCTGGTTACTAAGTAAACAATTACAATCATTTAATGACACATACTTCTATTAGTTTGAAACACTGGTTAGATGGCGCTATATAGAATTCTTCAAGAAAATTGTTTATCATGTAGGCTTGTTGGTAGAACATTTTAGTTTTATATAAACGTTTTAAATAATATTTTTTTTAGAAGTGCATAGTATACCATCGAGTATAGAGAAAGTGGTTGTAATACTTGTAATGTTTGGTTAAAGTTAATTTACTACTTTCTGTAGTTACTATATACAAATATCTGTTATCTGCTTTTTTACAATTTTAAATTTCTAACCATTTAATTAGGTTTCATTCTAATTGTAAGAAGTATACATATTTAAGTTATTACTACTATTTTATAGATATAGGAAAAGAATACAGTTTTTTAGTAATATTCTTTATTTGAAATTTACATGATATATTAATATTTTAGAATGTAGTCTTTTTTTTTTTATAATAACAGCTATCGCCATTATTGTAAATAAAAGTGTAGTGCAGTAGTACAGTAATTAATATTACAGTAATTTAGTAGCGCCGTGGTACAGTATAGCTACGTACCGCTACTAACCAGCGCCGGCCCGAGAATTCCTGGCGTCCTAGGTGTAATAGACGAAGAGCCCATGGACTTTTTGGTTTAATGAAAAATAACAAGCCGACACTTACACGGTGTACGACGGCAACCCGGATCGCGTGATTTTTCAAAACCGTTTGTACGCCGTTTAAGGGGGGAGAGTTGAAAAGTGTGTTATATGATAACACAAAACGCAACTTTTGCTAACAAGCCGAAAATGCTATATTCTTAAAGATATCAAAAAGTGTTGTTCTGAAGGTGCAAGTTTCGGGCGGTTTGAAAGTGTGGTTAAGGCTGTATTTTGAATTTAACATGCCACCTGAAACTTGATATTTTCTAACAAGCTGAAATTTATTCTAATGTCATGTTCTTGTCAGAAAACACCTATAAAAAAAATATCGGCTGAATCTAACGTGAGGAACAGTGTGTACCGACGAATTTAGGGCTACAGCAGGGACTTAAAATTGTCTAACAAGCGGTCAAAATGAAACAACAATCTGAACAGATGTAAAGAATCAAAAATTAGTTCTTATTTTTTATATAATGAAGAGTGTATACACCTTGTTTTTTTGCCGTATGAGAGGGTACAACTTCGAAAAAGGTTTTGTTATAAATAATAATTAAGTTTCAAAAAGTGTATCTAATAATAAAAAAAGAAAAATAGAATTCAAATTATATTTAGAATTAAATCATAGCTTTTAAACAAAGAACACTATCCGAATTTATAGTTATGTAATTTGATGATAGATGGAGTTAAGACGTTTATTTTCAAACTATTGTTATGTATAGAAATTGTATAAAAGGACAAAATAAACATTAAGGTGGTAAGGGGAGTAAATTAAGATTGACTCGGCACACTCTTTAGGGAACACTTACGTCACTCCCCTGCCTACCCCGGCGGGTAGGGTTAGGTACACTGCTTTTCCCTACTCATCGTGACGAATCACCCCACGTCATGGAAGGAACAGGACAGGTGGCTGCCGCCGACTTCGGCGCTATCCAACTCAAATTTTTAGCTACTCATCACCCCCTAGCTTTTCATTCGCTAAATGCGTACATGTCGTCCAGACGGCCCGACTTGCAAGGCACCGTTCTCCCTGCTCGACCGGAGGTCGCTTTAGAATTGGAGGCCGAGACGGAATCAGAATCCGCGACCACCTCATCGGCGTCCCTCCCGCCCCCCTCCTCGGGGGAGTCGGAGTCGGAGGAAGAGGAGATGGACGCCGAGGAGACCGGCGGTTGGCAAACAGTTGCCAACACTACGAAGCGCGCAGCTTCATTGCGCGCCGACACCGATTCGGACTCAGCGCCAAGGCCTCAAGAGCCAAGGGCGCGCGCGTGCGCAAACCATCTACGCCCGACTCGCGTCCACCGTCCCCACGGCACTCTCAAGCCGCCGCCTCCTCCTCTGGCGCGCAGCCTTCCCCGGCCGCCGCGCCTATAGCCTCGCCTCCGCGGCCGTCACAATCCGCTGCCCCTGCCCCTCAGGCATCGAGTTCGGGTGTGCAGCCTGCTTCGGCCGCCGCGCCCAAGACTAGGGCTCCTCCACCCATCTTCGTCCGCGACGAGGACCAATGGGTAATCCTCACCGGTATCATGGCGCGCAGGAAGATTAACTTCCTGCATGCCAAGTCTATGGGCACCGGTATTAAGGTGCAAGTCCAGACAGTTGCCGATTTCAGGCAACTCACTGCCCTTCTCTTCGAGAGGAAAATAGGTTATTACACCTATGCCCTCGAGGAGGACCGCCAGGAGGACGCCTGAATGTATAAAAGCCGCGTTCCGCCCACGTTTTACTTACACCAGAACGAACCGACCGAACGGATCCATCGGGCACAGCTGCGCGCGCCGCCAGTGGTGACAGACACATCGTATCTATCTATCTATCTATCCATCTATCTCATCGTCCGTCATCGTCCGTCGTCGACCGTTTATATTATAATAATAAGTCAACGATGACCGGCCGCGGAAAGGGAGGCAAGGGTCTCGGTAAAGGAGGAGCGAAGCGTCACAGGAAAGTTCTTCGCGATAACATTCAGGGCATCACCAAGCCGGCTATCCGTCGTTTGGCGCGCAGGGGCGGCGTGAAACGTATCTCCGGTCTCATATACGAAGAGACGCGCGGCGTTCTAAAGGTGTTCCTGGAGAACGTCATCCGCGACGCCGTTACGTACACCGAACACGCCAAGAGGAAGACCGTCACCGCCATGGACGTGGTTTACGCTCTGAAACGTCAAGGTCGCACACTTTACGGTTTCGGCGGTTAAACTACTGCTGCCGATACACCGTAGATGTAACGAGAAAAAAAAAAGGCCCTTTTCAGGGCCGCAGAAATCTCTAGTAACGATTAAAATCGATACTGTTTCTATTGTTTAAACACGCAATACGTCTCCCTGTCCCTGTACATCCATGGGCACTAACAACATCCAATCGCTGCTCCTGCTGCTGCCGCTGCTGCTGCTACGAATAATATACGAATGAGTACTATTTCATTTATCCTACTTTGTGACTACGGATATGAACAACAACAACCACCACCATGACCACCACCACCACCACCGCCGCCGTCACCACCACGCACGCGTTATGTCGTGCGACGCGCGTGTTGTTGTTTCACAAAATTATTATTACAAGCAATAATATTGCACTACTACTATAAATAAGCACGGAAGTCGCAGGGCGGTGGACGTCGTGTGCCGAACTGGATCGCCATCGCCGCCGTAGTGGCGTTCGGTCGGTTTGTACTGCACTGGATATCGGCGAAGTGTACCGGCCGGCCGGCGGTGCCTGTTTTACGACCCTCGATTTGCGGCCGGTCGCGACGAGGAACCGCCTCGACCACCGTCGCTCCGAGTGCCCCTTCCTGATCGTCGATATCCTCGCCGTCGATCCGCGGCGATCCGTTACGAATTATTCACGCGGTACACGAGAAAAATCATATTTGAACAGGGGTCCGCGTACGCGTCGAGTACTCTGTCGAAAACAAACACCTC
Organism: Zeuzera pyrina; assembly: GCA_907165235.1. Taxonomy (NCBI): domain Eukaryota; kingdom Metazoa; phylum Arthropoda; class Insecta; order Lepidoptera; family Cossidae; genus Zeuzera; species Zeuzera pyrina. The sequence goes on from OU015644.1 coordinate 7,994,947, forward strand.
TCGACTCGCACGCGACGCTCTTATGCGACGTGTGCTGTTGCGATGCGAAAGGTGTACTCACGAATATGACGGATCGATGAATACATAATGAGGAAATCGCAAGTAAAATGATAAAATCGATGTTTACTCCGATAAGTGTTAGTGAAAAGTTGGAACGCGTCGTATGCGAAAAGATCCAGTTGCCGTGCGGCTCTCCTTACGGTATTGCCGCGCGAGGTGGGGGGGACCAGACCCGAACCGCTGTCAACAATAATCGCTATTCTTTCGTTCGATCGTTCTTTCTTTCCTTCGTTCGTTCGTTCGTTCGTTCGTTTGTTCGTCCGTACTTTCGTGGTTTTTGTGTTAATTCAATCGATTCAACCTCTAACTACGCGTTCGAACGCACGACGTTTCTACGTTCGTTCGTTCGTTTCGTTCCGTTCCGTTCCGTTTCGTTTCGTTTCTTCTTTGTGTTAGTGCATACATATTTTTTCGACCACCGCGATGGCCGATACAGCAGTAGCTACTGAAACACTCGCACCGGCGACGCCGTCCGCGAAGAAAGCATCGAAGACGTCCGCCGCGAGCGGTGGCGGCGCCACTAACGCGACGGCCGGCGGTGGCGGTAAGAAACCGAAGCCGAAACCGACCCACCCGAAAACGTCGGAAATGGTGAACAACGCCATCAAGGAGCTGAAGGAGCGCAGCGGTTCGTCGCTGAAGGCGATCAAGAAATACATAGCCGCCAGATACAAGGTCGACGCAGAGAAACTGGCGCCGTTCATCAGAAAGTATCTGAAGAGTGCCGTCGAATCCGGCGCATTGATACAGACTAAGGGCAAGGGCGCGTCCGGATCGTTCAAACTGGAATCCAAATCGGCCGCGGCCGCCAAGAAACCGGGCGGCGCCGCCGGCGGCGGTCGTTCGGCCGCCGCGGCTTCGAAGCAGAGGGGCGGCGGCGGCGGCGGCGGCGGCTCGGCCGGCTCGTCCGCGACCGCCGGCGGTAAGAAGGGTACCGCGGCAGCGAAGAAGACCGCGGCCGGCGGAAGAGCGACCGCGGCTACGAAGAAGGCGGCCGCCGCGGCCGCCGCCGCCGCGGCCGCCGCTTCACCGTCCAAGGGAGGCGGCGGCGGCAGGTCTTCGACGGCCGCGTCCGCCACCGCTAAGGAGAAGAAGGCCGCCGCGGCCGCTAAGAAGAAACCGTCGGCGGCCTCGGCGAAAAAGTCCGCCGCGGCTTCGGCGACGGGCGCCGCCAGGGGTAAAGCGGCCGCCGCCGCCGCCTCCGCCGCGGCCGCTCCCAAAGCGAAGAAGAGCGCGAAACCGCCGACGAAGAAACCCAAGGCGCCCAAACCGAAGAAGGCGGCCGCCGCATCCGCCAAGTCCAAACCGGCCGCCGCGAAGAAAGCTGCTTCAGCCGCGGCCGCTGCCGCCGCCGCAGCTAAGAACAAATAGGCGCGCGCGCGCTAACGGTGCATAAAAAAATATATATATACATCATATAAATAAAAGAATAGCTACGCTGCGGAGGAGGAGGGGTTCGAAGGGGGTAAGATTCGACGCGATAGTGTTGCAGGGCGGGATGTGATGATAGCCCTAGATCCGATATTAAAAAAAAAAAAAAAAAGAAGAAAAGAAGAAAAGTAGAAGAAGAAGAAAGTCGACCCGTCTCACACAGAGTCCGGTCTTCGTCGAACGTCCGCCCGCCGCGCGTGCTTCTGGATCATCATGCGTCCCGTGTGTGTGCGCATTATGAAAAAATAAAGAAAGAGAACCACCATGCACGTTAAAAAGCCCTTTTCAGGGCTAACAACGATCTCCATGATCGGCCGCCGCCCGCTTTATTCTTCTTCAGACAAGAAGGAAGGCGGCGCGACGCCGTTGGTTTCGATGTAAAACACGTTCGAAGAGAGAGAGAGAGAGAGAGAGAGATATATACATGCTTACATATATATACCTATACTTAGCGCCTATTACCTATTAATTATGCCGATGTCGTCTGTGTAATGCGTAATAAATGCATCGCTGTCTTTCAGTCTATGCATATATGCATGCATATAAATATTAACAATAATTTACACATACGAATATTTCTCAAGTAGGTAGGTGTACTATATTATATTATACGACAATCAAAATCAGTCTCAGCCAAACGATAAATGCACAGTTTTAACATGAAATATGGTCACGCTATTATCTCGTATCTAACGGGGTGGACAGATAGGCGGGGCGGATTAGAATTCCACAGTTAGTTGTAATCCTATATTGTCACCTACCGCACGACGTCGACGCCGTGAAAATTAAAACAGTTTAAATAAATTTATTATAATAGATACCGAGTTTTATAACAAAGGATATTATGTTCACGCTATTATCTCCAACGGGATATATAGACAGATAGGCCGATTAGTACTCTACAGCTAGTTGTTGCAATCCTATATTGTTGCCTACTACTACACGACGTCGACGGCTTGAAGTACAAATTAAAAAAAAAAAAAAAGAAATAAAAAAAAAAAAAAAAAAATCTTACATGTACATTAAATAAATACGCTTCACTTTATTTAGCTCGTCAGTTTCAGTATGAAATGTCCAAACTTGAATTTTTTTTTTTTTTTTTTTTTTACAAATACAAATATAGCAATAATAGAAGTAAGTGCGCAAACAAATCACGACGTGTCACTCTAGAGCAGCCATTCCCAAAGTGGGCGATAACGCCCCCTTGTGGGCGCTGCAGGCCTAAAGGGACCCAGGTAAGAGTAAGAGACCCGGGAAAAAAAAAAAAAAAATGGGGGAGTTGTGGTGATTTGTAATTTAAAAACGACTGCATTTTTTTTTTTTTTCGGCCCATCTCTAATATTCAATAATCTAATCTCCAATATATAAATTTAAAAAAAAAAAAAAAAAAAAAAAAAAAGTAATATAACCTAGTACACGAATGATAAATACACAGTTTTAACTTAAAATATGTGTTCACGCTATAGCTACCATATAATATTATATATCTAACGGGGTGGACAGATTGGTGGATAATTAGTGACTACAGCTACAGTTGTAATAAATAATATATTGTTACCTCCCCTACTACACTATATTGTTATCTACTACCCACTACACCAACGTCGACCGACGGCGGCGGTTCTCTCCCATTCTTCTTTCCTTCTTTCCCATTTTTTTTTTTTTTTTTTTTTTTTTTTTTTTTTTTTCTCTATCATCTATCATCTATCATCGTCATCATCATCATGATCATGATCATCATCGTCTCAACATCAACATCGTCATCATCATATTATTATTACTGTTGTTATTATTATTATTATTATTATTTAATGCATATACTATGTATCGTGTCGTCGTCGCCGCCCCCCACCCCCCCTCGATATATCATCGAGCGCTCTCCATTCTAACCGCGTCACGTTCGACCGGCACGACAGATCGCGCGCCTCTCCCATGATTGGTCCGTCGATTCATACAGTATCACTAGCGCCACTGCAAGTTGAGTACAATCGACAAACTACAAAAGGCTTTTTTAAAGCGCCGTTCACAAAGTCCAATGCAGCCCTCCGACATCTCCCCCCTCGTGGAGTATCGGCAGTCACGCGCCTCTTCAACGGAATCATGCGGACCAGGCATTTCCCTGGTTCCTGGAAGACTGGTATCATCATAATGATACCAAAGAAGAACAAGAGGACCACGGTGCCCAAAAATTACCGCCCGATCACGCTGCTGTCGTGCCTGTCCAAGTCCTTCGAGAGGCTACTGCTGCGGGAGATGCAGTTGCACTTTACACCGCGGGAGGAGCAGTTCGGCTTCCGACAGGGACACAGCACCACTCTCCAAGTGTCCAGGGTACTGCACCACATGGCCCAGGCCGTCAACAAGAAGGAACACGCGGTAGCAGTATTCCTGGACATGGCGCAGGCATTCGACAGGGTCTGGCACCCCGGACTCTGCTACAAACTTGTAACATCGCAAATGCCGCTGAGAATTACGCAGGTGATAGCAGATTTCCTCAGGGACCGGACCTTCCGCGTAAGCGTGGAAGGCAAAACATCCACCGAGCGCCCCATATCAGCCGGCGTACCGCAGGGGAGCTGTCTATCGCCCTCCTGCTACGCGATATACACAGATGACATACCACTAACGAGCGGAGCGGTACTAGCACTGTACGCAGACGACGCGGCCTATGTAACAACGTCGATGAGGGCGAGTGTAGCAGCCAACAGGATGCAGGGGATGCTGGACCAGTTACCGGACTGGCTCAAAAAGTGGGGCCTATCTGTCAACGTGCAGAAGACGCAGGCGATGGTGGTAAGCGGCAGCAGGAGACCGCCGCAGCCGCCACCCCTTGAACTTTGCAGCCAAAACATTCCATGGAGTCCAACGGCAATCTACCTGGGGGTCACCATTGACCGACGGTTGTCTATGATTCCCCACATCGATGGAGTAGTCAATGGGGTCCGTGGAGCCAGGCGGCGGCTCTACGGCATTTTAAGATCTAACCTCCCGCTTCGCGCCAAGCTGGGAATCTACAAAGCTTATCTGCGGTCTAAAATCACATATGCGGCCCCAGCTTGGTACGCGCTTACTTCGCCGCGTCAGCGAGCCCGACTGGAGGTCCTACAAAATATATCGCTCCGAATTGCAGTGAATGCACCCCGCTTCGTGAGAAACGACGTGATCAGCAGAGATCTATGCATTGAGACCATCCAACAGTTCACCAGGCGCCTGGCATCCAACATGTTCAAACGTGCGGCTAAATCGAGCTTCCCCCACATCAGGGGGATTGCTCCAAGCCACGAAAAACCGTTGGAGAGCCGGGCGTACCCGAGAGACCTGGTCAGCTGACACGACCCAACAGCAGCCAGCTCCCACCAGAGTCCAATAAGAAGAAGAAGATAGACCAATGCCCACGATTCAAAGTGGGCACCCGAATGACCCACACCTAGTAGGGTGTGGCGAAGCGGACCACAATAGAGAGGCAGGAGCCTCGGAGTTGTTTCCCCGTTGCTTAGGCAACGAGACGTACTCGAGAACGTTCACAAAGTGCTGCCCCAGCCGTCGCACCGCACGGACCTCACTCTCTCATCGGATATTCGACAAATTATACTTTTATAATCTGTCGAATTCTCACCTGCGCGGATCGACGTCACTTGTCGTGGAGTGCAGCGGGGAGATCTAACTCCCGAGTGCGACCTAGGCGTTCGGTTCGGCCCACGCCGTTCCTCCCGACCCCGGCCTCCCACCAGCGGGAATCACCGGGGAAGGGGGCGCGGTGTCTGGCCGTACGAGCCGACGCCTAAAGGTCGCGGTGCCGGCGAAACCCCCCCCCCCCCCCCTCCTTCGCTGCCCCGAGATGAGTGACGCCTCATCCGAAAACAGCCCTTTTCAGGGCTACCAAAACCGCCCTTTTAAGGGCGCACCGAGCAGCTATCTGCTTGCTGCCTCTTCTCGAAGCCGTCCAACTGAAGCTTCCAAGAAAGAGGAAGCCCGCCGCAGGAGGGACGCCCGCCACGGCGTACCTACAAAGATACCCACGAAAACGTCCCGGAGCGCGACCAGCACTGCGATTATTCACGGAGCGGCGACGCGACCCTCGCGCACAAGTGAGTCGACGCCAACAACCGCAGCGGCGCTACTACGCCGCGATAGTTCTTGTGAATCCCGCGGGGTGTCACTTCCGACTGTATCGGCCGAAGAAGCCCGCGCTACACCGACAAAACTTTCAACGGAGAAAGCCGCAATTAATCCTGCCGAAATAATAGAAAAAGGCCTAGAATTGCAACAATGCGGAATTGAGTCGATCAGTATGGTAGACTTAATAAGGTCACTAACCTCAACCTCAAGTTCGACTGTTGCCTCAATCTCCCGAGAGATGGCGCTACCCACCGATTGCCACGCGGTATCAACTGCTATAATAACAGCAAGCAGCCCGAAGGCGGATAATATATCTACTCCCCACAAGGGGGCTCCACCGTCTACGTCATCAATTATAGTTCCGTCCGCTCGCGAAGAGATGGCGCCATGTGTTCCATTGAGGGCGACTAGTCACAAAGAAATGACACCTAGAACAGAGGGTCTACATAAATTCAGTGATGAATTCAAACTCCAGCTTAATTCCCCCCAAGACGCAGTAATGAGGGAGGAGGAAAGAGCTTCTAAAAGGAAACAATGCAGCCCGGAAGCGACCGATGTCGCCACGGTAGGCACGATACCTCCAGCTGCCACAGTACCAGGCAGCAGCAAGAAAGCTTACATGGAAAGGGACCCCAGACTGCAGGCTCGAGCTTCAGCAACCCCGACAACGAGCGCCACTTATGCAAATGTGGCGGCTTCGAAGCCGGGACCCTCGACCGCTGCTACCGAGTCGTCCGGAACCCGGGCGGCCACGCAGCCTGCGCCGGTAACCACAGGAGCGCAGCCCGGGGAGAAACGACAGCCGCGCTATCCGCCTTTAGTGGTGGAGGTGTTGCCTAATTGGGCCAGGCATTTTAAGGCCCTAAAGGAAAAGCTGGGAAAGGCCCCCAGCGCCCGCCCGTACGGGAAGGGCATCAGATTCCTGCCGTCCGACGAAGGCGAATTCCGGACTGTACAGAGATACTTGACCGAACTGGAGGACGAGGGGATTAGCTGGTTTGCCTATTCCCCCCCCCAGGACCGCAACCTGAAGATAGCTATCAGAGGCATCCCGGTCGCCACAGACCCGGAAGAGATAAAGGAAGAATTCTGCCGCCTGGGATTCCAGGCGGAATACGTGAGACCCATCCGGGCGAGAGCGGGCCGTCCGGGATGTATTTATTTCGCCGAATTGAGGCGTACGCCGGATATCACCCCGGCAATATACGAGATCTCCGAGCTGCTGTGTATGCCGGGGGTCAAGGTGGAGGAGTGGAGGGGCAAGCGGGGGGTTGCGCAATGCCACCGCTGCCAACAGTTCCGCCACTCCTCCCACAACTGCCACCGCCCCCTAGCCTGTGTGAGGTGTGGAGGGGCACACAGGGCAAACGAATGCCCTCGCCCCAGGGAGGATCCACCGACGTGTGCTAACTGCGGGGGCTCGCACACGGCCAACGCGCCATCCTGTCCTGTCCGCACCCGCGAGATGAGGAACAGGAAGGCGGGTACGGCGGCCAAGACAACCAGCCAACTACAGAGGCCGCGGACAGCCGCAAAGGAGGCACCTCCCAGGGTACCACCACCGACACCGGTTGAGGAACATGCGCAGGCCACTTTGATGGCCCCAGCCAATGACGCCACCACCCGAGGGCCCACGTCAGCTCTCACGCGAAAAAGAAAGAGGAAGCCAAAGAAAAACATCCAGGAAACACCAGTCACAGAAGGAAAGGGCCCGAAACCCTCTACTTCAACAGAACAACGCTCAACTGAGCACGCCGAAGGCACGGTGAAATCCACCTCCTTTCTGGGCTGTCTCCAGCCCTTATTGGACAAGATATTCGGGGCAACTACCTCCGGTCACTCCGACGGAGTGAGCATGCGGGCCATGGAGGTGGCCGCCGGTATCATTATGGAGATTCTCAGAACCATCTTAAGCAACAGTGAAATCGCCCCTATGGTATACAACGGGGTGCGGGAATTGTGCGGCCTACTCATCAACAAACCACAATGCCTTTAAGATGCATGTATTGGAACGCCTGCGGCCTCAAGGTGAGACATCAGATGTTCAAAGCGATGCTGACACAGCAAAGGATCGATGTCGCTTTGATCTCTGAGACCCATTTAACGCCCAACACCTCTCTGAGCACACCCGGCTATATCACCCACCGGCTCGACGATCCCAGCCGGAGTAGATATAGGGGCCTGGCGGTCCTCGTGAGGAGAGGGATTCTGCACCAACTGAAGCCTCAACCCACACTAACTTCGCTGCAGGTCCTCGGTATAGAGGTCTGCGTGGAGCAAGTACCACTGGACATCTACGGTATATACAGACCCGGAAGCAACCCGCTGAATCCCTCCGAGATCAAAAGCCTGCTGGAGGATACTCGCCCCATCATACTCGCAGGCGATTGGAACGCCAAGCACGAGGTCTGGGGCTCGAGTCGTACCAACAGTGCAGGGTCCGGACTTTTGAGAGCTGTTAAGGAGAAAGGTGGAGAAGTATGGGGACCAGACGCTCCCACCCACTACCCCTTCAGGGATGACCATGCCCCAGACGTCATCGACCTGATGGTTGTCAAAAACTTGGGGCTTGTCCCATATCAGACGGTGCTAGACTACCACACTGGGTCTGACCACCAACCAGTGCTGGTAGAGCTAGAGGCCACCCCAACGGTGACTCTGCCTCCGGTTCCCCACATGAGAACTGACTGGGCGAAATACTCGCAATTGGTGGAAGCTACATTGAGTACCAGGCCAGTGAGGACCTCGCAGGATGTGGAGGAACTCGCCAGCAGTATCACCGAGTGCATCCGTAGCGCAATGAATCTCGCGTCAGCACCGGCCCCTCGTAGAGGAGCATATAAGAGCATTCCTTGGCACATCGAAGGCCTCTTACGGGAGAAGAGGAGGCTGAGGAGGGATTGGCAGCGTAACAGATGCCCGGAAACAAAGACCCGCCTAAATCAGGCTGCCCAGCGGGTGAAGACTGAGTTGGAGGCTCACTCAGCGCACAGATGGGAGAGGCTGGTGTCGAACTCCAGCGACGACTGGAGAGCTATTCACCGACTCTGCCGTCTGTGCGGGAAAACTACAACGACGCCTAGCCCGCTGATTCACCGTGACAGCCTTATCTACAGCGCAGAGGACAGAGCGGAGGTCTTTGCAGACCACCTCGCGCAGCAGTTCACTCCTCAGCTCTCGCAGGACCCAGAACATGCAGCCGATGTGGAAGAGAAGGTACGTGAAGCGCTGAGCAGATCGTTGGAACCCGGCACGGAGCCGATTGTGTTCTCCCCCGGGGCGGTGCAGCGACTCCTAGCCAGGGTGAACCCGCGAAAAGCTCCGGGTGCAGATCGTATCCCCAATGCAGCCCTCCGACATCTCCCCCCTCGTGGAGTATCGGCAGTCACGCGCCTCTTCAACGGAATCATGCGGACCAGGCATTTCCCTGGTTCCTGGAAGACTGGTATCATCATAATGATACCAAAGAAGAACAAGAGGACCACGGTGCCCAAAAATTACCGCCCGATCACGCTGCTGTCGTGCCTGTCCAAGTCCTTCGAGAGGCTACTGCTGCGGGAGATGCAGTTGCACTTTACACCGCGGGAGGAGCAGTTCGGCTTCCGACAGGGACACAGCACCACTCTCCAAGTGTCCAGGGTACTGCACCACATGGCCCAGGCCGTCAACAAGAAGGAACACGCGGTAGCAGTATTCCTGGACATGGCGCAGGCATTCGACAGGGTCTGGCACCCCGGACTCTGCTACAAACTTGTAACATCGCAAATGCCGCTGAGAATTACGCAGGTGATAGCAGATTTCCTCAGGGACCGGACCTTCCGCGTAAGCGTGGAAGGCAAAACATCCACCGAGCGCCCCATATCAGCCGGCGTACCGCAGGGGAGCTGTCTATCGCCCTCCTGCTACGCGATATACACAGATGACATACCACTAACGAGCGGAGCGGTACTAGCACTGTACGCAGACGACGCGGCCTATGTAACAACGTCGATGAGGGCGAGTGTAGCAGCCAACAGGATGCAGGGGATGCTGGACCAGTTACCGGACTGGCTCAAAAAGTGGGGCCTATCTGTCAACGTGCAGAAGACGCAGGCGATGGTGGTAAGCGGCAGCAGGAGACCGCCGCAGCCGCCACCCCTTGAACTTTGCAGCCAAAACATTCCATGGAGTCCAACGGCAATCTACCTGGGGGTCACCATTGACCGACGGTTGTCTATGATTCCCCACATCGATGGAGTAGTCAATGGGGTCCGTGGAGCCAGGCGGCGGCTCTACGGCATTTTAAGATCTAACCTCCCGCTTCGCGCCAAGCTGGGAATCTACAAAGCTTATCTGCGGTCTAAAATCACATATGCGGCCCCAGCTTGGTACGCGCTTACTTCGCCGCGTCAGCGAGCCCGACTGGAGGTCCTACAAAATATATCGCTCCGAATTGCAGTGAATGCACCCCGCTTCGTGAGAAACGACGTGATCAGCAGAGATCTATGCATTGAGACCATCCAACAGTTCACCAGGCGCCTGGCATCCAACATGTTCAAACGTGCGGCTAAATCGAGCTTCCCCCACATCAGGGGGATTGCTCCAAGCCACGAAAAACCGTTGGAGAGCCGGGCGTACCCGAGAGACCTGGTCAGCTGACACGACCCAACAGCAGCCAGCTCCCACCAGAGTCCAATAAGAAGAAGAAGATAGACCAATGCCCACGATTCAAAGTGGGCACCCGAATGACCCACACCTAGTAGGGTGTGGCGAAGCGGACCACAATAGAGAGGCAGGAGCCTCGGAGTTGTTTCCCCGTTGCTTAGGCAACGAGACGTACTCGAGAACGTTCACAAAACTCTGTGACTCATTCTCGCACCGATCGTCGTCGTGTCGTGTCGTGTAGCGTAGTCTCTACCCTACCGTTCACTACTATGCCTCCCAAGACTAGCGGAAAGGCCGCCAAGAAATCTGGCAAGGCGCAAAAGAACATATCCAAGTCTGACAAGAAAAAGAAGAAGCACAAGAGGAAGGAGAGTTACGCCATATATATCTATAAGGTGTTGAAACAAGTCCATCCCGACACCGGTATCTCCAGTAAGGCGATGTCGATCATGAATTCTTTCGTGAACGACATATTCGAACGTATCGCCGCTGAAGCTTCTCGACTCGCTCATTACAACAAACGTTCGACGATAACGTCCAGGGAGGTGCAGACCTCTGTGAGACTGCTGCTTCCCGGAGAACTCGCCAAGCACGCCGTCAGCGAGGGGACGAAGGCCGTAACTAAATACACCAGTTCTAAGTGAACAACTACGAACGACGATCGATCGATCGTGGTGCGGTGCGGTGCGGTCGTCGCAGTCTCGCATACATACATACATACATACATACATACATACATGCATTATGCTATGTGTACAGCGCGCACAAAGAGAAAAAGGCCCTTTTCAGGGCCAAAAATTTGTTCGAAATTATCTTTTAAAACACATAGTTTCTTTCTAATTAATCACGTCTTCGCTGATTACCTAACGCAATGCATTAAACGTATTGAATGTATGAATAAATTAATTAATTGATTAATAAATGCATGCATGAATACATACATACATACATACATACATACATACATATATATATATACACACACACACACACATACGTAATGCACGCGTATTATATATATATATACACACACGTAATACACACGTAATATATATATACACACACACACACACACACACACACACACACACACACATATATATACATATATATTTTTTTTTTTTTTTTTTTTTCTCTTTTTCTTTTAATATTACACCTTCGGCGTTGCTTCGTCTATTGATTGTCGCTTTGCACTTAAACCTCCTTTATCATCATCATTATCATATCATCATCTTTATAGAGAAAAAAAAAAAAAAAAAAAAAAAAAAAAAAAATAATAATAATAAAAATAATAATAATAATAATAATAATTCATAATGAAACCGATACAGATTATGTACTCGCGTACTCGTTACTTACTTACGTACTTACTTAATTACTTATTTCATTACTTACTTACTTACTTACTTACTTACTTACCATACATACACACATACATACATATTACACATACACATTATATTAACGCGGTTGGAAGACAATTATTACTACTATCACTATCATTAATTAGTACCTATGAAAATGAATAAGTTAGAGAAATCTTCCAAGATAATGAGAACATGTAGCTTGCTCTATCTGTCTATCTCTCGATCTCTCTCACTCGTTCACTCATCCCCTCCACCCTCTCGTCGGTTGTACGAAGTGCGACGGGTATATAAATGAGGACTCGAACGGGGGCCAGCGAAAGGTGCAAGTTCAGACAGTTGCCGACTTCAGGCAACTCACTGCCCTTCTCCTCGAGAGGAAAATAGGTTACTACACCTATGCCCTCGAAGAGGACCGCCAGCTTCGGGTCGTCATTCGTGGCGTCCCAACACAAATATCCGAGGAGGACCTCCTCAAGGACCTCCGCGACCAGGGCATTCCCGCCCACGAGGTCCACCGCCTATACAAAGGCAATTCTCCGCGCGTCCCATTTAGGCTCGTGCTTGTGGTTGCAGACCGCTCCGCTGAGGGGAGAAAAATCTTCTCCCTCAAGACCGTTTGCCAGTTGTCTGGCATCAGCTTCGAAGCCCCTCACAGGAAGGGCAAAATAGGGCAGTGCCATCGCTGCCAACTTTATGGGCACTCGGCCCGCAATTGTCAGGTTCGCCCGCGCTGCGTTAAATGCGTGGGCGACCATGGCACTGCGGACTGCACCCGCCCCACCCCCTGCGACGAACCGCCAGCATGCGTGCTCTGCGGGCAGGTCGGGCATCCCGCGAACTATCGCGGATGCCCGAAGGCCCCGCGGAGCACCCGCAAGCGGACGGGGAAGCGCGGGGGGCGGAAGGTTGCGGCCCGCAGGGCTGTGGCGTCCCAAGCCCCCTCGGCGCCGTCAGCGGCGCCCTCCCCTATCTCCGCCGCTCCCCCCGCGCCTTCTGCGCGCCCCGTAGCGGCGAAGCGCAACGCGGTGCCTTCAGCGCCGTCCGCCCCCGCGCCTTCTGCGCTTCCCACTCCCGCGCCCACTTGGGCAAAAATCGCCTCCGGCAAAACGGTGCCCCTCAGGCCCGCGGTGCCGCCAGTGCGACCCCCTCTCTCAAATCGTCCCCCCCGCACGGCCGCGCCGACTAGCGACGCGACCGGACTCAAGGAGGACTTGGCGTTGGTGCGAGACTTCGCCTCAGTAATTAATGTCCATGAGGTTAGGGAGCTAGCCAGGTCCCTGCGCGAGGCCGGTGATGACTGGGGAGCACGTCTCCAGATCATCACTGATCACGAGCAGCTTTTAAGCGCGATTAGCGCATTTAAAGTTAAATGATTCCCTCGCAGGCGAGAATCAAACTCCGAGCGCTATCTATCGCGTTTTTCAACGCCCAAGGCGTCCGCAAACAGTTAGGCGAACTCATCGCCTTCGTTCAGGATCACAGCATAGACGTTCTCCTCCTCCAGGAAACGCTTCTCAAAGCGGGCACGCGCAATCCGCGTCTGCCCGGCTATGATATAGTTAGAAATGACAGGCCCGCCTCATCGTGGGGCGGAACCGCCATTTACTATAAGAGAGGTTTGCACGCGACCCCTCTGGACGCGCCCCCTCTCACTCATATGGAGGTCTCCGTATGTAGGATAGCTATGACCGGCCATCCGTCGGTCACTATCGTCTCCGCTTACCAACCCCCCGGTAAGCGACTAGTCCCTAGCGATTTAGAAACCCTGTTCGGTCTCGGCGTTTCCGTGATCGTAGCAGGTGATTTAAACTGTAAGCACATCAGATGGAACTGTAGTGTTACCACCCCAAATGGTAGGGCCTTAGATAACCTCGTCGACGTCTTAAACTTCGACGTTATCGCCCCCATAACACCTACTAGGTTTCCCCCTCAGCATAACCATAGCCCGGCAGTGCTAGACATGGCGCTTCTTAGGAACGTGGCACTCGCGCTGCGCTCCATAGAGGTGCTAGACGAACTCGACTCAGACCACAGACCTGTAGTCTTAAAGTTAGGCCCCGACTCTGATGTGCCGCCGGCGGAGCGGACCGTGGTCGATTGGCGTGAACTAGGCATTACGCTGAATCGCGTCGATCACCCGCGGCTCCGTCCCATCCCGGCAATAATCCAGTCGGCCGAGGACACCCGCCTAGCCATCGATACGCTCACAGCGCACCTGACGGAGTCCATCCGGGAAGCTTCAAAGCAGGTCCCGGTGAAAACTCGCTGGGATCTCCCGGGGCCCCTGAGGGATCTGTTGAGACGTAAACGTGCGGCCACGCGCGCCTTTGCCATCTTCCCGTCCGAAGAGAATCGCAGTCACATGCGTGCTCTTCGGCGGGAGGTGAAAACTGCCTTTTCCGCCTTTCGGAATAGCGCATGGGATGATCGCATTTCGGAGATCACCCCTTCCCACTTGGCTTACTGGAAAGTAGCCAGGTCACTAAAGACCGATCAGGTGACAGGCACCCCACCGTTAGTTAGGCCTAATGGCCTCACCGCGTTCGAGGATGACGAAAAGGCCGAATGTCTCGCGGACAGCGTGGAGGCCCAGTGTTCCCCCAGCGTTCATCACGTAGACGTCTTACACGTAAACGAGGTGGACGCCGAGGTCGAGTGCAGGGCCCACATGCCCCCGCGGGATACGCTGCCTCCAGCCACCCTCACCGAAGTTAGGTCCCTCATAAAGGGGCTTCGCCCTAAAAAAGCCCCCGGCCCTGACGGCATCTCCAACAGGGTCATCAAAAATCTACCGGCGATTTTAGTTAATCTCTTGGTGTGCATCTTCAATGCCGCCATGCTAAACTGTATCTTCCCCGATAGCTGGAAGCATGCCACCGTCATCGGCATCCCAAAGCCCGGTAAGCCCCGTACGTTACCCACCAGCTATCGTCCCATTAGCCTACTAAACGGCTTAGGTAAGCTCTATGAGCGTATCCTTCTTGCCCGCCTGCGGAGCCATATAGACTCCAAAGGCCTTCAGATCCCCGAGCAGTTCGGTTTTCGGGCTCGTCACTCCTGCGTTCAGCAGGTACACCGGCTCACCGAACACATCCTCGCCGGCCTTCAGCCGGCCGTAGGGAAACCCACATATACCGGCGCTCTCTTCTTTGATGTAGCGAAGGCTTTCGACAAAGTCTGGCACAACGGCTTGCTTCACAAGCTGTACCAACTAGAGGTGCCAGACAGTCTCGTGCTCATCTTGCGAGACTACTTGTCGCACAGAAGCTTTCGCTTCAGAATCGACGGAGCGTTCTCCTCTCCTCGACATATCCGCGCAGGGGTCCCCCAGGGCTCCGTGCTCGCCCCCACCCTCTACACGTTGTTTATAAACGACGTCCCCCGCACCCCCCAAGTAGAATTAGCTCTCTTTGCGGATGACACCGCCCTATACTACAGCAACAGTAGTCTCCTCTTCATTATTCATCGCCTCCAAGCCGCGGCCGCCACCCTCGGGGAGTGGTTTCGCCGCTGGAGGATCGAGGTAAATCCTGATAAGAGTGCCGCCGTCCTATTCGGGCGGTACCATCACAATTCGCTCCCGTCCATATCTATGTTCGGCAGTCCCATCCCTTGGGTCCGCGAGACCAAATACCTGGGTGTCACCATGGACCGCTCCATGTCTTTCGGCCCGCATATAAAGCGGGTGCGTGACCGGGCGGCTTTCGTCCTCGGCAGACTCTACCCACTTCTTTGTTCACGTAGTAAGATGTCCCTTCGTAATAAGGTGACTCTTTACAAAACGTGCATTCGGCCCATTTTCACCTACGCAGGCGTAGTGTTTGCTCACGCCGCTAGGACACATCTCCGGAGGCTCCAGACCCTTCAGAATAGATTCATGCGCACCGCCACCGGAGCCCCTTGGTTTGTGCGCAACGTAGACCTCCATCGCGACTTAAATCTACCTACCGTCTCAAAGTGCCTCAAGGAGGCGTCAAAGCGCCACTTCGAGGTTGCTTCTCGCCACGCGAACGAGCTCATCGCAAACGCCGCGAAATACTCCCCCTCAGGGAGTTCCCTACCCCACCGTAGACGTCCTAGGGACTTTTTGACGGACCCGGACGACATCATAACAGTGGCGAACGACGCCCTGTTAAACAGTACATACAACGATGCGACATCACACCGCCCCCTTCGGAGGGGGCGTCGACGTCTTGCGCGTTAACACTAGGGCCTCTCTGTAGGTTCTCCTCGACGATTACATCACTCACTCACAGATAGGGCCTCACTTGAGCGCGGGCTTTCCGCTCGCGCTGAGTTACAAGATAGGCACACACCATTTCGGGCCTTCAGTCGATTGTACGCCGGCCGGTCAAAACCACTCTGGGACCGGCCCTCACCTGTATAGGTTTCTAGACGGCACGCAGGTGCATATTTTTCCCGTCGACAACCTGAGCCGAGGTTCCGTCCTCCGTCCCGGGTACCCCCCGGACGGAGGGGCCCTCAGGCTTTGTCGACCTCTCTTGGGGGAGCGCCCTCCGCGCTTCCCCGCTACGCGTTCGGCTCGCTACGACGGCCTGTAGGGTCAAGTGGCGGTGGAGGGTAGTTTTAGCCGGTTCGAGCCCGGCACTACCCGGTCGCGCCCGACGTTCTCTCGTGAGGCGTCGGAGGCGGTTGGGTGCTCGTTCGGAGTTTCTTCCCTTCCGATAAACAAAAAAAAAAAAAAAAAAAAAAAAAAAAAAAAAGGGGCCAGCGAAAAAGTTTTTACTCGTCCGCGCGACTCGCTCCTCAACTTACGTACGTACGTCCAGTCGCTAAATACTAGAGAGAGAGAGAGATATATATATATACAGATATGGCTCGTACGAAGCAAACGGCCCGTAAATCGACAGGTGGTAAAGCACCCCGCAAGCAACTCGCAACGAAGGCCGCCAGGAAGAGTGCACCCGCCACCGGAGGTGTTAAAAAGCCCCACCGTTACAGGCCCGGCACCGTGGCTCTACGAGAGATCCGTCGCTACCAGAAGAGTACGGAGCTGTTGATCCGCAAATTGCCGTTCCAACGTCTCGTCCGAGAGATAGCGCAAGATTTCAAGACCGATCTACGTTTCCAGAGTTCCGCCGTGATGGCGCTACAGGAGGCTAGCGAAGCTTACCTAGTCGGTCTCTTCGAAGACACCAATCTGTGCGCTATCCACGCGAAACGTGTCACCATCATGCCCAAGGATATACAGCTCGCGCGCAGGATCAGGGGTGAACGCGCTTAAGAAGAAGAAGAAGAAGAGAGAAGAAGCTCTGAATCGGATAGGTACTCCGGCTCCGACGCCCGGTCATACCTACAGTCTTCTACCTACTTCTACTACTACCTACACATACAAAAAGGCCCTTTTCAGGGCCGCAAACAATTCTCATGCAACGAAAACGTTTCATTGTAAAATTACCGCACGTCTATATATTACGTTATATTATGTACAATCTACATAAAATAGGTATATAATATTATCCGTTACTTATGTTATTATTACGTTACGTAGTTATTGTAATTATGTACGTACGTACGTACATACATACATACATACATACACACATACACACATACACGCACGCACGCACGCACGCACGCACGCACGCACGCACGCACGCACGCACGCACGCACGCACGCACAGACATATTTTATGTTATATCATCGTTTTCAAATATTATATGCATCGTACACGATCAATATTAAGTACCTAACTATGTATGTATACACAGTACCTACGTCGAGTAGGTACCTACCTATCTCTAGGACGGTTTACGAGTGGGTACGCACTTACTTCGAACGCACTCTCATACTCTTGTAATTTCAACTATGTATGTATGTATGTATGTATGTATGTATGTATGTATGTATATTCTTATAGTAGTTATGCATATTATTTACTATAATACTACTAATACTACTACTACCGCTA